>OZ038380.1:13255575-13855575 GCA_964036045.1 Eutreptiella sp. 'Long Island Sound 2002'
AGCCCCTTTTGAGCCGCTCTCATCCACTTTCCAGTGCGTACCTCATTTGTCGTTGAAAACTCCTAGATGATGTTCCTTCCCCCACCAGCTCAGTCCCAATATTCAATCCTGGTTAGGGCTAGTGGTAGGAGTAGGTGTAGGGTTAGGACTAGGCTGATGGTTGGGGGTGGGCGTTAGGGTCAGGGGTGGGTTTAAGGATAGTGTTGGGGTGCAAAGTGGACAAAATTTCCTTAGGGCACCTTTGTTGCCCATGGAGCGTCGGACACCTTTGGCGCCCATGGACGCCTGAGGGCGGCACCTTTGACAACTAATTGTTGGCCAGAGGCCCTCGGGGGGGGGGGGGGGGGGGGGCACAAGGCCTCGGTAGTAGGTTGGGGTGGGGGGGCAATTGGCATCCTAGGACCCGCGAGTCACCCCTCCCCCCCGGGCTCCCAAATGAATATGGTTCCTACGCCTCCTGTAGCTGAGACAAGACCGTAATACCGTAATACCGACCCATAATTGAGTGACCACATGGGGGGGGGGATGGTGCATTTATACTTTTCGGAGCGCCGTCTGCATCTAGCACAGCATGAAGAAAGTGTTGCGAGTGACCAGACCGCTCAACATCCTTGATGAGGTAAAGCATTACTAGCATGGCTCTAATGAGCATGGGAGGGGAGGGGGGTTAGGAGTGAGTGTGGCTCAAAGGTGAAGCAAAACAATGTGCTGCCCAGACACGTGAATAGAAAAACATCTGTGCCACTGACGAGGGGTGCACTTGCCTTGGGCATACTGAAGGTATCGTTTTGAAAAGCCCGAACAGGCCTGAACAAGAGGATCTTGTGGCACTGCACCATGCAAAACAGGGCAAAAACAGGCCTGCATGCTGGTCGTAAAATTGTGTACTACTCGTGTCATGGAGCTTCTCCTGTGGAAGATCTCTGTGGATGCACAAACCAATGTTGCAAATGAAGCCCCAGACTGATTCTTAACACAGACGAATCGGTCAAAAAACGAAATAGACGCTAGGCCTCCAAACACTGACTTGCCTTCCTCCAGCTTGGGATCCTGCAGCCCAAAAATCTGGACAATCATCGCCCCCCTCCCCCCCCTCACCAGTCACCCCCGTGTAGGCAAAGAAAATCCCAACACATCGGCAGAACTAATCACCGAGAACATGTTTGGACCTATCAGCGGCCCCCTGTCTGCACTGGGCATCGTACTGAACCCAGGCCTTTCAAAATAGTGCCTCATTCAGCGTTATTCTTGTTCATTTGGTAGCTTACTGTAGTGCGCTCACCACGGGGGGGCCGTCTCCTCACTTTTGTACGCCCCCCCCCCCCAGTAGAAGTGGGCTGAAGGCCCCTGGGGGGGGGGGGCATTGGAGGGGGGGGTTTAGGGAGGGGCGATGGGGGGGGGGGGTCCAGGTGGGGCAATTTGGGGTGGGGGGGGGGGGGTTGGCACAAGGCCTTGGTGGTTAGCTCCTGGGGGGGGGGGGACAGGCTCCGCTTACCTCCCCTTGCCCTCCCTCTAACCATACCATCACCATAAACCTAACCCTAACCTTTGCAGCAACCTGGTTTGGCCATGCCAGCCATGTTGATTGGGCTGAACATCATCCACCAAATTTCATTCATGGCTGCTTTTGCCACATCATTGCTCTCCATTTTGGACCCCAATACTCACTCTAACCCTAGCCTAGGGTGAGAGCTAGCGCTAGGGTTAGCGCTAGGGTTAGGGTTAGGGTTAGGGTCAGGGTCACCGAGCTGGTGGAACCAGTCTTGGTTTTATAACCCTTTTTAGTGTCTAGGGTGGACCTACCAGGTTTAGCAAGCAAGCAGCAAGCAGCAAGCAAGCAGCAAGCAAGCAGCAAGCAGCAAGCAGCACGCGCGAAATGGGCCAAAATCAGAACTCCGTCGTGGTGCTTTGGATTTGAGTGAAATTTTGGTGGATGATACCTATGGGTGTGAAGTACAATCACACAAAGTTTGAGCAGGAAACTTGACAGTGGTGGCCGGGAACGGGATTCGCAAGTGGCGGACCTCGGTTTCAAAAACTGCAGTTTAGGGCCAAAAACAGCCATTTTTCGGCCAAAAAAGCCCTAGAACACATTCAAAACGGCCAAACGAAGGGAAACGGTGGCTACACTCCATGTGCGGCTTGACTTCCCCGTGTCAACGAGCTCTTTGCCGCCCTCTAACTCCATGATATGTCCAGGAAACGGCACAAAAAGGCCCCCAGAAGCTCCAAATGCCGACAGCCACAAACCAAGAATAGGCCATATCTTTGGCTACATGGCTCAAAATGCGATTCCGAGGGCACCTATTCCACCCACAACCCCCCACTTTTTGTGGTTTCCACCCCTCAGAATTGCCCAAAGGGACGCCTAGACCCCAATGCCTAGGCCCACTAGGCTGCGGCAAGCTGCAAGCTCAAGCCCAAACAGGTGGGTGCCCAAATGGGTCAACAGGGTTCAGTAGGGGCAAAAAGATGACTTTTCTAAAAAATGATCCTAGACCATGTGCGACGCTAAAACAAGTGTTTTTGGACCGTTTTGAGCTTGTGGTGGCCCATTTTGGTACTCCGAAAATCCCAAAATGCCTTGAAACTGGGCTGTTTTGAGACCAAAAATGGGTCAAAAATGGGTCAAAAACGCATTTTTCCAGACCTCATCCTAGACCATTTGGGGTGCACAAACGGGTGAAATAGGCCCATTTTGAGCCCATTTTGGGGGCATTTTGGCCCCTCATAAGTCCAAAAAGCCTTGAATGGGATCGCGGTGAAGCGAAAGCCATTTGCAAACTCAAAAGGAGGGAGGGGAAGACAAAACATTCAGTGACATTCATGCAATAATGGGATCGCGGTGAAGCAAAATCCAATTGCCAAAGCAAAAAGAGGGGAGGGATTACGGAACACACAACCACATGCATGCAACCCTCAATCGCCATCATTAACCTACAGTCAATCAATGACATACATGCAACATCATTAACCTACCTGACGCACGGGAGCAGATATCTGGTGGTTAGGGGAACACTGAACACACAATGACACAAGGCGGACTTTTTAACTTCTCTATCTACCTATCACGCACAAGAGCAAACGTTGGAACTCATGCAGTCGAAAATGAATGGGATTGCGGTGAAGCGAAAGCCATTTGCAAACACATAAAAGGGGAGGGGAATACAAAACAGACAGTGCAATTCGTGCAATAATGGGATCGCGGTGAAGCGAAAGCCATTTGCAAACTCAAAAGGAGGGAGGGGAAAACAAAAAATGCAGTGACATTCATGCAATAATGGCATCACGATGAAGCGAAAACCGGTTGCCAATGCAAAATGAGGGGAGAGGAATACGAAACACACAACAACATGCATGCAACCCTCAATCGCCATCCCCCAACCAATTGACTTTCCTCCACCCTAGTACGCACAAAAGCATAGGCACTACCCCACCAGCTCGGTCCCAATATTCAGTCTTGATTAGGGTTAAGTTAGGAGCAGGCTGAGGGTTGGGATGGCGTTAGAGTCAAGGTTGGGTTCAAGGATAGTGTTGGGGTGCTCCACCACCTGGGCGGGGAGGGGTGCTATGTGGGCAAGGAAAAAAAATTCCGGGCGCCTTTGGCGCCACCATATGTATGGCTGGCAGCTATTGACCCTTGGTAACTAAGTGGGCCCAGAGGGCAGGGAAGGGGGGGGGGGGAGTCGCATACCCGAACTGAGGAGACGCCCCCCCCCCCCTGTGGCGCTCACCAGTGAAACAGCGGTCTGTGGTGAGCATCCCCTTGAAAATCCGAACAGAACAATCTGCCACACAACTGGTGGTCGGGACGTCAAGGCATTGATTGCAAGTAGCAAATATGCTTCCAGCTTCAAACATTGACAGGCGGAACCACCTGCTTCAAATACAACAAACACTGCCCAGATTGATGCAATGAAAATGCACACTGGGGTCAGGAATCAAGTGGGTGTGATGGTTCACGTCTCAAAGCATTGAATCCCGTTGCCTGGTGTCAAAGACACGCATCGCAGCCAGAACTGTTGCCCAGAATATTCACTGACTCAGGATGCACGAAATTCAGGGTGGAAACATTCCAAAAACTTCGTGATGTCTATCTGCAAATCAACACAAAATATGCAGCGTCCACACCAATAAATCAGGACACCGATTTCCCATTCTTATTGGCTTTGGTCATTTTGGCTCCAAAATTGGCAAAATTGGCGAAATTCTACCACCAATATGGGAGGGTGGTGGGGGGGGGGGGGGGTTGGTCTGCCCATCACATACCGCGCCAAAATGGCCGCACGTCCTCCACATTCTCCATCTCTGGCCGTACTTTGTCCGGCGCCGGCCGATTTACAGCTGCTGGATTGGCCATCAGTTTGTTCAGGAATGTGATGGTGGCATCACATTGCAAGATAGACACATCGAGAGAGAACCTGCAGGAGCAGAGAGCAGAGAGCGAGTGGTCTCCTTGTGCCTTGCTGCCCCATTGCAAGGTGGGAGGGGGACAAGGGGGGGGGGGTACCAAAGAAAAGCAGGATGTTGCTGCAAACGTGAGCTGACACAGTCGTCCCCGTTTCACCCAAAAAAGTTCGAAAGGCTCCATTTTTAACACTACAGTCTAAGACCCCTAGCATATGCCTGCACAATGGGTGGCCTGTGCGCTCTATCGCGAAGCGAAGGACACGAGTGAAGGAATCACAGGGTGTTTTGGCAAGCATTGCCCCCATGGCGTCCACCCTGCTGATCCCAGCTTCTCAAAGAAGGATCATTTCAGCAATACATCAACTCAGGGCCTCACCGTCGCATGCATGTGTTTCACTGTCCACTTCCAAGATTGCAATAGTGCATTGCGTCATTCCGGAGGGCACTGTTATGGCACTTTACCATTGTGGCAGGGGTTCCCATCCGCATCAATGAATGCATGCAGTCACGTGCGCATTCAAAACATCGCCACCAAGAACACCAAAAATACTGCAATTCGTCGTGCCAAGCCTGTTGACGCCCAACAGGCATGCAGCAACAACTCAGGCAGTGCTCCCAACTGATCCTTGGCAATGGCCTCGCAATTATTAATAGTTTCGTGCGTGCTTACTGCGGACTCTGAGGTCCCCCACAGAGCTCCACAGAACAAGTGTGCCTCTGCTTTTCCAGCCCCCAGCCCCTGCTTCACGGGGGCTTCTGCCAGGGCCCTGAGGGTTAGGAGATTGCTCTCCAACACCGATGTACACAGGGCCAGTGGGGGTCCCTAATGCAAATACTTGGTCTCAACCAATACATCTCCTGAAGCATTGGCAAAATGGTATGGGCCAGGCCTTGTTGAAGGAACCCTGTGCTCAGCATCACATGGAAGGGGCAGCGCAAGGACTGGGCTGGAGGGAGGTGCTCTGCAATGGACTGCCAAAGCAGGGGCTGTACTCCCCTCCAAATGCGAAAGAATTTTGTGAACGATGTTACTGTGCCGAAGCACATACAGGTGCCAATGCCGAATGCGGTGGTCAGGTTAGGGTTAGGAGTTCCACCAGTTAATAAACTAGCCTTTCCCACATGGGTTGAAACCCTCCCCTGCTGCTGAGCCCTCCTTACCCGACAGCAACAGACACAACCCAAGGATCCTCTGCAACCCCGGATGGCTCATCACGGGTCGACGCAGGAACAACAACAGCAACCGCACCAACAACACCAACAACAAGAAGCGCAGAACAGGCACGCACATAGACCGCCCGCCGCAGGCGTGGGACATGCTGAAACGTGCTGCTGACCCAGCAAATCCAGCAGAGCATCCAAGGCTCAGCTTTGACTTGCCAAATCAACATGTGACTCGACAGTGGAGACGGCACCAGCAAAGGGGCCAAAGGACCGGGCACAGGCCATTCGCAGACAGCAACATACAATCGCTCTTGGGCCTGCTGGAGCCGCGTGATGTCCTCGTTCTTCTCCTTCGCATAACGCTCACCACGCTCTCTGTGGCGCAGAAAACAAAGCATGGACTTGATGAGTGGCTGCAGGCGCAGAACGGTGGTGGGGGAAAGGAGACAGGCTGAGACCTGTTTTCTGCCTGCGACGGTGCGCAATCAAACAAGATGTTGATTGTGTTCCTTCCAATTTGATCATAGTTGGCATCGGTGTGCGCCTTGTAATGCATGCGTCTCTGTACAGGTGCAGGAGCACTCGTGAGTTGCTGGACGCAGCATAGGGCGTCACGTCACATGACATGACATGACATGACATGACATGACATGACATGACATGACATGACATGACATGACATGACATGACATGACATGACATGACATTGCATCACATGGCATTGTATTGCGTCACATAACGTCATTTTACAATACATGACATCACATTGCCTTACATTGCACACCTCCTTACATCGCATTATTTTCAGGACACTGCATCACGTGACATCACATTGCAAGACATTGCATCACATTGCATCACAGCACTCCACTTACACTGCATCACATTGCACCACATCAGGTTCCTCTACAGTACGTTCAGGTATAAGTGTTGATATCAATGTAAGTGTCAATATCAGTGCAATGGAATGCAACGTGATGCACTGTACTGCACTGTACCCTAGACACTAAAGAGGGTTATAAAACCAAGACTAGTTGCCCCAACTGACGCCTAGACCCCCATACCTGGCCCAGTGGGCTGCGGCAAGCTGCAGGAGGTAGCCCAAAGAGGTGGATGCCAAAATGGGTCAACAAGGGTGCAAAAAAAAGACTTTTTTCAAAAATGATCCTGGACCACATGGAATGCCAAGACAAGTGTTTGTGGCGCGTTTTGAGCTCGTGGTGGCCCGTTTTGGCCCTCCTAAAATTCCAAAATGCCTTGAAAATGGGCTGTTTTGGGACAAAAAATGGCTCAAAAATGGGTCAAAAAAGTGTTTTTCCAAAAATGATCCTAGACCACCACCAAAGGATTAATTTGAGGGGGGTCTTTTTTTGGGAGGGCTAAAATTGGGGGGGGGGGGATTTGGAACTGGTCCTTAGAAATGAAGGAAATTTTTGGTATAAGGTCCCTTGCTGTTGCTTCCTGGTGGATGGCTGCTATTTCCTTGTGGCCTCTGGATGGCTGCTATTAATTCCTGGTGGCCTCTGGATGGCTGCTGCTATTTCCTGGTGGCCTCTGGATGGCTGCTGATATTTCCTGGTGGGCTCTGGATGGTTGCTGGTCTTTCCTGGTGGCCTCTGAATGGCTGCTGATATTTCCTGATGGGCTGATTACAACAAGAAGACTGCACGACACAAATGACCGACGGTCTAGTGCGGATCAGACAGGTAGTCAGGATTAGTTGAGTCTGAAACTGGGTTATGCAGTGGGAGGTTGCCACGCCCGTAGGCTTCCCAGTGTGCATGAGGCACAATGATTGTGGGCTGAAAAAGACAGTGGTGTGAAGACTGTGCACAGCCCCCGCTGGACCACTGTCCATCTGCCCACGCCTCTCCTTCTGCTGTGAACATCGGTGGTCTTGAGGACCTGCAGAGAACGCAGTGTCAGTTGACACCACGTCTCATCTTTGTTGCAGATTCACACTGCATGCAGCGCGCAAAAAACCCACCCCTCCTGCAGCCCATGCGTAGTGCACACATTTTGACACATCGCATCCTTAAAATTGAAGGAAATATTTGGTACGAGGTAGGGCTTCCAAATTTGTCCACGTCAAACTTGTACCTCTCTAAAATTATCCTTTGGTGGCATTTGGAGTGCCTAAACAAGCGAAATGAGCCCTTTTTGAGCCGATTGCAAGCTAGTTTGGCCACTCCACAGTCACAAAATGCCTTGGACTAGGTCTAGGCTGTTTTGGGACCAAAAATCAGTCAAAAATGGATCAAAAATGTGTGTTTTTCCAGAGATACTTTTGGATTATTTGGGGTGCACAAACAAGTGGAATGAGCCCATGTTAAGCCCATGTTGGGCAATTTTGGCCCCTCTCAAGGCCGAAATGGCCTTGAAAATGAGCCAATTTGGGACCACAAATGGCTCAAAAACGGGTCAAAACCATGGTTTTGGAAAAATGATCCTAGTCCAGTTGTGGGGCCCAAACGAATGAATACAGCTCATTTTGAGCCCCTTTTGAGCCGCTCTCATCCACTTTCCAGTGTGCACCTCATTTGTTGTTGAAAACTCCTAGATGATGTTCCTTCCCCCACCAGCTCGGCCCCAATATTCAATTCTGGTTAGGACTAGGCTTATGGTTGGGGTGGGCATTGGGGTCAGGGGTGGGTTTATGGATAGTGTTGAGGCGCAAAGTGGACAAAAATTGCCTTCGGGCGCCTTTGGTGCCCGTGGAGCGTGGGGCCTTTGGCGCCCATGGATTCCTGAGGCCGGCACCTTTGACAACTAGCTGTCGGCCGGACCCTAGGGGGGGGGGGGGGGGCAGAGTGGGTGGGTGGGTGGGGCTGTGGGGGGACCCCCCCCCGAGACCCTGGACAAAGAAAATTTTTAGCCTAAACTGACTTGTCCCAAAGGCGCCAGAGAAAATTTTGATTGACTGAAGACCCGGAGAAAATTTTGCCCAATCACTGAAGGGGGGGGTCCGAGGGGGTGGGTGGGTGGTGTCAGACCCCTGACCCCCCCGGCCCAGGAGATGCTGAGTTGTTAAGCAAAACTCTGGGGGGCGGAAGGGGGGTAGTTGGTGTCCTAGGACCTGCGGATTCGCACCCCCCGTGGCTGGGAAGTGGAGGAACATACCGGCCGGTTGTTCTTGTGGTATGAGGCCCCATATGGAGGCGGGATTTCCGCGTCTTCTCCAAAGTACAGGCTTGTGTACTGGTCCTCCACCTCCCTTTCATTGCGTTGTGCTTGGGTGCGGGTGACAGGCGAAGACCTTACGTCGCGTGCCATCTTCCCACTGCGCGTATTGTTAGCACTGGGGCGCTTGTACCCAGCTGTTGATCTGCAGGCGGAAACGAAGTCATTTCACGGATGCACGTGCATCTCAGTATGCTCTAAATTCACCCCTCACCACACAAAACCCTTCTTCGCGAGATGGAAATTTGTGCATCTTGATGTACTGAATTCAAACATGCAAGAGTTTGGGCTCAACAAGACGATATGTTAGAGGATTTGCCAATTTGCATCAAAAAGGTCACATGTCACTCTGTGGCTCTGATGGCTCTCAGTAGTGTGACAGTAAACCTTGGGCCACTAAGTTGGG
Organism: Eutreptiella sp. 'Long Island Sound 2002'; assembly: GCA_964036045.1. Taxonomy (NCBI): domain Eukaryota; phylum Euglenozoa; class Euglenophyceae; order Eutreptiales; family Eutreptiaceae; genus Eutreptiella; species Eutreptiella sp. 'Long Island Sound 2002'. The sequence continues at coordinate 13,264,736 of OZ038380.1, forward strand.
AAATGCTCAAACATACCGTTGTGTTGAGCACAAAATCTCGTATTTTTGAATTTAGCAGATTGAAATACACAAATTTCCATCTCCCCTTTTTCAGCATCGAAACAATATGTTGGCGCACTGGCCCAAGCACCGCAAAAACCCCGCACATAGTGCAGACCCTGAAAACTCTGCACACCGTGAAACTGTGAAACGCCGAAACGTTCAGCTCCGGTGCTCAAAAATATGGTATCCAACCCCCCCACCTCTCTGAAATGGCCTTTTCTTGCAGATTTCAAAAAGCATACGCATACCCCCCCCAAGGAAATGATATTTTGGCGCATCGGAACAAAAATTCAGAAACCTGAGAAAAATGCCAAAACCCACTGAGTTGGCACATTATGAACTGCCCCCGAGAGATATCGCATGAGAAAATATTGCAGAAAATTTCCGTCTGGGGCCCCTACGCGGCCCGAGTGATTTTCCGAGTCAGTACTAGACCTCAGACTGCCCTTGTGTAAGGGCTCTGTTGCTTTTTCAGGACCCCCAAGCCTAACCCTGCGAGCGTCACGGGCCTCAGAGCCCCCCGCTGTGTTTGCCCCGCGGTGCAAGAAACATGAACGAACAGCAAAGCAACTTTGGTCAGTACTGCACATGCCCCCAGCAGAACGGTTTCAGAAGCTCCGGTGAACGGCTCTAACGAACAGGTGTCACCCTTCCAGAGGCTCTGTCCACCACCGACAGGACGAGGACTGCGCAGATCTCCCCCACCCGACAGTGCGTCAAAAAAGGGAAGGGGGTCACCCCGGCCTCATCCGAGGCCACGCACTCCTCCGCACCCTGGGGCCCTCCCATGTCCGCGATGCTGACCAAACGTCTGTCAGTCCTGCGGAAGGGTCAGAGTCATGCATCCAGCAGCAGAGTGACCTGGTCAGAGGCAGATCCCTGAAGAACGCTGTCCTGGAGGGCTCCGCCCGTGGCTGGGGCTCCGGCCTACTGCGGCGCTGCGGCGGTGGCAACACTGGGGCTACCCCCGGGAAGAAGATGGTCATGCTATCCAAAATGCGCTTCTGGGCACTGAACACCCGCTTCAGCTGCGCGTAGACCCGACAGGCAGGCGTGGTCTCGGTGTCCGTGGCCATATACTCTTGCAAAATGCTGAGCAGACGGTCGTACTTGGGAGCAATCGGGCGGCTCGGCCGGCTCTGCAGACAGAAGATCAACATCTTTCGGGCGCCGGACCATTGGTGGCTTCAATGGTGTATGTTGTGTGGCTGTGTGCACAATTTCATCCTTAAATCCCAGACCACTGCGTAGACCCAGAGGTACCACCCGGCCCATTTATTCCGCTTTCATGGCAATCCCCCTTCCCCGCCACCCACAGCTCTGTATTCCGGCTCCAGGGTCCCCCCGACCATAACCTGGGCACGGAACCATCGGTGATCACCTGCCCGATAGCACACGGAGCGCATCCACTCACGCCACCAACGGGAAAAACGCCTGCATATGCAGTGCGCCATTGATGTGCAACATTTTGGTGATCCGGCACCCCCCGGGCCTACAGTGCTATTTCAGTGGCGGAGCACACTCCAACCCTCATGGGTTGACAATGCCTGTATGTCAGCGCTGGTAGGGCAGTGGATGCCACAAGGTCCGCGGATCACTGATTCGCAGGGTTCAAACCCCCCACCCCACTCCTCCCCAATTTTGAGCCATGGATCACGGATCACCCCCCCCCCCCCCGGCACCCCCCACTCACACACACGCATTGCCTACCCCCGCAGATTTTCCGGACCACCAATCTGGGTGGCCAGGCAGCAGCAGGGGCTGAGAACCCTCAACGAGCAACCATTGCCAACGCGGAGTGCTGCAATTGTGAGCAGTGGGACAGACATTCCGATCCCACCCACAACTGAATTCGACAAACAAGCAGGTCACACAAAAGGTACGGCATTGGATGCTGCCATATGCCTCACCGGCGTGGGAGGGATGCCAAGGGGCAGAAGCAGCACCTGTGAGCAGTGGGACACCTTTCCCATTCTCATGTACCAAATATGTTGAGGAGGGAATCCTCAACTCCTGGATAGGGGTTGGTTGCCCACCCACTGGGTTGGGGGTGAAGAGGGCGGGTTGTGTGTGGGGGGGATGGTGCCATCATGGCTCAGTACGTGTGCCGGTTGGTACTTGTTTTCTCCGGAGGAAAATGTTTGTGTTGCTTGTCCCAGGCGACTGGGAAGCATAAGGTGAAAAAGTACGCACACCCACGTACACCCGGAACTACCAACCGGCACAGCCACTCATTGCTCGCCGCAAGCCACACAGGGAAAAATGTTTTCAGGCGGTGAGAATGGGACAGTCATCCCTCTGCTCACAAATGCTGCTTCAGCCCCTTGGTGTCCCCTCCCACGCCCGGGGCTGGGGGGGGGATGACGGCGGAGTAGGTTTCATGCACTTGGGTTGTGTTTTGTGGAGGTGTTTCCAGACTGTGGAAGGGGGGGGGGGGGTTGAACCAGACAAGTGAAGCATACGCTCCGGGGAAAAGGGGGGGGGCAACAACCAGGAACAACATGTGAAACTAGATGCAAGAATGGGGTAAACCGCCTAACAACCCTGAGGGTCAGCACTCCAAAAGTTTCCTCATCACTCCTCCTCTCCCTCAGAAAATGGCGTTCGTTGGGGTCTAGACCGCACGCACCAGAATCACAAGTCCTCGCTCACTTCTTCCTACCTCCCTCCCTCACTCCCTCCCACCCCCTTTCTATGCGTCTATCTGACATACCCCCTTCCCCGACCCTGTCCTCCACCCCCTCCAACCCCTGGGGCCGGGCACCTTGTCATGGTGTGGAGGCATGGTGGGGTCTCCCCAGCATGAACGGACCGGAACAGGGGGACAGCCTTGCTGCCGCGGCTCAGCACTACTCTGAAGACCTTTTGCCCATTCCCGGTAAGCCACCCGCCACGCCGTGATGCTGGGCGCTAGAGCGATTGGGTCACGGGCACGGGGGCTCTCTCCATGTGCCGGGAATTTGGCGGTGGATCGCCCATGTCCACCTCTGCTCAGCAAGCAGGAACACTGTCACCTTTCCCAACCATCTGCGCTTTGCACGCTTTGCACTCATCTATCTACAAGGGAATGGTGGGGCGGGCATCCCTTGAACACCTATCCGGTGGGGACCCACTTTGGCACACCATCTGCGCTTTGCACGCTTAGTTTCCCCTGCTCCCCTTTTGCTCATCTGTGCTGTATTACCCAGCCGTCTGCCCGGCCTGGTCTGCCTCTTTGTCCGTGCTCTACTTGATCGATCTACAGCGGGTGGTGGGGCGTCCTCCTATCAACACCTATCCGGTGGGGAGCCGCTTTGGTGCACCACCTGCGCCTTGCACGTTTTGCTCGCGCTATGCCTTCGTTTTGTACGTCCCTTGCTGTCACCAAGGTCTTGGGAGACCTACCGTCAGTGTCCGACGATAAGACATGTCACCTAGTGGACGCCTTGGTGGGCGGGGGTATCTATGTGTCCGCTTGACCTGGGTTCTAGCCCCGGGTTGGGTCTGTCGCCGAGGTATCTCTGGTTCAGCAGGGGCGTTGGTTTGGAGACTAGACCAAGCCCAATTCATCCTACGCCCGGGATGAACGTGGCTAGTCTAGTCTGTGATCTTGCATCTCTATCCGTGCAGTGGAGACACGGGGAGTGGGCACCCTTTCCCGGCTATCCGCTGACACGGGGCCTGCGCCGATCGCCAGCAGCTCCTCCTCCTCCTCCCCACCCCGAATCGCACTTGAAACAAACAAGCAACAGCAATCCACACTCCCATATCTCTGTCGCTTGTCTGTCTCCACATCCGGCATCCGCGTCCTCCCTCCCTCACCAAACCCCCCTGCACCATACATTTTTGGCTTGGATCTCGTCTAGATTTCTGATTTGCTCCAGCACCTTCGCGACATCTTGTTCCTTGGGCTTGCGGTACTGCTTCTGGTACTGACCATGCACAAAGATGGAGAATCAAGGAGCATGGCTCATCAGCGGTGGCAGCACAATCAACACCAAAGAGGAGCGGTGTCCAAACTTCTGTGGCACTTTGTCACACTGTGTTACAGTTTGTCCTACTTGCGTTGCACTTCGACAGTCCGCTTGCCCAGTGAGGGCGTGGGATAGTGGAGTCACACAAACACTGACCCTCAACATCAGCCTCCGAATCCAGCTCCACATTCTTGCCCCCATCCCCCACACCCTCCCCCGCCTTCGGCCACGCCCCCGGGCCTGACGTGACCATTGGTGCCCAGGGCCGGAAGGAGATGGTTGTCCATATTGCCTTCCGCAAAGATGTCCATGACGCATGCATGTCCGTCGCATATTGCTGGCATGATAGCATGATACCACAGGGTCCACAAGGGGGGCAAACGTCATGCAAAACGGCATTTCTTCCGTTCTTTTTGGGACAGAAGGTCCTGATAGGCGGTTGATGATGGCGCCCCTTCAAATGGAGGCCCTGGTCCAGACCCCTCCCCGTCTCCCGATTGTCCGGGGCTCCATCGAACCCCCTGCACTACCCCTCCCTGCCTCACGTGGTCTCTGCCACAGTGCCCCGTGCGGCATCCCGTCTGATTGCGAGATGAAGTCTCACGCATTTGGTTGTGGGTACACACAGCTCTCGCACTTCCTGCACCACGCCCCCCCCCCCCCCACCCTCCTCCTCCTCCTCCTCCCACTCTGCCCTCCCGACATGTTCAAATCTGTCTGAACCATCTTCCGCTCAACAGCTTTGTCGGGTCCCCAATGAGTGGGGCTTGCTTCGGTGGTCTAGGATGAGCACTCGTGCAGTTTGTGCAGTTTTCAGACGATGAAGCAGAGGAGCGACGGGTTAGGCACGTGGAGGCACGGCCAGGAAGGCACAGGAGTGGATCTATAAAACCACTCGTGGCAAACAAGCAGCGGGTCGTTGCAACATGGGCTGTAGCATGGCACGCAGCAGCATCGACAAAACCTCGCACTCGGCGCGTCTGTACTTCTCCTTTCCTCGGATCAGCTCCTGCCGCTTCATCGCTGCCCGCAGCCGGACCCACATGACGTTGTCCTTCTTCTGCCGCTTCTCCTTCTTGAACTTGCGCTTGCGCTTCTTGTCCTTGGAGTCCACACTTGGTGCAGTGGGCGCAGGCTCCGGTGCAGGAGTCGATGGGGCATGGCTGGCTGCAGATGGGGCTTCAGATGCAGAGGCCTCGCAGGGGCTGGCCGTATCTGGATGGAGAGGGCAGCACGTGCACAGTGAGCCCGTTGACCGAATAGCCGCTTCGGGTACGTGCATCCGCACCTCTGTTGCCCTGGCTCCCTCATACCTGGGTGACTGCTGCTCGAGGTAGGCTCAGGTGTGAGCTTACTTTTCGCTTTGCTGTCGGCTGCAGGGGGCTTGCCGGTTGCGGGGCCCTTCTTGTCCTGCATAAGAACGGCACATCCGCTTCAATTTTGTGGGCACAATAATGACCCTTCCCCCCGCCCCCCCAAGCCACCGACCACATATGTCGGTCGCACATATATCAGCCCACATATCTCTGGGGGGCATTGACAATTGCGCCAACTCGGTGGGTTTTCGGGGGTCGGTGCCATTGTTGCCTCATTTGTGTCCGCTGAGTGTCCCGTAGGGGGGAGATATGTGGGGTATATTTGGAAAGCCCTTGAAAAGGGCTATTCAGGTTTGCATGCTGTACTGACGATATGTTCGACATTTTCGTCCGTTTTGGACGATGCCTGTGTTGCTTGCTGCCTCCTTTTGTCAACAGGCAGTTACCATGTCTTCATACAAATTCACACCCCGCGCTGTTGCATCCCCAGAGGCACCACAAAAACCCTTGGTTCGGAAAAGGGCACGCTCTGGCGGGGCAAGCTGGGTGCGCGTTACTCATTGCACTTCCCAGCAATGCAAAAAAGCCTTGTACAGCCGGTTCGCAGCAACCTGCATGCACCCACGAGGAACGTCAGATTCTGTCCACCGCAGAGGCCGCTTCTTTTGCAAGTCAATTTTGGGATCGTAAAGTGCACCCCACGAAGGCTTCCCAGCATGAGTTTCTGGCCACGCGCATTGACGTTGATTTGGAGAAAAATGTCAAGCGTGCACAGTGGCACAAATACACTAGAAAGAGGGGTCATTAGACAACGTATTTTGTACTGTACCGTGGAGCACGTTGATAAATCTGCAAAACACAGTTTTTGCATCACTTCAGTTTTTCAAGCCCTGGGGTCCGATTCCCCGATCGCGCTGAGCACATGGTGCTGGATTACAGTAAAGCACTGAATGTATTGAAATTGCCTGTTGGTGAAAACCTCAGAGTTGAAAGTGCACCGTTTGGTTCTGCACCACACAACTCTGGGGGTCAACACTGTAATGGTTTGGCCAGAGTACCTTCCCCCCCCCATGTCCATCCCCCCCCAAGGGACGACGGTTCCCCCCCACCCCGGGGGGAACCGTCACCAAGTGACGGTTCCCCCCTGGGGGGGGGGGGAACCGTACACCACTCCTGACCAGCCAATTCTAGTATCACCCAACCAAAAATTTTCTTCAGCGCCTTTGGCGCCTGTGATTTCCTATTGATTTCTTATTGTTCATGGGCCAAGTGACGGTTCCCCCCCTGGGGGGGGGGATGGACACGGGGGGGGGATGGACATGGGGGGGGGAAGGTATGTGGCTGGTAAGGGCTTTAACGAGACGGCCTCTGCCCTGATTGGGGAGCTGTACAGGTGCTCCAACGGGGCAGGGCACCTATTTATTCATACCGATGGCTGTTGCTCAGAATTTTTGAACTGGGCATTCTGTAATCTGTATGACAAATTGGTGCAGTGGCGCTGGTTTCATCGCATTACGCGGTGTGTCTTCATTAAAGGACACTCGTACAATCTGTGCGATGCAGCGTCACGCGCCATGGACCGTGCTCTGCACAATGTTGATTATTATTGTGGCCTCACTGACATGGCTGGCCTGACGATCCAGCATGTTGTACGAAACAAACAACGGTTTGTACGGAAGCTGCGCATCTTGAAGCGCAGTGATTTTTGCGATGTCCAGATGGCTTGCAGGTGCCACCAGCAGGCCCCTGTTTTGATTAGAGATGCCAAAATAAAATGGCTGGATTGGTATGACTCCTGATGCTCAGAACCTGCAGCCCCATCCTGGCTTTATCTGGGTGAAGTCTGGGTACAGTGAGCCCATTGCATGGCGCAAGGTCCGGCTGATGAAACAGCGAAATGTGGACCTGACGACTGATGGCCTCTGGGCCATGCCGCTCAACACAGGGTGCGTGCCTGTGAAGGCACGCAGGCTGCAGGACTGGCAAAAATTGAAGCAATACGTTCCCATTCACAAGCACGGCAATGTCTGCCCCAATGGAGTCCCAGCACTTGTGGAAGGGAACTACAAATTTGGACAACTCAGATTCGGAATAATCAGCGGTCCCCTGTGCACTGCGCCGTCCTGTGTATCGACAAGTTTCCAGCCGTTTGCTCAAAAATATGGTCACTTGCCCCCCCCCCTAACCTATACGTTTCTGAAACGGCCTTTTCTCACAGATTTCAAAAAGTATACACATACCCCCCCCAAGGGAACGATATTTTGGCGCATCAGACGAAAAAGTCAAAAACTCCGGGAAAAATGCCAAAACCCACCGGGTTGGCACACAATGAATGTCCCCGAGAGATATGTGCACACATGCGGCACGCACAGTGCTGTGACACAGACAAGAACGCACGGACCCTGCACGCATGCATATCACACAGCCCAGCAGATGTCAGCACAAGTCCCGGCAGTTGCTGGCAGGGGTCAAGAATGGTGTCAATTGGGGGGGTGTCTGAAAACATTTTGGCAGGTGTTTGCGGGAAATACATGTCAACACCAGCGGTGGCCCCAAGCCACAGCAGTCACCCGGGGAAGCGGCAGCCACCAGCCCCAGGCAGCAGCAGCCCAGCCTCAAGCAGCAGCGGCCACCAACGGCGACGGCCCCAGCAGAAACCGCACAGCACAGCAGACAACGTGCACAGGCGTGCAGGGGTGCGCAGCAGGCACAGGTGACACAAGGCACATCAGAGCCGAAGCATCATACAGCGATCACACATACTGTTCCGGGGGGTCTTATCCTATTGCTTGGTCTCTCCGGATGCACAACAGACCCTGTTTGCATGGGTCTCAAGAGGACAGACGAAAAAGGGAGCACCACCAAACAGAGCGGTCTTCCCAACCGGTTGGTGCTACTTCCACCAAACGTAGCCAGGACGGATGCACAATTGATGCAGCCAGAGGGTAAGCAGCAGGAGACGGGAGTGGTGGGGTCCAGGAGGCATCATCAACGTCAATGCAACCGACTGTAATGATAAGCGTCAAACGGGGTAATAGCAATGACATGTAATACAGTACCAGGAAGGTCACGCATGTCACAGGACTGGGCGCAAGGCTTAGGGATTAAAGCTGAGGGGAGCAGTGGCTGGGGGCTCCGTGCGTGAAATCCTTAAACGAAGTGCATGGCTTCGTTTGCGGGTGCGACATCGGAAGGTACAACAGGTCTGTGTGTTGTGGTGTGTGGTCGCCGCATTATGGCAGTCGCGGTTGCGGGCCCAAGTTTGGCCCCAAGAGCAGCACAAGTCACTGCCCTTCCATTGCAACGTTGGGGTGTGCGTCAGCGTAACTCCACTACTCAATGGTGGCCCAGGCTGGGACGAAGGTGATTGTGGCAGGCTCCGCGACTTTTTTGTTGCCAGGTGCAGGTCGGGGGATTTCTCATCGACCTGCAGCATCCAAAGCAACCAGGACATCGTCAGCTACAATGTCTGCTCACAGGCATATATCGCACGAAGTCGCCCCCCCCTACCTTGGAGGTAGGGGGGGGGGGGTAGGGGGGGGGTCGAGAAGGTAGGGGGGGGGTATGGGGGGGGAAGGCGGTGCACACACAAGGCGGAACACACAAAAGGCGGCCTGTGGCCACCGCAGGAGTCTTGTTATTTAAGGGGCCACAGGCAAGGCGGTGCACACAGAAGGCGGTGCACACACAAAGCGGAACACACAAAAGGCGGTCTGTAGCCACCGCAGGAGTCTTGTTATTTAAGGGGCCACAGGCAAGGCGGTACACACAGAAGGCGGTGCACACACAAGGCGGAACACACAAAAGGCGGAACACACAAAAGGCGGTCTGTAGCCACCGCAGGAGTCTTGTTATTTAAGGGGCCACAGGCAAGGCGGTGCACACAGAAGGCGGTGCACACACAAGGCGGAACACACAAAATGCGGTCTGTGGCCACCGCAGGAGTCTTGTTATTTAAGGGGCCACAGGCAAGGCGGTGCACACAGAAGGCGGTGCACACACAAGGCGGAACACACAAAATGCGGTCTGTGGCCACTGCAGGAGTCTTGTTATTTAAGGGGGGTGCGGGGGCTGGCCCCCGCGTCGAGCGAAGCGAGCCGAAGGTAGGGGGGGGGGGGTTGGGGGGGGGGTAGGGGGGGGGTAGGTAGGGGGGGGAGGTAGGGGGGGGGGCGACTTCGTGCATACTATCTCACAGGTGTGTACGCTTTTTTGGGGGGCGGTTGCCATCAAGGCTGAGTGAGTATGTCGGTTGGTACTTCCGGTTGTAGGTATGTGTCCACCTTTTGAGGAGGGGATCCTCCACGTGTGGATGGGTGGGTTGGTCATCCACCCACTGGGTTGGGGGTGGAGGGGGCGGGTGCAACACTTGCGAGAAAGGACAGCATCCCCGTTGTGGAACTGCACACCCGCTGGTATCATGACTTTGGTGGTGGTGTGGGGGGAGGCGTATCCAACACTGACAACCACACCAACACTTTGGGCCTCCAAATTGTATTCGGATTCTTGATGTACCGGGGGTGTAAGACCGGTCTTTTGCACCTTTATTTTTTCTTTCTGCACTCTGGCAGGCTCCGACAAGCGACGTGTAGCGGGCGCTCCCCACCACATCTCATGTGCACAGTGGCAGGGGAGATGAAGCAAAGAAGTCATAAAAATGGGCCTTTAATACGTCAAGTTTCAGTGCAGGCCTGTTCAGCACTGACCACTGACCCACTCAGTAACGCCCCGAGGCAGCCCTAGCCTCACGCCCTCATACCTCAGCGGCACTTGCAGCAGCATCCGCCTTCCTTTTCTTGGGCTTATACTGCGGCAGGCGGCCGTTGTCCATGCAGTGGATGGAGAGGGATGCCAGCGGGATCTGAGCCGTGTTCCCGGGGCACTGCAAGTGGAAGAAAAATCTCGAAACGGGCTGGGTGTCAGCAGTAAAGCGCACAGTGGGTGGCGCAACAACAGTTCGTAGGTCTGGCGGCAAAGCCTGTGTGGTACACTTCCGCCAAACCACAGTTCATACCCCAGCACACAATGCCCATGATGACTGTAAAGCGTTTGACTGGACTTGTGCGCCCTGTCAGGTGTTGTGCAAACTGACCTCGGTGCCCCGCCCCCGCTGCGGGATACGAATGTTGAATGCTAACCTGCTAACGCAAGCAGACGGTTGCAAGACAACAAAGTCAGAACAAAAAGCTCTTCAGTGACATTGCCATAGGCGCCTTTCGCCGTGAAACAAGAAGTACCCCGTGGATCAGTGCATTGGGGGCTCGTTCAGGTAACATGCACAAAATTACTACCTACTGAAATGCTGGACAAAAGAGTCGAATCCCCCCCCCCCCCCCCGGTGCGCCCCACCTGCGCCCCGAAGCGCAACATAAATACCCACCGTCTTTTTTTGGGGGGGGGGGCTTCAGTGCCATTTCTGGGTTGCATTCCCCAATTGTGTACATTCAGTGTCACCGAAGGACAGCGGCTTGCGTACAGGGAAACAAGGGCGTGCATTGACGTGGAGTGTATGTTTATTGTCTGACATGCAGAAATACCCACCGTCTTTATTCCACAGTCGATTGCAGCATTGCGTCACGTGTGGTTGAGGGCCCGCCACGCCGTTGCCAAAGGCACGCGGTCAAAGGAACCCCGTCAAAGCACGCACCACATCGTCAGCCACTAAGGTACACACCTCACCGTCGCTATTCTCAAAATCGTGAGCACCCAAGAAGCCAACCGTCCACCTCATGTAGTGGGGGGGGGGGGGGGGGTAAATAGAAGCACTACACAGGGAGCACATCGATCTGTACAGACGGTTTGATGTTGTAGGAGAGCAGCTGGTGACATGGTTTGTCCTGAATTATTGAATACTGGCCGGACGTGTCTCCGTGGGGATATCCAGCGTCAGAGACCGACCACGCTGGTGCCATCACTGCCATCCCATCTGCCATCACTGCAGATGGTTGATGCCCACAGGCTCTCTGAGCCCACTTGATGTGTTTTGCAAAGGCGAGTGCTGCGTCGGTGGGACACCTCAAAGGCGCAAATGCCGAAAACAGTGATCCGTGGACACGGAAGTCAGGGGTGGGGTTTGCAGAGGGTGCCGTGGCCATTTGCCCGGTCTCGGTATTGCAGACCGCATCGCCGGGTCCGATGTGCTTCAGGGGGATGGGAGGCATTCCAAGCCACCCCGGACAACCCCCCCTGAACCCCATCCACTGTGGGAATCTACGCACAGTACTTTAAAGGAGAGTGGGAGGCGAGTTTTCGCATCCAGAAATCCGCGACCCTCTACCCCGACTCTGTCCCGCAACTCTATGCATACCGCAAAGGGTGTTTGTTATAAAAGGTTATAAAACGGGGGGGGGGGGAGGGGCGGGCTCATCACGGTCACAGTGGAGGTCACAAGAGGCACTTCATATCGTACGAAACATTCCAATTATCTGTCGGGACTGGTCGGGCGTACCAATGCGTGGATGCAAACATGCTGCCCGGGTCGACCAACCGTGGCTAATTCATGCCAATGGTGGCACCAATGAAAAGAATGGCCGGCGCGCGCGCGAGGGCGCATGTTGTACCAGGGCTGTCCTTCATGCAAAAAAAAAAAATCAAATGCCGGGCTCCGGTACCCTCGGGCCTCAGCAGCGGCAGCCGACGAGTAACTGCTGTCCGTCACGGCCAACCGGCGTCTGCCGTCGGTCACGCCACTCCGCCGGTTGGAAAAAGAAGAAAGAATAATCCCATTCCCAAAAGTTAGTCCTGCACAAGACGTTACATGCACATCTACGCTAATTGTTATTACGTGGTGTACAGGGGGGGGGGAAATTTCGCCCGGGGACAATTTCGCAGGGGATAATTTCGCCAGGGGACAATTTCGCCACCCTTGAAATCCCCAAAGCCCCAAGCAAGCATGTGGTCTCGCAAAACGTCTCTCAATTTTCGAAAAATGATATGAAATCTGATGCAGACGATCCAGTAACTGGTGCAGAAGGTGCAGGCTTCTTTTTCAAGGCATCAACAGGCACAGGCGCGTTCGTAATCGCGCCTGGCCCTGCTCAGGAAACACAATGCCTGCAGCTGTGGTGAAGGATGGAACTGTTACGCCAAAATTTCGCCTGGGGAAAATTTCGCCACCTTTCTAAACGGCGAAATTCTCCCCTGGCGAAATTTCCCCCCCCCCCCTGTACATTGGTGCGTGTTGTTCCGGGTTTCCCTGTGGCTCCGGTTCGAGCGCGCCGTCTCGAGCTTCGAGGGTGTCCAAAGGCATTCCGAGGTCCCATTCTGGGCCCGAAAGCAGCTGCTGCGGTTGAATGGAAGGCAACGCACCTGCGTGTACGCCCCAGCGTAGTCGGAGGGGTTGGCAGAGATGTAGAGGCGCTTCAGCAGCGAGACGCTCACAAATGTGTTGTAAAATGGCTGCGTCGCCAGTTCCGTGGCACTGAGCCCCGCAGGGGCGAACGGCTGCATGCGGTTCTGATAGGGCGACTGCCCGGCATAATGACAGAGGCCAAGAGGCTCCATTCCTGCATGGCGAAATGGCGCTGATCGGAATGCGACGGGGTCGAGGTCGATGCAGGAAAGGGGGGGGGGGGACAAATTTCCGCAGAATTGCTGTCGTAAATTTCGCATCCACCCCCCAGACCTCCTCTGCGAAGGCAACGGCACAAGCAGTGGGGCCCACATCATCGTCTGTGAAATGTGTGGTACATTCCACACGAAGTGCGAAGTTTCCCACAGCGAAACACAAAGTCCCCCTTCCCCCCGTGTCTTTCGGGAATAGGGACCAGAAGTTGAGTTTTGTTCGTAAAACGGGGGCGTTGCGGGCTCTGGGGTGCAGTTGCATGCACACCACTGACTGCGGCCGCCACTCCTTCAAAGGCAAAGCACGTTAACTCTGGCTGGCGAGGGGGAGGGGGGGGAGGTTCTCAATGGAGTTGTTACGGGCTGCTGAGGGGGAGAGGGGCTTGGTGCCGCTGAGGACTCAATCCACCAAATGGTCATGTCCGTCAAAATTGGATGTCATGGAATGTTGGCACGGAACAAGCGGTCGAGGGAGGAGCCCACGACACCTGACGTCCCGTCCGGCGTTGTTGCTTGTTCGGGAGGGGGCGAATGTTTTGATCTGTCACTTTTGGAGAAGGGGTATCCATTGCGGGCTGTCGTTGGTTGCCGCTTCCAAGATTGGTGTTCTGTATACTTTGGCACCAGGGGTGCATGGCAGTGCAGTCTGTTGCATTCCATTGATTAGGTCGACATCCGGGGGCCATTTTCATACTTGCCCCTGGACCCCCTTTACATCCGCCCTCTTCGTCCCCACAACAGCACAACACAACATTCGCACGCGCCAGGCGTGAGACAGATCGGGGACACACCGAGAATGCCGGGGCAAGGCGCAGGAAGGCTAACCGCACACCCATTTCCATCCATGGTTGGAGGGTATGCTGCATCATCTGGTTCGGCATCCGAGGTCGGAGCCTCCAAGAGCTTGATGGCTAGCTCCGTCTCTAAAGAAACAATTGAAACGGGCAAATCCGAAGCCGGAAACATGCAATAACAACCAAGCTAGGATACAAGGCTCCCAGAGAGCAGCTTCCCGTGCCTTCAACGATTTCATGTCCCGTTGGCGTGAGTGGAAGTGGGGCTGGGGTGGTGGAGTAACAGCCGTTGGATGCGTTGGGGTTACCGCTCCCTCCTTGACGTACTCACCCACGACAATGTCATCCCATGCACTATCGAGGGGCGTTGCTATCGGTTTGCAATTTCCTGGCACATAATGGTAACCGCCCCGTACAATTATCGTGTGCGGTCCACGCTATCCCACATTCTATCACAACCTCTCGACCACAGCACCCGCTCCCCATTGGAGCACGTTTCACAACTATTGGAGAACTTTTCCCTTACCCTACGACCCCCTTCCGCATTCGTTGGAGCACTGTTCACACCGGTCTCTAATCTTTGGACAATGTTACGTGAAGCCGACGAGTTACAAACGACCCATCGACCAAAGCAAGCAAAAAAGCACACCATGTTTGTCCGCGGGATCATGGGGGAGAAATAACTTGAACCCTTTCAACAATTCTGGAAAACCGTAGAACAATTTCCGCACTTTGCCGACGACATAGCCAATCTCCACCCTGCGAGGGATGTGCCGTTCACAAAGAATTACAAAGCGATGCATTGATCTCGCACACCGATGCATTGATCACGTACGCTATTGACATTACAAACATATGCATAGGTATTGGGGTGAAGCGTTGGCGCGCATTGAGGGCTCGCACGTTGCTAACGCCTCCATTAACGCCTTTGCAAACAAGTTGTGGTTGGTACCAAGACGACGACCATTCCAAGAACGATGTCTTTCGCTTCCCCAAAAAGCTATGCACGGGTGCATAAAACCACACCTTTTTTTGTGCCAATTTAATGTGTTCAGATGGGACGGGCGTGACATTGCATGCATGCGTGACGAAGTACCTCCACTTGTGGAAACTATTTGTTTTGCTTGACGACTAAAGTGGCAAACGTTTCACTTGCACTTGCCATGAACGTTGAAAGTGCGGAGGGTGGTGTTTCGAGCGAAGTGTCGGGTGTGACACGGCACCAAAACATGTGCCGAATGATCGGTGGCCAACATGAATGGGATGTGTGGTCCTTTCAGTCGAATTGCATGGAATAAAAGGGAAAAAACCAAGAAGATCCGTTGGAAATGGAAGGTGCTCGCCTTTGCCGTGCCCCATGCTCCACACGTTATCGACACCAAGCCTTACAAGCGAGCCAACATCGTTTCGCTAGACCGCGCAAAGATTCGGGAAAACCAATGAGGTGCCAAGGTAACGGGACGACGCCTTGATGGGAATGTGTCTTTAACTTGCAGGAAAAGAGCACTCGTTGAACGTGAAAACAAAGTTAAATTTAAACATTTCTTCCTTGTTAGTACACACTCTCAAGCGCGATAGAGGACGTCAGCAAGCGGAGACAAGTGATCGCAGTGCAGCAAATCCACACGGAGCACGAATATGGCGATGGTCACGAATTATGTGCCGTGAGGTAGACATCATGCGACACGTGAATGGCGATTTTCAATGTCCCAAATCACGCGGATTGGTTGAGTCCGCAAGGAAGGAAACCCTCGGATTGGCATATATGTTTTGTCGCCTTACCACCAAATGTGCATGATTGCGTTGTGTGAGTCAAAACCCCGACTAAATAGCTTCACACGCGAGATAATCACGATTCTCTCCGTTGTAGCTAGCACCAACTGCATGGGGGCTCGATTGGATCTCGACCATTTGCGACGTCCACACTCCGAAATCAAGCGTCACGGCGTTCGCAAAGAAATTTGTCTCACAATTTTTCTACTTTCGGGGTATTTCCACATGTCATGTTTTGATGCCACCAGCTACGAAGGACACCACACATTTCTCTTTGAGTATGACTTCTTTTTGCCGGTACAAAAAAGAAACACCCGCGAAGGTCGTGCTTGGAAGTTGGGGAAAAGTCACAAAGATGGAATAAAGGACAAAGCTCCTCATCCGACGCGTCCCAAGGCATGATCAAAGGTGACCCGGCGGCAAATAACGATCGTATCTCTTGTGCGTGCGCGTGCCACCACTCCATGGTCTAAAATCAAGAAGCCTCATGATAAATAATTCACACCCAATACTCTGGACACAAATAGTATACTTTTCACGAAACTAGCAACCGATTCACGCATTTAGCCACACAAGAATGCTCAAACCTGGTGTTGGTCGTGTCATGCTTTGTATTAACAACTTGTCGCCTTCTACAGTAATGGTGAATGTTGGTGCGAAGAATGTTGATTCCAGAACCATGAAATTGTATTTACATATAGGGCGGAACGAGTTGGCGAATGCGCGAGAAAATACACAGTGCCTGGCACAACGTTTTTTCTCCGTTGCATGTGAGGTACTTCTTGTTGTCGATGCGCCCGATGAACATCTTGCTGCATTCCCGATGCGGAAAATGTCACCGATACCTACTTAGCTATCTTCTCGAGGCATGTGAATTTTTCAATCATCTCAACCAAAAGAACCTGGTTATCTATCGATCAAGAAGGGCCGTCGCTTGGTTGTTTTTGTGAAGAGTTGGGGGCAATGCGACGGTTGCCTTTGTATTGCTGTACGAAAAGTAACACAACGGCAACACGATTGATCTATTGGCCAATAAAACCGCTTAACTTGTGAATAGTAATTCGGCAAAACTCGCATCGTTTGATAGTAAATCTTTACTTACATGCAATGTACACGTTGCCACATACTTCTTTTCCTTGAAATCCTTGAGTAGGCTCGTAAACTCTTGGTAGGTTTGTGTGTTGTCGGCAAATGTTTCCTTCACCGTGTTTAAATAAGAGAACGCCTCTTTCAACAACAATTCGCCATCATCAGGTTTTCGAGGCAGTGGATGTGGACCTTGACACCTTTCGACGAGAAAAGACAAGGTAACAACGCTTGTAACGGACGATCATACACACAGCGAGTATATTATGCTTTAATCATGCTTCTGAGTGTTGTTTGTCAGCATACTGAACAGTTTTCCTTCTTTTCCGCATGGGCTCTGCAAAATCCATGAGACGCCGCATCGCGACGACGTCGGTTTTTGTGGTTTGCCTTACGCGGCAGGTTCAAAGCGTTAAGCGTGCACACTGCTCGTTCAGCTGGAGCCAACTGCCGCGGTCGGCCCACTTAACCGAATTATTTTGAGGCTTTCAAGAAAGAGATATTTTTTCCCGCGCCGACAGTTGAATTTTGGAATGTGAATCAATAATTCAGATCAGTGCGGCTCTGTTGATGTAATTTCTGTATCCGTCGCTTCATTGGTGCTCTTCGTTGTCTTTCATGGTAGAAATAAGTGTCCCATGATGTCGTTTTGTTGTTTGGTATCATCCTGTATCGCTTTTAAACCTTCGATGCATGGACGCCAATATTCACCTTTGATGAAATAGGTTTTGTCTCGCTCCCTTCTTAGCATTTGCCTCATGAATCACCATGCAAGGTCCCTTTCCTGGCGATGTTACGCATGGCAAATCAGATGGCTTCTATGTGGTATGTTTCGTAAAGTACCTCATCCAATGCCGTCTCAATTTGGATGTCCATTTTCGAATTCGTCAAGTTCGAATTTGTTGTAGGCATTTACGATCTTCACTAAATCTTGGTTGCCTTAGGTGTGCAAGAACCCAAAAGGCAAGAATTTGTCGTATTGGGCACCACTCAAGCCAGAGTTTGAACACAAGTATCGTGCTCACAATCTCTCACAATCTTGCACGGATGCCTACATTGCAATTGCTAACACTATGCAAGCGATGGTGCAACTTGTCATGAGCGAGGGAGGGACAAATACCCCCACACTTGGTGACCGTGGTACTACAACGCATGCGCACTTGTTGTGCCAATTGGCCAACTTTGCGTTGCGCTTGATTTCCATCTTCTCCAGAGAATTTGAGCTTCCTTTCCTTAATGGTAGTCATCATCTTGGTACCACCACAGGGCAAGACTACCAGAAATTTCTGAAGCCATTGTAACTACGAAGTAAAGGCCCAAAGTGTTTCTCAGGTAAAACCAGGTAAAAACCAGTTAAAATGGGTAAAAAATCAATAACTTGCCTTGTGTGTGTTTGCTCGCCTTGCCCTCTCTTATGATGTGTAACAGACACATTTGCATGCAAATAGGCTGAAATATGGGTGAAAACGGAGGTGTTTTGCCACTTTTACGTGTCCCGCACCACAACACCCCCATGTACATGCAATTATTGCCCTTTCAGGCCTTTTTGCGCGCGTAAAAGGGTGTATTCGCGTGGTTACTATAAGTTTAGCTCGGACGCAAAAAGGGTAATTTACGCACGTAAAAGGGTTTATTTACTTGTCTCCTGAATTCTGTTGCGGACGCAAATTAGGCCTTTTGCGCACGCAAAATCCATGTATTTGCCTCTTCACTCTTAGGGGCTTCTCTTTTATGGGACATGCCTGGCAAGAAGTCCAAAGCCAAGGCCGCCGTCCAAGCCCCCGGGGACCCGCATCCACCGCCCAAGCCCGCCCCTCCTCCCCGCAGTACCCACGAGCCCACCAGGCAGGTTGTTGATGAGTATGTGAAGGTGGTGGGTGTGGAAAATGTGGCGGGAACTGGGATCCAGGTGTTGGATCGTGCACTCTCGGTGAACGAGATTAAGGGGTTGCCGGCTATCCCCGAGGATGTTTGCTCGGTGAGAGAGCGGCTGCAAAAATTGCAGCAGGAAAAAGGTGAACCCTTGAAATATTTGTAGGCCGCGTTGCACTACTCCAGTGTCCGGCAGGACTTCTGTGGCCGGAACATGTCCACCGTCCCTTGGAAGTGGTAGAACGTGCACCGCATCTCAAGCGGAACGCGAAGCCGCCGTAGCGGAACTCATCCTCGTCGCCGAAGGAGAAGGGGGGCGTCCAGACCATCCCGTCGGGGGCAGAGGCGGTGTTGACGCTGCTGCTCCACAAACTGTCCGGCACGACAATGTGGTACTCCTGCAGTTGTCAATAAATGTGAGGAGCAAGCACTGAAGAGCCAGGCAGCTGACAGGAAAACTTATCAAATGGCCATGAGCTGCAGCACTATTGCGAAAAGCCATAGTGACACATGATGCATATGGGCACATATCATGCACAAGGGGTCATGGACCATGCATTCACCTGTTGTCAGCCCTCGCTTTCGATTTTGATAACTCACATTCCAAGTATCATGACCGGGCACATGCTATGCTATATGCTACATTTCATCCACTGCATACACACATGCACTGTTTGCGTTCCAACTCTCTACCCCCATAGTATAAATAGGTTCTATAAGATCCGGACGCTCATTGTGAGGCGCTCTTGCCACTTGATCCACCCCGCCTCATCCAGATCCTGGAAGCTCAGCTGCAATTGCACCGGAAACACTTTGGGGATGGCTGCGGATTGAACCACTGCACGGGGGACGAACACGACCGCACAGCTGTAGTACCTACAGTAGGGTAGTATCCAGGTCATTGCAACTTCTGTGCGCGCACCTGCATGGTTCTGGAGTGAGCCTGGGCTTTCCTAACATGCTAGGCGTACGTGACCAGATTAAAGCAGTGCAGAGTTTTGCTTCCCAGGGTGACGCAGTGAGTTTCAGGGAGCGAGACATGGATGATATGTTCTGGCAGATCGAGCGTTCAGAGGCGCTCACAGCGATCCGGTGGGCTGTGGGTAGGGCACGGGCTGAGTCGCGGGGTTCCACATTGTGGTTTAGCATTGCCAAGGGCCTGGAGAAAGATCTTGACAGGTTTGGGAAAAATTCTGCGAAGTCCTTTGTTACACTTTCCGAAGAGGAGGTGCTGCGTTTTGTAGAGTTTGATATGGCTGAGAATGTGTTTTTGACTGTTGGCCCTATTATATTAAGCCAAGGAGCAAAAGGGATACCCATTGGTGGGTTCCTGTCTGCTCAAATTGCAGAAATCTGGGCCTGCTGGAGAGAGTTTACCAGTCTTTTTGGTGAGCACGTTTCACAGTTCCAGGTATCCATGAATGCAGCCTGTGCCACTTTTTCTCAGGAGACAGGTGTCACTGTAGGTTGTGATATTCCTGGGGCTCCGGAGGTGGTCCGTCACCACCCAGGAGCAGAGATCTTGGCGCATGACATGTTTGTCGCCAAAAATGTCCACCAAGCGACTCCTGAGGCCCTGTGTCAATCTGGGTTTACAGGCTGGTGGTCTCCAGCAGACAGAATTTTCGCCACTGCCACTGTTGCAGACGAAACCTTCAGTTTATCAGCACTACCCCGTGGGATGGGGCTGAGGGAGGTAGACTGCAGAGCATTGTCAGGCATTCCACTCGTAAAAATAGGCGGCTTGTGATGAAGTTTTTCGAGAATTTTGATGCCCTGAATGGGGTGGTGGGGGAGATTCTGTCCGCTGTGCAGATGGGTGCCTGTAGAGGCCCCATGCCTCTGTCACAGCCAGCAGTGATCATGTCTAGGTACAGAGATAACATTTATATTGCCCTGGTTGGGATCTCCCCCTGTTTTGTGGCGCCGCTGACGTTTATTATTGAACAGATGACTTCTATTATTTATGGTATACCTTTGAAATGGGAACCCCATGGTGATGTGACCACCTGGGGTGAAGCGGCAGTAATTTTGGCACATCGCACTGGTGCCTATGTGCAGGACTTTGCACTGCACAGAAAGGGTGTGGTGCATGATCTTGAAGCGTGGAGGCAAGGTGCAACAGATGCCGAGTGGGAACAATGGGTTGATGCCCATTCTCCAAATGCACGTACAGTCCTGAAATCCTTTTTGCCTTCTGTTTTTTATAAATCTCTGCTTTACGCTCTCAGTCCATAGGATGTTACCTGTAATTTACGGTCACTACTCTGGGGTTTGGGCGTGAGGGCCTACCCAAATCAGTGGTGGCGTCCTTTGCTTTTGCGGTTTTTAAAAAGATTCGGATTGCATAGAATTTTAGGTTTCAAGGTGTTGATTCGCTGGTTCCATGAGGGACGAGGGGTAGTAATTGACACCAAGGCGAACAGGGAGCAGACCCCAGTGCACAGGTGCTGATGTACTGTATTTTTCTGCACCACCAGACAGGTATCCACTGCTGGTGCAGACCTGCAAGAGGCGTATATGCGAAATAATCTGGAGTTAGGGTGCAGAACATGAAAGACAGGGATTGAACTCATGGTGTATGTGGATACATTTTTTCTGCACACGCTTTGTTTCAGTCTTTGATCACTGATGAGTGTTTTGCTGCTCGTGTAGCCCTCTTTCTCTTGAACAACACGTGTGGTGTGCAACGGCCGTATACCTGGTGTATACAACCGTATACTCCCACATGCCTCCTCCGTATACCAACCAATATACGGCCGTATACTGGGGACTATACAGCCGTATACTTTCAGTATACGGTTCATTGCAATGGGCGAAATCCAAGGGAAATAAGTTCCCTAACCTCCCGTGGTTGCAAGCAATGCACATATGCGCCTGTGTAGTACACTATGGCGCACCGTTCTCCCTTCCAAGGTGCAGGGCCATGGAAGGCGGAGGAATTGAATATCACACCTGGCCATCCGGCCATTGCCTTTGCCTGAATGGCACCACCACCGAAAAGAGGTAGCCTCATACTTGTGCCACCCCACCTTGCACCAGACCAAGCCACACCACACACCACCACCTTCAACCAGCACTTCACCGCCTATATGGTTTCCAACTGTTACCACTGCACACAAAGGATATGGGTCGTTCAAATGCCGGTGACCTGGCATGGGGTCGTGGTTCGAGCATCGCACAATTTGGATTGTGCACCACATAAACCATTGCGGGAAAATGAGAGTACAGGTGAACGCACTTCTTTGGTTTTAATGCAAAGAAGGGGGTGGGGGGGGGGTTGAAAACATATTGGTGGTTGGAATGGGGGGGGGGGTATCCATACTAGTGGTGGGAAGACGGGGGGGGGGGTTCAGACGACTGGAGATTATGTCATCGTACACTCACAGGTTCTACATTCTGTTCCACTTTTCAGCAATGTGAGGCACTGAGGTGGCTGTATTTCTTTGGCTACAAGATTTGGAGCTGTAGTCTATCTATCTATCATGGAACCAACATGAGATGGCGTATGGGTTTCCAAAATTCCGTACAAATAGACAGGGGTTGTTGTTGCATGGAACACGCACAGTGCACAGATATTTGGGACCATCATCTGGTGGGCAGACCTTGACCAATGCCGTGGGCAACTGCACATGAGCCAAACCTTCTCACCTGATCATTTCGTGGACCATTGCTTTTCCATTAGACCACTTAACCTGTGAGTTTTGTGCCTTGGTTCCAGGAACGCTTTTAAGCTGTGTCTAGTGTCGGCCTCGTATTTAAATGCCGACAACAGTGTGCTCATCCACACCCAGGGGAGATCTGGCTGCCTGTAACTGGTGTGCTAGGTCTTCCATGTGCCTCTGGTGCATTTGCTCAGGGGTGGGGGGGGGGCGGGCTCTCAGGTCTGCAGGGAGGGAGTTGTGTTGGTCCCACACCCGTGAAGGCTTGTGTTTGGCATCATCCTTGATGCTCATCCTCCTCTGCAGGTGTGCTATGTTGCTCCCACTGCCTCATGTAATGACTTTTTGTTCCTCTTGATAGAGCTTTATGCCATTGTATGTGCCATGGCTGCTTGGCCTGCTCTCGTTCCTGTGTTGGCCTTGCCAAACACAAATCACGTTTTGGATGGAGACATACCTCTGGGAATATAACATGATCTACGAGCTGCTAAGCTTTGAGAAGCCCCCTCGTCTCGTGGAGGAATGTGGGAGGCCAGTGGATGTCCTGGTTATGAATTTTGCATCAAACATGACAGAAATAGATTGTCACCCGGCGCCCGTTTTCATTGACCTGTCCGATGAGACATGCGATCGCAAATGGCGTTGGGAACAAATCTACCCCAGGTCCAAAGCCCGCCTCCCTCTCCTCCCTCCCTCCCTCCCTTCCTCCCTGCTTGCCTCGTCTTTTGCATTTTCCCCTGCAGCCCTTCCTCAGCCCTGCGACAGGTTTTTGATGCTTCTTCTGCGTTGAGGATATGGCATATTAGGGTTTGCTTGTTCAATTTGAATGAACAAATTTGTTGGAACAAAGTTGTGAAGGTGATTCGGATATGCTTTTCCTGCTCAATGCTGTGCCCAGATGTTTTTTCGCTTCATTTGGCAGGTAAGTGGCATCTGTTGGTCTACTTGGGGGCTTCATTGGGGAATGGTGAAATTGGGGGCTGAATCTGGGAAAATCATGATGAAAGTAGCGCGTAGGGCGCACGCAGGGCAAATCTTTTCCGTATATTGGGCCCACCGGTGGTTTGCCATGCTCCCCTATTCTCGTATCCATCACGTAGCCCACCACACAATTGTCAAACCTGAGCCACTGCCTCACTGTCTCCAGTCCCAACCATAGCAACTCGACTAATGCACCCACCTCCTTCGTGGGCTGTTCAGCAATCTCATCTCGTCGTCCCCAAATGGCACCAACACTGACTGCCGCTGGGGGTGTGCGAATGTGCGACGAGCTTGACAATTACATGTCCACAGAAGCCATTCATGGGGCTCCAAAAGCCTACGTTGGCACCAAGCCCTCTGTCGGGAGATGCCACACCCTTCACGTAGATGTACAAAGCCCTCTGCCCCTCCCTTCACTCTCCCCATTTCATGCCTCCGCGCCTATGAAAATTCGCTTTGCTACACCCGAAGAAGATTTGAAACCAAACAAGAAGTATTGAAATATCATGAACAGAAAAATCGTCTCAGAAGCCAAAGCCTCCAGGATGAAAAGTTGCTTCATGAACAGGTTCTACCGCGAACCTTACTACAGAATGGGACGGGGGATTTCATGTGGGGACAATTTTGTTTTTCAGATTAGTGCCAAGATTCCCCCTACGAATTTTTTTGCTTAATTGGGGGAGTATTAGCGCGCCGGGCATTTTTTTTTAGACCATTCCCCACCCGCGCCTATTTTTGTCACAAGCGCTCCACCGTCACAGTTTGTGGTGAGTGTAAGGAGCACTATTGTTGTGAATGTATTGACACCCACACTTGTGGGAATAATATTATTTGTTAATCACATTCAGAGTGACATTTTGTGGTGTTCAATTCTCATTTTCCGGCTTATGCAACGTGCTTTGCAGGGAAGGTTTGCGGTCCAGTGCAGTCTGGTTGGGGGATTTCCCTAGGTGAGGACAAAATTGGGGCTAGAGCCAGGATACTTAATACAAAGGTAGCGCGCCAGGCACGCGCCGGGCAACTATTCCCCCATTGGGGCTGATGAAAAAAAAGTGTGGCCCACAAAAGACTTCCTCCTCATTAAAACAGATGAGAAGAGCTGAATTCAGCCCTTTTGAGGAGGCTCGCATCCAAAGCTACTTGGAGCACGACTATGCCCATTGAAGTCCAAACTAAAATGAGCACTTTGGTTGAGCAACCCTCAGCACCAGTGCCATGAGGCCATGGGTAAGACTCATTTAGGAGGTGGCAATTGGGCCCTTTTCGTCATTTTGGGTGCACAGTTGCACATTTTTGGGAAACAAAAATGATTTTGCTTCCGTTGAATGAATCATCCTGTTGCGGAACCATTTGGCTCTTGGGGGTTTCAAATTTTTCGGTGTCGAAATTTCCGGCAGCTGATTGTCCAGCACCAAAATTTCTAGAGTGCTGAAATTGTCCCCACACGAAATTGCCCGCCCCCCCCCCCCCTCCTCCCATTGTAAGTGTTGCCAAGCACGATCCGACACAGTTGGAATATTCAATGCATCCCTCCTTCGCTCCCTTTCCTGCTACCTTCTTGCTCTCCTCCCTCCTGCCACCTTCTGTCCACCATCTCTTACTGCTTTTCTCCCCCCCCTTCGTTTCCCCTTCCTCCAGATGGGAGCAACCACCCAATAAGGTATGTGCAGTGGATACAGGCAGGGATCCAGAAGCCCGAGGCCTTGAGAAGCGCGGATTCCGCACACCGGTTGCGTTGGCATTAAACGGTCCCCTGCAATCCAATCTGATCCCTGCCTCCGATGCTGCTCCCTCCAGGTTCAAGCACGTCTACCGCCAGTACGCCTGTGCAGGGCACTACCGGGACTTGTACCAATTGTTGGAAGCACGGCAGGGAATTTTCAACTCCACCCCTGTCACTCTGACGGTGCTTCCCCTTGGATGGACCAAACAGACTGGGATCGAATCAACCAAGCATGCGTCAGACAACGCACTAGCAACCATTGCACTGAATCGGCCTTTCAAGTGGAGCTTCTCAGGGAGTCTTGGGAAAAGTGGGCGAAATATTGCTGTACAACAGTTCCAGATGCTGACTCCTCACTGGGTGAATCCCATCAACAAGAAGTACCCAGAGACACTCTCCAAGTCTCATTTTGTCCTCAGCCCGCGCGGCAACGTCAATTTGGACTGCTTTCGACATTACGAAGCCTCCATGCACGGGGCCATTCCGATTGTTGCCGGGCCGCAGCAGGAAATGGAGGACGCATTCCATCATTTTGCCACTGTCCCCCCGTGGCTGTTTGCGGAGTCGTTCGAGCAGGCCCGCGAGCGCGTGCAGGTTTTGCTGGGCGATCGTCAGGCTCTGCATGAGGCCCAGCTTGCTGTAGTGACGTGGTGGCGCGACGAGTGGCACGGTCTCCGACGCAACATTTCAGATCAATTACACCTGCGCATCAATGCCACGAATGGGACAGGGACCGGGGCAGACACGGAAGCGGTGGTTCGTCCGGGACGGCCGCTACTGCAGGCTGCAAACCGGTCCCGTAAAATGCCGCGGTTTGTGCACAGGGCTGTTCGTACGGTCACGAGCAAAAGTCTTTTCTGAGATTAGCAGCGGGCGGATTCATGTGGCCGAAGCAGTGAAATCTGACTGCAGGGACAAGCCTTTCAATTCTGTGGAAGACAGTGGGGCACAGGCCCTTGCAGCGCTGATAGAGAGCCCTCCATCTGCATACTCTGACCCTCACCATTTCTTGGAATTCTGGCACAGGCCCTTGCAGTGCTGAAGGAGGCCTCCTTACTGCGCACACTGAACGTCAAGCCTTTTAACAATTCTGTGGGAGACAGTGAGGCACAGGCCCTTGGGGGCGCTTGCTGCGCGCCGCAGGTGCTGCAGGCGCTGCAGGGTAAGGGTAATTAGCTGTGGGGTAATAAGCACGCCATTAATTCCCCTCAATTTTGGGTTAAGGGAGTAGGTCAAACGAGCACAATGGCAAGGGACAATAGTCAAAATACACAAAAATGTTGCGATAACAACTCCCCATTCAAAAGTATGGTTCACAAAAGGAACAACTGGCCATGTTCAATGCCTCTTGTTCCTTTTGTGAACCATACTTTTGAATGGGGAGTTGTTATTGCAACATTGCCTTCACTTGCCTTCACTTCTTTGCCTTCACTTCAACAATGCCTTTCAATTGACATTGATCACGGCAGCGTGTAACCCAAAGCCTCTCTTCAATGCCTAAATCCCATATTGCTAGCCCCACACCCCAATCTCCCCCCTCATGTCACTCTAATTCCAGAGTTTGTGTCAGAACCAATCGAAAAAGTGCTGGATGAGCTGGCAAAGCAAATGGTTACTTACAGGCATGCTTCAGGCCGTTTTGACTGCCAGCTCGGTTTCATCTTCACTCGGGCTCCCCGGAGCTCACTCCCCTCCTACCCCTCCACGTCGCCGCCCCCTACTTCCTCCTGCGCCTAGTAGAGGATGTCCAGTGCCTCCTAAACTTAATTGTTATGCAGTCCATAATCTTAGTGTACTTACGGGGTAGAGGCATTGGGTTTCACACAGATCACGCCATGCTACCCGAGGTTGTTCTAAGTCTCAGCCTATCATCCTCCACCACCATGGACTTCATGCACCCCCATCACCCTCCTTTCTCTATCCGCCTTCCACGCCGATCCCTCCTTGTCTTGCGCGATAAAGTACGAACAGAGTGGAAACATGGCATTTCAGATGCGTCTGTAACATCTGAGAGGACAAGCTACACTTTCAGAGGCTTCCAACCCCCGCAGCCCACATGCCATTCCCCCCCAGAACCCACACCCTTTTAGTGGCCACGATCCAGGCGCGGCACCCCGATTAACCGATAGTTAAGTCCCATGCCCCCCCCCCCCCCATCCAAACTCGGCCACACACCAGGCTACTGAATTTCCGCCTCTGGACTCCTAACCTCAACCCGCGAGTTAACATCCGTGCATCCTACCCGTCCTGTTGTCAAGTTGACGCATACCTGGCTACCAGGGTACTGCACTTCGGTTTCCAGATTCCTGACTCAACACCTATCCTCTTTCCCTTCATGTCAGCCTCAAAAGGTCCTGTCCGTCCAGTCCAATTTGCTGAGCAGGAAAACACGCTCAGCAACACCAAGGTATTGAATCAGCAACAGCCCAGCGGGCCTAGAGAACTTGATCAAACCAGGCTAATACACTCAGATCAAACCAGGCTAAAGCACTGTCAGAATAAAACCTGCCAACACTTTACTCATTCATTGCTTCTCTGTCCTTGTGCCCCCACCTCAGCCTTTGAGCCACACACTAGGATTCGAATTACCGGTTTCCTGACCTCAGCCCTCTCTCTCTTCCTGCATGCTGACGTCAGACAACCTGTCCGACCCTCAGCACCGTACAGGAGCCGAAGCGCACCTCTCTTCGCAGGCCCAGCGCACAGCAGGCCCCGTGAGATTGCCGCCGACGCTTCACCAGGGTACCAGGATGCTGCCTTCATTTTCAGTTCCCTGATTTCACGCCTGTTCCCTGCAGGTTAGCCTCGAAACGTCCGGCCCATCCCATACAAATTGCTGAGCAGGAAACACGCTCAGCGGCACTCTGCTATTCCCTTCCGCACCACCATGCAGGAGCCAAAGCCTCCTCTCTTCACAGGTCCAGTGCACAGTAGACCCAGTGAGATTGACCCAGACGCTCCAACATGGTGCCAGGTTATTGCATTCGGTTTCCAGAGTCCTGCTTTCAAGCCTACTTCCTGCATGTTGTCAAGGTAATCAACGGGAGAACCGCCTGAGTCAATCGCCAGACAACAAAATCAGGGACAGGAACCTTCCTTCATCACAGGTGGAACGATTCAGCGCCAGGCCAGAGTGCTGTCAATGGTACGATCGCAGATACGTTACCAGTTCAGTGTCCTGTGCTCGTTTGCACCATTGCTTCAGCTTTAGAGACGCTCACCAAGGTCTGAATTTCAGCTTCCGGTTTCTTGACCTCACCCCGTCCCCTTCCCTGCTTGACAGGACCAGAGCATCCAGGCCTACTAGCCCCCCCCAGTGCCTCGGGGGTAACGCGGGGACACACAGTGCAAAAAAGGCCTACTAGCCCACAGTGCCGAGCAGGCAGCAAGCTCTGACGGCCTGTCCAAGCCAGGACAGTGTGCAGACGATTTACTGGTGCACCATGACGGCCTGTCCAGGCCAGGACAGTGTGCAGACGATTTACTAGTGCACCAGGGTACCGAGTTTCAGCTTCCGGAATCCTGACTTCAAATCTATCCCATTCCCTCAGAATCAGACATCCTGCCTCACCCGTCTATGGTACTGAGCCCCCCCCCCCCCTCCCGCAAAAAAATAAAATAAAACAAAACACAAAAACATGCCCAGGAGAAGCTCCCAGCCCCCCACCATCACAGCCTGGAGACCGTGCCGCGCATGCGTCCCGGGTAATCACAGGGAAGACGCCTAGGACTTCAGGCTGTCGTCTAGGCAGATCTCCCAGGCAATGCCGACGACGCGGTTCAACCAAGTCTCAGCCAGGCACAAGACACTGCGAAGGGAACGCGTTTCGGCCTCCATTTCTCCTCCTCGGCAACAAGCTACTTCTGCCCCCCCCCCCCCCCCTCACACCAGTGCTCCATTTACTCTGCCACCCTTCTTTCTCCAGGCCAGCAAAGGCACAGGGAATGAAGTGGAGTCGACTAGCGCTTGCTTCGTCTCTCGCAACAGGGGTTAAAGTACAGAAGTTCGGAGGGCTAACTCTCTGCTCAAATGTCTGAGTCTGTTTCACTGGCTCAACTGCAGCTCAGAAGTTTTCTTCCGCCTTCACATCACAGACCACTCTCCAGCAAAACTGGTTTTCTTCAGGACTTGCAAATCCAGAGACGCTGTCCTTGATGGCTACGCTTTCAGTGTATTCATACAGCAGTTGTTTTGCCACTCACGCGGGCTAACTCTCAGGGTAAGAGGTGCACGATCAAAAGTGTTTTTTTCAAAAAATTATTGGGCGAAAGCAGAGATCGGCACAGCCATGAGCCCTGCCAGCAAAAGTCCCGGACAGGCCAAGGGAAGACACCTAGGACTTTGAGCAGATGTCTAGGAAGCTCTCCCATGCAGGTTGAAGACACAACACCCAGTCTCAACGAGCTGCACAACACTGAGGAAAATTGTTGATTTTCCTCTTTCTCTTTCTTCCAAGACACAGCAACTGCTGTACAAACGCTTTTTGTAGCATATCTTTGTGGTTTTTAAAAACTCTGAGCAAAGCATGTCAACGCTTACATGACCTGGGACCCCCCACCCGGATAGCTGCGAGGCACAGTCCAAAAATCCCATATTGCTTGGCATCATGTAAAATACGTTGGTGACCAGATGCTTTTCAATTGACATCGATCACGGCGACTTACATGACAAAGCTTCTCCTCAACGCCAAAATTCCACATTGCTTCGTGTGATGTAAAGTATGTTGGTGACCAGATGCTCTTCAATTGACATCGACCACGGCGACGCATAACACAAAGCCTGTCTTCAACGCCCAAATGCCATAGTGCTTAGCGCAATGGAGTTACATTTATGTGTGCCACTGGAACACCCTTTTGGATGTCGTTCGTGATTCCGCTCTTTTGTTTTACAACGCCGGCTGGGACTTTGAACCATTAACCACCGAAGAGATGGTGCAGAGACACGTCCAGCCCCCGGTGACACGCAGAGGCCAGCAACCCCCAATCAGGTGGAAGAGCAATCCATGGATCATTAGTGTACAACTTGGGACCCTTTTGGCCACCAACATCATCAGTGGACAATTTGGGACCCTTTTGGCCACCAAAAGGTGAACTCTATGCCCATGGTATTGTCTTCTTGTGGGAGGACAAGGACAAGCCTTGTTGGCACGCAAATGACGAAGGGCAAAAAGATACAACCGACATTTGAAGCTTTTTTAGTGTTTGAATGTTGCCCTGTTTGAAACTCAGTAAGGGGGGTCAGTAAGGGGGCTACTAAGTCATTAAGGAGGCGGTTACTGAGTCAGTAAGGGGGTTACTGAGTCAGTGAGGGGGGTTACTACGGGGGGTTACTGCTCAGTAAGGGGGTTACTGACCCAACGTCAATAACCCTTCTTGACCCCAATGGGGGGGGGTTGCTGACATTTTTCAACTATGTCTACTGAAGGGATACAGGCAAGAAGACACATGTTGTACACTAATTTGTATATGGAGAACACAAATTTGTACCTTGGTTGTAGCAGAGAAAGATAAAATGGGTTTCAACTCCATTGGATATATGCTTCATTTGATCCTCCGTTCCCCAAGTTGATTATGTTTCAACTAATCAAAGATAAAAGGAAAGCTAACAAAAACAAAGTTTGGAAAATGGGTATAAAACCATATAATTTTTGGGAGGGGTGCACACGAGCAAAAATTTACCTAAAACATTTCCCATATTGTTTGTTTGTTGCAAACCGTTTCGATACAAAATATTCCTATGGGATTCTCCATTTAACAAAACATAAACTAACAAGAGCAAAGGCAAAGCAAGGAAAACACAAAGAAAGTCACCACGAGGCAATGCACTCCACAGTCAGGCATAAGTGCATCTTTATTCTCTATGCCTGACGTGGTTGAACCTTTGCCAGGCTCACCACGGCCTCATGTCTATGAAACAAAGAAAGGCATGCAAGCCAGCACACAAAGAATGCATGCAACCAAAGCAATGAAAGTGTTTCCTATATCTCTCGGGGACATCCAGTTTATGCCAACACGGAGCGAATTCGCAATTTTTCGGGGGTTTTTCAAGTTTTGGTCCAATGCACCAAAGTTTCGTTTCGTAGGGGGGGGGGGGGGGTATGTGTATGCTTTTTGAAATCTGTGAGAAAAGGCCGTTTCAGAAATGTATCGGTTGGGGGGGGGGGGGGGGTAGGTGGTCACAGTTTTGAGCACAGAGCTGAACAAGAGACGACACACAGGACGGGGCACTGCTCAAGGGATCACTCACTATTCGGAATCCGAGTCGCTGTCATTGTTGCCCCCCTCCACAAGGGCGTGGACTCCATTGGGGCACACATCCCCCTGCTTGTGACTGGGAACATATTTCTTCACTTTTTCCCAATCCTGTTGCTTGCGTGCCTTGACTGGCACCCATCCTGTGTTCAAGGGCAAGGCCCACAGGCCATCAGTTGTGGGGTCCACATTTCGTAGTAGTGGATAAAATGTCGTGCTCTGTGTGGGTGTAGGCAGGTTGCTGCGAACCACCTGTACGCGGTTTTTTTGCGGTGCTAGGGGTCTTCAGGCGACTAACCCGCACCGAGGTAGCACCCCCAGAGGGTGCTTTTTTGCGAACCAAAGGTTGTTGAAGTGCATCTGGGGATGCAACAGCACGTGGCGTGAATTTGTATCCGGACATGGTGGCTGTCTGTTGACAAAAACAGCCAGTAAGCAACACAGGCACTGTCCAAAAAAGACAAAAATCTCAAACATGCTTTCAGTACAACATGCAAACTGAGGGTGTTCCAAACTGCCCTTTTCAAGAGCTTTCCGAACATACCCCACATACCCCCCCCTTTGGGACACTCAGCGGGCACAAACGAGGCAACAATCACGGCGATCCTTGAAAATGCTCCGTGTTGGCATATTCCTGTCCGTCCCCGAGAGATATGCCATGCTCATATATTTAGCTATCATGCGAACAACATGTTACTAGCTGCACCCAAACACAGCGATATACAAACCATGCACGCATGAATGCAATGAATGCGTGCACTAACGTGCGACAAAACAAACATATGCCGTCCCCAATGCAGATCAACGAAAGTAATACAAAACTGCCTAAAACCAATTAATCTTGATCTCAATTCATCAAACATGATTTCGACACCTCAGCTCAGAAAATTGTAAATAATAACCTACCGTACTGATCGCGACCCGAAGGCGGCGCGATCCATCGTACAGTAATGTGTGAAATACAAAGCTGTCTGTACCGTACCACTGTCGATCTCTCGCTGTGATCATAGCGCCCTCAAAGAAAAGGCGATTTTTCTTACTCCCCTCCACACCTCACACTGAGAGTGGGGGTGTTTACAGGGGCGCTAATCTACACACTCCACCAGACTACGTTGACAACACATAACGGACAGCACAAACATCTGACTGTTGGCTGTTACCCGGAAACTTGGCTAGGGTGGACATCTTCAAATTGACTGACGGACACCTGACATCACTGGAGAAACTGAAGTATGACATGGGGTATCCCTGAAAAACCTCGACTCCTCAAATCTGGTTGAACCGAATTGGAGAGACCGAGGAAAAGATATCTGGGGACTCCTAGGAACAATGACACAAGAAACTTTCGACGCCTCTGCAGCACCAGTGCAGGAACTGAGGGTTAGATCATGAGCGCATGCAGATGTGCATCATCCTAGAAAGGCACTTAGCACAACAAAACAGAAAACTAACAATGTAGCTGAAGCTACGTTCTTAGATATGTACGCTTCAGTACTCTACGCTTTAGTAGACTGAACTGTTACTCCTATCATCAGAGAGACTATGGTTCGTACATTCAAACCTAAAGTTTATCTCTCCAATATGATCTAGTATACTCATTCACCTTTAGGTTAATACTGACCTATGGACTTCTATCACACTATATTCTCACACTACCCAAATCAGACTAGGCAGTCACGAGCTACCCCCGTATCTGACGAATGGTGCTGAGAAAATTCAGACAATAAACACTATCCCTGGCTACTTCCGGATTCAAGTACGGAGCGGAGTTGTCACTCTTCCAGTCATTGCCAAAGACTGCCTTACCTTGAGGGCATGACCATCATCAGGGTCATGTAAAACAAAATTTGGTAGTCCCTCGCATTACAAGCGAACCCAATCAAACACACGCAAACACAGGCGAGAACCAAACTGACTTGAGGGGCCAGCAAGGACAAATAAGCCTAGGGGAAGCCAAGGGGACACCTAGCAATTCCCTATAAGGCAAGAATTCCCAAAAAGTGGGGAATATTATATATATTAGTATAGCTGACCCCTAAAAGTATTGTTGAAAATACCCGTTGCGCGCTGAGTGTGATTTGCGCCCCTTTTGGGTCCCGGGCCGCCATGCGTAGTTGAGCCCATGGCAAGGCTACTGAAGCCGGGTTAGATCCCTTTTGGCTGCACTATGTTCAGAAAGTTTTATAGTGTTTTTAGCACTGTGTTTTTGTTGTGCCTCTCTTGTTGCTTGCTGCTGGTGTAGGGTTCCTGCTGCTTGTTTTTGATGATGAAAATGTTTTATTGTTGAAATACAACCACTCCACGATAACCCAAGCCAGAGATAAGCAAGTAGAAGACAAACAGGATCAAAGCATGAAGGGCTGCAGTCACAAAGACTTAGATAAAAACAACTATCAACAATAGACTACAGCAATTAACATACAATGCAACTCAGGATGAAATATTTTACATGTTTGAGAGAAACTGATTGGAAAACTGCCCCAAGGGCTCACTCTCTTCCATAGTGCCATCTAGAGATGTGCACTCTTTGTTTTTGGGTCCCATAGGTGCTGAGGTGGCATGGCTTGTTGTGCTGAGGTCACTGCCATGTCACATGGGATATTCCTACTTAGCTAGGCTGACTGGGCCGGCCTGGCCAGCCACAAAAGGCGCCGTTCAGTGCAAAAAGCTAGGCTGACTGGGTATTGAGCCCAGGACCTCTCAAAAAGAGGTGCCCCAGGCCCTAGGATGCATACCACTACGATAGCTAAGAATTCATGAGAAAACATAGATAAATTCATCGGCTCTGCCTTCAGTATATCAGTGCCTCAGTCACCCAAGAAAAGATGTTTTAGTGCATATAGCTTGGGGATTAAGGGGTCCACACAACATCCTGATTTAGTGTTGGGTTCCATAGGTCAAAATGTGTTATCAGCCATTTCGGTTAGGCCAATACTAAGATAAAAATGCATGGGTGCTTAGAGCATCTCTAATACAACTAAAGTATACCCTTGAGCATTGGAAAAGCACTTTTTCTTACTCCCCCCTTGTGCTGTGGTGGCCACCACTGTTGCATTTTCAGGAAAAAGAGATTTTTTCTTGGCCTTTCCTTGGTTTCCACACCTAACTTAAAATACCTATAGCTTCCCTAACACTGGAAAAGAGCGCTTTACCATGGCCAGCGACGCTTGCTGCACTGTTCATGACAATTTCCAACAGGAGACTCAGCGCTCTTGGCGCTGCAGGGGTTCCTGTGGCTTGGTGGGGTTAGGGTAGGGCGTGCAAAGACCATATGGATATGCATCCCTCCCTCCAAGCTGCAGCGTAACACAACCCAACGCCAGACGCTCATAGAACGCCTGATCTAAGTCTTAGGGAACCTGATGGAGACACCTGTCCTGGTACTGGGGCGAGGGGGCGACCATTAAATTAGAATTGCCCCTTGGAGGGGTCTTGGTTCTAGCTCAGTCTCCTGCTGCTGCTTTTTGGCCCGAACAACGGCCTACTCAGCGACGCTTTGCGAGGATATCTATACAACAGAGGAATGGGAGGATGAGGGACAAATCTACGCAAACGCGAAGCGACAACACCCAAATCCGTCAAATGACGGCCTAGAATTTTTCTGAGAGCACATACCTGAACAGAATCCAATTGTGCATGGGATGCACATTTTTATAAAATTTGTGGTCATCTCCTGATTTTTTAAATCAAGAAATTCCCACGCAGAAAAAGACAGCGCAGGAGCGGGTCTTAGCGAAGCGCCGGAAAACAAAGAATCAATAAGATTATAAACGTATGTTACGCATAATGACGAAAATGACGAAACACACATAAATAAATAAACATAAAGATTCCACCCCCACGGACAGAAAGAATTCAAGATTTAAGAATTCGAAAATCAACAGAAGGACTTCAATGAATCAGGTATAAACCACAGGTGTGCTCGTCTCGTATGCAGCATGTACATTGCTCGTCTCGTGTCTCCGTGAACGTGCCTGGTAGCAGCGCTAACAAAGGATAGAGGGATAGATTAGAAGATTGCAGATGATTAGAGGTAAGT
This sequence comes from Eutreptiella sp. 'Long Island Sound 2002', assembly GCA_964036045.1. Taxonomy (NCBI): domain Eukaryota; phylum Euglenozoa; class Euglenophyceae; order Eutreptiales; family Eutreptiaceae; genus Eutreptiella; species Eutreptiella sp. 'Long Island Sound 2002'. Next base: position 13,299,789 of record OZ038380.1, read on the forward strand.
TCAGGGTGATTAGACATACACACATATGCATAGCGTCCTCTCTCGCTTGTGTCTCGCTTTTCCCTCACCTTACTTCACTCGCCAGCAGTAGGTAAGGTAGGTAAGCCCAGGTGGGGTCACCCCCTGGTGGAGTTCGTGATACGGGAAAGATTGTTAGGAAAAAGGAAGGATTGAACAAGGTTGTTGACAGGTTGGAAAACTCATGCATGCTCGTGCATTCACACACGCATTAAAGGGTAGGCCCCGCGTGGTGCACTCGGTACAACCCTTGTTTAGGTTACCCACGGGCTCCGCCCCACGTTCTATAAGAGAACGGGTGGAGTTCCTTAAGCTTGCTTGCTTGTACTGAGGTTTGAGGAGAGTGTATTATAGGGCTACCTGAGAAGCGTATAATACGTGGAGGTAGTCTTGGTTCCTCAGCCGCAAACCTCAGTCATCTGCCTTTGCTTTACAGATGGGAAGGGCGGGGTGATTGGTGCAGCAGCAATCCCTTTTTTCCTGCCCTGCTAAACAAGGGCGCTGATCACACAAACAAATAACTCCGCCTCTGCCTGTGGCAGAGCAGGGAGTCCGACTCCATCAACATATGCGCTGTGCACGCCACAAGAGCACTCCTTCCCTCCAAGCCCTAGCAGGGAAACGCGTTGTGGCGTCCCTGTTAGGCCACAGATGCTTTGTAGCTCTGTGTTCTCTTGCCATCTCACAGGTGAGCCATTAGGGCTCGTGACTTCTCCTTCAGCGCCACCCAGTAGAGCGTGCATGTAGGAGTGGTAGTCCTGAGTGGGGGCTTGAGCCAGTTGCAGAAGTGTTCGCCCACCGGGATGGTGCCACTGCAGAGTGTGTAGGACCTGTAGTGCGTGTGTCACTCTCCCACCTGTTTCCTGCAATTGTAGCGGGGTTGGTTGGCAGTGGCAGTGGTTAGGCTAGATTTTGGCCATCGTAGCAAATAGGCGTTTTCAAGCCTTCATAGCTTTTGGCCACCCCTACCTTGTAGTAGGCAGGTAGGTACGGAAAACAATACCTGGATTAGTATGCTGGGTATTCCCCCAAGGTTGTGCGCCAGCACAGAAACTGGGCGCTTAGGGGAGGAGAGACCCGGGGCCTACCCCGTGGCACCGGTAAGACATCCTCCAGGTTTAGCAAGCGTGCAGACTTGGGTATAATTAGGACACCATTTCTGCGGCTTGCTCTCAGGACCTTAGGAATAGCACACTCACACATACGCTTAGGCAGGTTAGGGTAAGGTTCAGTCCCTAGCCTTAGTCTTGGAGGCAAGCGTCTCAGGGAGCCTCAGCAACTCCCCAAGGTTGTTCTGGGACAAGTAGTCTACCAGAACTGAGTTTAGGCGTCCCTCAGGTAGTACAAACGCAGAGAAGGGATCCCAGGTGGCCTGTTCGACTCCAAACCCTTCCCAGAGGGTGAGGAAGCGCCAACCCTGGCGATAGCGGTAGCGTAGGACGGACTTCACCAGGTAGAAGCCCTCCTTAGCCATCTCCTCGGCGTTCATGTCGGGGAGGTCCCCTTCAACTTCCATGGGGCTGGCAGCCCCCTGTAGGTCTAGGGCGGCGATTTCCTGGTTGTTCAGCTCCCACTCCTCCCCACAGAGGTCTTCAGAATCATAGTAGCGCTTCAGGTGTTGAGCAGCTCACACCAGGGTTTCCCCTAGACGGGGAGAACACCGCACTGTTATACGGTGTCCATCTACAGATAGAATCTTGTAGGGCCCGAAATAGGTGTCATCGCTGGTAGAGCGTGGCCAGGCGGGTAGTCAGCTGTGGTGCACCAGCACCCAATCCCCTTCTTGATAGGTGGCAGGCACTCGGTGCTTGTTCTTCTTGTTCCACTGACGCTCCCTCACTCTCTGGAGCATAGCCTTGGCCTTGTCCACCTTCGCTTGTTGCTCTTGGACCCACTCAACCACAGAAGAATGGGTGTCTTCTGGATAGGGAGCATGCAGGAACCACGCCGGGCGCCCTAGGAATAGCTCATGGGGCGAGTAGCCAGTCGCCGAACTCTCTTGGGAGTTCATCATCAAGGATATGACGGGGAGTAGGCTCACCCAGTCTCTGGTGCGTTCCGTTTTGCACCATATCCTTACATTCTCCTTGAGGACACGAATCTGTCGCTGACATAGGGGGTTGCTCGTGTGAGAATATGGAATCCCCGTAGACACCTGGACATTGAGGGATCTCAGGACCCTCTTGTACCAGCCGGTATCTGAGCGTACTCATACGTCCTCATCGGAGTTGATCTCCTTGGGCGCCCCATAGACACAAAACCACTCCTCCAGGAGTATCTTGATAGTCTCCTCCCCAGTAATGTGCTTGGTACATGGGAACACTCTGGTAAACCTGGTCAACCCGCAGGTTACCACGAGGGCGAAGTCATAGCCCCCAGACTTCGGCATCTCCGTGTAGTCCACGTAGAGAACACTGTTAGCACAGTGAGGGATGGGCAGGGTCGAGTAGAGACCCCTATCCCTGATATCCCCAGGTTTGCAGGACCTACACGCGCACTTGTCCACGATAGGCTGGAGGGTCTTTCGCAGTTGGTCATCAGTCCACGTAGTGTGGAACCACTGCTTGAATAGCCTCAGGGTACGGTCAGCACCCACAGGACCGCCGGACTCATGGGTCCACTTCAGCAGCGCTGGGACTCTGTCACTGGGTACCATGATGCGGTCCTCGTGCCAGGGGTAGCTCTTGTCCCTCTTCCACTGTTGTTGGTTGACCAGGAGGCTACCAGAAAAGTTTATAGTGTTTTCAGCACTGTGTTTTTGCTTCTCCTGCTGCTTGTTGTTGCTGTAGGGTGTCCTGCTGCTGGTTTTGGATGATGAAAAGCTTTTGTTTGTTGAAATACAGTAAAGCCAACTCAATCCAGGATAGCCCAAGCCAATAGTATGCAAGGAGAAGGTAATTCAGGATCAAAGCATGAAGGGCTGCAGTGTAAACAGTGAAAGATGATTAGATATTCACAGAAACTGCAACTCAGGATACAAATGAATGCATATTCACAGAGATAGCTGAAATGTTTTGGAAAAAGAGTTAGAAAACTGCCTCAGGATCACTCTCTCTCCATAGTGCCATCTTAGGAGATGTGCACTCTTTGTTTTGGCTCCCATATGTGCTGAGGTGGCATGGTATGTGGCGATGAGGTCACTGCCATGTCACATGGGATCTTCCTACTCAGTTGGGATCTTCCTACTTAGTTAGGCTGACCAGGAATTGAACCCAGGACCTCTCAAAAAGAGGTGCCTAACCCCCTATGGTGCATACCACTAGGGCAGATAAGTATTCATGGAAAAACATAGATAAATTCATAGGCTCACATTAGGTATGTCAGTGCTCAGTCAACTCAGGAAAAGATGTTTTACTTCTGATTGAAAGGGGATTAAGGGGTCCACTCCATATCCTGATTGGGTGTTTGGTTCCATAGGTCAAAATGTGTTATCACCACTTTTGGCTGGACCAATACTAAGATAAAAATGCATGGATGTTCAGTGCATCTCTAATACAACTAGAGTATGTCCTAAAGCAATGGAAAAGCACTTTTTCTTACTCCCCCCTTGTGCTGTGGTGGCCACCACTGTCGCATTTTAGGAAAAAGGGAATTTTTCTTGGCCTTTCCTTGGTTTCCACATCTACTTTAAAATACCTACAGTTTCCCTCACACTGAAAAATGGGCGCTCACCATGGCTGGCGTCCTTTTGCTGCTCTGATTGTACAGTTTCCTACAGAAGACTCAGCGCTCTTGGCGCTGCCGGGGCTCCTGTGGCTTGGTTGGGTTAGATTGGGAGCATGCCAAACATGTGCATATGCATCCCTTCCTCCAAGACGCAGCGTCGACACAACCCAAACGCAAGACACATTATACACACTCGCATGGGTTCTCGTAAACCTGCTGGCGACCTGTGACCTGTCTTAGGGCGTAGGGAGTCGAAAAGAAATTAATTTGCCCCTTGGTGGGGTCTTGGTTCTGCTCAGTCTCTCCAGGCACCTGCGTTTCGGCCCGAACACGGCCTACTCAGCGAGGCTGCGCGTGGGTATCTGCAGAGGCAGGAATGGGAGATTTATGGACGAATCCACGCAAAAACGAAGCGACGACACCAAAATCCGTCAAATGACGGCGCAGAATTTTTCTGAAACGACACACCTGAGCAGAATCCAATTGTGCATCTTCAGCACATTTTTATAGAAATTATAGTCATCTCTGGATTTTTTAAGTCCAGAAATTCATACGCATAAAATGGCGGCGCGCAGGAGCGGCTCCTAGCGAAGCGCCGGAAAATGGAAAAATAATGGAATTATAAACGTATGTATCACGTAGTCTTGAAAATGACGAGACACACATTAATAAACAAACATACAGATTCCACCCACACTAATAGAAGCTTCAAAAATTCAAGAATTCGAAAATCAATTGAAAAGACTTCAATGAATCAGGTATAAACTACAGGTATGCTCGTCTTGCATGCCGCATACACATTGCTCGTCTCGAGTCTCCGTGACCGAGTCGTGTAGCAGCGTTAACAACGATAACCACGATAGGACGCGGTAGAGGGATTGATTAGTAAGATTGCAGATGATTAGCGGTCAGATCAGGGTGATTAGTCATACACACAAGTGCATAGCAACGTTCTTCGCGTGCGCCCCTTTTGTTTTCTCTCCTTGCTTCACTTCCCAGCGGTAGGTAAGGTAGGTACGCCCAGGCGGGGCCACCCCCTGGTGGAGTCAAGATTGTTGTGGAGATGGGCAGGTTTGCCCACGTGATTGTGCATAGTCGTGCATGCACACACGCATTAAAGGGTAGGCCACGCGAAGTGCGCACGGTAAACCTTGTTTAGGCTACCCAGGGGCTCCTCGGTACGTTCTTTAAGAGAACCTGAGGAGTCCCTTAACGCTTGCTTGCTTGATAAGGGTAGCTGCTCCATGCAGCGTGTTTGCGGACAGCGTATTATAGGGCACACTGAGAAGGGTATAATACCTGGAGTGTGCCTTGGTTCCTCAGCCGCAAACGCCCTTTCATTTGCCTTTGTTTTACAGGTGGGCAGGTAGGGTGAGTGGTGCAGCAGCATTTTTTTATGCCCTGCTAAACAGGGGCGCAGATCACACAAACAAGTAACTCCGCTCCGCCTGTGGCAGAGCAGGGAGTCCGACTTCATCGACATCTGCGCCTTGCACACGAGAGCACTCCTTCCCTCCAAGCCCTTGCAGGGGAAACGCGTTGTGGCGTCCCCTGTGAGGCCACAGTTGCTTAGCAGCGCTGTGTTCTCTTGTCACTTCACAGGTGGGTCGCTAGGACCCTCGAGAACTTCCTCTTCGCAACGCCAAGTAGAGTGTGCGTGTAGGAGTGGTAGTCCTGCGTGGGGGCTAGAGCCAGTTGCCCAGCGCTCGCCCACCAGGATGGTGCCACTGCAGGGTGTGTAGGACCTGTAGGGGGCGTGTCACTGTCCCACCCTTTTCCTGCAATTTTAGCTGGGTTGGTGGGCTGTGACAGTGGGTTAGGCTAGTGTTTTTGGCCACATAGCAAACAGGCGTTTTGCATGCCTTCATAGCTTTTGGCCACCCCTCCCTTTAGTAGACAGGTAGGTAGGGAAAACAATACCTGGATTAACACTCTGGGTATTCCCCCAAGGTTTTGCGCCAGCACAGAAATTGGGCGCATAGGGGAGGGGAGACCCGGGGCGTACCCCGTGGCATCAATAAGCCAACCCTCCAGGTTCAGCAAGGGCGCAGACTTGGGTATAATTAGGACACCAATTCTGCGGCTTGCTCTCAGGACCTTAGGCCTAGCACACTCACACATACGCTTTGGCAGGTAAGGGTAAGGTTCAGTCCCTAGCTTTATTCTTGGAGGCAAGCGTCTCGGCGAGCCTCAACAACTCACCAAGGTTGTTCTGGGACAAGTAGTCAACCAGAACTGAGTTTAGGCGTCCCTCAGGTAGAACAAATGCAGAGAAGGGCTCCCAGGTGGCCTCTTCGACTCCAAACCCTTCCCAGAGGGTGAGGAAGCGCCAACCCTGGCGATAGCGGTGGCGTAGGACAGACTTCACCAGATAGAAGCCCTCCTTAGCCATCTCCTCGGCGTTCATGTCGGGGAGTTCACCTTCAACTTCCATAGGGCTGGCAGCCCCTTGTAGGTCCAGAGCGGCAATTTCCTCGTCGTTCAGCTCCCACTCCTCCCCACAGAGGTCTTCAGGATCATGGTAGCGCTTCAGGTGTTGAGCGGCGCACACCAGGGTCCCCCCTAGACGGGGAGAACACCGCACGGTGATACGGTGTCCATCCACAGATAGGATCTTGTACGGCCCGAAGTATGGGTCATCGCTGGTAGAGCGTGGCCAGGCGGGTAGTCGACTGTGGTGCACCAGCACCCAGTCCCCTTCTTGGTAGGTGGCCGGTACACGGTGCTTGTTCTTCTTGTTCCACTGACGCTCCCTCACTCTCTGGAGCATAGCCTTGGCCTTGTCCACCTTCGCTTGTTGCTCTTGGACCCATTCACCCACAGAAGAATGGGTGTCCTCTGGATAGGGGGCATGTAGGAACCATGCCGGGCGCCCCATGAACAGCTCATGTGGCGAGTAGCCAGTAGCTGAACTCTCTTGGGAGTTCATCATCAAGGATATGACGGGGAGTAGTCTCACCCAGTCTCTGGTGCGTTCAGCTTTGCACCATATCCTGACGTTCTCCTTCAGGACACGAATCTGTCGCTCACATAGGGGGTTGCTCGTGTGAGAGTAGGGAATCCCCGTAGACACCTGGACATTGAGGGACCTCAGGACCCTCTTGTACCAGCCAGTATCTGAGCGTACTCGTACGTCCTCATCGGAGTTGATCTCCTTGGGCGCCCCATAGACACAAAACCACTCCTCCAGGAGTATCTTGATAGTCTCCTCTCCAGTAATGTGCTTGGTACATGAGAACACCCTGGTAAACCTGGTCAACCCACAGGTTACCACGAGGGCGAAGTCATAGCCCCCGAACTTCGGCATCTCCGTGTAGTCCACGTATAGAACACTGTTAGCACAGTGAGGGATGGGCAGGGTCGAGTAGAGACCTCTGTCCCTGATATCCCCTGGTTTACAGGACCTGCACGGGCACTTGTCCACGATAGGCAGGAGCGTCTTCCGCAGCTGGTCGTCAGTCCACGTAGTGTGGAACCACTGCTTGAACAGCCTCAGGGTACGGTCAGCACCCACATGACCACTGGACTCATGGGTCCACTTCAGCAGCGCTGGGACTCGGTCACTAGGCACCACGATGCGGTCCTCGTGCCAGAGGTAGCTCTTGTCCCGCTTCCACTGGTCTTGGTTGACCAGGAGGGGTTCAAGGCGTTTCTCCAGGCGCCGGTAGATATCCCCAAACTCCTGTAGGTACTCCGATTGTTGGAGTCCATCCAGGGGGCGTATCATGGTCATGTTCAGGTCCAGGTGTACGTCCATACGGCTGAACGCTTCCTTAGCCAGCGCTTCAGACCGGGCACCAATCAGGGCGTCGAAGTTATTGCGGCTGATGTAGTCGGCACACTCGTTCTTCACTCCCTGGATATGGTGTACCGTCAGCCGTAGTTGACTGAGGTAGGTCCACCAGCGACGTAGCTTGGCCTTCTCAGGTGGGGGGCCCTTCTGGAAACTGCGGACCGGTTCTTGGTCGCATAGCCAGACCACAGGGTTACTCCCCAACAGTCGTGCTTGTGAGGATAGCACCAGCATACCCGCGAGCAGTTCCTGCTCATAGGTGGAGTAGTTCCCTCTGGCCTGGTTCCACTTCCAGTTCCAGTGGCCCAGAGGTACTAGGACCCACTTGTCGTCAGGGTAGCTGTGCTTGAGGGTTCCATCTCGGTTGAGACCTTCCGTCCCCCATTGGGAAATGGCCGAGTCGAACTCCTCCTTCTCTAGTGCTTGCCATTGGAACAACGTTCCACCACCGCCCACATTGCTGGCGTCGGTCACCAGGATAATCTCCCCTTGTGCCCTAGGCACGCCCAAGCACTTAGCGTTGGCTACCTTGTCTTTGAGCTCGTCAAACGCTTGTTGCTCTTGTGGGCCCCAGCGCCAAGTAGTACTCTTCTTGATCAAGTCAGTCAGTACCGCGCTGGTGTAGGTGAAGTTTTTGATGTGGCGGCGATAGAAGTTGCACGCCCCAATGAAACTGCGTACATCATGAAGTCCTTTCTTGGGGTCTTCGTGTCGTACCTTGGCATCCATCAGGGGTTTGGCCTTAGAGGCCGCTGGGGTCCACCACCCATAGCCAACGTCAAACCCCAGGTACTGCATGGTCTCCTGCATGAACTCACACTTCTCCAGCTTGAGTCGTGTGTGGTTCTGCTGGCAGACAGCAAAGAACTCACCCAAGAGGATTAGGTGATCCTCCTGGGTATTGGTCCCGAGGCATACATCGTCGATGTGAGCCTCCATCTGGGCCCCACGGGATATGAGCTCCTGCACCTTAGGTCTCCTTCGTAGGATGGACAAGATCTTGTTCATCAGCTCTTGGAACAGAGCGGGGGCGTTAGCCACGCCGAATGGCATGACCTTCCACTTGAATACCCTCCCCTGAGGGGTGATGAAGGCCAGTAGTTCCTGCGCGTTGGGCGTCAGGTCCACTTGCCAGAATCCACTTCGCTTGTCCATCTTGGTCTTGTAGCGACAGGAGGCTATCTTCTCCAGGGTAGACTCCATATTGGGGTGGTGGGAGATGGCCGCTCCTGACAGGAGCCGCCCCTGGCTCCTGCTCCTGAGGAGCACCGACCCTGGCTCCTGAGGAGCTCCGACCCTGGGGTGCTCCTTAGGAGCACCGACCCTGGCTCCTGAGGAGCACCGACCCTGAGGGGGCTCCTGAGGAGCACCGACCCTGGCTCCTCAGGAGCCAAAGCTCCTGAGGAGCACCGACCCTGGCTCCTGAGGAGCCAAAACAGAAAAAGGTTGTTTTTTCACTTTTAGCTGAGTACTTTGCATATTTTCTACAAAGGGTGCCCATTGTGGCTGCAAAGTTACCAACAACTTGGATAAAAGTCGCATTTTTGGACTCTTACAGGCTTTCCTAATGTCTACATCATTGATCCTGAAGAACACCACCTCTGCTCCTTGGGAACGATTCTGCTTCGGAACAAAAGCGGCCCTCAGGAACCAAAACAAAACGACTTATTCCCAATTTTTGATTACTTATGTGTACTTTTTCGTACACGGTGCCCATCGTGCATGCAAGATTGCCAACAAGGCTAATAAAAGTTGCATTTTTGTTAGCTTTGGAGGTTCAACTAGAGGTTTCCTCCAAAATTTTGTCAGTGAACGAAGTCGTTTGTTTGAATCACTGATCTTGGGAAGAACCACTATTGCTCCTGAAGAGCAATTTTGCTCCGGAGGAGCACCGTCCGTGTCTTTCGGGGAGCTAAAACAAACCTAAGTGCTTTTCACTTTGTGCTTGTTGTTTCGCATCATTTCAACATCCGCTCCGCATCATTCTTGGAACATTACCAACAACCCAAAAGTTGCATTGCGCTTTAGAAAGTGTACTAGACATTTGTTTCCTTTGCTTCAATGTTTGCTTTGTGACCAACGTCAATTAACAAAATACTTGTTCGTCTCAAAGAGGTGAATTTGAAGCTCTTATAGCCATGCAACTTGAGTGTAATTTTGTTTTGCAAACAACATCATTGCCTCTACTTTGAAACCGCAATGAAAACTATGTTTTTGCTTTGATTGGGCATTTTTAGTCTTTAACCTCTTGTGCTATCTTTTTCAATCAACCTTTTTTCCTAATGCCTTAGCCAAAGAACCATGCAGCAAGCACTTAAACCTAAATACATGTGTATAACAATTGACATTGTGTATTGGCACCAATCACATAGAAACCAACACCACCTTTTCTACCATCAATTCCATTTGCTGCGGGAGAAACCACAAAATTGCACTTCATCTGCCTTACTTTAGAAGATTCGCATTCATTGAACTTTCGGACCCCACCAGAATACAATTGTTCCATACAGCATCATTGCCCGTTGTGTTGCATCAGACTTTGGATGAAAATGATGCATCAAGCAGTACGCAAAATGCACAAAAAATCCTATCCCGAAATTCACAAAGTAAATAATCAACCAAAAATGAATACTAATTCGTAGTCCAATTGGCGCATCAATAACTCAAGTAACACATCAAATTGCAATGGAGCCTTACGGTCCAAAGATATGAAAATTGGTACCATACAGCATATGTATTGTACGGTATCGGCATGGTATCCATACCATACAGTGCTGCAATATCTTGTATGGTATGGCCCAACACTCTTGTATTCACTACTTTGTCCCACCACAAAAAAAAATTGGCTTTTTTCACTCCAAACAAATATATCGCACAATGCCTTGGCTGTCAGTGCATCCGCAGAGTGGTCCGATACATGGTTGTTGTCAATTCTTGGCAGCTGATGAACAATTGCTATCATTTTAATGAACTACTAATCGTGGGAAATTAATGACTGGACACTGGACAAAGGGCTGGCCATGGTTTCTTTTTTTTTATGCTCCATAGGAAAGGCACTATACCTTGCATCTTGGTAGTACCTATGTGGTACCCGTGACCAATGGTGTTCAGATGTGTAATGCAAAGGCATCAACCAATCAAAAATGACTGCAGTGGGTTCCCTGGGCGGCATTGGCGAGCACTTCACTGTGCCATGTCCTGATGCAAAAGAATGATGGTTGCACGATTTGGCCAAATCAGCTTGCCATAATTGCGAAATTCTGCTGCCACCGTCACACTGCTTGCTAATTGCTCCATGTTTGCTGTTTTTAACAACCTTTAACCTAGCCTGGCAACTTGCCACAGAGGCCCAGCATGCCACGCATGCAATTGAACTCAAATTCTACCCTCCACCACCTGCTTTGCCAGTGCACTAATCACAAGTTTGGCTATTTACTGGTTCGATTTGAGGCTGGCCGACTAAGCTCAAGGCACAACACTCTCAGCAGCCCATGGTTGATTGCTAGTTCTCTCATAGGGCTTACGAGAACATTGCGAGTTGCTCAGGATTCTTGCCCTCAGTGGTGGTACTAGCAGCGTGTCCACCTCCATATCGGGACCATTGCTTGCTAATTACGGTCCCACTGCAATTCTGTCTTCCACCACCGCCGCCGCCAGTGCTCTGATCTGTTGATTGCCTTAATCCCTTGACCCGGTCCAGTGAACTCAACGCACAACACTTGCAAATGCCCGCAATTGATCGCTGGTTCCCGCATTTGGTTCAGTCTGCAAAATGAATCTGCCTTGTTGGTTTTCACCCTCGCCAATGGTTTTAACCTCTGAAAATAATGAAATCAACAAGCACACGGCGGAAATCGCGCACGGTCAGAAACCATTCAGCACCTCAATGTCCACGTCCCACGAAGCAAATGCTTTCTCACCCCACTGGGGGACTCCTCACAAGTGCAAACGCATCAACCCCCCGAAGTGGGGAAAATTTTTTCACTCACGAGGGCCCCCTGCGGCAAGCTCAGATGCAAAAAGTGCAACACAATTGCAAAAGCTGCCAAGTAATTTCCAGAAACACTGTCTGTGGCTACAATGCCCAAGAGGGAATACGCTTGTTGACATCACCATTGATCATTGCAAGCAAATACCCAATCTGTGAATCATAAGAGACGTCCACAGTCACATTCTTTGCAATATGTTTGCGGGCTCCAGGCTGTCTTGGTTCAGTCGGGTTTGTTCTTGGCAGGAGTAACAGCGGTGGTTGATTGGGCAAGTGATTCTGGTGTTGCAGGCAATGTTATTCTTGGTGATGTTTTCGCAAAGAAAGGACACGGTTTGAGGTAATGGACACACAGTGTACACAATTTGTCGTCCGTCGAAAGGTGAGGGTGTCGTTCTGCAATTAGCGCTTGCTGAGATCCACCAAGGTCTGTGCTGTCAATTCTGACCCCTGGCTCAAACAAGCAGCACACTTTGCCACAAGAACTCAGTGCGGATCTGTTAACAAACAAAACAAATGCATGGGGGGCCAGACCACTGTGACACTGAAGTATGTCAGCTGAAGAATTCCCACCCATAAAATGCCTTTTTCTGGTGTTCAATCCTGCAACCCACTGAACAACAAATCGGGGTGAATCGTTGTGGGGGGGGGGGGGGGGGGTTGACACATGGCTGAAGAGAAATTGAGTATGGACAAATAGAAGATTGTAGAGGAAGAGCAGATGTGTATGATGCAACGAATTCAACTAATTGGTCCAAAATTCTGTGAACTTCAGCACTCTGCACTGCCATTTAAGTCTTTATTGGAAACTCTCAGTGAGTGCGCATCTCCACCAGACATTCACCATCCAACTGCCATGCTCCTGTGATGCGGTGCTCAGGGCACAAATACACGTGAGGTTTGGGGGAAACCATTCCTATCCACCCACCCACACCACATTCAGTCCAGAGTTTTTTGTTGATTGTTGGCTTGTGAAGTCACATGAAGTGCACACCGTAGTAGTGGTATCTGCTGACGCCTCCGGTTTCGAGAAGGAATGCAGAAGTCCCGAACAGTGGGGGGGGGGGGGCTGTCAGCCGACTGTCAGCAATTGCATGCGGTGGGGGCAAGATAGGCAAAAACTATCAGCTGCCAGAAAAGCACAAATCCCATTCAGGAGGGGTAGGGAATGCAAAAAACTCTCATCTGGGGGCAGTAGAAATGAAATTTGGCAGGTGGAGTTCAAGTCAAGGACAAACAAAAGCATAAGTGTATCATCATGGGGAAATGGCTGAGGCCAGGAGGAGGGGGGGGGGGGTCTGCTAACAGGTGAAGATCTGTGTGCAAGACTGAGCTGTCTTAAGCAGAAGCAGGGTTGGAACTGTGATCCCAGATCTCATGAATGGTCAATGTGGTAACCAGACAGACGTCGTGGCTCATTAAAACCATACAATACAACAGGTTTTTTTCATTTAATGGAGACCTGATCCCTTCGCAGCAGCCAACTTCATGTCCTCAGGTTTGATGGTAGCGCGCTTTGCATGTGTAGCATACACAGTACACCCTGCAGAGCAAGAGCACGTGGTTTGATGCCAAAGCCAAACACATAAACATGAACAAAGCAGACAAACATGCGCACCAAATCGATTGGTTCCCAGAGCGTTGTTCAAGCTTCAAAGTAAAGCAAGCGAACCAAAGACCACCATAGTTTTAAAAATGTCAGTCAAGAACGCCTCTGTGGCCTGCTACAATCAAGGGCGAGCATGAGGATGATGTTGCAGTCATTGAGTACATGAAGGGAACCCCCACCCACCCACCCACCCACCACTTCAAGCTGATGGTGTTGCGCAGACCTCTGGTGGCTTTGGGATAAGGGACACCATGCGCCCTGTCGCTCACAGTTGCCATTGTCGTGTTGGTGTTTTTCGAGGCCCGGGCAGAGCTTGGGTAAAAGGGGGGCGGGGGGTCACTCACCTGCAACCAGCGCCTGACGCGCACATGATGGGTACCGGTATGCAAACACAGACCACTAGAACACAAGATACATACTTTCTTGTGCTCTCGCACTGCAAAGAACTTGCACACGTCGTTGCCGCTGGCTCTGCTCCACTTTTTGCCCTCAGCTCTTGCAAGTTTCTTGTAAGCTGGGCAAATAACACAAAGCAGTGGACAATCACCAATATCAACAAATGGATTTGACCACTGGTTACGCAGTTGCCTTAGCCTCGCTTGCTCGCGTACTGAGTATCTTATGTGTAGGCCTTGTTTCTGTCCCATTTTCCACATCTGGTTGCAACACAGGAAGCTGTGGGAATTTGGGGTCAAAATTGTGCTCCCTTTCTGGTGTGGAAATCTTACCCCTCTATGGCATGAAAATTACCCCTTGCTGTTGCGGGGCAGATTCCCAAGACCACAAACCAGTATTGAAATCGCATCATATCCAACCAGTTGTTCCCACAGCCCACCTCCTCCCTCAAACCCCCTTTTCAACTGCCCCCATGGCCTCAAAACACATTTCAGCCAATGCCAACACCTCAAACCCCCTTTTCAACTTCCCCCACGCCCTGAAAACACATTTCACCCAATGCCAACACCTCACACCCCCTTTTCAACTGCCCCCATGCCATCAAAACATATTTCACCCAGTGCAAACACCTCAAACCCCCTTTTCAACTCCCCTCATGCCCTCAAAACATATTTCACCCAGTGCCAACACCTCAAACCCCCTTTTCAACTGCCCCCATGCCCTCAAAACATATTTCACCCAGTGCCAACACCTCCAACCCCCTTTTCAACTGCCCCCATGCCCTCAAAACATATTTCACCCAATGCCAACACCTCAAACCCCCTTTTCAACTGCCCCCATGCCCTCGAGACATATTTCACCCAGTGCCAACACCTCACACCCCCTTTTCAACTGCCTCCATGCCCTCAAAACATATTTCATCCAATGCCAACACCTCCAACCCCCTTTTCTACTGCCCCCATGCCCTCAAAACATATTTCACCCAATGCCAACACCTCAAACCCCCTTTTCAACTGCCCCCATGCCCTCGAGACATATTTCACCCAGTGCCAACACCTCAAACCCCCTTTTCAACTCACCCCATGCCCTCAAAACACATTTCACCCAATGCCAACACCTCAAACCCCCTTTTCAACTCACCCCATGCCCTCAAAACATATTTCACCCAATGCCAACACCTCAAACCCCCTTTTCAACTGCCCCCACGCCCTGAAAACATATTTCACCCAATGCCAACACCTCACACCCCCTTTTCAACTGCCCCCATGCCATCAAAACATATTTCACACAGTGCCAACACCTCAAACCCCCTTTTGAACTCCCCTCATGCCCTCAAAACATATTTCACCCAATGCCAACACCTCAAACCCCCGTTTCAACTGCCCCCATGCCCTCAAAACACATTTCACCCAATGCCAACACCTCAAACCCCCTTTTCAACTGCCCCCATGGCCTCAAAACACATTTCACCCAATGCCAACACCTCAAACCCCCTTTTCAACTTCCCCCACGCCCTGAAAACACATTTCAGCCAATGCCAACACCTCAAACCCCCTTTTCAACTGCCCCCATGCCATCAAAACACATTTCACCCAGTGCCAACACCTCAAACCCCCTTTTCAACTGCCCCCATGCCCTCAAAACACATTTCACACGGTGCCAACACCTCAAACCCCCTTTTCAACTCCCCTCATGCCCTCAAAACATATTTCACCCAGTGCCAACCCCTCAAACCCCCTTTTCAACTGCCCCCATGCCCTCAAAACATATTTCACCCAGTGCCAACACCTCCAACCCCCTTTTCAACTCACCCCATGCCCTCAAAACATATTTCACACAGTGCCAACACCTCAAACCCCCTTTTCAACTGCCCCCATGCCCTCAAAACATATTTCACCCAATGCCAACACCTCCAACCCCCTTTTCAACTGACCCCATGCCCTCAAAACATATTTCACCCAATGCCAACACCTCAAACCCCCTTTTCAACTGCCCCCATGCCCTCGAGACATATTTCACCCAGTGCCAACACCTCAAACCCGCGTTTCAACTGCCCCCATGCCCTCAAAACACATTTCACCCAATGCCAACACCTCAAACCCCCTTTTCAACTCACCCCATGCCCTCCAAACATATTTCACCCAATGCCAACACCTCAAACCCCCTTTTCAACTGCCCCCATGCCCTCAAAACATATTTCACCCAATGCCAACACCTCAAACCCCCTTTTCAACTGCCCCCATGCCCTCAAAACATATTTCACACAGTGCCAACACCTCAAACCCCCTTTTCAACTGCCCCCATGCCCTCGAGACATATTTCACCCAGTGCCAACACCTCAAACCCCCTTTTCAACTGCCCCCATGCCCTCAAAACACATTTCACCCAATGCCAACACCTCAAACCCCCTTTTCAACTCACCCCATGCCCTCAAAACATATTTCACCGAGTGCAAACACCTCAAACCCCCGTTTCAACTGCCCCCATGCCCTCAAAACATATTTCACACAGTGCCAACACCTCAAACCCCCTTTTCAACTGCCCCCATGCCCTCAAAACATATTTCACACAGTGCCAACACCTCAAACCCCCGTTTCAACTGCCCCCATGCCCTCAAAACACATTTCACCCAATGCCAACACCTCAAACCCCCTTTTCAACTGCCCCCATGCCCTCCAAACATATTTCACCGAGTGCAAACACCTCAAACCCCCGTTTCAACTGCCCCCATGCCGTCAAAACATATTTCACCCAGTGCCAACACCTCAAACCCCCTTTTCAACTCCCCCCATGCCCTCAAAACATATTTCACCCAGTGCCAACACCTCAAACCCCCTTTTCAACTGCCCCCATGCCCTCAAAACACATTTCACCCAATGCCAACACCTCAAACCCCCTTTTCAACTGCCCCCATGCCCTGAAAACACATTTCACCCACTAGTGCCAACACCTCAAACCCCCTTTTCAACTACCCCCATGCCCTCGAGACATATTTCACCCAGTGCCAACACCTCAAACCCCCTTTTCAACTTCCCCCATGCCCGGAAAACACATTTCACCCAATGCCAACACCTCAAACCCCCTTTTCAACTCACCCCATGCCCTCAAAACACATTTCACCCAATGCCAACACCTCAAACCCCCTTTTCAACTGCCCCCATGCCCTCAAAACACATTTCACACGGTGCCAACACGTCGAACCGCCTTTTCAACTCCCCGCATGCCCTCAAAACATATTTCACCCAGTGCCAACACCTCCAACCCCCTTTTCTACTGCCCCCATGCCCTCAAAACATATTTCACCCAATGCCAACACCTCCAACCCCCTTTTCAACTGCCCCCATGCCCTCAAAACATATTTCACACAATGCCAACACCTCAAACCCCCTTTTCAACTGCCCCCATGCCCTCGAGACACATTTCACCGAGTGCCAACACCTCAAACCCCCTTTTCAACTGCCCCCATGCCCTCAAAACACATTTCACACAATGCCAACACCTCAAACCCCCTTTTCAACTGCCCCCATGCCCTCGAGACACATTTCACCGAGTGCCAACACCTCCAACCCCCTTTTCTACTGCCCCCATGCCCTCAAAACATATTTCACCCAATGCCAACACCTCCAACCCCCTTTTCAACTGCCCCCATGCCCTCAAAACATATTTCACACAATGCCAACACCTCAAACCCCCTTTTCAACTGCCCCCATGCCCTCGAGACACATTTCACCGAGTGCCAACACCTCAAACCCCCTTTTCAACTGCCCCCATGCCCTCAAAACACATTTCACCCAATGCCAACACCTCAAACCCCCTTTTCAACTCCCCCCATGCCCTCAAAACATATTTCGGCCAGTGCCAAAACCTCAAACCCCCTTTTCAACTGCCCCCATGCCCTCAAAACACATTTCACACAATGCCAACACCTCAAACCCCCGTTTCAACTGCCCCCATGCCCTGAAAACACATTTCACCCACCAGTGCTAACACCTCAAACCCCCTTTTCAACTCACCCCATGCCCTCAAAACACATTTCACACAGTGCCAACACCACACCCCCCCTTTTCAACTGCCCCCATGCCCTCAAAACATATTTCACCCAGTGCCAACACCTCAAACCCCCTTTTCAACTCACCCCATGCCCTCAAAACATATTTCACACGGTGCCAACACCACACCCCCCCTTTTCAACTGCCCCCATGCCCTCAAAACATATTTCACCCAGTGCCAACACCTCCAACCCCCTTTTCAACTGCCCCCATGCCCTCAAAGCGGATTTCACACAGTGCCAACACCTCAAACCCCCTTTTCAACTGCCCCCATGCCCTCAAAACATATTTCACACAGTGCCAACACCTCAAACCCCCTTTTCAACTGCCCCCATGCCCTCAAAACATGTTTCACCCAGCGCCAACACCTCAAACCCCCTTTTCAACTGACCCCATGCCCTCAAAACACATTTCACCCAATGCCAACACCTCAAACCCCCTTTTCAACTGGCCCCATGCCCTCAAAACACATTTCACACAATGCCAACACCTCAAACCCCCGTTTCAACTGCCCCCATGCCCTGAAAACAAATTTCACCCACCAGTGCCAACACCTCAAACCCCCTTTTCAACTACCCGCATGCCCTCGAGACATATTTCACCCAGTGCCAACACCTCAAACCCCCTTTTCAACTCCCCCCATGCCCGGAAAACACATTTCACCCAATGCCAACACCTCCAACCCCCTTTTCAACTGCCCCCATGCCCTCAAAACATATTTCACCCAACGCCAACACCTCCAACCCCCTTTTCAACTGCCCCCATGCCCTCAAAACATATTTCACACAGTGCCAACACCTCAAACCCCCTTTTCAACTGCCCCCATGCCCTCGAGACATATTTCACCCAGTGCCAACACCTCAAACCCCCTTTTCAACTGCCCCCATGCCCACAAAACATATTTCGGCCTGTGCCAATACCTCAAACCCCCGTTTCAACTGCCCCCGTGCCCTGAAAACAAATTTCACCCACCAGTGCCAACACCTCAAACCCCCTTTTCAACTACCCCCATGCCCTCGAGACATATTTCACCCAGTGCCAACACCTCAAACCCCCGTTTCAACTGCCCCCATGCCCTCAAAACACATTTCACCCAGTGCCAACACCTCAAACCCCCGTTTCAACTGCCCCCATGCCCTCAAAACACATTTCACACAATGCCAACACCTCAAACCCCCGTTTCAACTGCCCCCATGCCCTGAAAACACATTTCACCCACCAGTGCCAACACCTCAAACCCCCTTTTCAACTCACCCCATGCCCTCAAAACACATTTCACACAGTGCCAACACCACACCCCCCCTTTTCAACTGCCCCCATGCCCTCAAAACATATTTCACCCAGTGCCAACACCTCAAACCCCCTTTTCAACTCACCCCATGCCCTCAAAACATATTTCACACAGTGCCAACACCACACCCCCCCTTTTCAACTGCCCCCATGCCCTCAAAACATATTTCACCCAGTGCCAACACCTCCAACCCCCTTTTCAACTGCCCCCATGCCCTCAAAGCGGATTTCACACAGTGCCAACACCTCAAACCCCCTTTTCAACTGCCCCCATGCCCTCAAAACATATTTCACACAATGCCAACACCTCAAACCCCCTTTTCAACTGCCCCCATGCCCTCAAAACATGTTTCACCCAGCGCCAACACCTCAAACCCCCTTTTCAACTGACCCCATGCCCTCAAAACACATTTCACCCAATGCCAACACCTCAAACCCCCTTTTCAACTGCCCCCATGCCCTCAAAACACATTTCACACAATGCCAACACCTCAAACCCCCATTTCAACTGCCCCCATGCCCTGAAAACAAATTTCACCCACCAGTGCCAACACCTCAAACCCCCTTTTCAACTACCCCCATGCCCTCGAGACATATTTCACCCAGTGCCAACACCTCAAACCCCCGTTTCAACTGCCCCCATGCCCGGAAAACACATTTCACCCAATGCCAACACCTCCAACCCCCTTTTCAACTGCCCCCATGCCCTCAAAGCGGATTTCACACAGTGCCAACACCTCAAACCCCCTTTTCAACTGCCCCCATGCCCTCAAAACATATTTCACACAATGCCAACACCTCAAACCCCCTTTTCAACTGCCCCCATGCCCTCAAAACATGTTTCACCCAGCGCCAACACCTCAAACCCCCTTTTCAACTGACCCCATGCCCTCAAAACACATTTCACCCAATGCCAACACCTCAAACCCCCTTTTCAACTGCCCCCATGCCCTCAAAACACATTTCACACAATGCCAACACCTCAAACCCCCATTTCAACTGCCCCCATGCCCTGAAAACAAATTTCACCCACCAGTGCCAACACCTCAAACCCCCTTTTCAACTACCCCCATGCCCTCGAGACATATTTCACCCAGTGCCAACACCTCAAACCCCCTTTTCAACTGCCCCCATGCCCTCAAAACATATTTCACCCAACGCCAACACCTCCAACCCCCTTTTCAACTGCCCCCATGCCCTCAAAACATATTTCACACAGTGCCAACACCTCAAACCCCCTTTTCAACTGCCCCCATGCCCTCGAGACATATTTCACCCAGTGCCAACACCTCAAACCCCCTTTTCAACTGCCCCCATGCCCACAAAACATATTTCGGCCAGTGCCAATACCTCAAACCCCCGTTTCAACTGCCCCCGTGCCCTGAAAACAAATTTCACCCACCAGTGCCAACACCTCAAACCCCCTTTTCAACTACCCCCATGCCCTCGAGACATATTTCACCCAGTGCCAACACCTCAAACCCCCGTTTCAACCGCCGCCATGCCCTCAAAACACATTTCACCCAATGCCAACACCTCAAACCCCCTTTTCAACTGCCCCCATGCCCGGAAAACACATTTCACCCAATGCCAACACCTCCAACTCCCTTTTCAACTGCCCCCATGCCCGGAAAACACATTTCACCCAATGCCAACACCTCCAACCCCCTTTTCAACTGCCCCCATGCCCTCAAAACATATTTCACCCAACGCCAGCACCTCCAACCCCCTTTTCAACTGCCCCCATGCCCTCAAAACATATTTCACCCAATGCCAACACCTCAAACCCCCGTTTCAACTGCCCCCATGCCCTCAAAACACATTTCACCCAATGCCAACACCTCAAACCCCCTTTTCAACTGCCCCCATGCCCTCAAAACATATTTCGGCCAGTGCCAACACCTCAAACCCCCTTTTCAACTGCCCCCATGCCCTCGAGACATATTTCACACAATGCCAACACCTCAAACCCCCGTTTCAACTGCCCCCATGCCCTGAAAACACATTTCACCCACCAGTGCCAACACCTCAAACCCCCTTTTCAACTCACCCCATGCCCTCAAAACACATTTCACACAGTGCCAACACCACACCCCCCCTTTTCAACTGCCCCCATGCCCTCAAAACATATTTCACCCAGTGCCAACACCTCAAACCCCCTTTTCAACTCACCCCATGCCCTCAAAACACATTTCACCCAATGCCAACACCTCAAACCCCCTTTTCAACTGCCCCCATGCCCTCAAAACATATTTCACACAGTGCCAACACCTCAAACCCCCTTTTCAACTGCCCCCATGCCCTCAAAACACATTTCACCCAGTGCCAACACCTCAAACCCCCTTTTCAACTGACCCCATGCCCTCAAAACACATTTCACCCAATGCCAACACCACACCCCCCCTTTTCAACTGCCCCCATGCCCTCAAAACACATTTCACCCAGTGCCAACACCTCAAACCCCCTTTTCAACCGCCCCCATGCCCTCAAAACACATTTCACACAATGCCAACACCTCAAACCCCCGTTTCAACTGCCCCCATGCCCTGAAAACACATTTCACCCACCAGTGCCAACACCTCAAACCCCCTTTTCAACTCACCCCATGCCCTCAAAACACATTTCACACAGTGCCAACACCTCAAACCCCCTTTTCAACTCACCCCATGCCCTCAAAACACATTTCACACAGTGCCAACACCTCAAACCCCCTTTTCTACTGCCCCCATGCCCTCAAAACACATTTCACCCAGTGCCAACACCTCAAACCCCCTTTTCAACTGCCCCCATGCCCTGAAAACACATTTCACCAAGTGCCAAAACCTCACGGCCCCTTTTGAACTCCCCCCATGCCCTCAAAACATATTTCACACAGTGCCAACACCTCAAACCCCCTTTTCAACTACCCCGATGCCCTCGAGACATATTTCACCCAGTGCCAACACCTCAAACCCCCTTTTCAACTGCCCCCATGCCCTCAAAACATATTTCACACAGTGCCAACACCTCAAACCCCCTTTTCAACTGCCCCCATGCCCTGAAAACACATTTCACCCAGTGCCAACACCTCAAACCCCCGTTTCAACTCCCCCCATGCCCTCAAAACACATTTCACCCAATGCCAACACCTCAAACCCCCTTTTCAACTCCCCCCATGCCCTCAAAACATATTTCACCCAGTGCCAACACCTCAAACCCCCTTTTCAACTGCCCCCATGCCCTCAAAACATATTTCACCCAGTGCCAACACCTCAAACCCCCTTTTCAACTGCCCCCATGCCCTCAAAGCATATTTCACCCAATGCCAACACCTCAAATCACCTTTTCAACTGCCCCCATGCCCTCAAAACATATTTCGGCCAGTGCCAACACCACACCCCCCCTTTTCAACTGCCCCCATGCCCTCAAAACATATTTCACCGAGTGCCAACACCTCAAACCCCCTTTTCAACTGCCCCCATGCCCTCAAAGCATATTTCACCCAATGCCAACACCTCAAACCCCCTTTTCAACTGCCCCCATGCCCTCAAAACATATTTCGGCCAGTGCCAACACCTCAAACCCCCTTTTCAACTGCCCCCATGCCCTCAAAACACATTTCACACAATGCCAACACCTCAAACCCCCGTTTCAACTGCCCCCATGCCCTGTAAACACATTTCACCCACCAGTGCCAACACCTCAAACCCCCTTTTCAACTCACCCCATGCCCTCAAAACACATTTCACACAGTGCCAACACCACACCCCCCCTTTTCAACTGCCCCCATGCCCTCAAAACATATTTCACCGAGTGCCAACACCTCCAACCCCCTTTTCAACTGCCCCCATGCCCTCAAAGCATATTTCACCCAATGCCAACACCTCAAACCCCCTTTTCAACTGCCCCTATGCCCTCAAAACATATTTCACCCAGTGCCAACACCTCAAACCCCCTTTTCAACTGCCCCCATGCCCTCAAAACATATTTGACACAGTGCCAACACCTCAAACCCCCTTTTCAACTGCCCCCATGCCCTCAAAACATGTTTCACCCAGTGCCAACACCTCAAACCCCCTTTTCAACTGACCCCATGCCCTCAAAACACATTTCACCCAATGCCAACACCTCAAACCACCTTTTCAACTGCCCCTATGCCCTCAAAACACATTTCACCCAGTGCCAACACCTCAAACCCCCTTTTCAACCGCCCCCATGCCCTCAAAACACATTTCACACAATGCCAACACCTCAAACCCCCTTTTCAACTCCCCCCATGCCCTGAAAACAAATTTCACCCACCAGTGCCAACACCTCGAACCCCCTTTTCAACTCAACCCATGCCCTCGAAACACATTTCACACAGTGCCAACACCTCAAACCCCCTTTTCAACTCACCCCATGCCCTCAAAACACATTTCACACAGTGCCAACACCTCAAACCCCCTTTTCTACTGCCCCCATGCCCTCAAAACACATTTCACACAGTGCCAACACCTCAAACCCCCTTTACAACTCCCCCCACACATTTCACCCAGTGCCAAAACCTCACACCCCCTTTTCAACTCACCCCATGCCCTCAAAACATATTTCACACAGTGCCAACACCTCAAACCCCCTTTTCAACTCCCCCCATGCCCTCAAAACACATTTCACCCAATGCCAACACCTCCAACCCCCTTTTCAACTGCCCCCATGCCCTCAAAACATGTTTTACCCAGTGCCAAAACCTCAAACCCCCTTTTCAAGTGCCCCCATGCCCTGAAAACACATTTTACCCAGTGCCAACACCTCAAACCCCCTTTTCAACTCCCCCCATGCCCTCGAAACACATTTCACCCAATGCCAACACCTCGAACCCCCTTTTCAACTGCCCCCATGCCCTCAAAACATATTTCACCCAATGCCAACACCTCAAACCCCCTTTTCAACTGCCCCCATGCCCTCAAAACATGTTTCACCCAGTGCCAAAACCTCAAACCCCCTTTTCAAGTGCCCCCATGCCCTGAAAACACATTTTACCCAGTGCCAACACCTCAAACCCCCTTTTCAACTCCCCCCATGCCCTCGAAACACATTTCACCCAATGCCAACACCTCGAACCCCCTTTTCAACTGCCCCCATGCCCTCAAAACATATTTCACCCAATGCCAACACCTCAAACCCCCTTTTCAACTTCCCCCACGCCCTGAAAACACATTTCACCCAATGCCAACACCTCACACCCCCTTTTCAACTGCCCCCATGCCATCAAAACGCATTTCACCCAATGCCAACACCTCAAACCCCCTTTTCAACTCCCCCCATGCCCTCAAAACATATTTCACCCGGTGCCAACACCTCAAACCCCCTTTTCAACTGCCCCCATGCCCTCAAAACATATTTCACCCAATGCCAACACCTCCAACCCCCTTTTCAACTGCCCCCATGCCCTCAAAACATATTTCACCCAGTGTCAACACCTGAAACCCCCTTTTCAACTGCCCCCATGCCCTCAAAACATATTTCACACAATGCCAACACCTCAAACCCCCTTTTCAACTGCCCCCATGCCCTCGAGACATATTTCACCCAGTGCCAACACCTCACACCCCCTTTTCAACTACCCCCATGCCCTCAAAACACATTTCACCCAATGCCAACACCTCAAACCCCCTTTTCAACTCACCCCATGCCCTCCAAACATATTTCACCCAGTGCCAACACCTCAAACCCCCTTTTCAACTGCCCCCATGCCCTCAAAACATATTTCACCCAATGCCAAAACCTCAAAGCCCCTTTTCAACTGCCCCCATGCCCTCAAAACATATTTCACACAGTGCCAACACCTCAAACGCCCTTTTCAACTGCCCCCATGCCCTCGAGACATATTTCACCCAGTGCCAACACCTCAAACCCCCGTTTCAACTGCCCCCATGCCCTCAAAACACATTTCACCCAATGCCAACACCTCAAACCCCCTTTTCAACTCACCCCATGCCCTCCAAACATATTTCACCAAGTGCAAACACCTCAAACCCCCGTTTCAACTGCCCCCATGCCGTCAAAACACATTTCACCCAATGCCAACACCTCAAACCCCCTTTTCAACTCACCCCATGCCCTCCAAACATATTTCACCCAGTGCAAACACCTCGAACCCCCTTTTCAACTGCCCCCATGCCCTCAAAACACATTTCACCCAGTGCCAACACCTCAAACCCCCTTTTCAACTGCCCCCATGCCCTCAAAACACATTTCACACAGTGCCAACACCTCAAACCCCCTTTTCAACTTCCCCCATGCCCTCAAAACATATTTTGGCCAATGCCAACACCTCAAACCCCCTTTTCAACTGCCCCGACGCCCTCAAAACACATTTCACACAATGCCAACACCTGAAACCCCCGTTTCAACTGCCGCCATGCCCTGAAAACACATTTCACCCACCAGTGCCAACACCTCAAACCCCCTTTTCTACCGCCCCCATGCCCTCAAAACATATTTCACCCAATGCCAACACCTCCAACCCCCTTTTCAACTGCCCCCATGCCCTCAAAACATATTTCACACAGTGCCAACACCTCAAACCCCCTTTTCAACTGCCCCCATGCCCTCGAGACATATTTCACCCAATGCCAACACCTCAAACCCCCGTTTCAACTGCCCCCATGCCCTCAAAACATATTTCACCCAATGCCAACACCTCAAACCCCCTTTTCAACTGCCCCCATGCCCTCAAAACATATTTCGGCCAGTGCCAACACCTCAAACCCCCTTTTCAACTGCCCCCATGCCCTAAAAACACATTTCACCCACCAGTGCCAACACCTCAAACCCCCTTTTCAACTCACCCCATGCCCTCAAAACACATTTCACACAGTGCCAACACCACACCCCCCCTTTTCAACTGCCCCCATGCCCTCAAACATATGTCACCCAGTGCCAACACCTCAAACCCCCTTTTCAACTGCCCCCATGCCCTCAAAGCACATTTCACCCAATGCCAACACCTCAAACCCCCTTTTCAACTGCCCCCATGCCCTGAAAACGTATTTCACACAGTGCAAACACCTCAAACCCCCGTTTCAAGCCCCCATGCCCTCAAAACATATTTCACACAATGCAAACACCTCAAACCCCCGTTTCAACTGCCCCCATGCCCTCGAAACATATTTCACCCAATGCCAACACCTCAAACCCCCTTTTCAACTGCCCCCATGCCCTCAAAACATATTTCACATAGTGCCAACACCTCACACCCCCTTTTCAACTCCCCCCATGCCCTCAAAACACATTTCACACACTGCCAACACCTCAAACCCCCGTTTCAACTGCCCCCATGCCCTCAAAACACATTTCACCCAATGCCAACACCTCAAACCCCCTTTTCAACTCACCCCATGCCCTCCAAACATATTTCACCCAGTGCAAACACCTCAAACCCCCTTTTCAACTGCCCCCATGCCCTCAAAACACATTTCACCCGGTGCCAACACCTCAAACCCCCTTTTCAACTGCCCCCATGCCCTCAAAACACATTTCGCCCAATGCCAACACCTCAAACCCCCTTTTCAACTTCCCCCATGCCCTCAAAACATATTTTGGCCAATGCCAACACCTCAAACCCCCTTTTCAACTGCCCCGATGCCCTCAAAACACATTTCACACAATGCCAACACCTCAAACCCCCGTTTCAACCGCCCCCATGCCCTGAAAACACATTTCACCCACTAGTGCCAACACCTCAAACCCCCTTTTCTACTGCCCCCATGCCCTCAAAACATATTTCACCCAATGCCAACACCTCAAACCCCCGTTTCAACTGCCCCCATGCCCTCAAAACACATTTCACACAGTGCCAACACCTCAAACCCCCTTTTCAACTGCCCCCATGCCCTGAAAACACATTTCACCCACCAGTGCCAACACCTCAAAACCCCCTTTTCAACTCACCCCATGCCCTCAAAACACATTTCACACAGTGCCAACACCACACCCCCCCTTTTCAACTGCCCCCATGCCCTCAAAACATATTTCACCCAGTGCCAACACCTCAAACCCCCGTTTCAACTGCCCCCATGCCCTCAAAGCACATTTCACCCAATGCCAACACCTCAAACCCCCTTTTCAACTGCCCCCATGCCCTCAAAACGTATTTCACACAGTGCAAACACCTCAAACCCCCGTTTCAAGCCCCCATGCCCTCAAAACATATGTCACACAATGCAAACACCTCAAACCCCCGTTTCAACTGCCCCCATGCCCTCAAAACATATTTCACCCAATGCCAACACCTCAAACCCCCTTTTCAGCTGCCCCCATGCCCTCAAAACATATTTCACACAGTGCCAACACCTCACACCCCCTTTTCAACTCCCCCCATGCCCTCAAAACACATTTCACACACTGCCAACACCTCAAACCCCCTTTTCAACTGCCCCCATGCCCTCAAAACACATTTCACCCAATGCCAACACCTCAAACCCCCTTTTCAACTCACCCCATGCCCTCAAAACATATTTCACCCAGTGCCAACACCTCAAAACCCCTTTTCAACTGCCCCCATGCCCTCAAAACACATTTCACACAGTGCCAACACCTCAAACCCCCGTTTCAACTGCCCCCATGCCCTGAAAACACATTTCACCCACCAGTGCCAACACCTCAAACCCCCTTTTCAACTCACCCCATGCCCTCAAAACACATTTCACCCAATGCCAACACCTCAAACCCCCTTTTCAACTCACCCCATGCCCTCAAAACACATTTCACACAGTGCCAACACCTCAAACCCCCTTTTCATTCACCCCATGCCCTCGAGACATATTTCACACAGTGCCAACACCTCAAACCCCCTTTTCAACTCACCCCATGCCCTCAAAACACATTTCACACAGTGCCAACACCTCAAACCCCCTTTTCAACTGCCGCCATGCCCTCAAAACATATTTCGCCCAATGCCAACACCTCAAACCCCCTTTTCAACTGCCCCCATGGCCTCAAAACATATTTCGGCCAGTGCCAACACCTCAAACCCCCTTTTCAACTGCCCCCATGCCCTCAAAACATATTTCGCCCAATGCCAACACCTCAAACCCCCTTTTCAACTGCCCCCATGCCCTCAAAACACATTTCACACAATGCCAACACCTCAAACCCCCGTTTCAACTGCCCCCATGCCCTGAAAACACATTTCACCCACCAATGCCAACACCTCAAACCCCCTTTTCAACTGCCCCGTTGCCCTCAAAACACATTTCACCCAATGCCAACACCTCAAACCCCCCTTTCAACTCACCCCATGCCCTCAAAACATATTTCACCAAGTGCCAACACCTCAAACCCCCTTTTCAACTGCCCCCATGCCCTCAAAACACATTTCACACAGTGCCAACACCTCAAACCCCCGTTTCAACTGCCCCCATGCCCTGAAAACACATTTCACCCACCAGTGCCAACACCTCAAACCCCCTTTTCAACTCACCCCATGCCCTCAAAACACATTTCACACAGTGCCAACACCTCCAACCCCCTTTTCAACTCACCCCATGCCCTCAAATCACATTTCACACAGTGCCAACACCTCAAACCCCCTTTTCTACTGCCCCCATGCCCTCAAAACATATTTCACACAGTGCCAACACCTCAAACCCCCTTTTCAACTGCCCCCATGCCCTCAAAACACATTTCACACAATGCCAACACCTCAAACCCCCGTTTCAACTGCCCCCATGCCCTGAAAACACATTTCACCCACCAGTGCCAACACCTCAAACCCCCTTTTCATTCACCCCATGCCCTCAAAACACATTTCACACAGTGCCAACACCTCAAACCCCCTTTTCAACTCACCCCATGCCCTCAAAACACATTTCACATAGTGCCAACACCTCAAACCCCCTTTTCAACTGCCCCCATGCCCTCAAAACATATTTCACCCACTGCCAACACCTCAAACCCCCTTTTCAACTGCCCCCATGCCCTCCAAACATATTTCACACAGTGCCAACACCTCACACCCCCTTTTCAACTCCCCCCATGCCCTCAAAACACATTTCACACACTGCCAACACCTCAAACCCCCTTTTCAACTGCCCCCATGCCCTCAAAACACATTTCACCCAATGCCAACACCTCAAACCCCCTTTTCAACTCACCCCATGCCCTCAAAACATATTTCACCCAGTGCCAACACCTCAAACCCCCTTTTCAACTGCCCCCATGCCCTCAAAACACATTACACACAGTGCCAACACCTCAAACCCCCGTTTCAACTGCCCCCATGCCCTGAAAACACATTTCACCCACCAGTGCCAACACCTCAAACCCCCTTTTCAACTCACCCCATGCCCTCAAAACACATTTCACACGGTGCCAACACCTCAAACCCCCTTTTCAACTCACCCCATGCCCTCAAAACATATTTCACACAGTGCCAACACCTCAAACCCCCTTTTCAACTGCCCCCATGCCCTCAAAACATATTTCACACAGTGCCAACACCTCAAACCCCCTTTTCAACTGCCCCCATGCCCTCAAAACATATTTCACACAATGCCAACACCTCAAACCCCCTTTTCAACTGCCCCCATGCCCTCAAAACACATTTCACACAATGCCAACACCTCAAACCCCCTTTTCAACTGCCCCCATGCCCTCAAAACACATTTCACACAATGCCAACACCTCAAAGCCCCTTTTCAACTGCCCCCATGCCCTCAAAACACATTTCACCCACCAGTGCCAACACCTCGAACCCCCTTTTCATTCACCCCATGCCCTCAAAACACATTTCACACAGTGCCCACACCTCAAACCCCCTTTTCAACTCACCCCATGCCCTCAAAACACATTTCACACAGTGCCAACACCTCAAACCCCCTTTTCAACTGCCCCCATGCCCTCAAAACACATTTCACCCACCAGTGCCAACACCTCGAACCCCCTTTTCATTCACCCCATGCCCTCAAAACACATTTCACACAGTGCCCACACCTCAAACCCCCTTTTCAACTCACCCCATGCCCTCAAAACACATTTCACACAGTGCCAACACCTCAAACCCCCTTTTCAACTGCCCCCATGCCCTCAAAACATATTTCGCCCAATGCCAACACCTCAAACCCCCTTTTCAACCGCCCCCATGGCCTCAAAACACATTTCACACAGTGCCAAAACCTCAAACCCCCGTTTCAACTGCCCCCATGCCCTGAAAACACATTTCACCCACCAGTGCCAACACCTCAAACCCCCTTTTCAACTCACCCCATGCCCTCAAAACATATTTCACCAAGTGCCAACACCTCAAACCCCCTTTTCAACTGCCCCCATGCCCTCAAAACACATTTCACACAGTGCCAAAACCTCAAACCCCCGTTTCAACTGCCCCCATGCCCTGAAAACACATTTCACCCACCAGTGCCAACACCTCAAACCCCCTTTTCAACTCACCCCATGCCCTCAAAACACATTTCACACAGTGCCAACACCTCCAACCCCCTTTTCAACTCACCCCATGCCCTCAAAACACATTTCACACAGTGCCAACACCTCAAACCCCCTTTTCTACTGCCCCCATGCCCTCAAAACATATTTCACACAGTGCCAACACCTCAAACCCCCTTTTCAACTGACCCCATGCCCTCAAAACACATTTCACACAATGCCAACACCTCAAACCCCCGTTTCAACTGCCCCCATGCCCTGAAAACACATTTCACCCACCAGTGCCAACACCTCAAACCCCCTTTTCATTCACCCCATGCCCTCAAAACACATTTCACACAGTGCCAACACCTCAAACCCCCTTTTCAACTCACCCCATGCCCTCAAAACACATTTCACACAGTGCCAACACCTCAAACCCCCTTTTCAACTGCCCCCATGCCCTCAAAACATATTTCACACAGTGCCAACACCTCAAACCCCCTTTTCAACTGCCCCCATGCCCTCAAAACACAATTCGCCCAATGCCAACACCTCAAACCCCCTTTTCAACTGCCCCCATGCCCTCAAAACATATTTCGGCCAGTGCCAACACCTCAAACCCCCTTTTCAACTGCCCCCATGCCCTCAAAACACATTTCACCCAGTGCCAACACCTCGAACCCCCGTTTCAACTGCCCCCATGCCCTCAAAACATATTTCATCCAGTGCCAACACCTCAAACCCCCTTTTCAACTGCCCCCATGCCCTCAAAACACATTTCACCCAATGCCAACACCTCAAACCCCCGTTTCAACTGCCCCCATGCCCTGAAAACATATTTCACCCAATGCCAACACCTCAAACCCCCTTTTCAACTGCCCCCATGCCCTCAAAACACATTTCACCCAATGCCAACACCTCAAACCCCCTTTTCAACTCACCCCATGCCCTCAAAACATATTTCACCCAGTGCCAACACCTCAAACCCCCGTTTCAACTGCCCCCATGCCCTCAAAACATATTTCACACAGTGCCAACACCTCAAACCCCCTTTTCAACTGCCCCCATGCCCTGAAAACACATTTCACCCACCAGTGCCAACACCTCAAACCCCCTTTTCAACTCACCCCATGCCCTCAAAACACATTTCACACAGTGCCAACACCTCAAACCCCCGTTTCAACTGCCCCCATGCCCTGAAAACACATTTCACCCACCAGTGCCAACACCTCAAACCCCCTTTTCATTCACCCCATGCCCTCAAAACACATTTCACACAGTGCCAACACCTCAAACCCCCTTTTCAACTCACCCCATGCCCTCAAAACACATTTCACACAGTGCCAACACCTCAAACCCCCTTTTCAACTGCCCCCATGCCCTCAAAACATATTTCACACAGTGCCAACACCTCAAACCCCCTTTTCAACTGCCCCCATGCCCTCAAAACACAATTCGCCCAATGCCAACACCTCAAACCCCCTTTTCAACTGCCCCCATGCCCTCAAAACATATTTCGGCCAGTGCCAACACCTCAAACCCCCTTTTCAACTGCCCCCATGCCCTCAAAACACATTTCACCCAGTGCCAACACCTCGAACCCCCGTTTCAACTGCCCCCATGCCCTCAAAACATATTTCATCCAGTGCCAACACCTCAAACCCCCTTTTCAACTGCCCCCATGCCCTCAAAACACATTTCACCCAATGCCAACACCTCAAACCCCCGTTTCAACTGCCCCCATGCCCTGAAAACATATTTCACCCAATGCCAACACCTCAAACCCCCTTTTCAACTGCCCCCATGCCCTCAAAACACATTTCACCCAATGCCAACACCTCAAACCCCCTTTTCAACTCACCCCATGCCCTCAAAACATATTTCACCCAGTGCCAACACCTCAAACCCCCGTTTCAACTGCCCCCATGCCCTCAAAACATATTTCACACAGTGCCAACACCTCAAACCCCCTTTTCAACTGCCCCCATGCCCTGAAAACACATTTCACCCACCAGTGCCAACACCTCAAACCCCCTTTTCAACTCACCCCATGCCCTCAAAACACATTTCACACAGTGCCAACACCTCCAACCCCCTTTTCAACTCACCCCATGCCCTCAAATCACATTTCACACAGTGCCAACACCTCAAACCCCCTTTTCTACTGCCCCCATGCCCTCAAAACATATTTCACACAGTGCCAACACCTCAAACCCCCTTTTCAACTGCCCCCATGCCCTCAAAACACATTTCACACAATGCCAACACCTCAAACCCCCGTTTCAACTGCCCCCATGCCCTGAAAACACATTTCACCCACCAGTGCCAACACCTCAAACCCCCTTTTCATTCACCCCATGCCCTCAAAACACATTTCACACAGTGCCAACACCTCAAACCCCCTTTTCAACTCACCCCATGCCCTCAAAACACATTTCACATAGTGCCAACACCTCAAACCCCCTTTTCAACTGCCCCCATGCCCTCAAAACATATTTCACCCACTGCCAACACCTCAAACCCCCTTTTCAACTGCCCCCATGCCCTCCAAACATATTTCACACAGTGCCAACACCTCACACCCCCTTTTCAACTCCCCCCATGCCCTCAAAACACATTTCACACACTGCCAACACCTCAAACCCCCTTTTCAACTGCCCCCATGCCCTCAAAACACATTTCACCCAATGCCAACACCTCAAACCCCCTTTTCAACTCACCCCATGCCCTCAAAACATATTTCACCCAGTGCCAACACCTCAAACCCCCTTTTCAACTGCCCCCATGCCCTCAAAACACATTACACACAGTGCCAACACCTCAAACCCCCGTTTCAACTGCCCCCATGCCCTGAAAACACATTTCACCCACCAGTGCCAACACCTCAAACCCCCTTTTCAACTCACCCCATGCCCTCAAAACACATTTCACACGGTGCCAACACCTCAAACCCCCTTTTCAACTCACCCCATGCCCTCAAAACATATTTCACACAGTGCCAACACCTCAAACCCCCTTTTCAACTGCCCCCATGCCCTCAAAACATATTTCACACAGTGCCAACACCTCAAACCCCCTTTTCAACTGCCCCCATGCCCTCAAAACATATTTCACACAATGCCAACACCTCAAACCCCCTTTTCAACTGCCCCCATGCCCTCAAAACACATTTCACACAATGCCAACACCTCAAACCCCCTTTTCAACTGCCCCCATGCCCTCAAAACACATTTCACACAATGCCAACACCTCAAAGCCCCTTTTCAACTGCCCCCATGCCCTCAAAACACATTTCACCCACCAGTGCCAACACCTCGAACCCCCTTTTCATTCACCCCATGCCCTCAAAACACATTTCACACAGTGCCCACACCTCAAACCCCCTTTTCAACTCACCCCATGCCCTCAAAACACATTTCACACAGTGCCAACACCTCAAACCCCCTTTTCAACTGCCCCCATGCCCTCAAAACACATTTCACCCACCAGTGCCAACACCTCGAACCCCCTTTTCATTCACCCCATGCCCTCAAAACACATTTCACACAGTGCCCACACCTCAAACCCCCTTTTCAACTCACCCCATGCCCTCAAAACACATTTCACACAGTGCCAACACCTCAAACCCCCTTTTCAACTGCCCCCATGCCCTCAAAACATATTTCGCCCAATGCCAACACCTCAAACCCCCTTTTCAACCGCCCCCATGGCCTCAAAACACATTTCACACAGTGCCAAAACCTCAAACCCCCGTTTCAACTGCCCCCATGCCCTGAAAACACATTTCACCCACCAGTGCCAACACCTCAAACCCCCTTTTCAACTCACCCCATGCCCTCAAAACATATTTCACCAAGTGCCAACACCTCAAACCCCCTTTTCAACTGCCCCCATGCCCTCAAAACACATTTCACACAGTGCCAAAACCTCAAACCCCCGTTTCAACTGCCCCCATGCCCTGAAAACACATTTCACCCACCAGTGCCAACACCTCAAACCCCCTTTTCAACTCACCCCATGCCCTCAAAACACATTTCACACAGTGCCAACACCTCCAACCCCCTTTTCAACTCACCCCATGCCCTCAAAACACATTTCACACAGTGCCAACACCTCAAACCCCCTTTTCTACTGCCCCCATGCCCTCAAAACATATTTCACACAGTGCCAACACCTCAAACCCCCTTTTCAACTGACCCCATGCCCTCAAAACACATTTCACACAATGCCAACACCTCAAACCCCCGTTTCAACTGCCCCCATGCCCTGAAAACACATTTCACCCACCAGTGCCAACACCTCAAACCCCCTTTTCATTCACCCCATGCCCTCAAAACACATTTCACACAGTGCCAACACCTCAAACCCCCTTTTCAACTCACCCCATGCCCTCAAAACACATTTCACACAGTGCCAACACCTCAAACCCCCTTTTCAACTGCCCCCATGCCCTCAAAACATATTTCACACAGTGCCAACACCTCAAACCCCCTTTTCAACTGCCCCCATGCCCTCAAAACACAATTCGCCCAATGCCAACACCTCAAACCCCCTTTTCAACTGCCCCCATGCCCTCAAAACATATTTCGGCCAGTGCCAACACCTCAAACCCCCTTTTCAACTGCCCCCATGCCCTCAAAACACATTTCACCCAGTGCCAACACCTCGAACCCCCGTTTCAACTGCCCCCATGCCCTCAAAACATATTTCATCCAGTGCCAACACCTCAAACCCCCTTTTCAACTGCCCCCATGCCCTCAAAACACATTTCACCCAATGCCAACACCTCAAACCCCCGTTTCAACTGCCCCCATGCCCTGAAAACATATTTCACCCAATGCCAACACCTCAAACCCCCTTTTCAACTGCCCCCATGCCCTCAAAACACATTTCACCCAATGCCAACACCTCAAACCCCCTTTTCAACTCACCCCATGCCCTCAAAACATATTTCACCCAGTGCCAACACCTCAAACCCCCGTTTCAACTGCCCCCATGCCCTCAAAACATATTTCACACAGTGCCAACACCTCAAACCCCCTTTTCAACTGCCCCCATGCCCTGAAAACACATTTCACCCACCAGTGCCAACACCTCAAACCCCCTTTTCAACTCACCCCATGCCCTCAAAACACATTTCACACAGTGCCAACACCTCCAACCCCCTTTTCAACTCACCCCATGCCCTCAAAACACATTTCACACAGTGCCAACACCTCAAACCCCCTTTTCAACTGCCCCCATGCCCTCAAAACATATTTCACACAGTGCCAACACCTCAAACCCCCTTTTCAACTGACCCCATGCCCTCAAAACACATTTCACACAATGCCAACACCTCAAACCCCCGTTTCAACTGCCCCCATGCCCTGAAAACACATTTCACCCACCAGTGCCAACACCTCAAACCCCCTTTTCTACTGCCCCCATGCCCTCAAAACATATTTCACACAGTGCCAACACCTCAAACCCCCTTTTCAACTGCCCCCATGCCCTCAAAACACATTTCACACAATGCCAACACCTCAAACCCCCGTTTCAACTGCCCCCATGCCCTGAAAACACATTTCACCCACCAGTGCCAACACCTCAAACCCCCTTTTCATTCACCCCATGCCCTGAAAACACATTTCACCCACCAGTGCCAACACCTCAAACCCCCTTTTCATTCACCCCATGCCCTCAAAACACATTTCACACAGTGCCAACACCTCAAACCCCCTTTTTAACTGCCCCCATGCCGTCAAAACACATTTCACCCAGTGCCAACACCTCAAACCCCCGTTTCAACTGCCCTCATGCCCTCAAAACATATTTCACCCAATGCCAACACCTCAAACCCCCTTTTCAACTCACCCCATGCCCTCAAAACACATTTCACCCAGTGCCAACACCTCAAACCCCCTTTTCAACTCACCCCATGCCCTCAAAACACATTTCACCCAGTGCCAACACCTCAAACCCCCGTTTCAACTGCCCCCATGCCCTGAAAACACATTTCACCCACCAGTGCCAACACCTCAAACCCCCTTTTCATTCACCCCATGCCCTGAAAACACATTTCACCCACCAGTGCCAACACCTCAAACCCCCTTTTCATTCACCCCATGCCCTCAAAACACATTTCACACAGTGCCAACACCTCAAACCCCCTTTTTAACTGCCCCCATGCCGTCAAAACACATTTCACCCAGTGCCAACACCTCAAACCCCCGTTTCAACTGCCCTCATGCCCTCAAAACATATTTCACCCAATGCCAACACCTCAAACCCCCTTTTCAACTGCCCCCATGCCCACAAAACACATTTCACCCAGTGCCAACACCTCAAACCCCCTTTTCAACTGCCCCCATGCCCTCAAAACATATTTCGGCCAGTGCCAACACCTCAAACCCCCTTTTCAACTGCCCCCATGCCCTCAAAACACATTTCACCCAGTGCCAACACCTCGAACCCCCGTTTCAACTGCCCCCATGCCCTCAAAACATATTTCATCCAGTGCCAACACCTCAAACCCCCTTTTCAACTGCCCCCATGCCCTCAAAACACATTTCACCCAATGCCAACACCTCAAACCCCCGTTTCAACTGCCCCCATGCCCTGAAAACATATTTCACCCAATGCCAACACCTCAAACCCCCTTTTCAACTGCCCCCATGCCCTCAAAACACATTTCACCCAATGCCAACACCTCAAACCCCCTTTTCAACTCACCCCATGCCCTCAAAACATATTTCACCCAGTGCCAACACCTCAAACCCCCGTTTCAACTGCCCCCATGCCCTCAAAACATATTTCACACAGTGCCAACACCTCAAACCCCCTTTTCAACTGCCCCCATGCCCTGAAAACACATTTCACCCACCAGTGCCAACACCTCAAACCCCCTTTTCAACTCACCCCATGCCCTCAAAACACATTTCACACAGTGCCAACACCTCCAACCCCCTTTTCAACTCACCCCATGCCCTCAAAACACATTTCACACAGTGCCAACACCTCAAACCCCCTTTTCAACTGCCCCCATGCCCTCAAAACATATTTCACACAGTGCCAACACCTCAAACCCCCTTTTCAACTGACCCCATGCCCTCAAAACACATTTCACACAATGCCAACACCTCAAACCCCCGTTTCAACTGCCCCCATGCCCTGAAAACACATTTCACCCACCAGTGCCAACACCTCAAACCCCCTTTTCTACTGCCCCCATGCCCTCAAAACATATTTCACACAGTGCCAACACCTCAAACCCCCTTTTCAACTGCCCCCATGCCCTCAAAACACATTTCACACAATCCCAACACCTCAAACCCCCGTTTCAACTGCCCCCATGCCCTGAAAACACATTTCACCCACCAGTGCCAACACCTCAAACCCCCTTTTCATTCACCCCATGCCCTGAAAACACATTTCACCCACCAGTGCCAACACCTCAAACCCCCTTTTCATTCACCCCATGCCCTCAAAACACATTTCACACAGTGCCAACACCTCAAACCCCCTTTTTAACTGCCCCCATGCCGTCAAAACACATTTCACCCAGTGCCAACACCTCAAACCCCCGTTTCAACTGCCCTCATGCCCTCAAAACATATTTCACCCAATGCCAACACCTCAAACCCCCTTTTCAACTCACCCCATGCCCTCAAAACACATTTCACCCAGTGCCAACACCTCAAACCCCCTTTTCAACTCACCCCATGCCCTCAAAACACATTTCACCCAGTGCCAACACCTCAAACCCCCGTTTCAACTGCCCCCATGCCCTGAAAACACATTTCACCCACCAGTGCCAACACCTCAAACCCCCTTTTCATTCACCCCATGCCCTGAAAACACATTTCACCCACCAGTGCCAACACCTCAAACCCCCTTTTCATTCACCCCATGCCCTCAAAACACATTTCACACAGTGCCAACACCTCAAACCCCCTTTTTAACTGCCCCCATGCCGTCAAAACACATTTCACCCAGTGCCAACACCTCAAACCCCCGTTTCAACTGCCCTCATGCCCTCAAAACATATTTCACCCAATGCCAACACCTCAAACCCCCTTTTCAACTGCCCCCATGCCCACAAAACACATTTCACCCAGTGCCAACACCTCAAACCCCCTTTTCTACTGCCCCCATGCCCTCAAAACACATTTCACCCAATGCCAACACCTCAAACCCCCTTTTCAACTGCCCCCATGCCCTCAAAACATATTCCACCCAATGCCAACACCTCAAACCCCCTTTTCAACTGCCCCCATGCCCACAAAACACATTTCACCCAGTGCCAACACCTCAAACCCCCTTTTCTACTGCCCCCATGCCCTCAAAACACATTTCACCCAGTGCCAACACCTCAAACCCCCTTTTCAACTGCCCCCATGCCCTCAAAACACATTTCACCCAGTGCCAACACCTCAAACCCCCTTTTCAACTGCCCCCATGCCCTCAAAAGACATTTCGGCCAGTGCCAACACCTCAAACCCCCTTTTCAACTGCCCCCATGCCCTCAAAACGCATTTCACCCAATGCCAACACCTCAAACCCCCTTTTCAACTGCCCCCATGCCCACAAAACACATTTCACCCAGTGCCAACACCTCAAACCCCCTTTTCTACTGCCCCCATGCCCTCAAAACACATTTCACCCAGTGCCAACACCTCAAACCCCCTTTTCAACTGCCCCCATGCCCACAAAACACATTTCACCCAGTGCCAACACCTCAAACCCCCTTTTCTACTGCCCCCATGCCCTCAAAACACATTTCACCCAGTGCCAACACCTCAAACCCCCTTTTCAACTGCCCCCATGCCCTCAAAACACATTTCACCCAGTGCCAACACCTCAAACCCCCTTAACTGCCCTCATGCCCTCAAAACATAATTCATCCAGTGCCAACACCTCAAACCCCCTTTGCAATTGCCCCGATGCCCTCCAAACACATTTCACCCAGTGCCAACACCTCAAACCCCCTTTTCAACTGCCCCCGTGCCCTCAAAACACATTTCGCCCAATGCCAACACCTCAAACCCCCTTTTCAACTGGCCCCATGCCCTCAAAACATAGTTCACACAGTGCCAACACCTCAAACCCCCTTTTTAACTGCCCCCATGCCCTCAAAACACATTTCAGCCAGTGCCAACACCTCAAACCCCCTTTTCAACCGCCCTCATGCCCTCAAAACATATTTCACCCAGTGCCAACACCTCAAACCCCCTTTTCAACTGCCCCCATGCCCTCAAAACATATTTCACCCAATGCCAACACCTCAAACCCCCTTTTCAACTGCCCCCATGCCCTCAAAACACATTTCACCCACCAGTGCCAACACCTCAAACCCCCTTTTCAACTGCCCCCATGCCCTCAAAAGACATTTCGGCCAGTGCCAACACCTCAAACCCCCTTTTCAACTGCCCCCATGCCCTCAAAACGCATTTCACCCAATGCCAACACCTCAAACCCCCTTTTCAACTGCCCCCATGCCCACAAAACACATTTCACCCAGTGCCAACACCTCAAACCCCCGTTTCAACTGCCCCCATGCCCTCAAAAGACATTTCGGCCAGTGCCAACACCTCAAACCCCCTTTTCAACTGCCCCCATGCCCTCAAAACGCATTTCACCCAATGCCAACACCTCAAACCCCCTTTTCAACTGCCCCCATGCCCACAAAACACATTTCACCCAGTGCCAACACCTCAAACCTCCTTCTCAACTTGTTGCATGCCGACAATATACGACTACGCCCGTGGCTTTGTATCATGTCATGGCTCGTTTAGACGTGGTCGTTGATGGCCGCCCAGGTTTCACTGCCCGGCAATTTCTATTGCTTTTTTTTGTAGGTTCGCGCTTCCAGTTCCTGTAGGGGCGTTTTCTGCTGTTTTTCCTTGACTACCCAAACTGGCATTCGTGGGCGCCGTCATGCCTTACAATCCCAGCACCCAGCGGTAGGGCGCTCGTTTGGATAGCAGGGATCAAACCTAGCATGAGACTCTGCTTTCAGACCTTCTGGACATACACGATTGGGTACAATGGAGAATATGCACAAAGTGGAAAATGTACACAGGACAATGAAATGGGCAGAAGTTGCTTAGGGTATGCGTTGGGGCTGCAACTTTGGTGCTGAATTATCCTTCGAAACAGAGCAAGAAAAAGCGT
This sequence comes from Eutreptiella sp. 'Long Island Sound 2002', assembly GCA_964036045.1. Classification (NCBI taxonomy): domain Eukaryota; phylum Euglenozoa; class Euglenophyceae; order Eutreptiales; family Eutreptiaceae; genus Eutreptiella; species Eutreptiella sp. 'Long Island Sound 2002'. The sequence continues at coordinate 13,340,141 of OZ038380.1, forward strand.
GACGGCGTCCAGCAGTGGTTGACGGCGTCCTGCAGACATTTCCAGCAGCTGGACGTACAACGCCGCGTGGCCTGGCGAACAGTGGTGCCACACCAGTCGCCGACTGGTGTGCTGCGTCTCGATTGGGATGGAGGTGGTGGGCATGGGCATCAATCGGGCCTTGTCTAGAACAGGGGGTCTTGTTGTGCCAATACCGGCTCAGAAAAAGTGTATCTAAACGTGTCATAGCATTGGGGTCTATGGTGATGTGTAACCTGACCATGACCGGAATACCTAAGCTCTCGGGCATGGATGCATGTACCTGCTACAATCAAGGGCGAGCATGAGGATGATGTTGCAGTCATTGAGTACATAAAGGGAACCCCCACCCACCCACCCACCCACCACTTCAAGCTGATGGTGTTGCGCAGACCTCTGGTGGCTTTGGGATAAGGGACACCATGCGCCCTGTCGCTCACAGTTGCCATTGTCGTGTTGGTGTTTTTCGAGGCCCGGGCAGAGCTTGGGTAAAAGGGGGGCGGGGGGTCACTCACCTGCAACCAGCGCCTGACGCGCACATGATGGGTACCGGTATGCAAACACAGACCACTAGAACACAAGATACATACTTTCTTGTGCTCTCGCACTGCAAAGAACTTGCACACGTCGTTGCCGCTGGCTCTGCTCCACTTTTTGCCCTCAGCTCTTGCAAGTTTCTTGTAAGCTGGGCAAATAACACAAAGCAGTGGACAATCACCAATATCAACAAATGGATTTGACCACTGGTTACGCAGTTGCCTTAGCCTCGCTTGCTCGCGTACTGAGTATCTTATGTGTAGGCCTTGTTTCTGTCCCATTTTCCACATCGGGTTGCAACACAGGAAGCTGTGGGAATTTGGGGTCAAAATTGTGCTCCCTTTCTGGTGTGGAAATCTTACCCCTCTATGGCATGAAAATTACCCCTTGCTGTTGCGGGGCAGATTCCCAAGACCACAAACCAGTATTGAAATCGCATCATATCCAACCAGTTTTTCCCACAGCCCACCTGTGGAGCTTCAGCCATGTCTCCCAAAGATCCTGATATTGTGGTGCTCAGTTCCAAGCCGTCTTTGGGTCCAGCCGGCACAAACCCATTTTGGGCAGTTCTGAGTTGCCTGGCAAAAAACAACTCCATTTCAGCTGGATCTGGAAAGCCAAAAAAAATTGCTCCGCCACTACAGCTACGATGTTGTTGCGGGTGCACGTAGGCACCGTCTACAGACCATGGGGTCCGAACCCACAGGGCTTTGCTTGAGTAGGGTGACAAGGGGGAGAGAGGGGGACCGCTGGCGTGTCTCGTTTTCCAATGAAGGCAGTTCCTCCATAGCGACTGGCCCATCAAATGATTAGAACTGGGTGTTGGGTGGGTCAAGCAGGCGAGTAAAAAGTCTTTTTTGCCACAATGTGACAACATAGGAGTTGCTCAAAATGACCTTGAAGCAAAGCGCATCACCACAAACCAGTTTTGTGCTATTTGGAGCCGTCTAGCCTGTTTTATGGCGGAGCGGGGGGGGGGGGGGGAGGGGGCTTCCGACCTCGCCCAGAAATTGCGAATTTTCAACCAACCCCCCCCCATCCAAGATGATGAATTTACAAGTGGGTAAGCATCCAATTTCATACATTGGGGTGTGCTGCGCGAATACCCCCAAAGAGGGGACATGGCGCTTGCGCCTGCCCTTGGCCTAACAACCTTTTTTTAGGCGATGGGCGACCTAGAGTGGAGGAGGAAAGGGGGGGCGGGGTCTGGGCGGGAGCTCCTGCCCCGCCCCCTCCCAGAATGCACACTAAAGCATCCCCAAGCCACCACCCTGTGTGGGACTGTATGGCTGGGACCAGTGGTATGTTCGGACCTTGGAGGAAATTATTCAGTTTGGGACAGGCCAGCTCGATGTCTTCTTCAGACGGTGGTACAGGCAGGGCGCGCAGCAACTCTGTCTGGTATCGCCCAGGGCTCCACTCACTTGTTGGGTCTGGACCAAAATCTCAATGTATTCTTTGGCAGGAAAAAGTCGCAATGTATTTTCCCTTCCATTGTGATCCACTGCTTTTCATGTCACATCTTTTCCTTTCCTCCCTCGTCAAACGGGTTCCAGCAGTGTGCTTTAAACCCGCTACTCCTGCACACACTGACCATGGCCGTGTAATCAAGTCGTTTTGCCGGAGTTCGTTCTGTGGATCGCGGCGTCTCAGACAATCCCCCGAGTTGCTTTGGACTGCCATTTCATTTGGGAGTCCTTTAGGCTGCCCAGAGTGTGGCCGGATGGTGCCAGTTCCTGGGTGAGTGCCCGAGGGTTTTGCAAGGCTGAGACGTGCGTTCAGATTGCAGAGTGCAGATTATCCTTATGCTGTGTGCGCCTTTGGCCTTTCTTCCCCTCGTGACAAAATTTTGATTCCGTCAACTTCTCACATAAGCGCCTGTCTTTCACTTTTTTTCCTGGCCGCTCACAGGTTTTACTGTTTTTCGACTGCTTGATTGCCCATCACGGACATCGCCCACGTGCATTCTGCATCTTTCGCCCCCCACCATATTTTCAAGCAGTGGCTCAAATTCCTCAGGGTGGCTGGGGATACTTTGCCGCTCTACGAATTGTGCATGACACAGGTAAGGAGCCAGTCTGGGACCAGACCTGTTTCAGAAGCGTCTTCCTCTCATCGAACAGCGAAGTCGCCTCAGCCTTCTTTCAGGGGTCGGGCGTACTGATTCAATGCGCTCTCTGTCTTGGAATTGTGCGCATCCTGGATCTTCAAGAACAAATCTCCTACGAAGTGTGTTCAGGTGCGCGTCAACGGGCCCTGGTCACTATTCAACCTACCTTGCCCACCTTGCCCACAACCCGATGCATTGAAGGCCGCTTCAGGCGGTACCATTCAGGACAAAAGTATCACAGTATCACGTTCAGTTGCCACGGTTCGGCAGTCACCTTTGCAGACAGCATCGATCATCTTGTCACCGATCTTGCACTCGGAGCCGAACTTGGTTTTCACAAGGGTCATATTCTCCTTCGTTTGGGAATCGAATTGAGGATTAACTGCAGGAGTGGCGTGCATTATGATGGAGTGTCCTCTGCAGCGCTTGGTGCAACGCTTTCCGTCAGCGAGCACTTTTGCCAGTGAGGGCACGTAGTGCAGATTTTTGCGGGAGCAATTGTGCAGTGTCCAGTAGAGACATACCAATCAGACAATTGCCGAAAACCCACAAATCATTTCTGATGATGTGGGGCTTTGTATCGATTTTCTGCAGCCAAAAGAAGAGGAGAGTTGGCAGCGCCTCACCGCTGTGTCGTCAAGCATCTTTGCATTTGTTGTGCACAGTGCACAACTTGTGCAGTGGATCTTGCACAGCTTGAAGTCCACGCAACTACCCCCAGACTACGACAAGAACTCAATGATCGAAAACTACACAAAAAAGATCAAAACGCATCGAAGGGCGCACAGGTTTGCCCCCCCCCGCTGAAATACCTTCCTCTTCAATTTTTCACCGATCTTGTCAGTTATCTGGTCGAGGATGTACTGCACGTGCTTTCCGCCCTTGAACGTCCAAATGCTGTTGACGAAGCTTCAGTGCTGAAACTGTGACCATCGTTGTCTTCGATTTCAAGGGTAGAGTGACGGCTTGGGACCAGTTATTTACCCAGCAATCTGGTCATCCCGTTGTCAACCATTGGTCACCAACGACTTACAACTAATCGTGGACAGGCGTAATTTGGAACACGGCGAAAGCTTCTAATGATGGATGAGTGAGTTGGATGTACGAATGAACATTTGTGTATGGTTCAGCTTTGAATGGGGACGACAGTTCATTTTCTCCTGCTGCCTGAATCAGGGCGCTTCGCGACATACAAATCGCGATACCCTGTTTTGGTGTGTTCTGGTTCAACAGCCTTTTTTTTCCTTTTCTAAGCTTGTGAGAGGTCGTTTCCAAAGTAGAAAATATCAGCGTAATCAATTATGGCGCATACGCTGGGGAACACCAACGATTGAAATTTGATGACAACCATTCCACTTCTAAATGCATACATCATGGAAGACACCATACATAGACCATAGTTGACTGTCAAATTTCGATTTTTTTTCCCGAACCCCTTCTTCCTGCGGAGCAATGCCAACCTTTGACCCTAGCTCCTGAGGAGCCACGCCCCTAGCTCTGGAGGAGCAATGACCCTGGCTCCTTAGGAGCAAAATGCTTAACAAGACAACCGCCGCTCCTGAGAATCGCCGACCCTGGAGGTGGTACAGGGTCGGTGCTCCTGAGGAGCATTTATCAGGGTCGGTGCTCCTGAGGAGCAGCACCAGGGTCGGTGCTCCTGAGGAGCCAGGGTCGGTGCTCCTGAGGAGCTGGCTCCTCAGGAGCAGGGTCGGCGATTCTCAGGAGCGGCCATCTCCCACCTACCCCATATTGGGAATGGACCCTGAGTGGTTCAGCGTCTTCTTGTTCAGCTCTCCATAGTCCACTACCAGCCGTTTGGCTGTAGACCCAGGTTTAGCCACCAGGAAACAGGGGCTGCAGTGTAGGGGGTAGTCCCCATCCTTGTACTCCAGGACTAGGCCAGCGTCGATACATTCTTGTATCTGTCGCTCAATCTCGTCGGCCTGCTCTTTAGGAGCTGGATAGGGTCTCCTCCGGATCTTGTGACCCACGAACTCGGGTTTCAGCTTGAGGTCCATCTGTACCAGTTTGTCGCATGAGGCTGGAGGGGGTAGTTCTCCGAACACCTCCAGATAGGTCCTTATCAGCTTTTGTACCCGCGGGTCCAGTACCTTGATCTTGTCCTCCATGTCCTCGTCGGAGTGTAAGTTGCTTGCCCCTTGAATAGACGTCGGGAGGTGGTCCTCCACCGACTCTTCGCCCGCGGTAGCATCCTTCAGCCCTTGGTAGGCATACAGAAGGTCTTGCTCAACCATCTCCGGTGGACGATGGCAACATAGGCACGCTTTAGGGGGTTCACATACACATTCCTCGGAGAGGTCGTCCTCCTCTGGGGTCCTCACATGGGCACCCCATACGCTCTTCATGAGCTTGAGATCTACCTCCCTTTGCCAGGTGGTGATCTTTTGTTCGAGGTCCTCCTTCAGTTGGGATAGGTCTCCCATACGTCCTTGCTTCAGTGGCCACGAGCTGCGGGTAGGCTTCGCGTAGCATAGCTTTTTCGCCACCAACTTCCTCTTGGAATCCACATACTCCCTGAGCCTGGATCGAGGGTCCAGCTCTTCATCCACGGGGTCTTCCACCCTCATGGAGAGTAGGGGTTTTAGTGGGGCGACATACTCGGCGTTCTCCACTTCTTCCACCGCAGTCTGCACGAAGAAGGCGTCGTGCTCAGTTTCGTCGTCTGAGTGGATAGAGCTAGGTAGCTCAGATAGTCCACACTCAGAGACTCCATCAGGAACAGGTACATGACAGGGAGAGTTGGGGGCGTTGGTGTCAGTCACGACGTACTCATCTCCTCCGGGTGTAGTTTCAACAGCATCTTGAGGTCGTAGACGATCCTTCAAGTCACCCAAGGCGAGTCCATCGCTTTCTCGTTGTATAGCCTGGACCAGAGTAGGGTCCAGGTCTTCCCAGGGGATGGTGGTAAGACTTCCGTCCACCACGCTGAGCATACTCCCCCATCCGGGCTTCCCAATGGGCGTCTTGCGTCCCAGAGGCACGTAGATGGCCTCATCAGGTAACCGCACAGAGCTGATAGTCAGCTTGTCAAGGAGGGTTCGCCAGTACTCGTTGCCCCCATGGGCTCCCCAATCGGGGGAACACAGGACCATACGGGAACGTTCCAAGGCCACCTTGGTCAGCACCTTCCCCAGTTCACTGAATCTGGGGTTCCCGTAGGCCATCCCGAAAGAGGGCCAGTAAAATTTGTAGCTGCAGTTCTTCCCCTTGCTGCAGTATAGGTCCAGTACATGCTGCTTGTCGCTGGCGAACAGTTCCACACTTAGGTCTTCTCGAGAGTAACCCAACTCCTTCAGACCTTGGTCTAGGACTTCACCCAATAGTTGATAGTCCTCAGTTTTGGAGGCGGCCATCATGTTCGAGGGCTCCTCCTTCGATAGTCTCAGGTAACTCGAGGTATGTTCCGACTGCTCCAGTGGCACAGACTCTCTGCCACTGCCGTGGTCCACGTACAGGAGGTAGGGCGCTTGCAGCGTCAGGGATTGTATCTGGGAGTGCTGCACGAAGAAGTCAGTACCCAGTACAAAGTCGAAGGCATCAGTGTCCATCACATAGAACCGATGGGCGATAGTCCTGGAGCCCATAGGTACCTCCACTTCGCAGTCCCCGCAGCTGTGCACCACATGTCCATCCCCCATCCGTATAGCGGCGGTGGTCAGGGTGTTCTTCAGGCTCCCACAAGGTAAAATTTTCTTGGCCACTATCGATATTGTGGCTCCAGTATCCAGTACCCCCAGGTATTCACGTCCCCCTAGTCGGATACGTACCCAAAACACCAGGTCTTGGGTGCCACCAGAGCGTCCCCGTCAGAACTCCGCGGGACAGGTCACCTCGAACCCCTTGTTCCGCAATTTGCGGGCCATCCTCATGAAACGGCTTCTCTTCTTGGCGTTGCCGTCGTCACCACCTTCATGCTCACGCTTGGCTCCTTGTTCTTGCTGGGCCTGCGTCTGTGAGCGTGTGGTAGGTCCAGACTGCCCTCCAGAGGGCTCGGAGTTCCCCCCTGGATTAGGGTTGGGGTTACCTCCGTTCTTGTCCTTGTTCTTGTTGTCGTTCTGGCGATTAGCGCCTCCTCCTCGTCCGCCTTGACCCTTGTCTTGACCACCTTGACCACGTCCTTTCGACTTGCCCTTGCCGGAGTCGTTGCCTTTGGCCTTGCCTCCACCTTTGCCTGAGCTTTTGCCAGGATCTTCCCCCTTAAGCTTCGCCGATAGGCGTTGCTTATGGTAGCACTCGTCCTCATAGTGCTTCCGCTTACCGCAGAATGCACACGTGATGGTGCAGCGGTAATGATCCGGCATCTTCACCTTGGCGCCGGTGATCTTTTCCTGCTGCTTCCCCTGGACAACAAAGCAGTCTCGCTGCTCGCAGTCGGAAGCATGCTGCAGGTGGCCCTGTTCATCTCTGGCATCACACCAGAATAGCTCCTTCACATTCTCCATTAGGCGGGCGTGGGCGTGTTTGGGGGTAGTCCCCTGCCCAGGTCGGGACCCTTGGTACCCTTTGCCTCCAGAACCTCCACCACCAGGACGGTAGTGGTTCAGGTGTTGGTCGCTCTCCTTCTCCAGCGCCATCTCCAGGAGCAGCACGCATAGATCCTCGTAGCGGAGGGATCTAGCCTTGCGCTCAGCCGTCAGACGGCACTCGTCCCATAGCTCACGGGGGAGCTTGGAGCACAACCAAAACAGCAGGTCGTCGCTGCTGTAGGAACCGGGCGTCAGTCGCCCAGCCCAGTGGTCCAGGTCCGCCAACAGCTCGGAGACCCTGCCGGGTTTGGGGTTGTTCGGCAGCACGGGCAGGTTCTGGATCTCGGCCCTGATGGAGAGGTCGGTCTCGTAGGTTGGGTACTGCCTCTCCAGGGCAACCAACACGTCGGCAAAGGTGGCGGAGTTGGTGACGATCTGCCTGACCTGCTTCTCCAGGTACTTCGTCTTGCAGCACTGCAGGAGCAGGTCGCACTTCACTCGCCCACTCGCGTGGGTTTGGCCGGTCAGTCGTAGGAACCGGCCAAAGTTCTCAGCGAACTCGCTGAGGTCCTTGCCTGTGAATTCAGGCAGGTTCACCACTATCTTGGAGGTGGCAATAGCCTTCGCCTCCTGAGCTCGGCGTCCTTCAGGGCGTCGGGTCTTCTTCTTCTTCTTCTTCTTCTTCTTACCCTTGGAGTCCTCGGGGTCCTCAGGGTCTTCGTCATCCGATGGCGAAGAAGAAGTCATCGAAGGCGGCCCATCATCGGAGGGGTCTCCGCCTAGATCACTGGAGCCATAAGGCTCCACGTCCACCATAGCCCTTAGGGCTGTCAGCCCCAGCTGGTCCAGCTCGGCCCTCGTCGAGTTTGTCACATGACTGTAGGGCGGCTGGGCTGTCCTCGGGACAAATGGGCTTCTTGGTACTGCTGCAGGAGTCGGCATCGGTCGGCTCCTCAGGCTCCCCAGGGTATTCGTCAACCCTGCCGCCAGGTGGTTAGCCTGTACTCGGTGGGGTGACATCCCCACTGTCGTAGGTGACGCATGGGACGGGATCATCAGGGGCTGCAGTTTCTCCCTGATCTCTTGCGTGAGGTCGCTCACGATTTTCGAAGTGGCTCCTTGGAGCACCTCGTTGATCTCCGACCGCGTCAGGGACCTGTTGGAGGATCTTCCCGATCCTCTACTCCTGCCTCCCAGAGACTCTGGTCCTCTCCTCAACCCACTCAGGGGTGCATACCCAGGTGTACACCCAGGAGCATACCCAGGAACTTCCATGTAGGTTCCCGTGGCGTGGAGTGGATGGGGATGGTCAGCCGCATACCAACGCGGCGCAGAGCTGGAAGCCACCGGCTCACTGGCAGTAGTTGCCTCAAGGAGCGCAGTGGTAGGTGGGCCCATGCCATAGGCGGGGTAGTGAGGCATGCCAGTAAAGCCTGTGCCCTCTGCCATAGGCTGGTTGGTTGTGGAAGTGGATGTAGCGGCGGCTGGGTGTGTGGTGGTTATGGGAGAGGGTGATGCTTGGAGGCCAGAAGCGCTTGGTGCGCCTTCGAAGGTAGGGACATCCGTCGGGTCTTGCCCTTGCTCCTCTCCTTCGTCTGCTCCTTCTCCAGCATCCTTCTCGCTCTCGTTTCCTCTCTTCCTCTTCACAGGCTGAGGCTGAGAGACCATTTCCTTCACCGACAGGGCCCCAAAGGCCGTCTGGAGGCCATCCAAGGAGTCCTCCGCCGTATCCATTGGCCCATGTAAGGGCTCCACCGAAGGTACAGCGTCAGGCGCCGGCCTTGCCGGTGTCTCTGGCGCTGGCGCTGTGTTCACCTCGGCGTCCACTCTTCCTGGATCCATCTTAATCCACCCTTCTGCTTATGTTTGCCTGCTCGGAGCACTGGTTGTACGGCGCGGGGTCGCTGCCGGTGCACAGAGACAGGCTGCCTCTGCTACCAGAAAAGTTTATAGTGTTTTCAGCACTGTGTTTTTGCTTCTCCTGCTGCTTGTTGTTGCTGTAGGGTGTCCTGCTGCTGGTTTTGGATGATGAAAAGCTTTTGTTTGTTGAAATACAGTAAAGCCAACTCAATCCAGGATAGCCCAAGCCAATAGTATGCAAGGAGAAGGTAATTCAGGATCAAAGCATGAAGGGCTGCAGTGTAAACAGTGAAAGATGATTAGATATTCACAGAAACTGCAACTCAGGATACAAATGAATGCATATTCACAGAGATAGCTGAAATGTTTTGGAAAAAGAGTTAGAAAACTGCCTCAGGATCACTCTCTCTCCATAGTGCCATCTTAGGAGATGTGCACTCTTTGTTTTGGCTCCCATATGTGCTGAGGTGGCATGGTATGTGGCGATGAGGTCACTGCCATGTCACATGGGATCTTCCTACTCAGTTGGGATCTTCCTACTTAGTTAGGCTGACCAGGAATTGAACCCAGGACCTCTCAAAAAGAGGTGCCTAACCCCCTATGGTGCATACCACTAGGGCAGATAAGTATTCATGGAAAAACATAGATAAATTCATAGGCTCTACCTTAGGTATGTCAGTGCTCAGTCAACTCAGGAAAAGATGTTTTACTTCTGATTGAAAGGGGATTAAGGGGTCCACTCCATATCCTGATTGGGTGTTTGGTTCCATAGGTCAAAATGTGTTATCACCACTTTTGGCTGGACCAATACTAAGATAAAAATGCATGGATGTTCAGTGCATCTCTAATACAACTAGAGTATGTCCTAAAGCAATGGAAAAGCACTTTTTCTTACTAGGCGTTTCTCCAGGCGCTTGTGGATATCCCCAAACTCCTTCAGGTACTCCCCTTGTTGGAGTCCATCTAGGGGGCCTATCATAGTCATGTTGAGGTCCAACTGTATGTCCATACGGCTGAACGCCTCCTTAGCCAGCGCTTCAGACCGGGCACCAATCAGGGCGTCGAAGTTGTTGCGGCTGATGTAGTCTGCACACTCGTTCTTCACTCCCTGGATATGGTGTACCGTCAGCCGTAGTTGGCTGAGGTAGGTCCACCAGCGCCGTAGCTTGGCCTTCTCAGGTGGGGGACCCTTCTGGAAAGTGCGGACCGGCTCTTGTTCGCACAGGCAGACCACAGGGTTACTCCCCAACAGTCGTGCCTGAGAGGATAGCACCAGCATACCCGCGAGCAATTCCTGCTCATAGGTGGAGTAGTTCCCCCTGGCCTGGTTCCATTTCCAGTTCCAATGGCCCAGGGGTACTAGAACCCACTTGTTGTCAGGGTAGCTGTGCTTGAGAGCTCCATCTCGGTTGAGACCTTCAGTCCGGACCCGATCAAGAAGAGTGCTACTTGGCGCTGGGGCCCACCAGAGCAACAAGCGTTTGACGAGCTCAAAGACATGGTGGCCAATGCTAAGTGCTTGGGCGTGCCTAGAGCACAAGGTGAGATTATCCTGGTGACCGATGCCAGCAATGTGGCCGGTGGTGGAACGTTGTTCCAATGGCAAGCACTAGAGAAGGAGGAGTTCGACTCGGCTATTTCCCAATGGGGCCGTCAGAATGGCGCTGGTGTAGCTGAAGTTTTGGATATGGCGGCGATAGAAGTTGCACGCCCCAATGAAACTGCGTACATCATGGAGTCCTTTCTTGGGGTCTTCATGTCGTACCTTAGAGTCCATCAGGGGTTTGGCCTTAGAGGCCGCTGGGGTCCACCACCCATAGCCAACGTCAAACCCCAGGTACTGCATAGTCTCCTGCATGAACTCACACTTCTCCAGCTTGAGTCGTGTGTGGTTCTGCTGGCAGACAGCAAAGAACTCACCCAAGTGGATTAGGTGGTCCTCCTGGGTATTGGTCCCCAGGCATACATCGTCGATGTGCGCATCCATCTGGGCCCCACGGGATATGAGTTCTTGCACCTTTGGTCTTTGTCGTAGGATGGACAAGATCTTGTTCATCATTTCTTGGAATAGTGACGCGTTCCCGTGGGGGGCCGGCCACGGGACGCTGCGGGACACGCGCAAGTGAGCAGGCAGGCAAAGCACTACGCTCACAGGGGCATCAATGCGCTCATGTCATGTGACAAAGCGTTTCAGAATCCTTGCCACTCTGCAAAGAGGGAACAAAAGTATGTACAACAACACATCAGGATATGTACACATGGGGTTAAGACTGGACTGGGGTAAGGGCATCACAGGACAATAGACACTCAGTCCTAACTCGTATCCCAATCCCAGGTCCGACCCTGTCAGTGGCTGATGGGGGCGGGGGCTCAAACACAACCCATGCCCTGCTCAGTCCGGACCCTGAAACCCTGCCAATGGGGGAGGTGTCCCGCCCAGCCACAGGCGAGTTCCTGGGAACCAAGGGGCTCCAAGGCCAACCGACAGTGGCTCCCTCTGCTCCCTTAACGGCAGGTCCCAACTCCTCTCTGAGCCAGAGATATGGCCCCGCCATTATCACCCAGGAGTTGGTAGCTGAAAATGGACTGTTTCAGCCCAAACTGAAATTAACTCAAAGTTCCCCAAAATTGACCCCTCGTCCGGACCCGCCAGAGGTAGGGACGAGGCAACTGACCCTATGCCCTTCGAGTACGAACTCCCTGGACCCCTCACCCAACCTGGTTCCCTCTGAGGTCCCGGCATCAGGGCACCAGGTGCTCGTCAAGTGGGGTCATGATGCCAAAATCACCAAAATTGGCGTCATTCCCACGCATGGCTCGCCCGGCCAAGGTAAGGCCAATGGCTCACAGGGTAGGAGGCAGGACCTAGGACTTATATCTGAGTGTACAACTTGGATTTAGGTCGGGGCTCCCTATGGGCTTAGAGAAATGGGGCCGCCAATTGACCACACGGAAGGGGGAAGTTGGGGTCCCAAAATTGGGTCATTTTGGCTGCTTGAAATGAGCCAAAATTCGGTGTGCTCCCATTAGTATATCTCCACGCCGGCTTGGAGATCAGATCCGCCATTCCATACGCGATTCACCGGGAGTCCAACAGAGACTCCCATGCACTTGGCTCTCAAAGATCTCCATGCCACTTGGCGTGGTGACGATCCCAATTGGGTCCACAAATGCCAAAATGGCAAAATTGCCCGCACTCACTTTGGGCTAGCGCCTGAACGAAGGTGGCTCCGCTTCGCCCACGTGGTGTGTGGACCATGGGGACCATTACCCATAACACCCATGTCATATATGGTCCATTGGTCCATGCGTCCGGCGTGCACGAGGGTTAGAACATAGTGCACGGCGGGCAGCAAAAGTGGAAAATTGCTCAAAATGGCCAAAAATGCGCACACTCATGGTTGGGGCAAATGAGGCACATGCCCGACTCGGACCGGAGTGTGCTATAGGATTGGTATCAAGTCATATGTGTCCAACATATCTTTTGGGCGTCGCCCAACTCCTCCGGTATTGGGAATGGCAGGGTCGCCAAGTGAGCCCATGATTTGGGATAGTCCCAAATCGCCAACATGGCGGCCACGGTATGCCAAGCCTAAGAGGAGTTATTCGCCGGGTCCAAGATATGTTGGGCACCGAAGTATGTACCCTCATAACATACTTGGGTCATGATGTCAATTGAGCGCAACGTTGAGATACACGGTCGCCACTTGACATCATGACGGGCCAAAAACGGCAAAATTGGCACAAAGACACACAAAAGTGCATTGAAAGGTGCACAATTATATTATAATATCTTCGGCTTGGATCGTGCAATTAACTAATCCTTCTAAACACAATGACTTGACACCAATGACCTTCGATCCCACATATATGCTCCACTTGGGGCCCCTTGAAAGGTTACGAGCGCTACTTCCCAAGTGGGCACACGAAAATATGGAAAAATTGCAAAACACACACCTTGCTCCCAACGCATCGCTTCGGGATCACCACACAAGCTTCCCTTCACGAAGGTTAGGCTTGCAATTGACCGTAGGGAGTATGGAGAAGGGGCTTGCACAATATGAGGTCCATTGGCGGGCTTGGCTTGGAGTAATGGACCCGCCAAATGGGCACGCAACACAACACATGGCACATACCACATATTGCCCAAAAAGGTAGCTCCCACCACGATATGTCATGCCCCTCCAAGGGCATAACTTTGTGTCAATCGCTCATAGGAACCCAAGGAGAGTTCCTATGCAACACCAACACTTGCGCGCTACACTCGAAAGTTATCTTAACGCACGCAATATCATGGCCAATGAGTTGTAACGCAAACTCTACCCTCTTGACCATGATCCATTACACTAGCGCGCACGTGTGGAGACGCAAGGCATATAATGCTTCCTAAATTACGTCGGGAGTATTGTGAATACATCCCACGTTTCCTTATTGTCATTCCTCGCAAGCGGCACGAGATATGACCCTTACAAGTGGCCTCACGAATCAACTTTGTTTTGCCCATATCTCTGAGTCAAATGGAGGGCAAGATAAAAGGAAAGTTGATTCGTGCATAGGGAAGCACGTAGGTCCACTCGAAAGAGGTCAAATCAAGTGCGGGGATGTCGAAGTCGAAAGTCCGATTTCGACATCCTGAAAAATTCGGATTAAGGTTGCGAGTGTAAGATGTGAAAATTGCGGAAGCGTCCATGCAGTTCCTGAAGGCTTTGGAGCCTTCGTGACGGATTGCGTTAAAATTTCCATTATAAACAGTTAAACTGGCGGTTACGGTAAAGTCGCGATCCAACCGCCAGCAGTCAAAACAGTGAATATCGGAACGGAAGCGCAAAACTTGACGGAAACAATATGAAAATAAAACCCTGTTGATTCCTGATGTTCTGATATACAAATCTCCGCTGGCGGTGCATCGGTTGCCGATGCGGGGCTTTACGGCACGGATCGGAGCGTCAACGGGCGTCTTTCCTTCTGTACATGGGGTTAGTGGACCGGAGACCGGTTGTATGCCGTAACCTAGCCATGGGGTTCTGGGTACCGCTTCACCCCCCTCCTTAGAGCAAACCCTGGGGGGGGCTCGATAACACCCACGCATGGCAGCGGGTACCCAGGACCACTTCCTGAAAGGGGGGGGGGGGGTGTCACATCCTCACTTCAGTAAGTCACAGTAAGATAGGTATGATGTTGTATAAGCTCGTAGCACATGTATAGTATCAAGTATCAAGTATCAAGTCCCGGGTCCTGGCGGCGTTTGTTCGGCATCCAAAGGACCCGTTAACCCATACCAGGCGCACCGGGTGCCGGCTGCTACGGTCACCACCACAGTGGCAGTGGCATACACGGCCAACATAGGCGTCACACGACGGCCGAGGTGGCCCCACAAGTCGAGAGCGACCACAAAGATCCATCAGGCTACCCCAAGCTTCCCAAGGCCCGCCGACTGGGGAGAGTCCCCACGGGTCCTTCCTCGGGCGCACCATGTCCATATCCATACGACGCGAGCCCAGAGTGCCATAGTCGAACTCCTTAAGAACCCCAGATCTTAAGGGAACTCCTCCTTAAGGGATCGGGCATCAAGGCCGTCTTTTCCCTCGCCCTATTACCACGAAGGCCATACATGAGGGAGTCCTCATGCAGTGTGGGCGGAGGCGTCGACTCCTCAAACCACCAGTTGCCCAGGCAGACTGACCGAGGTCAGGAGCACCGGAGGCCGCCATCCGAATGCAACTGCGTCTGCGAATCGGTAGGCTCACACTGGGACTGACAGTGGCGGACCGCTGGGAGTGTAGTCAGGCAACTGGGCTTCCCGCCTGGCGCCATCAGGATCTCCACATCACAGCGAATAGGGCAACACGGTATCACGGGCACTCAAACAGTAGAATATGTACTGAGGTACTGGTCCAGGCTGGACCATATGTAAAAACATGTAAACGGCGACTCAGGGCGCCTCTGTATCCCGATTCGTGGTGAAAAACAGTCCATCCCTCAGCGATGGGCTGATGACACTTAACATACAGATGCACATATCCTGGAGGGCAGAAAGACAAGCAATAATCTGGGTAAATAGGCGTGTAAACACGCTCTGGACAGAGCGCCAAACCACGCCACGGTCAGGATAAGGCAATGCAGGAGGATGGACAGGAAAACGCCTGAGTTCAGGCCATATATAGTCAGCTGACACACGTCGACTGGTCTGGATTCCGCAAGTGCCATGGAACCAGACCACACACTCAAAAGTCGCAATGCCGATGACAGCGGCATCCGTTGCGCAACGTCGTATGGGCTTCAAGGCCCCAAGAGCTCAGAAAAATGAAGGTCAGTCGCCCTACCTGGTTTCCCAAGGATTCAGCAGGGGGGGGAGTGACAAATAAGAGTTGAAGAGAGGGGCCATCCTCCTCTGGATTCAGCAGGGGTGGGTATATGGCCACTCCGATGGCGTGTCACCGAAAGATGAGAGAGAACAAGCAAGTGAGGGACGATCCGTCGGCCTCACAAGCGCCTCAAAGCACATCAGGGGAGAGCTCAGGGCGCTGATCAGGCACCCCTGGCTGCAATCGCCCGGGTGAGTGCTGCCAAGTCCGAAACGTGGATCTTGGTCTTGTGCTTGCGGATGTACTCCATGAAGGGAGTATTGACCCGCGGCACGAACGAGGAGACGGGTTCCCAGGTGTCGTGGGACGGCCCATAGCCTCGCCAACGAACCTTGAACTCCAGACCTCCAGGTGCCGAGGCCTTCGGACGCTGAGCAAGGATCTTCTCGACTGTATAGTCGTCCTGCTCAGCGTAGTCGTCGTCCGAATCGGCCTCATGCGCGGCATAGCTCAGGGACACATGTTGGCCACGGAGGTCGGGTTCCCGCACACGGAGTTGACTCTCGTGGCGCTCCCGGAACTGTCCGTGACCCACCTTGATGCGGTAGGTGTCCTCACCAATCCTGCGGACCACCTCGCCGGGTGTGAACCAGGTCTTGGTGCGGTGGGTGCCCATAGGGCGGGGTCTGATCACCCACACCGGGTTTCCCACCCTGAACTTCTGCGCTGTCGAGCTCGGGGCGGACTTCTGACGCTCAGCATGCTCCTTCTCAAGCTGCTGGCGGATGTCCCGCGCCGTTTGCTCCTGCCGCGCGAAGAACTCCTTGGCATCCATAGCCATGCCATCACCAGACAAGGGAAGTCCCCTACCCAGGGGGTCCCTGCCGAAGAGAATCTGGTGAGGGGACAAACCACCCGGAGTGGGGGTGTCATGATGGGCCTTCAGAGCAGGCCACATCTCCTCAAACCAGTTCCGACGTGGATTGGTGATGTGGATCTTGCGCAGCTTCTCGAACAGCTGCCGTCCAGCCACTTCAGCACGGCCGTTAGACCGGCTGAGATAGGCGACGCTCTTGGCATGACGTATTCCCATGAGGGAACACATAGCCTTGAACCAGCCACCAGTAAACTGGGGCCCTCGGTCACTGCAAATGGTGCGGGGGATGTCAAAGACAGTCAGCCAATGACGAATCATCATGACTGCCACTTCTCTGGCAAGCAACCCCTTTTTGCGTGCCGGAACGGCTACAACGTAGCCGCTGTGGCGGTCCACACAGAGAACCACACAGTCAAAGGTCTCCTTGCCAATGTGGACTTCGGGCATGGAGAAGACGTCCATGGCCACGCTCTCCATGGGCTGGTCAGGAACCGGGGTCCATTGGGGTTCCCCCTTGACGTTCCGGTTATCGGGATTGCAGGCCTGGCAGACCGAGCAACCCTTCCTGACCTTCTTGATGGCGGTGTAGAGAACGGTATGGTCGATCTCGAACCGACGCTGCATGTCAAGGGCTTGCTTCTTGACCCCTGGGTGCAGCATGTGGTGGTGCCAAGCTTCACACAGCTCGAGCACCCGGGACTCTGGGACTAGCAGCTTACCATTCCGGTAGAGCTTGCCATCTTCCTCAGTCAGCCCCTTTGGCCACTTCTGCCCGTCATCAGGGTCGGTCACAGCCCTATACTCGGCCGCAAAGGCCTCAGAGTTGGTGTAGTCGTCGGTCCAGTCGTCCTGGAGGCAAGACTCCGGGAAGAGGTGCTTGTCGGACTCAGCTCCCTCAGGGGCGAGTACTCTGACCGCTCTGCTCACCCTCGTTGCGAAGGGGGCATCCGCAGCCATGACGACGAAGCATTTGGCCCCCTCCTCCTCCATCAGGCGCTCCATTTCGATGATCCTCTTGGCTTCAGCGGTCTCAGCCTCATCGCCATGGGCAGAGATATCCTGCATGCCCTTGCTGGCGGGATAGGCCCACCTACTGAGACAGTCCGCCACGGTGTTATCCTTTCCAGGAATATAAACAACCGTAAGGTCGAACTTGGCCAAGGTCTCGTGCCGTCTTGCCCGTCGGGAGGCGGGACCTGAGGGGGTGTCCACGTGTTCCTTGTGCCACGACTGCAGACTCTGATGGTCGGTGCAGACGGTGACGGGATGGAGGGCTATGTACCCAGCCCATTTCCTGAGAGCCATGACGATGGCATACGCCTCCTTTTCACGGGGCGTCCACGTCCGTCTCTGGCCTTCCGCCAGGACTCGGCTCCAGAAGGCCACGGGCACGTGCCTCCCGTCGTCAAGCACTTGCTCCAACACAGCGCCAATGGCGTAGTCGGAAGCGTCGGTGCGCAGGACGAACCCTCGGTCGGGATCCACGAGGTGCAGACCCACTGCGGATAGCAGCGCCTGCTTCATCCCCTCAAAGGCACGGTCGGACTCAGGTGTCCAGACCAGAGCCTTCTTGGACCCCTTCTTGGTCTCCTCTCGGTTGCCCTTGAGCATGGTCGTCATGGGGGCTGCATACTCGGCATACAGTTTGATATACCCCGAGTAGTAATTGCAGAACCCCAGATACGCCCGTAGCTCAGAGACCGTCTTGGGCTTTTCCCAGTGCTCAATCGCAGCCACCTTGCCAGGTATGGGCTTTCGCTGCCCGTTCCCGACTACGTGGCCAGCGAAGACCACCTCGCTTACCGCAATGGTGGCCTTGTCACTGCTGCCCGTGAGTTTGTGCCGAACCAGAAGGTCCAGCACTCGAGTGACATCCCTCTCGTGTGCCTCCAGGAGCTCCTCGTAGCTCATACTGGGGTCCCCGGACGCGATGATCACGTCGTTTACGAAGGGGTCCGCACAGTCGCGCACCGGCTCAAGCAGGTTCTCCAGCATCCGCTGAAAAGCCGCATTGCCGTTGGTAACGCCCATGGGCATCACCTTCCACTGGAGAGGTCCAAGTGGGGTGCTCATGGCTGTGCAGGCACGGGACTCCTCGGCGAGAGGCATCTGATGATAACCATGTTTCAGGTCAATCACCGTGAAGATCCTCCGCCGGTGTTGCTTTTGCAGCATGTCCTCAATGAGGGGCAGCGTATAGCTGTCGTGCTGCGTTTGGGCGTTTAGGCCGCGGTAGTCGACCACGAGCCGCCACTCACCGGCAACCTTCTTGGGGACGACGAAGCACGGAGAGGCCCACTCGGAGTGGCACGGCTCAAGCCAGCCTCTCTGGATGAGTTCACGGAGGATCTTCTCCATGGCCTCTTTCCTCTCGCCCCTCAGGGCAAACCCCCGGTGCCGATACACACGGGGGTCCTGCTTCAGTCGTATCTTGGCCTCGCCATACGGTCCACGCACCGGTGGGGGGAACACAGGTTTTCCGCTGAAGAAGGTCTCGCCATACTTCTGCTTCAGCCTGGCCCTCAACGCCTGGATCTTGGGGCAGTCATCGGACTCTGCCTTGGCTTTTCCGGGCACTTGAACCACGGAGCTTACTTGAGGGGTAGCTACTCCGCTCGCTTTCGGCTCAGGTGGTCTTCCCAGGTGGCCCAAAGGGCCATCTCTGGTCTTGCCTCGGAACAGATCGCCGTAGGTGGGTGGGTTGCCGCCAGGCGGCTCGTCTTGGCTGGACATGTGATCCAGCACCCTCTGTACGAAGGTATTCCCGTCATATGAACCGGAGACGATTGAGTCCACTTCCCACCAGGCTTTGTCCTGGCCTTTGCCCTCACGCTGGTTTCCCCAGTCGTGAAAGGGCTGATCCATATACCCCTGAACCAGATCCCATTCCTCTTCAGTGAGGGGGTCTTCCGATTCCGATTCTTCGATGTCAACAGGGGGAACCGCAAAGCATTGCCTCCAGGGCTCTGCTATGATGCGGTTGACACACACGAAGTCCGTGGTGTCGGCCTGATCAAGGCCCCCATCCACATAGTGGAATTCTGTTGGCCATCTCTGGGGTGGCATGGGCTGTCCCTTAGCGTCCTGATAGACACTCTCTCCAGCCGGTAGGACGACCTTGTTTAAGGTCATGTTGGTCAATGAGGCTACCCAATGTCGGGTACTTTCCTCCTCGGTGCATCCCATAGGAACAACCAGCACTGCCTTGGAGCGGTCCTTGCGAATCTTCGCTATCGCTCTTGGAATGTCCCAGCGGGGGCAATGGATCCACATCAATCCCTGATGCGGACCCCAGTGCTTCTTCCACGCGGAGTCCTGGGCGCTCCAGTACTTCTCACAAACCCGAAGATGGGCGGAGGTTCCTGAAGAGAACGCATCCAGGGCCAGATCCGACGCTCCCAGGTCCGCAACCACTCGGTTCGCCACTTCCGGCCTTACGCCGTACTCCTGGTTTGCAGAACCAGTTGGCTCCGTGTCCAGCGCGGCCACTTCGAGCTGATTGCGTTCGGGGTGGATCCATTGGCATTCCACATGGTGCTCAGGTGACGAGAGCCACGAGAGTTGGTCGTCCTGGTACAGGGTCATGGAGGCCTGGGCCGGGAGAACGCCGGAGTCCGTCTCCATCATGAAGTCGTACCCAACGATCATGTCCCAGTCCATCTCGGCCTCGTAGAAGCGACCGTGCAGGAGGATTTCCTTGCCGAGGTCTGGGCGGCTCAGCTCACGATGGTTCACGAACTGCAGCCCGATGGCCGCTTCCTTCGTGCCTCCCACCATGTACTGGCCGTTCGCCACCTTCAGCCTGACAGGCTTCCGACTGTCGGTCAGACACTCTGGTGGAAGTAGGCCAGCCTTGACCAAGCTGACTTGAGCTCCCGTGTCGACCAACACGTCGAAAACCTTTTCCACTTCCCCGCATAGGGCACGGACCTTAAGATGCAACTGCCGCTCGCGACCGACACGGCGCACGGCGTGCAAACTCAGGATCTCCGGCCGTTCCAGAAGCTCCACAAGCGACTGGTGCAGGTCGTGGACAATGGGCTCAGGCTGCCCATCTGCAGCATCCAGCTGCGGTCCGGGTGATCCTCCGATACTCTCGGATAGATCCTGTAGTACATCAAACACATTCTTGGTCGCGAAGGACAGACGGGTGCAAGGGTTCGTGCCTTCACTTGCCCTCACCCCGCCTCCGCGACTGGGCGCCGGACCGGGCCTTCCGCCCGCGGCAGTCCCCTTGTGCTTATCGACTCCCAACTGGGATGGTTCGGCGCTTCCCACGTCACCATCTTGCGACCGCCCTAGCTGGGGCCCTTGGCTGCAGGGGCTCCGCTAGGGGGCGTCGGTTGTGGAGGAAGGGGTGTTCTCCTCCGCATCAACCTCGTTGATGCCCTTCTTCCTTCCCCCTTTCTTACCCTTGTTCTTGTCCTTGTCCTTGTTCTGGTCATTCTGGTTGTTCTCCTTGTTCTTGTTGTCCGACCTGGGGACCCAGTTCCGCTTGATCTCCTGGATCTCCTTGGCCAACTCGGTCCCCACCGACGACATCAGCTTGGCCAGCTCGTCCTTGTCCACCTCCATTTTGGCTTCCCGGATACCCGCGGGCGCACGCTTCTTCGACCCGTGCGCCTTCTTGTAAGCCTCCGTGTCGGCCTTGTGGACGGGGCATGTTCGGTGGTCATGGTTGAAGCCTCGCTTCCTCCCATAACACACGAAACAGCCCTGAGGGTGAGCTCGTATGAACTCCCCAAAGGACAGCGGAGGGTCGCCAATGCGGCGAGGGTCCCTCTTCTCCTGCTTCCTCCAACCCTGCTGCAGGGGCTTCCAGTTTCCCGGCTTGCTCCCCGCGCTCAGGTTCTTGGCCACAAAGGCACAAACGGCCACTTCGGCGGGCTCATCGTCGTCGTCATCGTCGACGAGAGTCTCATCGCCGCCGGCTCCCGCTGGGCCCATGGCAGCTTCCCCGCCAGGTCCCTCGCCAACATAGTTGACGTCGCGGTCGCCGGGCCTCAACCCGCGGGTGTGGTGGAGGTTTCGGTACTCCTTGAGTACTTCCTCGCCAACCCACTCCAGGATCTCGTCGCAGCTCATCCGCGCCGGGATGGGCTGCAGACGGATGGTCTGGCCGCTCAACTCACACTCGTCAAGGCGCCACATCGCGGTCTTCTCGCGATCGCCCGAGACGGTGATGAGAAGAGCGTTCCGCAGGGAGTGCCGTTTGACATCCCGGGCCACGTTCTTCTTCGCCCAAGCCACCACGTTCGAGTGATACTCTTTGGGGAGCATCATCTTGACCGTGTGGTTGGACTTGGCCCTCTTGGATTCCTCCTTGGTGACCCTCTTGATCCATGCTTCCGGCAGCATGGAGAGCAGGCGAGCCTGCTTGTCACCCTCGTTCCAATCCTCCACGTTGCGGCGGAAGAGGGTGTATTTCCCTCGGAAGTCACGCCAGTCCCGTAGGCGGATCTCCCGTCCATCATGCTCAAGCTTGATGGACTTCCAGCGCTTGGCAGCCACCTGCGGAGCGTCCACCCGCTCCTGCTCGTTGAGCCACTTCTTGGCTTCCTTGAGGGTCTTGATTTTCCCCTCCTTGGTCGCCATGAAGTATAGCTCTCCGAGCACTTCCGGCAGGCGGTACCTGAACCGTTTGAAGACATACTTCTCCGCATCAGCGGGAGGCAGGTCTTCAGTGACGGTCAGCCCCCAATCGTCCAGCTTCTCCAAGAAGCGGTCGAGGTTGAGGGGGTTACCGTCGTACATGGGGGGCTTGATGTCCTTCAAGTCTTCCCACACGGCGGCATCCGCGGCCTTAGAGACCATGAACGCCGGCCGCGAGGTCGACCGAGGTTCCCATCGGCCTCGCCCACGGACTCCCACGGCCGCCACGTCCATCTCCTCCATGGAACCCCTGTGGCTACGCCGCGGTTCCTCCACGTACGCTGAACGGAGATGCTCACGCCGTACTGCATCCATGTACGCATCCTCATCACGGCGCCGGCGGCTGCGTTCAGCGGCCTCCCGTCGTACACCACGCGGCGGGCTGATGTCGAACTCCTCCAGGTCCAGGTCCAGGACCTCACCTTCGCCGACATCCCACTCCACGTCTCCTCTGGGGACCTCATCCCTGAGTCCACCATAACGTCCTCCAGCCATTGGGATTGGCACCGGGGGTGGTGCCGGGCGTCGGGGGCGTACAGGCGTCCGCGGTGGAGCACGGCGGTTGCGGTACTCCGCGCTGAGCCACTCATCACGCCATTCCTCACTGCCACTGCCGGGCGGCACGCGCTCGTTGCGGCGGCCCGCGCTGTGGTGAGAGGGGGCGGTGAGAGAGGGGGCACTGGCGCTGGGGCGACTCCTGGGGGCTCCGCCGGGGGCGTGGGGTCTGCCTGGACCTGGTCCGGGTCCGCAGCCGTCGTCCGACGAGCCTGACTCCAGGGGCGGGTGGTCGCTGCCGACGCTCCCACGGGCTTCCAGCGCGTCCAGCCTCTCCTGCAGGCCGCTGACAACGTTGGTCAGCGACTTGGTCTCGGCCCTGGCGATGTCCAGCTCCTTCTGCGCGCGCGCGGCGACCGTGGAGATGCGAGCCATCTCGCCCTTGCCCGTGTCTACCTCCAGCTCGAGCAACTGGACTCTCCTGCGGAGGTAGACAATCCACCGCCAGGTGGTATCCGGGTCGCCGTTCCCTGGTGGGTCGTCGGGGTCCCCAGGGGGTCCTCCAGGAGGGCCTTTGCCGGGTCCGCCCGGTCCAGGGGGTCCTCCCCCGCCCGGTGGTCCGCCTCCAGGGGGTCCACTTGGTGGGCATCCTCCAGGGGGTCCTGATGGTCCTCCGCCAGGGGGTCCCGGTGGGTCTCCGCCGGGTCGCCTCGGTGGGTCCGAGGATGGGCGCCTCTTCGTGATGCCGAAGTCCATGTCGTCATCCTCGCCCATGTCGCCCCACCTGGGCGTCTCGGTCTCTGAAGACTCCGAGCTCCGGTAGGGAGGAGGGAGATCCTCATCCTCACCTACCGGTTCCATGGGGACGTCTCCGCCCGTCCAAGCCACCACTTGGCGATGTCGGCGGCCTCGTTCATCCCCGTCACTGGCGGTGAAGAAGGGGTCACTGTCTTGGGGGTGTCCATCCGCTGGCCTACGTGGCCTCTCGGGGGTCTTCCCCTTACCCTTCCTCCGTCGGTGGGCGGTGGTGCCACTGCTCCCACTGCTGCCCGTGTCCGCCTCATCCAGCGTCATCCTGGAGGACGCGTCCCCTTCGAAAAGCTTTCGAAGGGTCTCCGGTCGTGATCCTCCCGGGGGAGTCTCGCGGCGGAGTTTGGCCTCTGCCTCCTCCATTGCAGCGGCGGTGGTTGCGGCAGCTCGCGCTTCGGCTTCTTCCCGAGCACGAGCCGCCTCGGCTTCCTGGGCCTGCTGCAGCCGCGCCTTCTGCGCTTCCAACGCTGCCAGCTCCGCCTCCGTCTTGGCCTTCTCCTCAGCGACCTTCCGTCGCGCGGCCTCGATGGCTTCCTTCTTGGCGGCGTCCTCCTGGGCCTTAGCCGTCGCTTCGGCGTGGGCCCTTTCCTCCGCCTCCTTCTTTGCCCTCTCTTGGGCAAGCGCCTCTTCCAGCGCCTTCACCTCGGCCTCCTTGCAGGCAATGGCCTCCTGCGTCCGGCGGGCTTCCTCGTCGGTTGCCCTGATCCGGGCAGCCACTGCCTCATGGGCGGCCGCAGCCGTGAGACCGGCCGCGATGGCTGCCACTTTCGAGGCGTGGTAGTCCATGCCTCTGCCCCACTCGGTGGCCTCCTCATGGGCGATGCCGACGGCGCCCTCCACGGCAGCGTTCTGCTGCGTGGCCCGTTGCCGGGCAACCCGAAGGTTGCAGGGCACCCTGCAGACGCGCTCACAGGCGCGCGCCACGTCCCTTTGGGCGGGAGCGGCGCTGCTGCTGGAGCTGGCCTGGTCGGCGGGCATCCTCCCGCGGTGGGCCGACTCCACGTCGCTGCTGGGGCCTGCTGAGGCCTGCTGGGGCTTCAGAAGCAGCGGACGGGGCTTGGCCTTGGTCTGCCTGGCGACTTTGATGTAGTCGCCAAGGGTGGTGGAGCCGGGGTGATGACCACCATTGGCCCGTTGGGGACTGGGGGCTGGGGTTCCGCCCTTGGCGCCTTGGGCGGCTTCGGCGGCCAGGGACTCCTGGTACTCCCGCCACCTCCGGTCCCGCTTCCTGTCCCCGGCGGACCGCTTCTCCGTCGCCGGAGACGCGCTGCTGCTGCCCTGCAGCCTGCGCTCGCTCCCCGGTTCCGGGAAGTTCTTCTCGATCACGTCCCACAGGGAGACGTTGATCGAGGCGCCCGACGGGTAGGCGTTGGGGTCCTCGTCCTCCTCAATCCCGTCGGGGCGCAGCCCTTCGCCGGGCCTGTCCGGCCGGGTCCACGTCCTCCAGCGCTTGCGGCGGAAGCGCCACTCGTAGCCTTCCGCCCGCAGCCACTCCTCCACTGCCCGCAGGCGGTCCTCCCCCATGTCCTCGCGGAGCTCGAAGCTCCCGGGCATGCCGCCTTCACACTGGGGGTGGCTGTGGCGGTAGTGCTGGTCCCAAACCAACCCACGCAGCAGGCGTGCCGCATGGGGGTGGGGCCGCGGCCACAACCTACCCGCTTCCTGCCAGTTTACCATGGCAGCGGGGGCGTAGTTGGTCTTGAGGTCCTTGATGTGCACTCGTTCAACTCAACGAACTGGTTGTGGTTGTTGAGGCGGGTGCTGCAGCACTGGATTGGAAGTGCGGCTGGTGCTGGTCAGCCGGTGGTTATGGAGGTGGTTGACGCGGCCTTGCTGTTCGGCCGATGGGACTCCGGGTCGGCCGATGGGGCTGATGCAGGGGTCCTGGTCTGTGCACCTCTTTCACGGTTGCTGCGCGGTCAGGGAGATGCTCTGGACGGCGCTGCGGGCTCCGTGACGAACTCGGCGCTGTCGCTGAGTGGCGCTGCGAGCCGCTGCGCTGCGCTGCGAGACGCTGCGCTGCGCTGCGAGCTGCGAGCTGCGCCGCGCTGCTCGGGGTTGGTGGCCCCGAGTGGCACGCGAGCGTTGGGTAACCCCGCGGCGGTGAAACGCTTTTGACGCCTTCCCGTGGGGGGCCGGCCACGGGACGCTGTGGTGACACGCACAGGTGAGCAGGCAGGCAAAGCACTACGCTCACAGGGGCATCAATGCGCTCATGTCATGTGACAAAGCGTTTCAGAATCCTTGCCACTCTGCAACAAGGGAACAAAAGTATGTACAACAACACATCAGGATATGTACACATGGGGTTAAGACTGGACTGGGGTAAGGGCATCACAGGACAATAGACACTCAGTCCTAACTCGTATCCCAATCCCAGGTCCGACCCTGTCAGTGGCTGATGGGGGCGGGGGCTCAAACACAACCCATGCCCTGCTCAGTCCGGACCCTGAAACCTTGCCAATGGGGGAGGGGTCCCTCCCAGCCACAGGCGAGTTCCTGGGAACCAAGGGGCTCCAAGGCCAACCGACAGTGGCTCCCTCTGCTCCCTTAACGGCAGGTCCCAACTCCTCTCTGAGCCAGAGGTATGGCCCCGCCATTATCACTCAGGAGTTGGTAGCAGAAAATGGACTGTTTCAGCCCAAACTGAAATTAACTCAAAATTCCCCAAAATTGACCCCTCGTCCGGACCCGCCAGAGGTAGGGACGAGGCAACTGACCCTATGCCCTTCGAGTACGAACTCCCTGGAGCCCTCACCCAACCTGGTTCCTTCTGAGGTCCCGGCATCAGGGCACCACGTGCTCGTCAAGTGGGGTCATGATGCCAAAATCACCAAAATTGGCGTCATTCCCACGCATGGCTCGCCCGGCCAAGGTAAGGCCAATGGCTCACAGGGTAGGAGGCAGGACCTAGGACTTATATCTGAGTGTACAACTTGGATTTAGGTCCGGGCTCCCTATGGGCTTAGAGAAATGGGGCCGCCAATTGACCACACGGAAGGGGGAAATTGGGGTCCCAAAATTGGGTCATTTTGGCTGCTTGAAATGAGCCAAAATTCGGGGTGCTCCCATTAGTATATCTCCACGCCGGCTTGGAGATCAGATCCGCCATTCCATACGCGATTCACCGGGAGTCCAACAGAGACTCCCATGCACTTGGCTCTCAAAGATCTCCATGCCACTTGGCGTGGTGACGATCCCAATTGGGTCCACAAATGCCAAAATGGCAAAATTGCCCGCACTCACTTTGGGCTAGCGCCTTAACGAAGGTGGCTCCGCTTCGCCCACGTGGTGTGTGGACCATGGGGACCATTACCCATAACACCCATGTCATATATGGTCCATTGGTCCATGCGTCCGGCGTGCACGAGGGTTAGAACATAGTGCACGGCGGGCAGCAAAAGTGGAAAATTGCTCAAAATGGCCAAAAATGCGCACACTCATGGTTGGGGCAAATGAGGCACATGCCCGACTCGGACCGGAGTGTGCTATAGGATTGGTATCAAGTCATATGTGTCCAACATATCTTTTGGGCGTTGCCTAACTCCTCCGGTTTTGGGAATGGCAGGGTCGCCAAGTGAGCCCATGATTTGGGATAGTCCCAAATCGCCAACATGGCGGCCACGGTATGCCAAGCCTAAGAGGAGTTATTCGCCGGGTCCAAGATATGTTGGGCACCGAAGTATGTACCCTCATAACATACTTGGGTCATGATGTCAATTGAGCGCAACGTTGAGATACACGGTCGCCACTTGACATCATGACGGGCCAAAAACGGCAAAATTGGCACAAAGATACACAAGAGTGCATTGAAAGGTGCACAATTATATTATAATATCTTCGGCTTGGATCGTGCAATTAACTAATCCTTCTAAACACAATGACTTGACACCATTGCCCTTGGATCCCACATATGTGCTCCACTTGGGGCCCCTTGAAAGGTTACGAGCGCTACTTCCCAAGTGGGCACACGAAAATATGGAAAAATTGCAAAACACACACCTTGCTCCCAACGCATCGCTTCGGGATCACCACACAAGCTTCCCTTCACGAAGGTTAGGCTTGCAATTGATCGTAGAGAGTATGGAGAAGGGGCTTGCACAATATGAGGTCCATTGGCGGGCTTGGCTTGGAGTAATGGACCCGCCAAATGGGCACGCAACACAACACATGGCACATACCACATATTGCCCAAAAAGGTAGCTCCCACCACGATATGTCATGCCCCTCCAAGGGCATAACTTTGTGTCAATCGCTCATAGGAACTCAAGGAGAGTTCCTATGCAACACCAACACTTGCGCGCTACACTCGAAAGTTATCTTAACGCACGCAATATCATGGCCAATGAGTTGTAACGCAAACTCTACCCTCTTGACCATGATCCATTACACTAGCGCGCACGTGTGGAGACGCAAGGCATATAATGCTTCCTAAATTACGTCGGGAGTATTGTGAATACATCCCACGTTTCCTTATTGTCATTCCT
Source organism: Eutreptiella sp. 'Long Island Sound 2002' (assembly GCA_964036045.1). Taxonomy (NCBI): domain Eukaryota; phylum Euglenozoa; class Euglenophyceae; order Eutreptiales; family Eutreptiaceae; genus Eutreptiella; species Eutreptiella sp. 'Long Island Sound 2002'. The sequence continues at coordinate 13,367,779 of OZ038380.1, forward strand.
CGCAAGCGGCACGAGATATGACCCTTACAAGTGGCCTCACGAATCAACTTTGTTTTGCCCATATCTCTGAGTCAAATGGAGGGCAAGATAAAAGGAAAGTTGATTCGTGCATAGGGAAGCACGTAGGTCCACTCGAAAGAGGTCAAATCAAGTGCGGGGATGTCGAAGTCGAAAGTCCGATTTCGACATCCTGAAAAATTCGGATTAAGGTTGCGAGTGTAAGATGTGAAAATTGCGGAAGCGTCCATGCAGTTCCTGAAGGCTTTGGAGCCTTCGTGACGGATTGCGTTAAAATTTCCATTATAAACAGTTAAACTGGCGGATACGGTAAAGTCGCGATCCAACCGCCAGCAGTCAAAACAGTGAATATCGGAACGGAAGCGCAAAACTTGACGGAAACAATATGAAAATAAAACCCTGTTGATTCCTGATGTTCTGATATACAAATCTCCGCTGGCGGTGCATCGGTTGCCGATGCGGGGCTTTACGGCACGGATCGGAGCGTCAACGGGCGTCTTTCCTTCTGTACATGGGGTTAGTGGACTGGAGACCGGTTGTATGCCGTAACCTAGCCATGGGGTTCTGGGTACCGCTTCAATAGAGCGGGTGCGTTGGCCACGCCAAAGGGCATGACCTTCCACTTGAACACCCTCCCCTGAGGGGTGATGAAGGCCAGTAGCTCCTGAGCGTTGGGCGTCAGGTCCACCTGCCAGAATCCGCTCCTCTTGTCTATCTTGGTCTTGTAGCGACAGGAGGCTATCTTCTCAAGGGTAGACTCCATATTAGGAATGGACCCTGAGTGGTTCAACGTTTTCTTGTTCAGCTCTCCATAGTCCACTACCAGCCGTTTGGCTGTAGACCCAGGTTTAGCCACCAGGAAACAGGGGCTGCAGTGCTGGGGGTAGTCCCCGTCCTTGTACTCCAGAACTAGGCCAGCGTCGATACATTCTTGTATCTGTCGCTCAATCTCGTCGGCCTGCTCTTTAGGAGCCGGATAGGGTCTCCTCCGGATCTTGTGACCCACAAACTCGGGTTTCAGCTTGAGGTCCATCTGTACCAGCTTGTCACATGAGGCTGGGGTGGTAGTTCTCCGAACACCTCCAGATAGGTCCTTATAAGCTTCTGCACCCGCGGGTCCAGTAGCTTGATCTTGTCCTCCATGTCCTCGTCAGAGTGTAAGTTGCTTTCCCCCTGAGTAATAGACGTCGGGAGGTGATCCTCCACCGACTCTTCGCCCGCGGTAGTATCCTTCAACCCTTGATAGGGATAAAGTAGGTCTCGTTCAACCATCTCCGGTGGACGATGGCAACATAGGCACGCTCCATGGGGTTCGCATACACATTCCTCCGAGAGGTCGTCCTCCTCTGGGGTCCTCACATGGGCACCCCACACGCTCTTCATGAGCTTAAGATCTACCTCCCTTTGCCAGGTGGTGTTCTTCTGTTCGAGGTCCTCCTTCAATTGGGATAGATCTCCCATGCGTTCTTGCTTCAGTGGCCATGAGCTGCGGGTAGGCTTAGCGTAGCATAGCTTTTTCGCCACCAACCTCCTCTTGGAGTCCACGTACTCTCTTAGCCTGGATCGAGGGTCCAGCTCCTCGTCCACGGGGTCTTCCACCCTCATGGAGAGTAGGGGTTTCAGTGGGGCGACGTACTCGGCGTTCTCCACTTCCTCCACGCATGTCTGCACGAAGAAGGCGTCATGCTCAGTTTCGTCATCCGAGTGGATAGAGCTGGAGTAAGAAAAAGTCACTGCCATGTCTTTCTTGGAGGGCTTGATCCAGGCCAAGCCCCCCTTAAAACCCTTTTGTTGATGCTAAGACCAACCTGAGTATTTTTATTACTCTTTTGAATCATTAAGTACACTTTCTCAAGGTAACTAGGGTTATAACCCTAGCCCCCCATGAAGTTCTCCCCTACCACTCAACTGAGCGGAGGTATCTTCCTTCATGGAGGTTATACCGAAATAAAATAGGCATTTCATGCTTTAGGCCTTGCAGGTTAAGCCTAGTGGTTTCCCACCCCAAGACCCCTATACTCAATTGTTTCTACCACTTATTGTGGTTCTACTTTTTAACTGTTTCTGAATCCAGTTGCTTGGCCAAGTCATAATCTGTGTTTGGCCTAACTCCTTTGCCCCATATTCCTAACCAACTCCATTTCATCCAAAAGAGTGCACATGAAGTGCTTGATGCTATCTTGGAGGCTAGAGTCAGGCCAGTTTTCACATAACCTCTTTTGTTTTATCCATTTGTGATTGAATCTTTGTATTTATTCCTGCTTTGTCTATCTGCAGCCCTTCTATGTTACACTGGATTTCAAACTATTCATTGATTCAATCCACATCCTGTTCTTGCTCTACTTGCTCCTTTGGTTTTGGGATTTCAACATCAAAAACCTGCAGGATTTCATCAAAATCTATAGGGCACTAATCAAGGACATCTTTCCGGTAGCAGAGGCAAACCCTGAGTACCTTTCGAACCGACTCTAAGCAGAAGCACAAGAAAAACACACTGAAAAGCACATTGAACATGTCCACTCAACTGTCCTCCCGAACCTGGCCGATCAGAAGTGTACAAGTCCAACTTGGTAGTGTAGCCCACCCAAAGAGTGAACCGCCACTCAGAGCAGCATCTGGGTCTCAGGAAGATCCAGAGCAAAGAAGGGCGAATCGAAATCCGCCCAGAACAACCCCATTAACCATGGAAACCTTAGCGGCCCATGGTGAGGACAGCCTGCAAAGGCTCCGCAGGCGTGTCGAAGCCTCCATCGCCCGGTCGGCCTGTCCGGCCTCTTCTTCTACTGTTCTTGGAGGTGGTCCTGAAGAACAAGAGGACCTACAAAGGAGGATCGACGAGTTTATGCTCCACGAGGAGTACCACAAGTCCACCGTAGGAGAAGATGGAGAAATACCTCTTGATGCCCTCGGGTTGCCGCCCCAAACTGAGATGGGTTCCTTCCTTTATTCGGGGCCATCTACAGACATGGCGGACACAGTATCACTACCGAGACGACCAAGAGTACACGAGCACCCGACAGCATGGCATCCAGACCTGCCGACAACTTCAAGGGCTCCTGAAAAGGGTCTGGATCCTCTTCACCCAGAGCCCACCTATGGGGCTCTGGATCGCACGGCCGAACTTTTGGCCAAACTTCTATCCGGATCTGAAGACCCGGATGTGACAGCTCTGTCAGAGGCTGTCAAGGCAACATTGGGCATCACCGAACCCTTACCCAAGCCAGCGCTACTCTCACCTTCACCCGGATTGAGCACGTTGGCTGATGATCTCAAAAGATCAAGGGTGTCCAGGTTGCTACCCAAGGTCACCTGCCCCAGCCCTTTTCATCCTCGCGCTAGGACAGACCCTATTGCTGAATTACAGGACGTGCCTGTGACAGAGACTGAGAAAAGAGGGCTGCTAGCCCTGGCACCCCTTGCCGGCGTATCTCCCCCCCCTTCAGGCCTAACCCCAGGGGGTGGGAAGAGTGGCAGACCTATTGCACAGGCGAACATTCAGCTGGAGTTGCCTGAGTTCCACCCGAAAAATCTTTTGCTAACTGGCCAATCCCATGTGGATGTGGCCACTAAATGCTCACTGCTGAAACGCTGTCTGAAAAAGAAAATTTTGCAAAAACAGGTGAAACAGATTGTGAAAACCTGTTCAACCTGGGCAGAGGTACTCCAAAGACTGGAGAAAACATTCCCAGTCTATGAGACTGACCTCAGTGTGCGCACACAGATAGAGGAGCTACCTATGCTCCCTGAGTTTCCTTCCGCTGCGCGAGTCTTTGAATACGTGTGCGACCTAGAGTATCTGTTTCACGGATGAACGTGGGATCCTATGGAGCCACTGAGCCTCAGCTGTGGCGCATGAGTAAGATCCCCCAACGTACGAGGGATGACTGCCGCGCTACCTCTGAGAGGAAAAGCCGGACCAACTCGTACGACGAACAGGTGGACCTGCTGATTGAGCTGGCTCTTGAGAGGGAGAATGACTCCCACACGGAGAAATTCCTCAAGAAGCACTTGGGTCGAGGTGGTACCCCTACCCCCGAACGTGGCGAAGGGAAAGGGCCTAAAAATCCCACTAACGCCAACCAGGGAGGTGGTAGAGGAAGGGGTAACCTACGTGCGATGAATGAGGTTAACTCTGATGCCAGTATACCCCCTCTGTTCTACTGTAAACCTGTCAATGACAAGGGGGGACCTTGTCATGCCCCTGACTGCGACCACTGCAGTAGTTGTATGCTGCAGATGAAACAACAGCAGCACTCCAAGGATGGGAAAGCTGTGACCCATCAAGATCATTTCAGGTGTACCATCACCTGTGGCTATTGTGGCAAACGTCGTCACTACGAGGACAAATGTCACATAAAGAAACGCGAGAGTGATAAACTCAAGCGGCAGGAGGCTGAACGCCGAAAGAACCAAAAGCCCACCAGAAACCCTCAGAATGGGGATAAAGGTGGTAAAGGAGGTGGCAAGGGGGGTGGCAAAGGTGGACCCCCTAACCCCCAGAAGAGCTCCTCAGCGCCCGCTGATACTCACTCTCCTGCCGAAGGTGACCCGAAGAAGCGCCCACAGGGGGATATCGCTTCCCCTGAAGGGAATAACTCCAAGAAGAGGCGACTGGCCTGGATGGCCAAGTCCCTCATGGTTGCAGGGGTGGATGTCAAATTCCCCGCTGAGGAGTAGGGGGGCGGCTCCGAAGAGGAGGACTTGGTTTTCTGGATCCTCGTGAAAATCGGGGATCAAGTTTTTCATGCGGTGCTTGACGACGGTGCAACGCTTTCCATAGTGGCCCGGCGCCTGCTAAAGACTTTCAAGAAAACTAAGACCGTGGCCATAAGAGTAGGGGATGGGCGTACCATCCATTCCTTGGGGGCGGTCGATGTGACTATATGCCTGGGCGACGAAGCTGTGACCCAACACTGCAGAGTGTTGGACACCGACGCCTTTGACATCGTCATTGGTACCAACCTCCTACGAAGAAACCCCCAGGTAAATATGCTGTCTCTCCAGCGCCCCTATTCTTTGCACTGCGACTTTGGCAGTGGGCCCTTTTCCGTACCTTTGGAGCTGTCAGGACGAAAAGAGTCTGGGCTGCGCTACGCATCCAAGACTAACTACCGTACTGAAAACTACCAATTGGCCCGTCATGTTCTTGAAAATGGACTGGCGGCCCTTCAGGTAAACCTGGATGAGATCCAGGTGGAATTGTTTGCGAGCCAACAACAGCACATCATGCAGTTGTACTGCTCGAAACATTTGAACAACGCCTTCCGTTTCTTCTGGAAAGCAATGGGCCTAGCGTATGCTAACCCTCCCTTTCGCCCTGCTCGCGAAGGTTCTAACCAAAATCGCTTATGAGGGAGGAAGGATTGTCATGTGCACCCCTGACTGGGGCTGCTCTGGTGAACACGCTTACTGGCGCCGTATGCTAGATCGAATGGCTGTGGGAAGAGTGCAACTCCCCGACGGTCCCATCTATGTGCCTGAGGACTCAGACACAGCTATGCAGGCCCCTGAGTGGGCCAGTTTCTTATCCATCGTGGATGGATCTCTCAATCCTGTACCCCTGTGTGACCTAGACCAGGTACTACTGAAAGAGGTCATGGCCGAAAATCGTGGCCTGACTCTTTCTGATCTCAAAAATCGATCTCCTGAGCACCTATCTGCCACACTTACAGGGTGTGAATCTCCCGATGGCTATCTGGAACCTGCAGCTGTTAAGGAGGATGCTGACGACCAACTGTCTGAGATCGCCAGCAGTATCCCTCCTGTTGATCCCAGCTGTGTTGAGCTAAAACACAGTGCCTTCCTAGCCGAGCTGCTGCTGGAGGAGGTAGATCTAGAGTCAACCTCAGAAACCACTTCCCCTGTTGGGAAAGCGGTTATACACATGCAGCCTACTCACACAGATGAACCCGTGGCCCGGAGTTCTGATGCTCTAGCGCGGCCTGCTTCTAATAACATGCCACTGTCTGAGCATGAAACTCAGGAACTCCGACGGCTATTGTACCTGAATGCCGAAGGTATTGAACGCCAAGAGCGGCTGCAATACCTGATACAGACCTGGAAAGCCTCCATCTGGTCTGAGGAGGACGATGATTCCTATACGCTGCCTGATCCTGAGATACCGCTAGTGTATTCCTTGCACTATGGGCAGCAATGTCCCCCTGAGTGGGACGATGGTTCTGTACCGGCCGAAACTGCTGATCGGCAGAAAAAGAAAGAACATGGAAAGAGCAACCTCCATGCTGAGGAGGATTTCCTGCAGAAAATCGACAGTCTTAACCTTGACCCCCGGCTGAAGAAACTGCTGCTAACCTATGAGGAGGTGTTTGGCGCCTTGCCGCCCCCCCTCTCTTGTACAAAACTGGTCCAGATGGAGCTAAAACTGAAACCTGAATTTGAAAAGGCGCGAGTGAGGCGTCGTCCCTATCCCGCTCCACAGGAACAGGTTGAAGATATGGAGCGCCAGATCCAGGAATGTATTGATGCTGGCCTCGTGGAGGAATATAAGAAGGGGGACTACCCCCATCACTGCAGTCCCTGGTTCCTGGTGGCTAAACCAGGGTTGACTGCCGTACGACTGGTTGTTGACTATGGTGAGGTCAACAAGAAAACCCAGAACCACTCAGGGAGTATTCCTAACATGGAAAATACCCTGGAGCGTATTGCCAAATGCAGGTACAAGACCAAAATGGACAAAAGCAGTGGTTTCTGGCAGGTAGACCTAACCGCCGCAGCTCAGGAGCTGCTGGCCTTTATAACCCCTAAGGGACGTGTGTTTAAGTGAAAGGTCATGCCCTTCGGGGTGGCTAATGCCCCAGCACTCTTCCAGGAGCTAATGAACAAAATTTTGTACATACTGAGGCGCAGATCTCTAGTTCAGGAGTTGATTTCTCGGGGTGCAGAAATGGAGGCCCACATCGACGACGTGAGTTTGGGTACTAATACCCAAGAGGACCCTGTCCTTCTCCTCCGTGAATTTTTCATTGTTTGTCAAGAAAACGATCTCCGAATCAAACTCGAAAAATGTGAGTTTATGAAACAGGAGATGGAATATTTGGGTTTCGACGTGGGATATGGCCGGTGGAAACCAGCCGCGTCTAAGATGCAGCCCCTACAGGACATGCAGATTCGCGATGATCCTAAGAAGGGTCTACACGACGTGAGGAGTTTTGTGGGCGCCTGTAACTTCTATAGGCTCACATCCACAATTTTACCTACTCCTCTGCCCCCCTCACTGACGTAATCACGAAAAGTACTCCCTGGAGGTGGAGCGCCAGAGAGGAGGAGTGTTTCCAGGAGTTGAAGAAGAAAATGGCCTCCTCCAACTGCCTGAGAGTACCCCGCCCTAAGGGCGAGATAGTCCTGATCAGTTATGCCAGTGATGTAGGGGGGGGTGGAACGATCTACCAATGCAGGAGCTTAACCCAGCTGAACTAACCCACTGCCATTATCGTACTAGTGGACTGAACCGTGATGGTTCCTGGAAGCATGACTATCCTACCAGTGAGTGGCGGCTGGTGCCACTGGGACACTGGAATTGGAAATGGAACCAAGCGTGTTCAATTACAGCACCTATGACCAGGAACTCCTGGCCGGTATGTTGGTGCTTTCGTCACAATCCCGACTCCTGGGATCTAACCCTATTGTCGGGCTTTGTGACCAGGAACCTGTGAAGTCTTTTCAGAAGGGCCCACCACCAGAGAAAGCAAAACTAAAGCGGTGGTGGACTTACCTGAGCCAGTTCAGGCTGACAGTGCATCATATCCCCGGTATAAAAAATGAATTGTCTGACTATATATCGCGCAATAACTTCGATGCGCTTATAGGTGAGAGCTCTGAGGCGCTCGCCAAAGAGGCTTTCCAGCGTATGGATGTCCGACTTGACCTGTCCATGCGCACTGCTGGAATCCTGGAGGGTTGGAGCCTAACCGACTATCAGTCAGAGTACAAAGAAATTCTCCAAACACTCAGCACTGGTCTCGAACCCCGTGTCATTGACGGGCACCACTGGTATAAAAACAACCAGTACCTCTTCTACGAGGACCGTATTGTCATGCCTGAGGCACGACTGGATGGGTGCCTACAGTGGTCCCATCTCAGTTCTGGTCACACTGGCGCTAATCGCTCAGTGGACTTCTTCCGTGAGTGTTTCTACTCTAGTCTAACCCTGCCTGAACTGAGGTCTTCTATGCAGACCATTGTGGATGCTTGTGGCTGTCATGCCAGCAAGCAGAGCGACAGTAGGGATAGGGGACTGATTTCCAGCTTACCCATACCCTATTGTGCTAACTCTCTTCTCTATGTGGATTTCATCCACGGCCTGACGCGTTCCCGTGGGGGGCCGGCCACGGGACGCTGCGGTGACACGCACAGGTGAGCAGGCAGGCAAAGCACTACGCTCACAAGGGCATCAATACGCTCGTGTCATGTGACAAAGCGTTTCAGGATCCTTGCCACTCTGCAACAAGGGAACGAAAGTATATACAGCAACACATCAGGATATGTACACATGGGGTTAAGACTGGACTGGGGTAAGGGCATCACAGGACAATAGACACTCTATCCCAACTTGTATCCCCATCCCAGGTCCGACCCTCTCAGTGGCTGGTGGGGGCGGGGGCTCAAACACAACCCATGCCCTGCTCAGTCCGGACCCTGAAACCCTGCCAATAGGGGGGGTGTCTCGCCAAGCCACAGGCGAGTTCCTGGGAACCAAGGGGCTCCAAGGCCAACCGACAGTGGCTCCCTATGCTCCCTTAACGGCAGGTCCCAACTCCTCTCTGAGCGAGAGATATGGCCCCGCCACTATCCCTCAGGAGTTGGTAGCTGAAAATGGGCTGTTTCAGCCCAAACTGAAATTAACTCAAAAATCTCCAAAATTGACCTCTCGTCCGGACCCGCCAGAGGTAGGGACGAGGCAACTGACCCTATGCCCTTGGAGTACGAACTCCCTGGAGCCCTCACCCAACCTGGTTCCCTCTGAGGTCCCGGCATCAGGGCAACACGGATTCGTCAAGTGGGGTCATGATGCCAAAATCACCAAAATTGGCGTCATTCCCACGCGTGGCTCGCCCGGCCAGGGCAAGGCCAATGGCTCACAGGATAGGAGGCAGGACCTAGGACTTATATCTGAGTGTACAACTTGGGATTAGGTCCGGGCTTCCTGTGGGCATAGAGATATGGGGCCGCCAATTGACCACACGGAAGGGGGAAATTGGGGTCCCAAAATGGGGTCATTTTGGCTGCTTGAAATGAGCCAAAATTCGGTGTGCTCCCAATAGTATATCTCCACGCCGGCTTAGAGATCGGATCCGCCATTCCATACGTGATCCACCGGGAGTCCAACGACGACTCTCTTGCCCTTGGCTCTCAAAGATCTCCATGCCACTTGGCGTGGTGACGATCCCAATTGGGTCCACAAATGCCAAAATGGCAAAATTGCCCGCACTCACTTTGTGCTAGCACCTTAACGAAGGTTGCTCCGCTTCGCCCACGTGGCGTGTGAACCATGGGGACCAACATGCATAACACACATGTCATATATGGTCCATTGGTCCATGCATCCGGCGTGCACGGGTGGGCTCAACATAGTGCACGGCGGACAGCAAAAGTGGAAAATTGCTCAAAATGGCCAAAAATGCGCACACTCATGGTTGGGGCAAATGAGGCACATGCCCGACTCGGACCGGAGTGTGCCAGAGGATTGGTATCAAGTCATATGTGTCCAACATATCTTTTGGGCGTCGCCCAACTTCTCCGGTTTTGGGAATGGCAGGGTCGCCAAGTGAGCCCATGATTTGGGATAGTCCCAAATCCCCAACATGGCGGCCACGGTATGCCAAGCCCAAGAGGAGTTATTCGCCGGGTCCAAGATATGTTGGGCACCGAAGTATGTACCCTCATATCATACTTGGGTCATGATGTCAATTGAGCGCAACGTTGGAATACATGGTCGCCGCTTGACATCATGACGGGCCAAAAACGGCAAAATTGGCACAAAGATACACAAGAGTGCCTTGAAAGGTGCACAATTATATTATAATATCTTCGGATTGGATCGTGCAATCAACTAATCCTTCTAAACACAATGACTTGACACCAATGACCTTCGATTCCACATATGTGCTCCACTTGGGGCGCTTTGAAAGGTTACGAGCGCTGCTTCCCAAGTGGGCACATGAAAGTATGGAAAATTGCAAAACACACACCTTGCTCCCAACGCATCGCTTTGGGATCGCCACACAAGCTTCCCTTCACAAAGGTTAGGCTTGCAATTGATTGTAGGGAGTATGGAGAAGGGGCTTGCACAATATGAGGTCCATTGGCGGGTTTGGCTTGGAGCGATGGACCCGCCAAATGGGCACGCAACACAACACATGGCACATACCACATATTGCCCAAAAAGGTAGCCCCCCCCACGATATTTCATGCCCCTCCAAGGGCATAACTTTGTGTCAATCGCTCATAGGAACTCAAGGAGAGTTCCTGACGCGTTCCCGTGGGGGGCCGGCCACGGGACGCTGTGGTGACACGCACAGGTGAGCAGGCAGGCGAAGCACTACGCTCACAAGGGCATCAATACGCTCGTGTCATGTGACAAAGCGTTTCAGGATCCTTGCCACTCTGCAACAAGGGAACGAATGTATGTACAGCAACACATCAGGATATGTACACATGGGGTTAAGACTGGACTGGGGTAAGGGCATCACAGGACAATAGACACTCAGTCCTAACTCGTATCCCAATCCCAGGTCCGACCCTCTCAGTGGCTGGTGAGGGCGGGGGCTCAAACACAACCCATGCCCTGCTCAGTCCGGACCCTGAAACCCTGCCAATAGGGGGAGGTGTCCCGCCAAGCCACAGGCGAGTTCCTGGGAACCAAGTGGCTCCAAGGCCAACCGACAGTGGCTCCCTCTGCTCCCTTAACGGCAGGTCCCAACTCCTCTCTGAGCCAGAGATATGGCCCCGCCAATATTCCCTAGGAGTTGGTAGCTGAAAATGGGCTGTTTCAGCCCAAACTGAAATTAACTCAAAAATCCCCGAAATTGACCCCTCGTCCGGACCCGTCAGAGGTAGGGACGAGGCAACTGACCCTATGCCCTTCGAGTTTGAACTCCCTGGAAACCTCACCCAACCTGGTTCCCTCTGAGGTCCCGGCATCAGGGCAACACGGATTCGTCAAGTGGGGTCATGATGCCAAAATCACCAAAATTGGCGTCATTCCCACGCGTGGCTCGCCCGGCCAGGGCAAGGCCAATGGCTCACAGGATAGGAGGCAGGACCTAGGACTCACATCTGAGTGTACAACTTGGGATTAGGTCCGGGCTCCTTGTGGGCATAGAGAAATGGGGCCGCCAATTGACCACACGGAAGGGGGAAATTGGGGTCCCAAAATGGGGTCATTTTGGCTGCTTGAAATGAGCCAAAATTCGGTGTGCTCCCAATAGTATATCTCCACGCCGGCTTAGAGATCGCATCCGCCATTCCATACGCCATCCACCGGGAGTCCAACGAAGACTCCCTTGCCCTTGGCTCTCAAAGATCTCCATGTCACTTGGCGTGGTGACGATCCCAATTGGGTCCACAAATGCCAAAATGGCAAAATTGCCCACACTCACTTTGGGCTAGCGCCTTAACGAAGGTTGCTCCGCTTCGCCCACGTGGTGTGTGAACCATGGGGACCAATATACATAACACCCATGTCATATATGGTCCATTGGTCCATGCGTCCGGCGTGCACGGGTGGGCTCAACATAGTACACGGCGGGCAGCAAAAGTGGAAAAATGCTCAAAATGGCCAAAAATGCGCACACTCATGGTTAGGGCAAATGAGGCACATGCCCGACTCGGACCGGAGTGTGCCATAGGAATGGTATCAAGTCATGTGTGTCCAACATATCTTTTGGGCGTCGCCCAACTCCTCCGGTTTTGGGAATGGCAGGGTCGCCAAGTGAGCCCATGATTTGGGATAGTCCCAAATCGCCAACATGGCGGCCACGGTATGCCAAGCTCAAGAGGAGTTATTCGCCGGGTCCAAGATATGTTGGGCACCGAAGTATGTACCCTCAAAACATACTTGGGTCATGATGTCAATTGAGCGCAACGTTGAGATACACGGTCACCACTTGACATCATGACGGGCCAAAATCGCCAAAATTGGTACAAAGACACACAAAGGTGCCTTGAAAGGTGCACAGTTATATTATAATATCTTCGGATTGGATCGTGCAATCAACTAATCCTTCTACACACAATGACTTGACACCAATGACCTTCGATTCCACATATGTGCTCCACTTGGGGCGCTTAGAAAGGTGACGAGCGCTACTTCCCAAGTGGGCACACGAAAATATGGAAAATTGCAAAACACACACCTTGCTCCCAACGCATCGCTTTGGGATCGCCACACAAGCCTCCCTTCACGAAGGTTAGGCTTGCAATTGATCGTGGGGAGTATGGAGAAGGGGCTTACACAATATGAGGTCCATCGGCGGGTTCGGCTTGGAGCGATGGGCCCCCCAAATGGGCACGCAACACAACACATGGCACATACCACATATTGCTCAAGAAGGTAGCTCCCCCCACGATATGTCATGCCCCTCCAAGGGCATAACTTTGTGTCAATCGCTCATAGGAACTCAAGGAGAGTTCCTATGCAACACCAACACTTGCGCGCTACACTCGAAAGTTATCTTAACGCACGCAATGTCATGGCCAAAGAGTTATAACGCAAACTCTACCCTCTTGACCATGATCCATTACACTAGCGCGCACGTGTGGAAACGCAAGGCATATAAAGCTTCCTAAATTACGTCGGGAGTATTGTGAATACATCCCACGTTTCCTTATTGTCATTCCTCGCAAGCGGCACGAGATATGACCCTTACAAGTGGCCTCACGAATCAACTTTGTTTTGCCCATATCTCTAAGACAAATGGAGGGCAAGATAAAAGGAAAGTTGATTCGTGCATAGGGAAGCACGTAGGTCCACTCGAAAGAGGTCAAATCAAGTGCGGGGATGTCGAAGTCGAAAATCCGATTTCCACATCCTGAAAAATTCGGATGAAGGTTGCGAGTGTAAGATGTGAAAATTGCGGAAGCATCCATGCAGTTCCTGAAGACTTTGGAGCCTTCGTGACGGATTGCGTTAACATTTCCATTAATTACAGTTAAACTGGCGGTTACGGTAAAGTCGCGATCCAACCGCCAGCAGTCAAAACAGTGAATATCAGAACGGAAGCGTAAAAATTGACGGAAACAATATGAAAATAAAACCCTGTTGATTCCTGATATTCTGATACACAAATCTCCGCTGGCGGTGCATCGGTTGCCGATGCGGGGCTATACGGCACGGAACACGCTCCCGCCAGGCTCGCACCGGGCGTCAATGGGCGCCTTCCGTACATGGGGTTGGTGGACCGGAGACCGGTCTTCCCTTCCGTACACGGGGTTAGTGGACCGGAGACCGGTTGTATGCTGTAACCTAGCCATGGGGTTCTGGGTACCGCTTCACCCCCCTCCTTAGAGCAAACCCTGGGGGGGCTCGATAACACCCACGCATGGCAGCGGGTACCCAGGACCATATCCTGAAGGGGGAGGTGTCACATCCTCACCTCAGGCTGACTCAGGTTAGGCCGTTCAAATCCCACAGTAAGATAGGTATGATGCTGTATAAACTCGTAGCACATGTATAGTATCAAGTATCAAGTCCCGGGTCCTGGCGGCGATTGCCGGCATCCAAAGGACCCGTTAACACATACCAGGCGCACCGGGTGCCGGCTGCTACGGTCACCACCACAGTGGCAGTGGCATACACGGCCAACATAGGCGACACACGACGACCGAGGTGGTCCCACAGGTCGAGAGCGACCACAAAGATCCATCAGGCTACCCCAAGCTTCCCAAGGCCCGCCGACTGGGGAGAGTCCCCACGGGTCCTTCCTCGGGCGCACCATGTCCATATCCATACGACGCGAGTCCAGAGTGATACAGCCGAACTCCTTAAGAGATCTTAAGGGAGCTCCTCCTTAAGGGATCGGGCATCAAGGCCGTCTTTTCCCTCGCCCTATTACCACGAAGGCCATACATGAGGGAGTCCTCATGCAGTGTGGGCGGAGGCGTCGACTCCTCAAACCACCAGTTTCCCAGGCAGACTGACCAAGGTCAGGAGCACCGGAGGCCGCCATCCGACTGCAAGTGCGTCTGCGAATCGGTAGGCTCACACTGGGACTGACAGTGGCGGACCGCTGGGAGTGTAGTCAGGCAACTGGGCTTCCCGCCTGGCGCCATCAGGATCTCCACATCACAGCGAATAGGGCAACACGGTATCACGGGCACTCAAACGGTAGAATATGTTCTGCGGTACTGGTCCAGGCTGGACCATATGTAAAAACAGGTAAATGGCGACTCAGGGCGCCTCTGTATCCCGATTCGTGGTGAAAAACAGTCCATCCCTCAGCGATGGGCTGATGACACTTAACATACAGATGCACATATCCTGGAGGGCAGAAAAGCAAAACAAGCGGGGTAAATAGGCGTGTAAACACGCTCTGGACAGAGTGCCAAACCACGCCACGGTCAGGATAAGGCAAATGCAGGAGGGTGGACAGGATAACGCCTGAGTTCAGGCATATATAGTCTCGAGACACACGTCGACTGGTCTGGATTCCGCAAGTGCCATGGAACCAGACCACACACCCAAAAATCGCAATGCCGATGACAGCGGCATCTGTTGCGCAACGTCGTATGGGCTTCAAGGCCCTAAGAGCTCAGAAATATGAAGGTCAGTCGCCCTACCTGGTTTCCCAAGGATTCAGCAGGGGGGTGAGTGACGAATAGAAGAAGAGAGGGGCCATCCTCCTCTGGATTCAGCAGGGGGGGGGTATATGGCCACTCTGATGGCAGGTCACCGAAAGATGGAAGAGAGCAAGCAAGTAAGGGACGATCCGTCGACCTCACAAGCGCTGAAAACACATCAGGGGAGAGCTCAGGGCGCTGATCAGGCACCCCTGGCTGCAATCGCCCCGGTGAGTGCTGCCAAGTCCGAAACGTGGATCTTGGTCTTGTGCTTGCGGATGTACTCCATGAAGGGAGTATTGACCCGCGGCACGAACGAGGAGACGGGTTCCCAGGTGTCGTGGGACGGCCCATAGCCTCGCCAACGAACCTTGAACTCCAGACCTCCTGGTGCTGAGGCTTTCGGACGCTGAGCCAGGATCTTCTCGACTGTATAGTCGTCCTGCTCCGCATAATCGTCGTCCGAGTCAGCCTCATGTGCGGCATAGTTCAGGGACACATGTTGGCCACGGAGGTCGGGTTCCCGCACACGGAGCTGACTCTCGTGGCGCTCCCGGAACTGTCCGTGACCCACCTTGATGCCGTAGGTGTCCTCACCAATCCTGCGGACCACCTCGCCGGGTGTGAACCAGGTTTTGGTGCGGTGGGTGCCCATAGGGCGGGGTCTGATCACCCACACCGGGTCTCCCACCCTGAACTTCTGCGCTGTCGAGCTCGGGGCGGACTTCTGACGCTCAGCATGCTCCTTCTCGAGCTGCTGGCGGATGTCCCGCGCCGTTTGCTCTTGCCGCGCGAAGAACTCCTTGGCATCCATAGCCATGCCATCACCAGACAAGGGAAGTCCCCTACCCAGGGGGTCCCTGCCGAACAGAATCTGGTGAGGGGACAAACCGCCCGGAGTGGGGGTGTCATGATGGGCCTTCAGAGCAGGCCACATCTCCTCAAACCAGTTCCGACGTGGATTGGTGATGTGGATCTTGCGCAGCTTCTCGAACAGCTGCCGTCCAGCCACTTCAGCACGGCCGTTGGACCGGCTGAGATAGGCGACCCTCTTGGCATGACGTATTCCGATGAGGGAACACATAGCCTTGAACCAGCCACCAGTAAACTGGGGCCCTCGGTCACTGCAAATGGTGCGGGGGATGTCAAAGACGGTCAGCCAATGACGAATCATCATGACTGCCACCTCCTTGGCAAGCAACCCCTTTTTGCGTGCCGGAACGGCTACAACGTAGCCGCTGTGGCGGTCCACACAGAGAACCACACAGTCAAAGGTCTCCTTGCCAATGTGGACTTCGGGCATGGAGAAGACGTCCATGGCCACGCTCTCCATGGGCTGGTCAGGAACCGGGGTCCATTGGGCTTCCCCCTTGACGTTCCGGTTATCGGGATTGCAGGCCTGGCAGACCGAACAACCCTTCCTGACCTTCTTGATGGCGGTGTAGAGAACGATATGGTCGATCTCGAATCGACGCTGCATGTCAAGAGCTTGCTTCTTGACCCCCGGGTGCAGCATGTGGTGGTGCCAAGCTTCACAAAGCTCGAGCACCGGGGACTCCGGTACTAGCAGCTTACCATTCCGGTAGAGCTTGCCATCTTCCTCAGTCAGCCCCTTTGGCCACTTCTGCCCGTCGTCAGGGTCGGTCACAGCCCTATACTCGGCCGCAAAGGCCTCAGACTTGGCGTAATCGTCGGTCCAGTCGTCCTGGAGGCAAGACTCCGGGAAGAGGTGCTTGTCGGACTCAGCTCCCTCAGGGGCGAGTACACTGACCGCTCTGCTCACCCTTGACGCGAGGGGGGCATCCGCAGCCATGACGACGAAGCATTTTGCACCCTCCTCCTCCATCAGGCGCTCCATATCAATGATCCTCTTGGCTTCAGCGGTCTCAGCCTCATCGCCATGGGCAGAGATATCCGTCATGCCCTTGCTGGCGGGATAGGCCCACCTACTGAGACAGTCCGCCACGGTGTTATCCTTTCCAGGAATATACACAACCGTGAGGTCGAACTTGGCCAAGGTCTCATGCCATCTTGCCCGTCGGGAGGCGGGACCTGAGGGGGTGTCCACGTGCTCCTTGTGCCACGACTGCAGACTCTGATGGTCGGTGCAGACGGTGACGGAATGGAGGGCTATGTACCCAGCCCACTTCCTGAGAGCCATGACGATGGCATACGCCTCCTTTTCACGGGGCGTCCACGTCCGTCTCTGGCCTTCCGCCAGGACTCGGCTCCAGAAGGCCACGGGCACGTGCCTCCCGTCGTCAAGCACTTGCTCCAACACAGCGCCAATGGCGTAGTCGGAAGCGTCGGTGCGCAGGACGAACCCTCGGTCGGGATCCACGAGGTGCAGACCCACTGCGGATAGCAGCGCCTGCTTCATCCCCTCAAAGGCACGGTCGGACTCAGCTGTCCAGACCAGAGCCTTCTTGGACCCCTTCTTGGTCTCCTCTCGGTTGCCCTTGAGCATGGTCGTCATGGGGGCTGCATACTCGGCATACATTTTGATATACCCCGAGTAGTAGTTGCAGAACCCCAGATACGCCCGTAGCTCGGAGACCGTTTTGGGCTTTTCCCAGTGCTCAATCGCAGCCACCTTGCCAGGTATGGGCTTTCGCTGCCCGTTCCCGACTACGTGGCCAGCGAAGACCACCTCGCTTACCGCAATGGTGGCCTTGTCACTGCTGCCCGTGAGTTTGTGCCGAACCAGAAGGTCCAGCACTCGAGTGACGTCCCTCTCGTGTGCCTCCAGGAGCTCCTCGTAGCTCATACTGGGGTCCCCGGACGCGATGATCCCGTCGTCCACGAAGGGGTCCGCACAGTCGCGCACCGGCTCAAGCAGGTTCTCCAGCATCCGCTGAAAAGCCGCATTGCCGTTGGTAACGCCCATGGGCATCACCTTCCACTGGAGAGGTCCAAGTGGGGTGCTCATGGCTGTGCAGGCACGGGACTCCTCGGCGAGAGGCATCTGATGATAACCATGTTTCAGGTCAATCACCGTGAAGATCCTCCGCCGGTGTTGCTTTTGCAGCATGTCCCCGATGAGGGGCAGCGTATAGCTGTCGTGCTGCGTTTGGGCGTTTAGGCCGCGGTAGTCGACCACGAGCCGCCACTCACCGGCAACCTTCTTGGGGACGACGAAGCACGGAGAGGCCCATTCGGAGTGGCACGGCTCGAGCCAGCCTCTCTGGATGAAGTCACGGAGGATCTTCTCCATGGCCTCTTTCCTCTCGCCCCTCAGGGCAAACTCCCGGTGCCGATACACACGGGGGTCCTGCTTCAGTCCTATCTTGGCCTCGCCATACGGTCCACGCACCGGTGGGGGAAACACAGGCTTACCGCTGAAGAAGGTATCACCATACTTCTGCTTCAGCCTGGCCCTCAATGCCTGAATCTTGGGGCAATCATCGGATTCCGCCTTGGCTTTTCCGGGCACCTGGACCACGGAGCTTACTTGAGGGGTAGCTACTCCGCTCGCTTTCGTCTCAGGTGGTCTTCCCAGGTAGCCCAAAGGGCCATCCCTGGTCTTGCCTCGGAATAGATCGCCGTAGGTGGGTGGGTTACCCCCGATTGGCTCGTCCTGGCTGGACAGGTGGTCCAGTACCCTCCTTACGAAGGTATTTCCATCATAGGAACCAGAGACGATCGAGTCCACTTCCCTCCAGGCTTTGTCCTGGCCTTTGCCCTCACGCTGGTTTCCCCAGTCGTGAAAGGGCTGATCCATATACCCTTGAACCAGATCCCACTCCTCTTCAGTGAGGGGCTCTTCCGATTCCGATTCCTCGATGTCAACAGGGGGAACCGCAAAGCATTGCCTCCAAGGCTCCGCTATGATGCGGTTGACACACACGAAGTCCGTGGTGTCGGCCTGATCAAGACCCCCATCCACATAGTGGAATTCCGTTGGCCATCTCTGGGGTGGCATGGGCTGTCCCTTAGCGTCCTGATAGACACTCTCTCCAGCCGGTAGGACGACCTTGTTTAAGGTCATGTTGGTCAATGAGGCTACCCAATGTCGGGTACTTTCCTCCTCGGTGCATCCCATAGGAACAACCAGCACTGCCTTGGAGCGGTCCTTGCGAATCTTCGCTATCGCTCTTGGAATGTCCCAACGGGGGCAATGGATCCACATCAATCCCTGATGCGGACCCCAGTGCTTCTTCCACGCGGAGTCCTGTGCGCTCCAGTACTTCTCACACACCCGAAGATGGGCGGAGGTTCCTGAAGAGAACGCATCCAGGGCCAGATCCGAAGCTCCCAAGTCCGCGACAACTCGGCTCGCCACTTCCGGCCTTACGCCGTACTCCTGGTTTGCAGGACCAGTTGGCTCAGTGTCCAGCGCGGCCACTTCGAGCTGATTGCGTTCGGGGTGGATCCATTTGCATTCCACATGGTGCTCAGGTGACGAAAGCCACGAGAGTTGGTCGTCCTGGTACAGGGTCATGGAGGCCTGGGCCGGGAGGACGCCGGAGTCCGTCTCCATCATGAAGTCGTACCCGACGATCATGTCCCAGTCCATCTCGGCCTCGTAGAAGCGACCGTGCAGGAGGATTTCCTTGCCGAGGTCTGGGCGGCTCAGCTCACGATGGTTCACGAACTGCAGCCCGATGGCCGCTTCCTTCGTGCCTCCCACCATGTACTGGCCGTTCGCCACCTTCAGCCTGACAGGTTTCCGACTGTCGGTAAGACACTCTGGCGGAAGCAGGCCAGCCTTGACCAAGCTGACTTGAGCTCCCGTGTCGACCAACACGTCGAAAACCTTTTCCACTTCCCCGCATAAGGCACGGACCTTAAGATGCAACTGCCGCTCGCGACCGACACGGCGCACAGCGTGCAAACTCAGGATCTCCGGCCGTTCCAGAAGCTCAACAAGCGACTGGTGCAGGTCGTGGACAATGGGCTCAGGCTGCCCATCTGCAGCATCCAGCTGCGGTCCGGGTGATCCTCCGATACTCTCGGATAGATCCTGTAGTACATCAAACACATTCTTGGTCGCGAAGGACGGACGGGTGCAATGGTTCGTGCCTTCACTTGCCCTCACCCCGCCTCCGCGACTGGGTGCCGGACCGGGCCTTCCGCCCGCGGCAGTCCCCTTGTGCTTATCGACTCCCGACTGGCATGGTTCGGCGCTTCCCACGTCACCATCCTGCGACCGCCCTGGCTGGGGCCCTTGGCTGCAGGGGCTCCGCTAGGGGGCGTCGGTTGTGGAAGAAGGGGTGTTCTCCTCCGCATCAACCTCGTTGATGCCCTTCTTCCTTCTTTCGCTGCGAGTAGGCTTCTTGTCCTTGTCCTTGTTCTGGTTGTTCTGGTTGTTCTCCTTGTTCTTGTTGTCCGACCTGGGGACCCAGTTCCGCTTGATCTCCTGGATCTCCTTGGCCAACTCGGTCCCCTGCGACACCAGCTTGGAGAGCTCGTCCCTGTCCACCTCCACCTTGGCTTCCCGGATACCCGCGGGCGCACGCTTCTTCGACCCGTGCGCCTTCTTGTAAGCCTCCGTGTCGGCCTTGTGGACGGGGCATGTTCGGTGGTCATGGTTGAAGCCTCGCTTCCTCCCATAACACACGAAACAGCCCTGAGGGTGAGCTCGTATGAACTCCCCAAAGGACAGCGGAGGGTCGCCAATGCGGCGAGGGTCCCTCTTCTCCTGCTTCCTCCAACCCTGCTGCAGGGGCCTCCAGTTTCCCGGCTTGCTCCCCGCGCTCAGGTTCTTGGCCACGAAGGCACAAACGGCCACTTCGGCGGGCTCATCGTCGTCGTCATCGTCGACGAGAGTCTCATCGCCGCCGGCTCCCGCTGGGTCCATGGCAGCTTCCCCGCCAGGTCCCTCGCCAACGTAGTTGACGTCGCGGTCGCCGGGCCTCAACCCCCGGGTGTGGTGGAGGTTTCGGTACTCCTTGAGTACTTCCTCGCCAACCCACTCCAGGATCTCGTCGCAGCTCATCCGCGCCGGGATGGCCTGCAGACAGATGGTCTGGCCGCTCAACTCACACTCGTCAAGGCGCCACATCGCGGTCTTCTCGCGATCGCCCGAGACGGTGATGAGGAGAGCGTTCCGCAGGGAGTGCCGTTTGACATCCCGGGCCACGTTCTTCTTCGCCCAAGCCACCACGTTCGTATGATACTCCTTGGGGAGCATCATCTTGACCGTGTGGTTGGACTTGGCCCTCTTGGATTCCTCCTTGGTGACCCTCTTGATCCATGCTTCCGGCAGCATGGAGAGCAGGCGAGCCTGCTCGTCACCCTCGTTCCAATCCTCCACGTTGCGGCGGTGGAGGGTGTATTTCCCTCGGAAGTCTCGCCAATCTCGTAGGCGGATCTCCCGTCCATCATGCTCAAGCTTGATGGACTTCCAGCGCTTGGCAGCCACCTGCGGAGCGTCCACCCGCTCCTGCTCGTTGAGCCACTTCTTGGCTTCCTTAAGGGTCTTGATCTTCCCCTCCTTGGTTGCCATGAAGTATAGCTCTCCGAGCACTTCCGGCAGGCGGTACCTGAACCGTCTGAAGACATATCTCTCCGCATCCGCGTGAGGCATGTCTTCAGTGACGGTCAGCCCCCAATCGTCCAGCTTCTCCAAGAAGCGGTCGAGGTTGAGGGGGCTGCCATCGTACATGGGGGGCTTGATGTCCTTCAAGTCTTCCCACACGGCGGCATCCGCGGCCTTAGAGACCATGAACGCCAGCCGCGAGGTCGACCGAGGTTCCCATCGGCCTCGCCCACGGACTCCCACGGCCGCCACGTCCATCTCTTCCATGGAACCCCTGTGGCTACACCGCGGTTCCTCTATGTACGCTGAACCAAAGTGTTCACGCCGTACTTCTTCCATGTTCGCATCCTCATCACGGCGCTGGCGGTTGCGTTCAGCGGCCTCCCGTCGTACACCACGCGGCGGGCTGATGTCGAACTCCTCCAGGTCCAGGTCCAGATCCTCACCTTCGCCGACATCCCACTCCACGTCTCCTCTGGGGACCTCATCCCTGAGTCCACCATAACGTCCTCCAGCCATTGGGATTGGCTCCAGGGCTGGTGCGGGGCGCCGGGGGCGTACCGGTGTCCGCGGTGGAGCACGGCGGTTGCGGTACTCCGCGCTGAGCCACTCATCACGCCAATCCTCACTGCCACTGCCGGGCGGCACGCGCTCGTTGCGGCGGCCCGCGCTGCGGTGAGAGGGGGCGGTGAGAGAGGGGGCACTGGCGCTGGGGCGACTCCTGGGGGCTCCGCCGGGGGCGTGGGGTCTGCCTGGACCTGGTCCGGGTCCCCAGCCGTCGTCCGACGAGCCAGACTCCAGGGGTGGGTGGTCGCTGCCGACGCTCCCACGGGCTTCCAGCGCGTCCAGCCTCTGCTGCAGGCCGCTGATGACCGTGTTCAGCCCGCTGATCTCGGCCCTGGCGATGCCCAGCTCTGTCTGCGCGCGCGCGGCGACCCTGGAGATGCGAGTCATCTCGCCCTTGCCCGTGTCTACCTCCAGCTCGAGCAACTGGACTCTCCTGCGGAGGTAGACAATCCACCGCCAGGTGGTATCCGGGTCGCCGTTCCCTGGTGGGTCGTCGGGGTCCCCAGGGGGTCCTCCAGGAGGGCCTCCGCCGGGTCCGCCCGGCCCAGGGGGTCCTCCCCCGCCCGGTGGTCCGCCTCCAGGGGGTCCACTTGGTGGGCGTCCTCCAGGGGGTCCTGATGGTCCTCTGCCAGGGGGTCCCGGTGGGTCTCCGCCGGGTCGCCTCGGTGGGTCCGAGGATGGGCGCTTCTTCGTGATGCCGAAGTCCATGTCGTCATCCTCGTCCATGTCGCTCCACCTGGGCGTCTCGGTCTTGGAAGACTCTCAGCTCCGGTAGGGAGGAGAGAGATCCTCATCCTCACCTTCCCGCTCCATGGGGACGTCTCCGCCTCCTCCGCCCGTCCAAGCCACCACTTGGCGATGTCGGCGGCCTCGTTCATCCCCGTCACTGGCGGTGAAGAAGGGGTCACTGTCGTGGGGGTGTCCACCCGCTGGCCTCCGCGGCCTCTCGGGGGTCTTCCCCTTGCCCTTCCTCCGTGGATGGGCGGTGGGGCCACTGCTCCCACTGCTGCCCGTGTCCGCCTCATCCAGCGTCATCCCCGAGGATGCGTCCCCTTCGAAAAGCTTTCCAAGGGTCTCCACTCGTGATCCTCCCGGGGGAGTCTCGCGGCGGAGTTTGGCCTCTGCCTCCTCCATTGCGGCGGCGGTGGCTGCGGCCGCCCGCACTTCGGCTTCCTCCCGAGCACGAGCCGCCTCGGCTTCCCAGGCCTGCTGCAGCCGCGCCTTCTGCGCCTCCAACGCCGCCAGCTCCGCCTCCGTCTTGGCCTTCTCCTCAGCGACCTTCCGTCGCGCGGCCTCGATGGCGTCCTTACTGGCGGCGTCCGCCTGGGCCTTAGCCGTCGCTTCGGCGTGGGCCCTTTCCTCCGCCTCCTTCTTTGCCCTCTCTTGGGCAAGCGCCTCTTCCAGCGCCCTCACCTCGGCCTCCCTGCAGGCAATGGCCTCCTGCGTCAGGCGGGCTTCCTCGTCGGCTGCCGCCAACTCACTGTTGACCTGGGCAGTCGCTGCCCCATGGGCGGCTACGGCCGTGAGTCCGGCCGCAATGGCCGCCACGGTCCGGGCGTGGATGGCCATGCCATGCGCCCACTCCGCAGCCTCCTCCTGGGCGATGCCGACGGCGCCCTCAACGGCAGCGCTGTGCTGCCTGGCCCGTTGCCGGACAACCCGAAGGTTGCAGGGCACCCCACAGACGCGCTCACAGGCGCGCGCCACGTCCCTGTCGGGAGCGACGCTGCTGCTGGAGCTGGCCTGGTCGGCCGGCATCCTCCCGCGGTGGGCCGACTCCACGTCACTGCTGGGGCCTGCTGGGGCCTGCTGGGGCCTCAGGAGCAGCGGACGGGGCTTGGCCTTGGTCTGCCTGGCGACTTGGATGTAGTCGCCAAGGGGGGTGGAGCCGGGGTGGTGACCGCCATTGGCTCGTTGGGGACTGGGGGCTGGGGTTCCGCCCTTGGCGCCCTGGGCGGCTTCGGCGGCCAGGAACTCCTGGTACTCCCGCCACTTCCGGTCCCGCTTCTTGTCCCCGGCGGACCGCTTCTCCTTCGCCGGAGACGCGCTGCTGCTGCCCTGCAGCCTGCGCTCGCTCCCCGGTTCCGGGAAGTTCCTCTCGATCATGTCCCAGATGGAGACATTGATCGAGGCGCCCGACGGGTAGGCGTTGGGGTCCTCGTCCTCCTCAATCCCGTCGGGGCGCAGCCCTTCGCCGGGCCTGTCCGGCCGGGCCCAGGTCCTCCACCGCCTCTGCTGGAAGCGGAAGGCAAACCCTTCCGCCCGCAGCCAGTCCTCCACGGCCTGCAGGCGGTCGGGGGCGATGTCCGTGCGGAGCTCGAAGCTCCGGGGCATGCCGCCTTCGCACTGGGGGTGGCTGTGGCGGTAGTGCTGGTCCCAGACCAACCCACGCAGTAGTTGCGCTGCATGGGGCTGGGGCCGCGGCCACGTCCTGCCCGCTTCTTGCCAGTTTACCATGGCAGCGGGGGCGTAGTTGGTCTTGAGGTCCTTGGTATGCACTCGTTCAACTCAACGAACTGGTGGTGGTTGTTGAGGCGGGTGCTGCAGCACTGGGCTGGGTGTGCGGCTGGTGCTGGTCAGCCGGTGGTTGTGGAGGTGGTTGACGCGGCCTTGCTGGTCGGCCGATGGGACTCCGGGTCGGCCGATGGGGCTGATGCAGGAGTCCTGGTCTGTGCACCTCTTTCACGGTTGCTGCGCGGTCAGGGCGATGCTCTGGTCGGCGCTGCGGGCTCCGTGACGAACTCAGCGCTGTCGCTGGGCGGCGCTGCGAGCCGCTGCGCTGCGCTGCGAGCTGCTGCGCTGCGCTGCGAGCTGCGAGCTGCGAGCTGCTGCGATGCGCTGCTCAGGGTTGGTGGCCCCGAGTGGCACGCGAGGGCTGGGTAACCCCGCGGCGGTGAAACGCTTTTGACGCCTTCCCGTGGGGGGCCGGCCACGGGACGCTGCAGTGACACGCACAGGTGAGCAGGCAGGCAAAGCACTACGCTCACAAGGGCATCAATACGCTCGTGTCATGTGACAAAGCGTTTCAGGATCCTTGCCACTCTGCAACAAGGGAACGAATGTATGTACAGCAACACATCAGGATATGTACACATGGGGTTAAGACTGGACTGGGGTAAGGGCATCACAGGACAATAGACACTCAGTCCTAACTCGTATCCCAATCCCAGGTCCGACCCTCTCAGTGGCTGGTGGGGGCGGGGGCTCAAACACAACCCATGCCCTGCTCAGTCCGGACCCTGAAACCCTGCCATTAGGGGGAGGTGTCCCGCCCAGCCACAGGCGAGTTCCTGGGAACCAAGGGGCTCCAAGGCCAACCGACAGTGGCTCCCTCTGCTCCCTTAACGGCAGGTCCCAACTCCTCTCTGAGCGAGAGATATGGCCCCGCAACTATCCCTCAGGAGTTGGTAGCTGAAAATGGGCTGTTTCAGCCCAAACTGAAATTAACTCAAAAATCACCAAAATTGACCTCCCGTCCGGACCCGCCAGAGGTAGGGACGAGGCAACTGACCCTATGCCCTTCGAGTACGATCTCTCTGGAGCCCTCACCCAACCTGGTTCCCTCTGAGGTCCCGGCATCAGGGCAACACGGATTCGTCAAGTGGGGTCATGATGCCAAAATCACCAAAATTGGCGTCATTCCCACGCATGGCTCGCCCGGCCAGGGCAACGCCAATGACTCACAGGGTAGGAGGCAGGACCTAAGACTTACATCTGAGTGTACAACTTGGAATTAGGTCCGGGCTCCTTGTGGGCATAGAGATATGGGGCCGCCAATTGACCACACGGAAGGGGGAAATTGGGGTCCCAAAATGGGGTCATTTTGGCTGCTTTAAATGAGCCAAAATTTGGTGTGCTCCCAATAGTATATCTCCACGCCGGCTTAGAGATCGGATCCGCCATTCCATACGCCATCCACCGGGAGTCCAACGAAGACTCCCTTGCCCTTGGCTCTCAAAGATCTCCATGTCACTTGGCGTGGTGACGATCCCAATTGGGTCCACAAATGCCAAAATGGCAAAATTGCCCACACTCACTTTGGGCTAGCGCCTTAACGAAGGTTGCTCCGCTTCCCCCACGTGGTGTGTGAACCATGGGGACCAATATACATAACACCCATGTCATATATGGTCCATTGGTCCATGCGTCCGGCGTGCACGGGTGGGCTCAACATAGTACACGGCGGGCAGCAAAAGTGGAAAAATGCTCAAAATGGCCAAAAATGCGCACACTCATGGTTAGGGCAAATGAGGCACATGCCCGACTCGGACCGGAGCGTGCCATAGGATTGGTATCAAGTCATGTGTGTCCAACATATCTTTTGGGCGTCGCCCAACTCCTCCGGTTTTGGGAATGGCAGGGTCGCCAAGTGAGCCCATGATTTGGGATAGTCCCAAATCGCCAACATGGCGGCCACGGTATGCCAAGCTCAAGAGGAGTTATTCGCCGGGTCCAAGATATGTTGGGCACCGAAGTATGTACCCTCATAACATACTTGGGTCATGATGTCAATTGAGCGCAACGTTGAGATACACGGTTGCCACTTGACATCATGACGGGCCAAAATCGGCAAAATTGGTACAAAGACACACAAAGGTGCCTTGAAAGGTGCACAATTATATTATAATATCTTCGGATTGGATCGTGCAATCAACTAATCCTTCTACACACAATGACTTGACACCAATGACCTTCGATTCCACATATGTGCTCCACTTGGGGCGCTTAGAAAGGTTACGAGCGCTACTTCCCAAGTGGGCACATGAGAATATGGAAAATTGCAAAACACACACCTTGCTCCCAACGCATCGCTTTGGGATCGCCACACAAGCTTCCCTTCACGAATGTTAGGCTTGCAATTGATCGTGGGGAGTATGGAGAAGGGGCTTACACAATATGAGGTCCATCGGCAGGTTTGGCTTGGAGCGATGGGCCCGCCAAATGGGCACGCAACACAACACATGGCACATACCACATATTGCTCAAAAAGGTAGCTCCCCCGGCGATATGTCATGCCCCTCCAAGGGCATAACTTTGTGTCAATCGCTCATAGGAACTCAAGGAGAGTTCCTATGCAACACCAACACTTGCGCGCTACACTCGAAAGTTATCTTAACGCACGCAATATCATGGCCAATGAGTTGTAACGCAAACTCTACCCTCTTGACCATGATCCATTACACTAGCGCGCACGTGTGGAAACACAAGGCATATAAAGCTTCCTAAATTACGTCGGGAGTATTGTGAATACATCCCACGTTTTCTTATTGTCATTCCTCGCAAGCGGCACGAGATATGACCCTTACAAGTGGCCTCACGAATCAATTTTGTTTTGCCCATATCTCTAAGACAAATGGAGGGCAAGATAAAAGGAAAGTTGATTCGTGCATAGGGAAGCACGTAGGTCCACTCGAAAGAGGTCAAATCAAGTGCGGGGATGTCGAAGTCGAAAATCCGATTTCGACATCCTGAAAAATTCGGATTAAGGTTGCGAGTGTAAGATGTGAAAATTGCGGAAGCATCCATGCAGTTCCTGAAGACTTTGGAGCCTTCGTGACGGATTGCGTTAACATTTCCATTAATTACAGTTAAACTGGCGGTTACGGTAAAGTCGCGATCCAACCGCCAGCAGTCAAAACAGTGAATATCAGAACGGAAGCGTAAAAATTGACGGAAACAATATGAAAATAAAACCCTGTTGATTCCTGATATTCTGATACACAAATCTCCGCTGGCGGTGCATCGGTTGCCGATGCGGGGCTTTACGGCACGGAACACGCTCCCGCCGGGCTCGCACCGGGCGTCAATGGGCGCCTTCCGTACATGGGGTTAGTGGACCGGAGACCGGTCTTCCCTTCCGTACACGGGGTTAGTGGACCGGAGACCGGTTGTATGCTGTAACCTAGCCATGGGGTTCTGGGTACCGCTTCATTCCTATGCAACACCAACACTCGCGCGCTACACTCGCAAGTTATCTTAACGCACGCAACATCATGGCCCAAGAGTTATAACGCAAACTCTACCCTCTTGACCATGATCCATTACACTAGCGCGCACGTGTGGAGACGCAAGGCATATAATGCTTCCTAAATTACGTCGGGAGTATTGTGAATACATCCCACGTTTCCCTATCGTCATTCCTCGCAAGCGGCACGAGATATGACCCTCACAAGTGGCCTCACGAATCAACTTTGTTTTGTCCATATCTTTAAGACAAATGGAGGGCAAGATAAAAGGAAAGTTGATTCGTGCATAGGGAAGCACGTAGGTCCACTGGAAAGAGGTCAAATCAAGTGCGGGGATGTCGAAGTCGAAAATCCGATTTCGACATCCTGAAAAATTCGGATTAAGGTTGCGAGTGTAAGATGTGAAAATTGCGGAAGCATCCATGCAGTTCCTGAAGACTTTGGAGCCTTCGTGACGGATTGCGTTAACATTTCCATTAATTACAGTTAAACTGGCGGTTACGGTAAAGTCGCGATCCAACCGCCAGCAGTCAAAACAGTGAGTATCAGAACGGAAGAGTAAAAATTGACGGAAACAATATGAAAATAAAACCCTGTTGATTCCTGATATTCTGATACACAAATCTCCGCTGGCGGTGCATCGGTTGCCGATGCGGGGCTTTACGGCACGGAACACGCTCCCGCCGGGCTCGCACCGGGCGTCAATGGGCGCCTTCCGTACATGGGGTTGGTGGACTGGAGACCGGTCTTCCCTTCCGTACATGGGGTTAGTGGACCGGAGACCGGTTGTATGCCCTAACCTAGCCATGGGGTTCTGGGTACCGCTTCACCCCCCTCCTTAGAGCAAACCCTGGGGGGGGCTCGATAACACCCATGCATGGCAGCGGGTACCCAGGACCATCCCCTGAAGGGGGGGGGTGTCCCACCCTCACTTCAGGCTGACTCAGGTGCGGCTGCCCAAATCCCACAGTAAAATAGGTATGATGTTGTAAAAGCTCGTAGCACATGTATAGTATCAAGTATCAAGTCCCGGGTCCTGGCGGCGATTGTTCGGCATCCAAAGGACCCGTTAACCCATACCAGGCGCACCGGGTGCCGGCTGCTACGGTCACCACCACAGTGGCAGTGGCATACACGGCCAACATAGGCGACACACGACGACCGAGGTGGTCCCACAGGGCGAGAGCGACCACAAAGATCCATCAGGCTACCCCAAGCTTCCCAAGGCCCGCCGACTGGGGAGAGTCCCCACGGGTCCTTCCTCGGGCGCACCATGTCCATATCCATACGACGCGAGTCCAGAGTGATACAGCCGAACTCCTTAAGGGATCTTAAGGGAGCTCCTCCTTAAGGGATCGGGCATCAAGGCCGTCTTTTCCCTGGCCCTATTACCACGAAGGCCATACATGAGGGAGTCCTCATGCAGTGTGGGCGGAGGCGTCGACTCCTCAAACCACCAGTTTCCCAGGCAGACTGACCGAGGTCAGGAGCACCGGAGGCCGCCATCCGACTGCAAGTGCGTCTGCGAATCGGTAGGCTCACACTGGGACTGACAGTGGCGGACCGCTGGGAGTGTAGTCAGGCAACTGGGCTTCCCGCCTGGCGCCATCAGGATCTCCACACATCACAGCGAATAGGGCAACACGGTATCACAGGCACTCAAACAGAAGAAACTGTATGTAGGTACTGGTCCAGGCTGGACCTCAAGTAATAGCATGTAAACGGCGACTCAGGGCGCCTTCGTATCCGATTCCGTGAAAAACAGTCTACACTCAGTGATGGGCTAACATACAGATGCACATATCCTGGAGGGGCAGAAAAACAAGCAATAAATGGGGTAACAGGCGTGTAAACACACTCTGGACAGAGTGCCAAACCACGCCCCGGTTAGGATAAGGCATATGCAGGAGGGTGGACAGGAAAACGCCTGAGTTCAGGCCATATATAGTCTGCAGACACACGTCGACTGGTCTGGATTCCGCAAGTGCCATGGAACCAGACCACACACCAAAAATCGCAATGCCGATGACAGCGGCATCTGTTGCGCAACGTCGTATGGGCTTCAAGGCCCTAAGAGCTCAGAAATATGAAGGTCAGTCGCCCTACCTGGTTTCCCAAGGATTCAGCAGGGGGGTGAGTGACGAATAGAAGAAGAGAGGGGCCATCCTCCTGTGGATTCAGCAGGGGGGGTATATGGCCACTCTGATGGCAGGTCACCGAAAGATGGAAGAGAGCAAGCAAGTAAGGGACGATCCGTCGACCTCACAAGCGCTGAAAACACATCAGGGGAGAGCTCAGGGCGCTGATCAGGCACCCCTGGCTGCAATCGCCCGGGTGAGTGCTGCCAAGTCCGAAACGTGGATCTTGGTCTTGTGCTTGCGGATGTACTCCATGAAGGGAGTATTGACCCGCGGCACGAACGAGGAGACGGGTTCCCAGGTGTCGTGGGACGGCCCATAGCCTCGCCAACGAACCTTGAACTCCAGACCTCCTGGTGCTGAGGCTTTCGGACGCTGAGCCAGGATCTTCTCAACTGTATAGTCGTCCTGCTCCGCATAATCGTCGTCCGAGTCAGCCTCATGTGCGGCGTAGCTCAGGGACACATGTTGGCCACGGAGGTCGGGTTCCCGCACACGGAGCTGACTCTCGTGGCGCTCCCGGAACTGTCCGTGACCCACCTTGATGCGGTAGGTGTCCTCACCAATCCTGCGGACCACCTCGCCGGGTGTGAACCAGGTCTTGGTGCGGTGGGTGCCCATGGGGCGGGGTCTGATCACCCACACCGGGTCTCCCACCCTGAACTTCTGTGCTGTCGAGCTCGGGGCGGACTTCTGACGCTCAGCATGCTCCTTCTCGAGCTGCTGGCGGATGTCTCGCGCCGTTTGCTCTTGCCGCGCGAAGAACTCCTTGGCATCCATAGCCATGCCATCACCAGACAAGGGAAGCCCCCTACCCAGGGGGTCCCTGCCGAACAGAATCTGGTGAGGGGACAAACCGCCCGGAGTGGGGGTGTCATGATGGGCCTTCAGAGCAGGCCACATCTCCTCGAACCAGTTCCGACGTGGATTGGTGATGTGGATCTTGCGCAGCTTCTCGAACAGCTGCCGTCCAGCCACTTCAGCACGGCCGTTAGACCGGCTGAGATAGGCGACGCTCTTGGCGTGACGTATTCCCATGAGGGAACACATAGCCTTGAACCAGCCACCAGTAAACTGGGGCCCTCGGTCACTGCAAATGGTGCGGGGGATGTCAAAGACGGTCAGCCAATGACGAATCATCATAACTGCCACTTCCTTGGCAAGCAACCCCTTTTTGCGTGCCGGAACGGCTACTACGTAGCCACTGTGGCGATTCACACAAAGAACAACACAGTCAAAGGTCTCCTTGCCAATGTGGACTTCGGGCATGGAGAAGACGTCCATGGCCACGCTCTCCATGGGCTGGTCAGGAACCGGGGTCCATTGGGCTTCCCCCTTGACGTTCCGGTTATCGGGACTGCAGGCCTGACAGACCGAGCAACCCTTCCTGACCTTCTTGATGGCGGTGTAGAGAACGATATGGTCGATCTCGAACCGACGCTGCATGTCAAGAGCTTGCTTCTTGACCCCCGGGTGCAGCATGTGGTGGTGCCAAGCCTCACACAGCTCGAGCACCCGGGACTCTGGGACTAGCAGCTTACCATTCCGGTAGAGCTTGCCATCTTCCTCAGTCAGCCCCTTTGGCCACTTCTGCCCGTCATCAGGGTCGGTCACAGCCCTATACTCGGCCGCAAAGGCCTCAGACTTGGCGTAATCGTCGGTCCAGTCGTCCTGGAGGCAAGACTCCGGGAAGAGGTGCTTGTCGGACTCAGCTCCCTCAGGGGCGAGTACACTGACCGCTCTGCTCACCCTCGACGCGAGGGGGGCATCTGCAGCCATGACGACGAGGCATTTAGCACCCTCCTCCTCCATCAGGCGCTCCATTTCGATGATCCTCTTGGCTTCAGCGGTCTCAGCCTCATCGCCATGGGCAGACACATCTGTCATGCCCTTGCTGGCGGGATAGGCCCACCTACTGAGACAGTCCGCCACGGTGTTATCCTTTCCAGGAATATACACAACCGTGAGGTCGAACTTGGCCAAGGTCTCATGCCATCTTGCCCGTCGGGAGGCGGGACCTGAGGGGGTGTCCACGTGCTCCTTGCGCCACGACTGCAGACTCTGATGGTCGGTGCAGACGGTGACGGGATGGAGGGCTATGTAC
This sequence comes from Eutreptiella sp. 'Long Island Sound 2002', assembly GCA_964036045.1. Taxonomy (NCBI): domain Eukaryota; phylum Euglenozoa; class Euglenophyceae; order Eutreptiales; family Eutreptiaceae; genus Eutreptiella; species Eutreptiella sp. 'Long Island Sound 2002'. The sequence continues at coordinate 13,399,849 of OZ038380.1, forward strand.
CCAGCCCATTTCCTGAGAGCCATGACGATGGCATACGCCTCCTTTTCACGGGGCGTCCACGTCCGTCTCTGGCCTTCCGCCAGGACTCGGCTCCAGAAGGCCACGGGCACGTGCCTCCCGTCGTCAAGCACTTGCTCCAACACAGCGCCAATGGCGTAGTCGGAAGCGTCGGTGCGCAGGACGAACCCTCGGTCGGGATCCACGAGGTGCAGACCCACTGCGGATAGCAGCGCCTGCTTCATCCCCTCAAAGGCACGGTCGGACTCAGCTGTCCAGACCAGAGCCTTCTTGGACCCCTTCTTGGTCTCCTCTCGGTTGCCCTTGAGCATGGTCGTCATGGGGGCTGCATACTCGGCATACATTTTGATATATCCCGAGTAGTAGTTGCAGAACCCCAGATACGCCGGTAGCTCAGAGACCGTCTTGGGCTTTTCCCAGTGCTCAATCGCAGCCACCTTGCCAGGTATGGGCTTTCGCTGCCCGTTCCCGACTACGTGGCCAGCGAAGACCACCTCGCTTACCGCAATGGTGGCCTTGTCACTGCTGCCCGTGAGCTTGTGCCGAACCAGAAGGTCCAGCACTCGAGTGACGTCCCTCTCGTGTGCCTCCAGGAGCTCCTCGTAGCTCATACTGGGGTCCCCGGACGCGATGATCACGTCGTCCACGAAGGGGTCCGCACAGTCGCGCACCGGCTCAAGCAGGTTCTCCAGCATCCGCTGAAAAGCCGCATTGCCGTTGGTAACGCCCATGGGCATCACCTTCCACTGGAGAGGTCCAAGTGGGGTGCTCATGGCTGTGCAGGCACGGGACTCCTCGGCGAGAGGCATCTGATGATAACCATGTTTCAGGTCAATCACCGTGAAGATCCTCCGCCGGTGTTGCTTTTGCAGCATGTCCTCAATGAGGGGCAGCGTATAGCTGTCGTGCTGCGTTTGGGCGTTCAGGCCGCGGTAGTCGACCACGAGCCGCCACTCACCGGCCACCTTCTTGGGGACGACGAAGCACGGAGAGGCCCACTCGGAGTGGCACGGCTCGAGCCAACCCCTCTGGATGAAGTCACGGAGGATCCTCTCCATGGCCTCCTTCCTCTCGCCCCTCAGGGCAAACTCCCGGTGCCGATACACACGGGGGTCCTGCTTCAGTCCTATCTTGGCCTCGCCATACGGTCCACGCACCGGTGGGGGAAACACAGGCTTACCGCTGAAGAAGGTATCACCATACTTCTGCTTCAGCCTGGCCCTCAATGCCTGGATCTTGGGGCAGTCATCGGACTCCGCCTTGGCTTTTCCGGGCACTTGAACCACGGAGCTTACTTGAGGGGTAGCTACTCCACTCGTCTTCGGCTCAGCCGGTCTTCCCAGGTGGCCCAAAGGGCCATCTCTGGTCTTGCCTCAGAATAGATCGCCGTAGGTGGGTGGGTTACCCCCGATTGGCTCGTCCTGGCTGGATAGGTGGTCCAGCACCCTCTGCACGAAGGTGTTCCCGTCATAGGAACCAGAGACGATCGAGTCCACTTCCCACCAGGCTCTGTCCTGGCCCCTGCCCTCACGCTGGTTTCCCCAGTGGTGAAAGGGCTGATCCATATACCCCTGAACCAGATCCCACTCCTCGTCAGTGAGGGGGTCTTCCGATTCCGATTCTTCGATGTCAACAGGGGGAACCGCAAAGCATTGCCGCCATGGCTCCGCTATGATGCGGTTGACACACACGAAGTCCGTGGCGTCGGCCTGATCAAGGCCCCCATCCACATAGTGGAATTCCGTTGGCCATCTCTGGGGTGGCATGGGCTGTCCCTTAGCGTCCTGATAGACACTCTCTCCAGCCGGTAGGACGACCTTGTTTAAGGTCATGTTGGTCAATGAGGCTACCCAATGTCGGGTATTTTCCTCCTCGGTGCATCCCATAGGAACAACCAGCACTGCCTTGGAGCGGTCCTTGCGAATCTTCGCTATCGCTCTTGGAATGTCCCAACGGGGGCAATGGATCCACATCAATCCCTGATGCGGACCCCAGTGCTTCTTCCACGCGGAGTCCTGTGCGCTCCAGTACTTCTCACACACCCGCAGATGGGCGGAGGTTCCTGAAGAGAACGCATCCAGGGCCAGATCCGAAGCTCCCAAGTCCGTGACAACTCGGCTCGCCACTTCCGGCCTTACGCCGTACTCCTGGTTTGCAGGACCAGTTGGCTCAGTGTCCAGCGCGGCCACTTCGAGCTGCTTGCGTTCGGGGTGGATCCATTGGCATTCCACATGGTGCTCAGGTGACAAAAGCCACGAGAGTTGGTCGTCCTGGTACAGGGTCATGAAGGCCTGGGCCGGGAGGACGCCGGAGTCCGTCTCCATCATGAAGTCGTACCCGACGATCATGTCCCAGTCCATCTCGGCCTCGTAGAAGCGACCGTGCAGGAGGATTTCCTTGCCGAGGTCTGGGCGGCTCAGCTCACGATGGTTCACGAACTGCAGCCCAATGGCCGCTTCCTTTCTGCCTCCCACCATGTACTGGCCGTTCGCCACCTTCAGCCTGACAGGTTTCCGACTGTCGGTCAGACACTCTGGTGGAAGTAGGCCAGCCTTGACCAAGCTGACTTGAGCTCCCGTGTCGACCAACACGTCGAAAACCTTTTGCACTTCCCCGCATAAGGCACGGACCTTAAGATGCAACTGCCGCTCGCGACCGACACGGCGCACAGCGTGCAAACTCAGGATCTCCGGCCGTTCCAGAAGCTCAACAAGCGACTGGTGTAGGTCGTGGACAATGGGCTCAGGCTGCCCATCTGCAGCATCCAGCTGCGGTCCGGGTGATCCTCCGATACTCTCGGATAGATCCTGTAGTACATCAAACACATTCTTGGCCGCGAAGGACGGACGGGTGCAAGGGTTCGTGCCTTCACTTGCCCTCACCCCGCCTCCGCGACTGGGTGCCGGACCGGGCCTTCCGCCCGCGGCAGTCCCCTTGTGCTTATCGACTCCCAACTGGGATGGTTCGGCGCTTCCCACGTCACCATCGTGCGACCGCCCTAGCTGGGGCCCTCGGCTGCAGGGGCTCCGCTAGGGGGCGTCGGTTGTGGAGGAAGGGGTGTTCTCCTCCGCATCAACCTCGTTGAAGCCCTTCTTCCTTCCCCCTTTCTTACCCTTGTTCTTGTCCTTGTCCTTGTTCTGGTCATTCTGGTTGTTCTCCTTGTTCTTGTTGTCCGACCTGGGGACCCAGTTCCTCTTGATCTCCTGGATCTCCTTGGCCAACTCGGTCCCCTGCAACACAACCTTGGAGAGCTCGTCCCTGTCCACCTCCACCTTGGCTTCCCGGATACCCGCGGGCGCACGCTTCTTCGACCCGTGCGCCTTCTTGTAAGCCTCCGTGTCGGCCTTGTGGACGGGGCATGTTCGGTGGTCATGGTTGAAGCCTCGCTTCCTCCCATAACACACGAAACAGCCCTGAGGGTGAGCTCGTATGAACTCCCCCAAGGACAGCGGAGGGTCGCCAATGCGGCGAGGGTCCCTCTTCTCCTGCTTCCTCCAACCCTGCTGCAGGGGCTTCCAGTTTCCCGGCTTGCTCCCCGCGCTCAGGTTCTTGGCCACGAAGGCACAAACGGCCACTTCGGCGGGCTCATCGTCGTCGTCATCGTCGACGAGAGTCTCATGGCCGCCGGCTCCCGCTGGGTCCATGGCAGCTTCCCCGCCAGGTCCCTCGCCAACGTAGTTGACGTCGCGGTCGCCGGGCCTCAACCCGCGGGTGTGGTGGAGGTTTCGGTACTCCTTGAGTACTTCCTCGCCAACCCATTCCAGGATCTCGTCGCAGCTCATCCGCGCCGGGATGGGCTGCAGACGGATGGTCTGGCCGCTCAACTCACACTCGTCAAGGCGCCACATCCTGGTCTTCTCGCGATCGCCCGAGACAGTGATGAGGAGAGCGTTCCGCAGGGAGTGCCGTTTGACATCCCGGGCCACGTTCTTCTTCGCCCAAGCCACCACGTTCGTATGATACTCCTTGGGGAGCATCATCTTGACCGTGTGGTTGGACTTGACCCTCTTGGATTCCTCCTTGGTGACCCTCTTGATCCATGCTTCCGGCAGCATGGAGAGCAGGCGAGCCTGCTCGTCACCCTCGTTCCAATCCTCCACGTTGCGGCGGAAGAGGGTGTATTTCCCTCGGAAGTCTCGCCAATCTCGTAGGCGGATCTCCCGTCCATCATGCTCAAGCTTGATGGACTTCCAGCGCTTGGCAGCCACCTGCGGAGCGTCCACCCGCTCCTGCTCGTTGAGCCACTTCTTGGCTTCCTTGAGGGTCTTGATTTTCCCCTCCTTGGTCGCCATGAAGTATAGCTCTCCGAGCACTTCCGGCAGGCGGTACCTGAACCGTCTGAAGACATATCTCTCCGCATCCGCGTGAGGCATGTCTTCAGTGACGGTCAGCCCCCAATCGTCCAGCTTCTCCAAGAAGCGGTCGGGGTTGAGGGGGTTGCCGTCGTACATGGGGGGCTTGATGTCCTTCAAGTCTTCCCACACAGCGGCGTCCGCGGCCTTAGAGACGATGAACGCCGGCCGCGAGGTCGACCGAGGTTCCCATCGGCCTCGCCCACGGACTCCCACGGCCGCCACGTCCATCTCCTCCATGGATTCCCTGTGGCTACGCCGCGGTTCCTCCATGTACGCTGAACCTAGATGTTCACGCCGTACTGCTTCCATGTACGCATCCTCATCACGGCGCTGGCGGTTGCGTTCAGCGGCCTCCCGTCGTACACCACGCGGCGGGCTGATGTCGAACTCCTCCAGGTCCAGGTCCAGATCCTCACCTTCGCCGACATCCCACTCCACGTCTCCTCTGGGACCTCATCCCTGAGTCCACCATAACGTCCTCCAGCCATTGAGATTGGCACCAGGGCTGGTGCCGGTCGTCGGGGGCGTACAGGCGTCCGCGGTGGAGCACGGCGGTTGTGGTAGTCCGAGCTGAGCCACTCATCACGCCAATCCTCACTGCCACTGCCGGGCGGCGCGCGCTCGTTGCGGCGGCCCGCGCTGTGGTGAGAGGGGGCGGTGAGAGAGGGGGCGCTGGCGCCGGGGCGACTCCTGGGGGCTCCGCCGGGGGCGTGGGGTCTGCCTGGACCTGGTCCGGGTCCCCAGCCATCGTCCGACGAGCCAGACTCCAGGGGTGGGTGGTCGCTGCCGACGCTCCCACGGGCCTCTAGCGCGTCCAGCCTCTGCTGCAGGCCGCTGATGACCGTGTTCAGCTGTCTGATCTCCGCCCTGGCGATGTCCAGCTCTGTCTGCGCGCGCGTGGCGACCTTGGAGATGCGAGTCATCTCGCCCTTGCCCGTGTCTACCTCGCACTCGAGGGAAAAGACCCTCCTGCGGAAGTAGACAATCCACCGCCAGGCGGTATCCCGGTCGCCGTTCCCTGGTGGGTCGTCGGGGTCCCCAGGGGGTCCTCCAGGAGGGCCTCCGCCGGGTCCGCCCGGTCCAGGGGGTCCTCCCCCGCCCGGTGGTCCGCCTCCAGGGGGTCCACTTGGTGGGCGTCCTCCAGGGGGTCCTGATGGTCATCCGCCAGGGGGTCCCGGTGGATCTCCGCCGGGTCGCCTCGGTGGGTCCGAGGATGGGCGCTTCTTCGTGATGCCGAAGTCCATGTCGTCATCCTCGTCCATGTCGCCCCACCTGGGCATCTCGGTCTCGGAAGACTCCGAGCTCCGGTAGGGAGGAGGGAGATCCTCATCTTCACCTTCCGGCTCCATGGGGACATCTCCGCCTCCTCCGCCCTCCCAAGCCACCACTTGGCGATGTCGGCGGCCTCGTTCATCCCCGTCACTGGCGGTGAAGAAGGGGTCACTGTCGTGGGGCTGTCCACCCGCTGGCCTCCGGGGCATCTCGGTGGTCTTCCCCTTGCCCTTCCTCCGTCGATGGGCGGTGGGGCCACTGCTCCCACTGCTGCCCGTGTCGGCCTCGTCCAGCGTCATCTTGGAGGAGGCGTCCCCTTCGAAAAGCTTTCGAAGGGTCTCCACTCGTGATCCTCCCGGGGGAGTCTCGCGGCGGAGTTTGGCCTCTGCCTCCTCCATTGCAGCGGCGGTGGCTGCGGCAGCCCGCGCTTCGGCTTCCTCCCGAGCACGAGCCGCCTCGGCTTCCCGGGCCTGCTGCAGCCGCGCCTTCTGCGCTTCCAACGCCGCCAGCTCCGCCTCCGTCTTGGCCTTCTCCTCAGCGACCTTCCGTCGCGCGGCCTCGATGGCGTCCTTCTTGGCGGCGTCCGCCTGGGCCTTTGCCGTCGCATCGGCGTGGGCCCTTTCCTCCGCCTCCTTCTTTGCCCTCTCTTGGGCAAGCGCCTCTTCCAGCGCCTTCACCTCGGCCTCCCTGCAGGCAATGGCCTCCTGCGTCCGGCGGGCTTCCTCATCGGTTGCCCTGATCCGGGCAGCCACTGCCTCATGGGCGGCCGCAGCCGTGAGACCGGCCGCGATGGCTGCCACTTTCGAGGCGTGGTAGTCCATGCCTCTGCCCCACTCGGTGGCCTCCTCATGGGCGATGCCGACGGCGCCCTCCACGGCGGCGTTCCGCTGCGTGGCCCGTTGCCGGGCAACCCGAAGGTTGCAGGGCACCCCACAGATGCGCTCACAGGCGCGCGCCACGTCCCTTTGGGCGGGAGCGGCGCTGCTGCTGGAGCTGGCCTGGTCGGCCGGCATCCTCCCGCGGTGGGCCCACTCCACGTCGCTGCTGGGGCCTGCTGGGGCCTGCTGGGGCCTCAGGAGCAGCGGACGGGGCTTGGCCCTGGTTTGCCTGGCGACTTGGATGAAGTCGCCGAGGGTGGCGTGGCCGGGGTGATGACCACCATTGGCCCGTTGGGGACTGGGGGCTGGGGTTCCGCCCTTGGCGCCTTGGGCGGCTTCGGCGGCCAGGGACTCCTGGTACTCCCGCCACTTCCGGTCCCGCTTCCTGTCTCCGGCGGACCGCTTCTCCTTCGCCGAAGACGCGCTGCCGCTGCCCTGCAGCCTGCGCTCGCTCCCCGGTTCCGGGAAGTTCTTCTCGATCATGTCCCACAGGGAGACATTGATCGAGGCACCCGACGTGTACTCGTTGGGGGTCTCGTCCTCCTCGATCCCGTCGGGGCGCAGCCCTTCGCCGGGCCTGTCCGGCCGGGTCCACGTCCTCCAGCGCTTGCGGCGGAAGCGGTACTCCCCCATGTCCTCCCGGAGCTCGAAGCTCCCGGGCATGCCGCCTTCGCACTGGGGGTGGCTGTGGCGGTAGTGCTGGTCCCAAACCAACCCACGCAGCAGGCGTGCCGCATGGGGGTGGGGCCGCGGCCACGTCCTACCCCCTTCCTGCCAGTTTACCATGGCAGCGGGGGGCGTACTTGGTCTTGAGGTCCTTGGTGTGCACTCGCTCCACTCAACGAACTGCTGGTGGTTGTTGATGCGGGTGCTGCAGCACTGGATTGGAAGTGCGGCTGGTGCTGGTCAGCCGGTGGTTGTGGAGGTGGTTGACGCGGCCTTGCTGGTCGGCCGATGGGTCTGGTCTGTGAACCTCCTTCACGGTCGCGGCGCCGTCAGGGCGATGCTCTGGACGGCGCTGCGGGCTCCGTGACGAACTCGGCGCTGTCGCTGGGCGGCGCTGCGAGCCGCTGCACTGCGCTGCGAGGTGCTGCGCTGCGCTGCGAGCTGCGAGCTGCGAGCTGCTGCGCCGCGCTGCTCGGGGTTGGTGGCCCCGAGTGGCACGCGAGGGCTGGGTAACCCCGCGGCGGTGAATTGCTTTTGACGCGTTCCCGTGGGGGGCCGGCCACGGGACGCTGCGGTGACACGCACAGGTGAGCAGGCAGGCAAAGCACTACGCTCACAAGGGCATCAATACGCTCGTGTCATGTGACAAAGCGTTTCAGGATTCTTGCCACTCTGCAACAAGGGAACGAAAGTATGTACAGCAACACATCAGGATATGTACACATGGGGTTAAGACTGGACTGGGGTAAGGGCATCACAGGACAATAGACACTCTATCCCAACTTGTATCCCCATCCCAGGTCCGACCCTCTCAGTGGCTGGTGGGGGCGGGGGCTCAAACACAACCCATGCCCTGCTCAGTCCGGACCCTGAAACCCTGCCAATAGGGGGGGTGTCGCGCCCAGCCACAGGCGGGTTCCTGGGAACCAAGGGGCTCCAAGGCCAACCGACAGTGGCTCCCTATGCTCCCTTAACGGCAGGTCCCAACTCCTTTCTGAGCCAGAGATATGGCCCCGCCACTATCCCTCAGGAGTTGGTAGCTGAAAATGGGCTGTTTCAGCCCAAACTGAAATTAACTCCAAAATCTCCAAAATTGACCTCTCGTCCGGACCCGCCAGAGGTAGGGACGAGGCAACTGACCCTATGCCCTTCGAGTACGAACTCCCTGGAGCCCTCACCCAACCTGGTTCCCTCTGAGGTCCCGGCATCAGGGCAACACGGATTCGTCAAGTGGGGTCATGATGCCAAAATCACCAAAATTGGCGTCATTCCCACGCGTGGCTTGCCCGGCCAGGGCAAGGCCAATGGCTCACAGGATAGGAGGCAGGACCTAGGACTCATATCTGAGTGTACAACTTGAAATTAGGTCCGGGTTCCCTGTGGGCATAGAGAAATGGGGCCGCCAATTGACCACACGGAAGGGGGAAATTGGGGTCCCAAAATGGGGTCATTTTGGCTGCTCGAAATGAGCCAAAATTCGGGGTGCTACCAATAGTATATCTCCACGCCGGCTTGGAGATCGGATCCGCCATTCCAGACGTGATCAACCGGGAGTCCAACGGAGACTCCCTTGCCCTTGGCTTTCAAAGATCTCCAAGTCACTTGGCGTGGTGACGATCCCAATTGGGTCCACAAATGCAAAAATGGCAAAATTGCCCACACTCACTTTGTGCTAGCACCTTAACGAAGGTTGCTCCGCTTCGCCCACGTGGCGTGTGAACCATGGGGACCAACATGCATAACACCCATGTCATATATGGTCCATTGGTCCATGCATCCGGCGTGCACGGGTGGGCTCAACATAGTGCACGGCGGACAGCAAAAGTGGAAAATTGCTCAAAATGGCCAAAAATGCGCACACTCATGGTTGGAGCAAATGAGGCACATGCCCGACTCGGACCGGAGTGTGCCATAGGATTGGTATCAAGTCATATGTGTCCAACATATCTTTTGGGCGTCGCCCAACTCCTCCGGTTTTGGGAATGGCAGGGTCGCCAAGTGAGCCCATGATTTGGGATAGTCCCAAATCGCCAACATGGCGGCCACGGTATGCCAAGCCCAAGAGGAGTTATTCGCCGGGTCCAAGATATGTTGGGCACCGAAGTATGTACCCTCATATCATACTTGGGTCATGATGTCAATTGAGCGCAACGTTGGAATACATGGTCGCCGCTTGACATCATGACGTGCCAAAAACGGCAAAATTGCACAAAGATACACAAAGGTGCCTTGAAAGGTGCACAATTATATTATAATATCTTCGGCTTGGATCGTGCAATCAACTAATCCTTCTAAACACAATGACTTGACACCAATGACCTTCGATTCAACATATGTGCTCCACTTGGGGCGCTTTGAAAGGTTACGAGCGCTGCTTCCCAAGTGGGCACATGAAAGTATGGAAACTTGCAAAACACACACCTTGCTCCCAACGCATCGCTTTGGGATCGCCACACAAGCTTCCCTTCACGAAGTTAGGCTTGCCATTGATCGTGGGGAGTATGGAGAAGGGGCTTGCACAATATGAGGTCCATTGGCGGGTTTGGCTTGGAGCGATGGACCCGCCAAATGGGCACGCAACACAACACATGGCACATACCAAATATTGCCCAAAAAGGTAGCTCTCCCCACGATATGTCATGCCATTCCGAGGGCATAACTTTGTGTCAATCGCTCATAGGAACTCAAGGAGAGTTCCTATGCAACACCAACACTCGCGCGCTACACTCGCAAGTTATCTTAACGCACGCAATATCATGGCCCAAGAGTTATAACGCAAACTTTACCCTCTTGACCATGATCCATTACACTAGCGCGCACGTGTGGAGACGCAAGGCATATAATGCTTCCTAAATTACGTCGGGAGTATTGTGAATACATGCCACGTTTCCTTGTCGTCATTCCTCGCAAGCGGCACGAGATATGACCCTCACAGGTGGCCTCACAAATCAACTTTGTTTTGCCCATATCTTTAAGACAAATGGAGGGCAAGATAAAAGGAAAGTTGATTCGTGCATAGGGAAGCACGTAGGTCCACTGGAAAGAGGTCAAATCAAGTGCGGGGATGTCGAAGTCGAAAATCCGATTTCGACATCCTGAAAAATTCGGATTAAGGTTGCGAGTGTAAGATGTGAAAATTGCGGAAGCATCCATGCAGTTCCTGAAGACTTTGGAGCCTTCGTGACGGATTGCGTTAACATTTCCATTAATAACAGTTAAACTGGCGGTTACGGTAAAGTCGCGATCCAACCGCCAGCAGTCAAAACAGTGAGTATCAGAACGGAAGAGTAAAAATTGACGGAAACAATATGAAAATAAAACCCTGTTGATTCCTGATATTCTGATACACAAATCTCCGCTGGCGGTGCATCGGTTGCCGATGCGGGGCTATACGGCACGGAACACGCTCCCGCCAGGCTCGCACCGGGCGTCAATGGGCGCCTTCCGTACATGGGGTTGGTGGACCGGAGACCGGTCTTCCCTTCCGTACATGGGGTTAGTGGACCGGAGACCGGTTGTATGCCCTAACCTAGCCATGGGGTTCTTGGTACCGCTTCAGGCCTACCACGCTTCGGCGGCTATGATAGTTGCCTAGTGGTCACCTGTTGCCTATTCCGCTTCACCCGTGTGTTCCCTTGCAATAAGAAAATCACAGGTGAGCAGACTGTGAAAATGTCTGTCGAACAATGGTTCGAACCCTATGGGGCACCTAAGCACGTGCACTCTGATGAAGATGTACGCATCCGCAGTGACACTGGGTGGTACAAGCAAGTGTTAAATGCCCTCAACGTGGAGGTAACCACAGGTGTGCCCTATACCCACACGTCTAATTCTCTCTGTGAGAACACGAACTCCTCCATGGATAATCTTGTTGGTCGGTTGTCAGGGCAGCGGGACAGGTCGGGGTGCAAGGGAAACAACTGTCCAGCGCTGCACATTGCCGCCTCCATCAACAAACCGAAAGACGTCTAGGGCTGCTCTGCGGCTCTAAGGAGTTTTCTTTCACCGCTCTTCTTGCTCTGTTCTTGTTTCCCGGTTCTCATCGTGTGTGTGTGTGTGTGTGTGTGTGTGTGTGTGTGTACAGCACTGTACTGCAGAAAGGCGCCTATTGGCGTCAAACATGTTTCTTGTTTGACGATCCAACTGACGAGGAATCTGACATTCTGAGCCGCGTTGTGCTCGTTTGTTTGCAATCGTGTGTGCGTACAGGGGGGGGGGGGGCACCACATGGCCAAGTCAGATTGCGAGACAGGATTCACCGTGTTTACGGTGTGTCTGGCACTCTCAATAGGGGGTGTTGCAGGTGATGAAGACCCGCAATACGCACCTCAAACTGATCAACACAAGGGTTGGTGCACGATACCTCTAAGTTTCAAGGGGATTGGAACGTCCGCGCAGGTCCGAAATATCAACGGGGGCACCGCGCTGACAAAAGGTGGAACGACAGAAGTGCACAGCCTGACACAAGGCGGGGGGGCTGCAACATCCGCCCCAGCCCTGCTCCAAGTGGCTGGGTGTCGGCCACATGCGGGAGCCCTATGCCTTCGCTCTGCGCCTCAGCCCTGTGCCTCACGCCGATGCTTCATCGCTATGCGTCGGCCCGAGGGCACAGGCCTGAGACACTGGGCTACGGCAAAGGGTTGAGGCATAGGGCTCGTGCATAGCGCTGAGGCACAGGGCTGAGGCGTACAACCATTCCTTAGGGCTGAGGTGTATGACGGATCGGACTGAGTCACAAGGCTGAGGCATAGAGCCAAGGCACAGGGCTAAGGCATAGGGCTCAGATGGAGGGCTGAGGGATGGGCCGGAGGCATAGATCCGGGATGCCACAGCCACCGCACCAACGCCCGGCTCCACCAGCTCATTGGACAGGCCATGCCCCAGGTGCTGTGCACTTGGCCCCCGCTTTTCCTTCGGCGTGTCCATCCCCGTCTCCTGCTCCCCCTGTGCCCTCCTGCCCTGCAGCCCGCGAAGCCCGCCTACGGCGTTGTGCCAACGCGCCTGGCCTTACTGCAGCCGCACACCCTCCAGATCGTGAAATGGTTGTGTGGGGCCATTGCTGTCTGTGCCTATGGGGCCCTCTTTCTGACGCCCTCGTGGGGGGGCTCGCCAGGCCGGCAGCCCCTGTGGGAGTTCGTGACGCTGTTGGTCTTGTGGGTCGCGGCCACCGGGGCCGTTGGGGCGCCGCAGGCTCTGCACAAGCAGCAAATAGCGCAAGGGCAGGCCCAAGGGGACTGCAACCCCCACTGGAGGACAGCGCGTGCGGATGATGATCCTGATCACGACGCATGAGCGCGTTCCTTAGTGAAGGTGAGGTGAGGTGAGGTGAGGTGAGGTGAGGTGAGGTTGGGTGAGGTGAGGTGAGGTGAGGTGAGGTGAGGTGAGGTGAGGTGAGGTGAGGTGAGGTGAGGTGAGGTGAGGTGAGGTGAGGTGAGGTGAGGTGAGGTGAGGTGAGGTGATGTGAGGTGAGGTTGCCTGGGCGATCTGCGGACGCCAGCGTATAATTAGCCTTTATCCCTTACGGGGTCCCCGACACTCTCGCGCCCAGGACAGCCGTCCCGCTTAAGGGATTCGAATCGGGCGACTGCAGTTCAGGCGTCAGGTGCATGACGGCTTAGCTATGCAACGTCTCTTTAGCGCCTTGTTTGGCACGTGTTGCTGTGTTCACCAAGTCGACTGTGGGCAGCCGCCCAAAGGTGGACTCGGTCTTTCAAGTGAGGGTGGGGGGGTCAACACAGCCGGCGTGCAGACACCAGGATGGCGCCCAGTCGTTTCCCCATGCGTTTGGGCTCGGGGATTTTTTGTGCGTGTTGTGGACTGCCGGGTCAGTCAATTTGTCCACCCTGGGCACGGTGCCGTGCGTTCCAGGGGGCACCCCGATGCTGTCTTTCAAGTCTCCCAGTAGCGTCCCCATGAGCCCTGGGGGATGTGTCCGACCACGCCCAACCCCAGGACCAGGCACTACGAACTCCACACCAGCACCGCCACCAACACCCAAACCGGACGCCACAACACCCTCACCAGCGAGAAACACCCGGAACCAACGGAGACACCGTCGGCAACACCAGCGACCCCAGCACCCAGCACAACACCTAGGACACCCTCACCAACAACAAACCAACACAAAAAGCCACCCAACACTGACCAACGACCGCACCCAGCCGGTCTGGTCCCCCACCGACCCGCACCCAGAACCACCGCCACCAGCATCCACACCATCGGAAACACCAACACCACCAACAATCAAGCCAGCACAACACCCGCACCAACACCATCACCGCCGGCACCATCGCCTACGAAACCTACGCACACCAACACGGGTTCCAGCACCTACATCACCCAAGCCAACGGCATCAAACACACGATCGCCGGCATCACCCCACCATCAGCGTCGCCACCGGCAACCTCCGCCACCAGAGGAAACCAAAGCCACCACAGCCGGTGAGCCAGCAAACCACCAAGCCCTGGCCAGGGGAGGCGAGGGCACACGCCCAGAACCATCAACAACAACACCCTCGCCACCAAGGCAACCACAGGGCGCCATCCACCACGCAGTCACCAGCGGCACCCACACCACCGGCGCCACCAACACCACCCTCACCCACGACACCACCCGGGCCATCGGGTGCACCACCTACACCAACAGCATCACCAGCAGCCCACACCACCTACTGCACACCCTCCGAGACAGAACCACAGAAACCAGCCACCGCCCACCCCCACACACAGACCCACACCAACCACCAGCAGCATCAGCACCATCAGAGACGCCGTAAACAATAGCAACGCCCGCAACGACCTCACCACCGGCATCACCGACACCGCCACCGACAGTGCGACCTCAGCAACAACAACCCAGAGCGTCAACGGCAGCTGCCACGGCGACACCACCCGGTACAACACCATCGACATCAACGACACCAAGGGGGCCAACACGCGGGCCAGCGACGCCCATGGAAACCTCCGCCAGGAGTGGCGAGGTCCCACCCCCACCGTCAGAACACCACCATCCACCAGGGCATCACCTACAGCGCCCTCGCCTTCGACATCACCCACAGCTCCGCCGGCGGCGCCCTCGCCAACACCGTCACCAGCACCGCCGACAGCGGCAACACAGCGCCACAGCCAACCACCCACAGCACCAACCTCCCCAACACCAGAAACAACCGGCACCACCCCACCAGGACCACAAACCAACTAACCACCAGCCACGAGTGGCACGCCCGGAACCGCCGACCACCCAAACGCAGGCCGCGCCCAGCACCAACACCAACAACACCCACGCCAACAGACCACCACAAGACACGCCAACCACCAAGTATCACCTATGGCAACCTCACGATCGGCAACACCATCGCCGCCAACACCCACGGCACTATCCACACCACCACCAACCCCACCAACGACGGGCGAAGGTGCCGTCACCTACAACACCCCTACCACCACCACCACGACCCCGGCACCAAGTAACACCTAGGGCGGCCCCACCATCGGCGTCACCAAGGACGCCAGCACGGCTGGCGAACGAACGCCACCGAGCCCTCAGCCAGGAGTGGCGAGCGCCCACACCCAGCAACACCCAACCAACCACGCCCAAACCCAGGACCAGGAACTGCGACACCCACACCTGCACCGCCACCAACACCCGAACCGAACGCCACAACACCCTCACCAGCGGAAACACCCGGAACCAACGGAGACGCTGTCGGCAACACCAGCAACCCCGGCACCCAGCACGACGCCTGAGACACCCTCGCCAACAACCAACAAACACAAGAAACCTGTAAGTGCGGCTAGCCCCATCTGCTCAGATTTTCAGACATTCTGCCCAGATTGGCTACATTTTGGTCATTTTCTTTGCTTCGGCGGAATCGCCGCCTCGCAGCTCAGTCTCAGGATATTTCCTATATATTTCTGATATGCCGGATTTGATTCCGCGGTCCATTCCCCGTAAATCCGCCGCGTTCTGCTATTTTAGCTGGAATCGCCATTTGACGCTGACGCGCGCTCGCGGGCCAGATCGGCCAAACATTTTTACATAATTGGATTATTTAAATCTTTTCAGACAGTTTTGGACACTCAGATGTATTTAGAATAATCCGCATCAATTTTCTTCATAGACTGGGATTTTCTGCCAGACCACAATCAGCATGGACCTTGCTTCAGTTGTTGCTGCTCTCGCCTCCGTTGGTGTCCGAGTATCCGGTTCTACCCCCAATAACAACATCCAGGGAGACTCCTCGCGTGCCTGCCCCACTGGTCTTGCCGGCCCCGAGCCCTCCGGCACCCTCAACGACCCAGGGCAGCACTTTCATGGTAGCAGAGGCTACCTGAATGCTGTTCCTTTGGTGTCCCAACCACAGTTAGCTCCCCAGTACGGCCCCGTAGACTCCGCCGCCCCTGGAGACGTAACAATTACGCTGCCGTGGTGCTGTGCAAACGAGGCCTTGAGAGGAATGCCTTGCGCAAGCCCAAATTGCCCAAGAAGGGCACAAATCAGCAGCTGTGGAGGCCCAGATTACAATCAAGATCCCAGTCGAAATTGGCCATCAAGCAGCTGGAATCTCCCAGCCTACGCCGATGGCAACGCTCCGGTGGAGCTTACGGACCTGGCAGGTACTAATACTCCTTACCAATGTCCACATTTTGAGACCATCGACGCCGACATTGACGACATTGAGATGGGTGGTCCAGGTGAGGTACCTACCTATAATCGACCAGCCAATTGGGCACAATGGGACAACCATTTGTCTTCAGAAGTGACCCGTAACCTTGAGGCGCTTGAGGCCCTTTGTCTATTAGCCACGTCTAAGCTGATAGGACAAGAAAGAATCGCCTCTGATTTTTTATTCGAATATTTTTTCCTCCTTCAAGAAGAAATTAATACCAGGATGTGGTGGCGTTCTCAAGAAGATGACTCTTTTGCCATTTTTTTGCACATCTGGGAGGCAAGCCCCTTCCCGAAGGAGAAGACCAAGGCACCTGTTGCCGGGCCCTCCGCCCCTCATCCCTCTGTTTCCATCCGCGACGATCTAGCCGCCGCGGTTGAGGAAGGAATTTTAGAGGCAGCCAGGCAGGCAAGCCTGGAAATTAGGGCTGAAGGAGCTCCCCAAGTGGACTCCTGGCTGCGAACCACTGAGATTAGCGGTCCGACAGCCTGCTCAGGCCCTTCAGGACACGGTATGTACTGTCCTGCCGACTGCTCTTGCAGATTACAGCGAGATACTGAGCTCCAATTGCTCAAAGATCAAATGCAACTCATCATTCAGACGCTGGGAATTAAAGATCTTTTCAAGACACACATGCGGTCTGAGGGCGCATCATCGGTGGAACAAACAACAGAACCGTCGGAGGAGGCGACAGAAATTTTTTCGATTGCTCATTCGGTGGACTCTAAGACCACCGATGCAAGGATCAGCAGGACTAAGCTAAAGGAAAGGGTTACAATCTCTCGATCTCAGAGTAGGTCGGCGAAGGCTAGGACTGAGGCTCAGAATGCCAAGCGAACTGCCTCCCGTACTGCCCTTCCTGCTGCTGATTCCAATGCATTAGCCCAGATGTTGCTCGCCCAGACCCTCGCCGGAGCTGGTGTGGCTAATGATGCCGCCAAGGTGTCTGCCATTACGGCCGGTGTTGGGCTGGATTCACTTCTAAATCCTACTTCATTGCGACTTCGTCAGGTTGCCAAGCAACCGAAGTATAATGGGAACCCGAGACGTTGGCCTCAGTTCCAACGGGAATTTAAACTGTGGGTTAAGACTCAAAAACTCCAGGATGATCAGTTCCTGATGGCCCTCTTGGACTGCCTTGAGGGAGCGCCGGCCAACACTTGGCTCAGGACCTGGAGTGATCGTGAGGATTCAAGTTCCCCCCTTACCTTTGATGAGGTGTGGGAACAGTTGGAGGTACGTGGATCCCGGCTGCCAGAGGACCATTACCACCAGATGTTGAAGAATTTTCCTTCGTTCTCGCGATTAATCTTGCACGAAGTGCAAGACAAGAGACAGCGCTTCTGGAATCTAGTGGAAGAATCTGAACATTCAGGCGAAAAATTTTCTAGTGCCGAGCTGAAAAATTTGATTTTTGACAAGATCCCCTCCGAAACTGCCGCCACCCTTCGGAATAAACAATCCGAAGAAAAGGTCAAGACCTGGTGGGCGGAGGTCGATGGCTTCGATGCCTCGGCCAACAGGTTTACGGTCAGGGAGGCACTTCAAAAGTGCTCCCCCACGTCGTTTTCCAAGGTGAAATTCACTGAAAACACGTGGAAAATCAAATTTAATGAACACGAGGATCGGGACTTGTTTGTCCAAGTCCTCAACAAGGGAGTAAGCTTCCATGGTCATCGCCTGAAGGCCAGGAACTGGGTGTTTTCGTTCACCCCGCAGGAACTGTGGGAAGAGGTTGAGCGGCTCGCTGACGCCGCCAATCAAAATTTCCATGAGGGTCTTGGGGGAAACAAGAATACCCAGCAAAACACCCAAAATGGTGCCCAAAAGGGCAACAAAAAGGTGAATGACACCCGGAATGTTCAGGATCATTGTAGCATCTGCCTTCTTTTAGGTTCTACGAACCGAGCTAAGACGCATTCTACTGGTAATCACCGATGGTCTGCTTACGATCACAAGGTGATTGGTGAAAATGTCAGTAATTCGCAGAATTCAGACAGGAATGACAGACAGGTGCATGGTGCAAAGGGGGGAAAGGGTAATCCGACCCCCTCCGGTGGAAACAAAAATACTGGAGGCCCTGGCGGGTCCCAAGGCAAAGGAAATCGGACTCCATCCGGCTCCGGTGGGCAGCCAAACGGCCAGACAAGTCTCAATGGCAACGCCGGAGGCGGAAATCGAAATCCAGGCCAAACCCCTCAATCCGGTACAAACAAAGGAAATGCTCCAGGATCACAGGGTAAGGGTAAGGGAAATCCTTCAGGAACCCCTTTCTCTGGTAAGGGCAGAGGGCCTGGCGACGGTGGTGGTCCATCATCCGGCGGTCGTGGCCGTGGACGTGGAAAGGGCAACCATCGTGTGGATCAGGTCTCAGGTGCAGATCAGGTGTCCGATGCGGATCGAGATTATGTCGAAAATGCCCTGAATCCAGCAGATGATCCGTTCCAAGATGAGTGGATCGACGAATCAGGCTGTGTCCACAATGTTAACGCAGCCGCTGGAGGTCAGAACGCCTAGGGGAGCCACGAAAATCGCCCCTCCCCAGGCGATTTCAGGCATGATCCCCAGATTCCAGATCGACCATTACTTGATGTAGGGTCGCTTGTCTCCTCTCCCCTGGATCCGGCAGCGGATCCTTCTGTTGTAGTGGACGAGGTTGGTGTACAGTCCAAGCACAGGGCCCGTCAGTTTGTCACAAAGCTGTGGGTCTCTGATTGCAAGGGAAATTTCCACCTCGCCACTTGTTTGTGTGACAATGGATCAGAGGTAAATCTCCAATCCAATTCATTCTTACCCGACGACTGCGTGTTTGAGTCGCCGCATCCTGTTACCCTCGAGGGAGTTTCTGGACATTCTCTCGCAGGTGGGCAACGCGGTTGTTATATATCAACTCATTTGGTCGCTCAAGACCTTTGGGAAGAGCAAAATGTGGAAGAAGTTGTCCTTAAGGATGACTACTTCTATCGTGCTGACATAAAGTATGACCTTTCTTTGGGCCATCCTTGGCTTCGCAAGAACAGGGTAGCGCCCGTAGGTCATCGTCGTTGTTTTTTGCTGGAGTCAGGTCCCTTGGAGCGTCCTGAATTTCGTTTTTTGCACGCAGGGTTTAAAAGTGCAGAAGAATTTTTGAAGCAAAAGGTGACACCAAAATTTGGTGAAGATGTCACCATTGCAGAGGTGAATGGGAGTGCCGATTACTCCCAAGAGTTAGAATGTCTTCGTAGGGACTCCCAGCCACGACGCCCTTCGCGCTGGCACTCTTCATCCTACAGAGTTGTCGACAAATGGCGCGATGCAATTTGTGAATATTTTCATGAACACCATTCCTTTTGGCCACAGTATGATGCCTTTGCTAACCGTAAGAACAAGCGCTTTGACAAACACTTTAGCGACGCTTGGACCCATAAATGGGACAAGAAGTTGTGGATTAACCCTCCGTTTCACTTAATCCAGCAGGTCATCCACAAAATCAAGCAAGATAAAACCCAGGCAATTTTAGTTGTGCCCTTGTGGGACGACAAGCCTTGGTTTCAGGAATTACAAGACATTTGTGTAGATTACATCGAACTTCCCAGGAAGATTAAGCTGTATGCCAGGGACGACACAGGTCCCCTGCCACAGCGGTCCTGGAGTTCGCTTGCATTCCTGGTGGATGGAAAGCTTTCTGACTCTAATTCTGCTGATTCTGGTACTGATTCTTGTGTTGGGTCAGAATCTGAGGTTGAGCGTGGTACTGATGATGAATCTATTTTTTCTGATTTTTGTCCGTCAGATACCCAAGGTGATTCAACGTCCAATGGATCCGCCTCGTCTCCCTCTTCCCCAATACGATCGACATCGAAAAGAATCTTCAGTGCACGGGCGAAGAAAAATTCCAAATCGCGCCGCAAATTCAGAGTTTTTTATGAAAAACCCCCTGTGGAAGCTTTCATGGATCCTTTCGAGGAGCTGGATCACGAAGAGAATCTCTGGGATTTCGACACACGACCCACCTATCTTCAAGAGGCAGTTGATACAGACCTGTTTAGGGACATCCGTAAGAAGATTCTTCCTGCCAAGGCCGAAGAAGTCGCCAAAGTTTTTTCGACAGTAATTCCTGGCGATCAGGTGGACACTGAATTGTGTTCCAAGTCAAGAGAAAAGATTTTTGAGGAACGGAAGGACACAACCCTTTCAGGGAAGTTGATCAAAGATCCCCCTGTCCGTGGACAGTTCGGTGAAGCCTTCATCGAGCTTCGTGAAGGGTACAAGGCAAAAAAACAGCGCCCTTATGAAAATCATGGACACAAACATGAGATACTCAGAAAAATCATCGAGAGAAATCTCAGGGAATCTGGTTGGCTTGAGGGTTGTATGACCAGCGAATGGTGCTGTGCACCCTTCACAGTCCCGAAGCCAACGCCTGCAGACCAGAACACTATTGATGGTTGGCGAATGGTTGTTGATTTTCGCAATCTCAACGCCGAAACCAAGGCGGATTCGCACCCCCTGCCCCTCATTGAGGAGGAAATCGCCAAGAGGGCAAGAGGTCGTTTGTTTTCTGTGCTGGATCTCCGTCACGGCTTTCACCAAATGCCGTTGAGGAAGGACAGCCGACCTCTCACCTGTATGTGCACGCCATGTGGCCCAGTCCAGTGGACCGTCATGCCCATGGGCCTGAAGAACGCCCCCTCATTTTTTCAAAGAATGATGGAGGATGTGCTTTTTACAGCCCATCCTGAGCTTCGTGCCTTCGTGAGTGTGTACATAGATGACATAATCATCGCGACGGAGGGGGAGGGACTGACCGAAGCCGAGCTGGTGGCCCTACATGAGAAGCAGCTGAACCAAGTTTTGGACATTCTTGACGCCAATCAGCTGATTTGTGGGCCAAAGAAGGGAAAATTATTTTTAAAATCAGTCGAATTTTGTGGTTCTCTTCTAGAGAATGGCACCCGACGACCCAGTCCAGGGAAGCTCGTCGCTATTCAGAAGTGGAAGCGCCCTGAGACGATCACGGAGTTGAGAGGATTCCTGGGTTGTTGCAATTTTTACCACACTTTTGTGCCGAATTATGCCAAATTTGCTGCCCCCCTCACTGAATTATTGAAGGTAGGGAGAGATGCGGGCAAAGCAGGTTTAAAGGTTCGTGTCAAGTGGACTGACGAGTGCGAGGAGGCCTTCCATCACTTGAAGGCGGCCCTCTGCGAAGTCGCCACCTTGCATGTGCCCCAATTTGACCGACCCTTCTACATTAGAACCGACGCTTCTAGGTACGCGATCGGAGCTGTCCTTGAACAGGTGGATGAAGCCACCGGCGATCATTACCCTCTTGCATTTTGGTCTCGGAAGCTAGCCCCACGCCAAATGCAATGGTCGCCGCGTGAGCAAGAAACATATGCCATCATCTGTGCTTTAAAAAAGTACCAATCGTGGGTTGGCACCAATCGAGTCGAGGTCCTGACGGATCATCGATCTCTGGAGTATTGGGCCACCGAACACATTGATACTGTCGCGAGCCCAGCTGGTCGACGGGCCAGATGGCACGAATTTCTCTCTCTGTTTGACCTCCATGTGTCGTACTTGCCTGGAAAACACAACACGGTAGCGGATGCTCTGAGCCGATGGGCTTACCCCGCCTCAGAGGGGCTGCAAAGTACCAACATC
The DNA here is from genome assembly GCA_964036045.1 of Eutreptiella sp. 'Long Island Sound 2002'. Classification (NCBI taxonomy): domain Eukaryota; phylum Euglenozoa; class Euglenophyceae; order Eutreptiales; family Eutreptiaceae; genus Eutreptiella; species Eutreptiella sp. 'Long Island Sound 2002'. Next base: position 13,421,353 of record OZ038380.1, read on the forward strand.
CATGGTACGGAGCAGGACCGCCATGTCATTATCGAATGGGATCAGGAAGAAAAGAAACTCATTCGACGAGCATGCATGCAGTGCGCTGTTAAACAGCACGCATTGCCGTGTCACGACATCACGGCCATCTCAGATCCGGCGCATGCTCATGAGATCTGCACCAAAACACTGGAAGTCGTGGGAAAAGTCACCGATCCCTCCTCAGGGAGTGTGAAACGGTTTGACTATACCCGACGAGTAAGTCGATTTAGGTTGATCCAAGGCATTAAGCGTCGAGATCCGGCCAAAACTCCACCCCTGCCTAAAGATTCCCTGATCATCCGTGACTGGACGTCCGATTATCTGCAGGATCCCATGTTTAAAGAGGTCTTTGGAAATCTCCAATCCAAAGATGCTCACAAGGATGGGATTTTTGCTGAGTACTCGTTGGATGGGGGGAAGCTGTGGATGGAGGGTAAATTGTGCGTACCAGACGCCCTGGCCCCCCGAGTGTTAAACTGGTGGCATAAATGGGAGTCCCCCCACGCACATGGCCGTCGACTGTGGTCGATGATTAAACATAGGTTGTTTGGCTCACGGCTATATACTCACTGCATGAAAGTAGCCGTCGGATGTGCCCAATGTGCTGTCTCGACGCCCCCCAGCGCGAAGAAGCACGGCCATCTGAGGCCTCATCCTATTCCGGAGCGCCTCTTTAACAGAGTCACGAGTGATTTTTTCTATCTCGGTGAGCTCGATGACGAAGAGTGCCATTGGACTAATAAAAAAGTCAATGGTGTGCTCCTTATTCAGTGCCGTCATTCCGGCTACATTCAAGTGTTGCCTTGCAACATTGAGTCGATGACTGGCAAGGCTGCCGCCAAATGGTGCGCGCAGACCTGGATGGGAGGCTGGGACGTCCCATCCGAGGTGGTGACGGATTCAGGCAAAGAGTACACCTCCGAATGGTGGAGAGAATTATGTGCTCGCCTTGGAATCCACCACCTCCGATGTGAAATCCACTCGCATCGAGCGCTGCCTGGCGAAAGAGCCGGCCGCTCAATTATTAATATGCTTCGTAAGGAGCTCGCGAGTGAAAAGGATTTCCATTGGATGGAAGTTCTCTTCGCATTGCTTCGCCGTTATCACAACACGCCTTTGTATCATGGCCTTTCTCCAAATGAAATTGTCTTTGGACGAAAGAAGTGTTGCTGGAACATGCCGTTGAATAATCCTCGCCCCTGTAAAGATGCTTCGCTGTTTTTGGACGAAGTCCAACGAGCAGATAAATCTGTGTCGAAATTAATCGAGAAGCATCAAGCTGACTGGCTTTGGGTTCAAAATCAAGGCCGAAAAAACCCCCACAATTTTGAAGTCGATGATCGAGTTTGGCTTCGAAAATCCGAAACCACCCTGGACGGAGATGACAAGGTTCTTCCCTTGTGGGAGGGGCCATTTGCTGTTACAGCGCGTCTTGGTGAGATCAGGTGGAGGATTCGTGTGGATGTCAGCAGGGAAATTGACGTTTCGGGCGATCGCCTCAAGAGAGAGATCCCCTCCCCCAAGGATCGGTTTAAACCCCTTTTTTGGACTGCGAAACATTTGTCTGATCGGGTCATCGAAGGGGGGAAGTACGAACTCAAGAGGATTGTTGAAGCAAGACGTGACGCCAAGGGCGAATGGGATCTTCTGTGTGAGTGGAGGGGCTTTGATTCCAGTCACAACAACTGGGAACCAGCCCAATCTTTTGTCCATGGGTACACCAAGGGGTTCATCGACTTCCTCAAGAAGCACCCCGAAATTGGAGTACTCCTGACAGATTGTTTGTCGAAACCAGACAGAAAAGTGGAGAGCGACGGAAAACGACCTGTGGTGAATCGAGATCCAGCCTTTTACGGCCCTCAGCAGCCACATTCCAGGCCTGATCCGTCGATCCCCCCTCCTGTGGTCAGGCCAGCCCAGGAGCCAAATGAGGACCAAGCTTCGAGTTCGGCCGCTGATTTGCAGCGCCCAAGCCGTACGAGGGCCCCACCAGACAGGTTGGTGGTCACTTGTATTCGTGCTTGGCCGAATTCGACTTGAAAGAGCCACATTCTGCTCAATCCACTGTTCATTCTTTCTGTTTATGTCATGATGTGGAGAACTGCGAATGTTTGATAATTTGACGTCAATCAACCAATTTTTCTTTGGTCTCCGTTCGGTAGCGTATCGAAAGTCGAAAACCGAAAGCCACGGAGTGTGCTGCCGTGTTCAGAAAAAACCAAACTCAGGCTTAATTCAGGCAGATTCGGGGTAATCTTGTCTCTGTTGGTCTGTGCATCTTTGGAATTTGGCTACTCGTGCAGATGGAAGCAAATGTACATAATCAAAACGCTGGCCAGCGACAGTCGCCCCTTTCAGCGACATTCACCCCTACAGGCACCCCCTGTAGTACTGGCTGCACCAGATGCGACGCCAGGAACTCAGATCTTACCTTCATTTGCTGTGATGCTAACGCCAAAGTCCAGATTCAGATCCAGGATCCTCAAATTTGCCTTGAATTTCTCAGGTTTGTCCATCATTCTGCCACTGTTGTACGAAACTCAGACGTCAATTGTTCAGACAATCTTCAGATAGGAGCTCTAGGGACTTCTAACAGCCACCTCTGAAGTCCGTAAGCTTCGTCGTATTTTTGGCACACGCCAATGTGAGCTCAATCCGACCTGAAACTGTCGAAAATGGTGAATCCAAGTGTCTTGTGGGACTTCATCGAAAGATTGGCCTTGTCCAAGTCGATTGACACCACCGCCATTGTAAATTCGGTGTCTCTCAGTTATATACTGTCAGTAAAGCGCCTTCAGCGAACCTTCGGCGCGTTACATGCCAAGGATCCAGGGCTATCATGTCCCATCATGATGCATCATCACATGATCCACATTTTCAATGAATCTGTTGGATGCTCGCGAACCAACGTGCCGGAAAGCACAATTGAGCTGAATAAACGACAATATATATTAACTTTAGTCTAAACGAAAGTGTTAGTAGTTTCAGTTCTAGACATTCCGCTTCATTTCACCTTCATCTCAGGGAATTTACTCATTTTAGGACAATTTAGGTTGATTGCCTTGTCATCTCCTCTCATTCCTCAAAGATCTGTTTAGATCTAAGTGAACAGAAAGACATCTTTACCTTCTGTGGTTCACTTAGGGTCTACAGACTACATCTGTATTTGTTTTCCCTTTCTGTGAGTGTTTAATCTCCTTCATCTCTGCCCAAATTCATTCTCATTTTGCTGAATCTTGTGATCATCCACCAGATGCGCCAAATCTGAAGCACATGCTGCACTTTTCAGAACGAGAAAAGCGGGAATAACACGATGTAGAGTTCGGCGAGGACACCGTAGCGTGCCCGCGACAGCGAAACTGTGCCAGAGCGCTAAGATGTCACTCCATTTCTTGATCCCCCCACTCAATCCACCAATAATCTACCTCATTCTCAACCAATGCATGGTTTGGTATCGATTCTCGATACGTTTACATGCTTTTTAGCCCTTGACCTAATGTTTTACTGCACGGAGGACTGTTTGTCACTTCTCATTCTGTCTCATTTCAGGTTCATGAAGCCTGATTCAGTGCCAATTCAGCCCAAATCAGGTCAGATCAAGCAGATTTCGCCCCATTGAGGCTACATTTCTATTCTTTTCTGGGACTTACCCGCACTACGTTCTTCGTTGACGTAGCGACACACCCCAGTGTGTTTTTGGAGGGGGAGTGTAAGTGCGGCTAGCCCCATCTGCTCAGATTTTCAGACATTCTGCCCAGATTGGCTACATTTTGGTCATTTTCTTTGCTTCGGCGGAATCGCCGCCTCGCAGCTCAGTCTCAGGATATTTCCTATATATTTCTGATATGCCGGATTTGATTCCGCGGTCCATTCCCCGTAAATCCGCCGCGTTCCGCTATTTTAGCTGAAATCGCCATTTGACGCTGACGCGCGCTCGCGGGCCAGATCGGCCAAACATTTTTACATAATTGGATTATTTAAATCTTTTCAGACAGTTTTGGACACTCAGATGTATTTAGAATAATCCGCATCAATTTTCTTCATAGACTGGGATTTTCTGCCAGACCACAATCAGCATGGACCTTGCTTCAGTTGTTGCTGCTCTCGCCTCCGTTGGTGTCCGAGTATCCGGTTCTACCCCCAATAACAACATCCAGGGAGACTCCTCGCGTGCCTGCCCCACTGGTCTTGCCGGCCCCGAGCCCTCCGGCACCCTCAACGACCCAGGGCAGCACTTTCAAAACCACCCAACGACCATGTTACACCCAAGGCGTTACAACCGCGCCACCCAACGACCCGCACCGAGAACCACCACCAGCAGCATCCACACCAACGGAAACGCCAACACCACCAACAATCAAGCCAACACAACACCCTCACCATCACCATCACCGGCGGCACCGCCATCCTCACCATTGCCTACGATACCTACGCACCGACCAACACCGGATACAACGCCTAGATCACCCAAGCCAACAGTATCAAACACACCATCGCCAGCATCACCCCACCATCAGCGTCGCCACCGGCAAATTCTGCCACCAGAGGAAACCAAAGCCACCACAGCCGGTGAACCAGCAAACCACCCACCCCCGGCCAGAGGAGGCGAAGACACACGCCCAGAACCATCAACAACAACACCCCCGCCACCAAACCAACCACAGGGCGCCATCCAACACGCAGTCACCAGCGGCACCCACACCACCGGCGGCACCACCCTCACCAACAGCATCACCAGCAGCCCACGCCACCTACTGCACAGCCGCCCAGACAGAGCCACAGGAACCAGCCAACGCCCAACCCCGAACACAGGCCACTGAAAACCCATGCACAGACCCACACCAACCACCAGCAGCATCAACAACATCAGAGACGCTGTAAACCATAGCAACGCCCGCAACGACCTCACCACCGGCATCACCAACGGCACCACCGACAGTGCGACCTCACCAACAGCAACCCGGAGCGTCAACGACAGCCACCACGGCGACACCACCCGGTAGGACACCATCGGCAACAAGGACACCAAGGGGGCCAGGGCCAACACACCAGCCAGCGACGCCCATGGGAACCTCTGCCAGGAGTGGCGAGGTACCGCCTCCGCCCTCAGAACACCACCAGGGCAACACCTACAACACCCTACAACGCCAACACTCACAGCTCCCCCGGCGGCGCCCTCACCAACACCAACACCAGCACCACCGACAGCGGCAGCACTGCGACACCGCCACCAACCCGCAGCATCAACACCCTCGACCACAACCGCAGCAACACCTGCCACTACAGACCCAAGGACAGCCGAAGGAAATATCCCAACACCAGAGACAACCGGCACCACCAGGACCACAAGCCAGCCAAACACCACCCACGAGTGGCCGGAACCGGAACCACCGACCACCCAAACGCAGGCGGCACCCAGCACCAACACCAACAACACCCACGCCATCAGACCACCACGAGACACGCCAACCACCACCGTGACACCCTCACCGTCGGCAACACCAACGCCGCCAACACCCACGGCAATATCCACACCACCGCCAACCCAACCAACGACGAGCCGAGGTACCGTCACCTACACTACCCCTACCACCACCACCACGACCCCGGCACAGAATAACACCTAGGGCGCCCACACCGACGGCAACACCAAGGATGCCAGCACGGCTGGCGAACAAACGCCACCAGTGCCACCCACCAGGCCCCCAGCCAAGGGTAGAAACAGCAACACCACACACCATCACACCCACCGCATCGACATCATCCGGAGCATCGTCAACATCAACCAGGGGTCCCCACCACCCAAGCAGCACAAAACACCACAGCAACACCACCACATCCACCACCCTCACCACCAGCGACACCAGCAGCACCCTCCGCCAGGAATGGCGAGGAGAAAACCCAACAACGCGGAGCCACCCAGCGTCCCCGGCACCCTCACTATCGGACCGCCACCACCGGCACCAACCCCCAACACACCACCGTCACCAACGCCACGGACCCCTGACGCAACAACCACATAGCCCGCACAAACGGCACCAGCCGAACAGTCACCGACACCACTTGCACCACCCTCACCAGCGACCAAGCCCGGTGAACCACCTACGACCACGAAACGCAGGCACTAAAAACAATAGCATCGCCGACAACACTCCCGGCCAACTCGCAAGAACACCACCGAAAGTAGCACCGTCGACCGAAAGCCACGACACCCTCACAAACCATCAGGGTACGGGTCCCCCTTCCCACCCCCCACCATCTGCACAACCAGCGACACCATCACTGCACAAACCGAAACACCGACAACGGCAGCCTCACCAACAACCAACACCCCCACTACCGCTGCCACCCACCAGTCACGCCACCCACCGTCGGCGCCACCCACCAACGCCGCACCCTGAACCACACCTACACCCGAAACCTGCACCAGCACACCCGGCCGGGCCGTCAATGGCACCGCCGCCCATGGCAGCGCCTACACTCACCAGCGTTACCACCACCCCGCGCGAGGCCAGGAACCCCTGGCGTCGCCAACGGCCTCAACGAACACCAAGACCACAAACACCACCACCGCCGGACGGGGACTACCCACAAACCAAGAACAGCTCCACCACCAACAACCAATACACCACCCGCGGTACCCCACCGTCGCCAACGCCACCACGGCACCTATCACACCTCCACCACCGGAGGCGACGTGGGCCACACCACCCGTCATCTACAGCACCCTCGCCACCACCCCAACGTCCGGCCCACAAACGTTACGCCCCAACGGCCAGAAACAACACGCTCACCATTGACACCACCGGCAACACCACATACGCCCCATACGTCACCCTCGCCATGCTCACCAACCATCACCCGCGCCATCAGTGTCCACGACATCAGAGGCACCAACACCACCGGCGACGACGACAGCGACAACAGCTGACCCACCACCTAACCACCATCAACCATAGCCCAACACCAGCCTCATCTACGCTAACGCCCATACCACCCTCGCCAACAACACCGCCAGCGGCACAATCATCCCCTCCGACACCCACACCACCCTCACCACCAACATCACCACCAACCCCCAAGGGTCAGGGCTCGCGGGGAACGGAACGGCAGAGCGAGCACGCCACCACCCGCACGCGTCGCCCACCCTATCGTACACCGCTCCGCAACACGCCCCCCCGCTTCCCCCGACAGGACGTGCGCTGCAGCCCACTGCTGGGACGACGACTACGACGTCCTCCCGGCCATCCAACACCTACTGGCAGCCACGGCCCTGCGCCCACAAGCCCACCAGTAACCCACGGAACCGCAGGAGCCCGACCATCCCATGCCACCACGCTCCATATCCCCCGCGTCCACCGCAGACCAGAACGCGGGACACCAGCGAGAGGAGCCCGACCCCGACCGCGCCGCCACGCCCCCACCGCCCCCTCCCCCCCCAAAAGGACATCTACGCCACACTAGCCAGCACCCTAGCCCCGATGGACGCCGAGCAGTACTACCAGTCCATCCAACGAGACCTCCTCGAGGACCACGCGACCCTCCAGGGGTGGAAGCAGGAGAAAAGGAACAACAACGAGTGGGGCACAGAAGAAGACCTTCTCTGGGAAGACACCTGGAAAGGCACCACAGATGCCTTCCTGGAAGCAGCAGCCAAAACCTACCCCCTCCCGCCCGGGGACACTAGATACGGCCTCCACGCCCTCCTAGCGTTCCACAGCTGGAAACACCGCCACACTATCACCCTCCACCCCCTCGACCACAATCCACACCGATGGACACCTGAAGACGACGCCACCGCCGCCATCACCGTACAGCAAAGCCCCGAGAACCCGGAGGAATACCACATCACCTGGAACGATCCGGCACCCCACCCCCCCGCCTCCCCCACCCTCCCAGATGTCTTCGCCACCATCAGCGCACAACTCCAGGAGGCGAAAGCCCCACAACAACTGGACGAAGAGATGCCCCAGGCACCATCACCACCCACCACACAAGAAAAACCCCGCACAGAGCCCCTCACCCACCCCATCATCACAATGGAGCTCCCCCCGCAACACCGCACCACCCCGGACCGTAACAGGTTTGGAGACCTGCCACGGGAATGGGCGGTCCACAACGGCACACTCCGATGGGACGAAATCACACCGGGGCTCCAGGCCATCCGCCTCCACTCGATCATTGAGCCCACCACCACCTGGGCACTACCGACGGGCCGCCACCACCTCCTCCTCACCGTCCAAGGCGATGCCACAATCACACCCACGGAGGGAGACCCCGTAACAGCAGCCCCCGCCCACGCCGTCCACATACCCCCGCAAGCATCGTCGGCACCTATGACGGTACATCCAGGCCCCACCCCATGGCAAGCCATCGTCATCACCTACCCCGCCCCCAACGACCACACACACACCTGGCAGCAACGGTGGGAGGACATCCGGGGGGACCTCCTCCAAGAACACCTAGGGCTCACGCGCACCCACCACACCCTACACCCGATACGGGGCGTAGGCCAAGCACCACACGGCATACAAACCGCGGGAGTATGGGCGTACGCCACACCCATAAACCCACAAGCAGCGGAGGACATCAAGACCGCCCTATCCATCCAGCAAGCCCAGACCCAAACCCCGCACCGCAACACCCAACGAGGCTACACCATTAGGTGGGCATACCAAGACCACGACACCCTCACCCCCCAAAAGGGGGCCCCCCCTCTAGACACCAACACAACCGCCCTCCTCCAAGCCGCAGCAGCGGCAGCCACACAGGTAGGGGCCCCGGAAACCTGGGGCCCACAATACCTGGTCGAAACCAAAGTGGCGCCCCACCCGAAGGCCCAAGACAAGCCCCCAACACCGAAGCCGCTCCGACCCCCACTCAAGCTAGACCCGACGGAACACACCCCCCAGGACGAATCGGCGACCCACTACATCATCCCCCACACCACCACCCGCAAGAACGACGCCGCCAAGATCACCGTCACCCGCCACCTCCCCCACACCACACAGGTGTATGAGCTGACGGCCCCCAACGTCCTCGTCACCCGTCGCCGACACGACGAGCGATACACCATACAGGCGGAAGGGGCCGCCCCGACCACCCTGTACACATGGGCAACACGGGGGGACCTCCCACACCCCACCCTGCATGACGCCCCCTCCTGGCCCACCCCCTTCCACACAGCGGACCGCCCCAACAAGAAGCCCAAACACACAGGTATGCACACCCCCGCCCAGGAGGCCCAGCACCGACACGATGCGAGGCGCAAGGCCCGCACCCTCCACGACGACCACACCATCCCCCGCATCAGCGCCCCCCCCGCCAGAGTGTCAGATGCCACCCACAACCGCACGATCACAGGCATCACCACTGACTGCCTGAACCCAGCGGCGTCGCGGGCAAACGCCGTATGGATCAGCGAAGGGCGCTCCCACACACGGGCGGTGGCGCGCCTCCACAACATCCAGCCCCACAAACTCCAGCGCGCCATCGGATCCTTCGCCGTACACGTCACCCCGTACGGCATCGACCACCCCCAGTGTGAGCACCATGACCCGCCCTGCTCCACCCCATGCACCTCGCCCCTGCGCCAACCGCTGCCGGCCCCCACCATCACGGGCAACATGTAAAGAAGGTCCCTACCAGGACCGGCCCCTGCTGTGCCCCTTCCGCCTGTAACCCCTGCCGATTTGCTCCTGATCAACGATTGCATTTATCAAAATCCAGGATTCCAAATCCAAAAATATAGAAAAAAAAATACAATCCTCCCTCAACCCTGAACAGCAACCAGATCCCACAAATCCAGCAATAATCCAATCCACACTGCGGGCTTCCGTTCAGCACACCGGTCGTCCCACGGTGGCGGGCATGTACAAGAATTGCACCAAGGAAGAAAGCCCTGAAATTGGCATATGAACACAAATCAAGCAAAGTTGGGGAAAGAGGTAAACCTACACATTCACAGCCATAAACCCCTCATTCCCTGGACTCAAGACCTTCCCTTGACTCACCAACATATTGCCCTGAACCAGGTCAAATGAGATGGCTGAATGCCATGTGTCACAAGTCACTACATAAACCCCAAAAATGTGTTCACTCCCGAGCCTCTAACTCCTAGCCCAATAGGGGAGGTGGCGTGTAATGGCCTAGAGTGGCACTCAGGACCATTCCCTACCCTGACATAACCTTGGTTGGACTTGGAGTCAAATGGGCTTGGAGAACTGCCCCATGAAGATGACCTCACAACCTAACCAAATCAGGCAAAACACACCATAGTGCCCAATATTCAATTATATACTGAAAAATGCATATGGCAAATACCCAAATGCTCCATGCATGTGTCAAACCGGAAAGTAATATACAAGGGTGATATAGACCAAAGGTCCATGCCCAAGAATATCCCATCATTGGCTCCGAAACCCTTCCGGTTATGTACATGACATGCTTCACAAGTCAACTCATGAATTTGAGACCTAATTTTGTGAGGCCTCGTGTGCCAAGCCAAAGTGACCATGTGATCCGGCATATGGTGAGGTACAACACCGAAGCATATGCCAACATATAAGCAACATACCATAGTTCACGGATCTCTAGGCACTTTACTGTTAGCCGACCAGTTGAGCGCATAAAACACAAAAATGAGCATAAAATGAGGTCAAAAACATGAAAATATGTCCAAATACAAAGTTGTCATGATAGTATATCTCTATGCTCACCCATGATATCCGCTCATGGTTCAATACACAAATGATTGGAGCCATTTGCGAACAATTCCCCCACTTGGATCCCCAATCGGGCGCATGGAGATACCTTCGCCACTCATATCTACATGCCCCGTGAAAATGGGAGTGCACTCATGGATCTCTTTTCCCAACATACCATGAGCAATACATATGCGGTAGACTTAGTCTAGCGCTTTGAATTCCACAATTGGGACATGGGCAAAGCCCTTGTCACATGTGGCTCCCCATCTCTTCGGCCACACGAAGATATACAACATGGGCGTGAGCATATTGAAGCACATATCATGCATATAACACATACCCTCAAAAGTGGCTCCCACCATGGTATGCCATGCCCCTCCATGGACATAACTTCACGTTAAAATTACGTGGGAACCCAAGGAAAATATCTATGCAACCCCAACACTCATGCGGTACACTCGAAAGTCGCAATAAAATATTCGGTTGCACGGTCCAAGAGTTATATATCACTTTCTACCCTCTTGACCATTATCCCTTGCTACACCGGGCATGTATACACACCAAAGGCGTTTGATGCTTCCTAAATTAACTTGAGACCAAGGCGCTTGCAACCCAGCCTTTCTTATTCTCTTTCCTCACACTCGCGTGTAGATATGGCCCTTCAAAGTGGTCCCACGATTCACTTTTGTTTCCCTTATATCTCCAAGTCAAATGGGTGGCAAGTATAAGGGAAACCTGATTCGGGCATAGGGAAAAGAGTATGACCACTCGAAGAAGACCAAATCAAGTGCGGCGATGTCGAAGTCGAAAATACGATTTCGACATCGCGAAAAATTCGGAATAAAATTTCGAGTGCATATTTAGAAAATTGGGAAGCAACGAACCCTTTACTGATGAAATCTGACCCCTCGATCGGTTAACGCAAAATCGCGAGCCAACTGACGGTCGCCGATACATTGACCATCAGAACGAAAGGCTGAAAAATTACGGAAACATTATGATAATAAAACCCTGTTGATTCCTGATATTCCGATGTATAAATCTCCGCTGGCGGTGCCTCGGTACTGAATATGGCCGCTCATAGCCGGAATGGCCAAACCTATCACACTATCACATCGGGTTAGGTCAGGTGGATGGGAGAGTATGATATCAGCCAATGGCGGCTTGCCGGCACATAGATACACACCCCAAGTGACCTCAAGATGGCCACGGGGGTCCGAACCGGCTTCACCCCCCTTCTCAGAGCGTTGTCACCGCTCGGAAGTCATTGAAGAGAGGACGGGAGGACCCCAATGGGCTCCTAACCCCCTCCCCCATGTCCCAAGGACACATGGAGGCCCCACACACGTCGTAGGCGTCCCCCACGCCCCAAGGGAGGGGTGAGGACACTGATAATCGGTGCCCTACGCCATACCCGGTCTCCTCTTGATCTACAACATGGACCAAGGGGATCAAATATAGAAAAACATCGTCGGTCGACCTAAATAAGTATACCACAATGAAATATATATGTGGAGATCGAGTGAAGGGGGTACATGGCCAATCAAGGCCGAAAAATCCCCGGATGAACGCCCTCACCCGTCTCCCCAAGCACAGGAACAAACAAAATGCCAAGAGGGGATCCATTACGGTGCTACAGCAGCAACCAAATGGACCAACACGTCCTTGACATCCAAAGAAATATTCTTTTTCTTCAGGTAGTCCATCCAGACCGTGGTGTACCTCGGCACAAAACTGCTCTGAGGCTCCCACGAATCCCTCGATGCGGCGAATCCCTTCCAACGGACTTTATACAGCCTTCCCCCAGGCGTCCGCGGGTCCGGCTTGTCCGCCAGGATCTTCTCAGCGGTGAAGTCGTCGTCCTCACCCTCGTCGTCCGAGTCAACATCGCCGGCCGTGAACTCGAAGGTGACGGGACGTCCGCTGGGGTCTGGTGCTCGAGGACGAAGCTGGGTGTGGTCGCGGTCCAGGATCTTGTTATCCCCCACACGAACCGCATACACATCCTGCCCGACCTTCCGCACGATTACCCCCGGCACATACCAAGATGCCTGCCGATGCCTGGACAGGACATCCTTGTGGTGCCGCTCCACCCACACGGTGTCTTGGAGAGCATACTTTTGGACTTTTCCCTGCTTGAAGTACTTGGCCCTCTTGTCATGCTGGTCCTGAAGTGGCTTGCACACCTTGGCCGCCGTGTCTTCCGCCTCAGCCATCATGGCGTTCGCATCCCGGGCCACTTTGCCATGGTTCAACCACGGGAGAGTGCGTGACACTCGATCCCGTAGGAACACGATGCGATGGGGCGACAGTCCAGTGGGTCCCGGAAGGTCGTGATACGCTTGGAGCACTCTCCACAGCGAATTGTACCAATTCCGGCCCGGTTCGTCAATGTGTAGCTGGCGGAACTTCTCGAACATCTGCCGCCCGGCCACCTCAGCCCGACCATTCGACCGGCTGTGGTATGCCACGGTTTTGGCGTGCCGAATCCCCATGTGCTTGCACATCGTCTTGAACCACGTCCCCACAAACTGACTGCCCCGATCGCTGCAGATGACAGCTGGGACATCAAAAATCGTCAGCCAATGCCTGATCATGGCGTTGGTGACGGTCTTGGCCTGCAGCCCCACTCCATGCTTGTCCTTCTTGTCCTTCTTCTTGGACTTCTTGCCAGGGACCGCCACGATATACCCCCTGTGCCTATCCACCGCTAGGATGACACAATCATAGGTCTCTCCTTCCACGGTGACCTCAGGCATGGCGAATACATCCATGGCCACGGACCGCATAGGGGCCTCCGGTATAGCCGTATACACCGGGTTGCCCGCTGTGGAGTGGTTGGGGCTCTTCGTGGCCCGACACACGGCACAGTCGCTGCAGTACCTATCCAGGATGGCGTAGTACCCCGGAGGGAACTTGAAACGCCACTCCAGGTCCTGCTGCATCTTGTCTCTGCCAGGGTGCATGAGCTGGGCGTTGTGCCAATGGTCAATGAGCTCCTCCACTCGGTTCTCGGGCACCAGCAGCTTGTCCTTGAGGAACAACTTGTCCCCATCCTCGGTCAGGCCCTCAGGCCACTCGTCGTCCGACGGGGCGCTCACAGCATTCCAGTACTTGCTCCAGTGCTCGGATGCCGCGTAGTCATCCGACCAGTCCTCTGTGAGCACCGACCTGACTAGCTCTACAGGGGCCACCATCCATTGCTCGAGGGTTTCCTCTCGAATAGCTTGGACCCGGGCGCCCCGGAACTTGGCCAGGTCCGTACGGTTTGCCATTACCACAAAGCACTTGACCCCCTCTTGCTCCATGGCCTTCTCCATCTCGATGATGCGCTTGGCCTCCTCGGTCTCCTCGGCGTCTCCATGGCTGGATATGTCCATCCAAGCCTTGCCCGCGGGGCAGGCCCACCGACTGAGGCAATCTGCCACAGTGTTGTCCTTCCCCGGGACGTATACGACGCTGAGGTCGAACTTGGCGAACGTCTCATGCCATCGGGCCCTCCTTGCCGCTGGTCCGGAGGGGGTGTCGACGTGCTCCTTGTGCCAGCTCTGCAAGGACTGATGGTCCGTACAAACCACCACCGGTTGCAATCCGATGTGGCCAGACCACTTCCTGAGCGCACAAACAATGGCGTACGTCTCCTTCTCCCTCGCGGTCCAGGTGCGGCGTTGGCCCTCGGCCAGGATCCGACTCCAAAACGCCACAGGTACGTGTGACCCGTCGTCCCGGATCTCCTCGAGGACTGCCCCTACAGCATAGTCCGAGGCGTCCGTCCGTAGCACGAATCCCTTGTCCGGGTCCACCAAGAATAGTCCCAGCTGCCCCAGGAGTCGCTCCTTCAGGCGGCTGAACGCATCTTCGGCCTCAGGGGTCCAGGCAAGCTTCTTCTTGCTCCCCTTCCGACCATCGAACTTGCCCACTTGCAGCATCTTGTGCAGCGGCCCCGACAGTTCTGCATACATTTGGACATAGCCCGAATAGTAGTTGCAGAACCCCATGAAGGATCGGAGTTCGCTGATGGTCTGGGGCTTCTCCCAGTGGTGTAGGGACGCCAGTTTCCCAGGCATGGGACGGCGTTGCCCGTGACCAACCACGTGACCCGCGAACTCCACTTCCTTCACGAAGAGTGAGGCTTTGGTGGGCTTGCACACCATGTTGTGCTTGTCCAACTCACTGAGCACTCGGCGCACATCCTTCTCATGTGCGTCGATGAGCTCGTCCTCAGTCATGTTCTCCGTGCCGGACCCGATGATGATGTCATCCACGAAGGGATCGGCACAGTCCCGGACAGGACCGAGTAGGTCCTCCATCATGCGCTGGAAAGCGGCGTTGCCATTCTTGGCGCCCATAGGCACCACTTTGCACTGCATGGGCCCCAGCGGCGTCGACATCGCTGTGCAGGGCCTGGAGTCCGGGTGTAGCGGCATCTGGTGATAGCCGTGTTTCAGGTCTAACACCGTGAAAATCTGCTTTTTCTGTTGTTTTTGGAAGATGGAGTCGATCAGGGGAAGCGAGTACGAGTCGTGCTCGGTCTGCTCGTTTAAACCTCTGTAATCTACCACCGATCTCCACCCGCCCTTCTCCTTCTTGGGCACGATGAAGGCTTGGCTGGCCCACTCACTGTCGGAGGGTTCGATCCATCCCCGCTCAATGAACTCGGCCAACAGCTTCTTCATGGCCTCGGCCCGATCGCCCTGAAGTTGGTACTCCCGATGACGATAGATCTTCGGGTTCGGCTTCAGCTTGATCTTCGCTGTACCAAACCTCCCACGATCTGGAGGGTTCTTGTTGGCGACGCCACTGAATAGCCGCGGATAGGCATTGATCACCCTCTCCTTCAGCTCGGCGACCTTCGGGTTCTCCTGGGCCTCTTCAGCCGCTTGCTTCGGTATAGATACAACCGACCGCACTCCGGTATAGGCCTCTTCTGGGTCCGATTCCGACTTCTCCTCGTCCGATATGCCGTCTTCATCGTCGTGGGGAGCTCTTCCCACCGAAAATCTTCGGAAATTTGCGGCATCGGGCTGGTGACTGTCGCTATCGACACCCGCTAGATTCGGGCCACCTCGCCCTCCTGTCGCCATCCTGTCGCCTCCCTGTCGCCTCCCTGTCGCTGTTTCGGCACTTTCAGCCCCCTGTCGCCCCCCTGTCGCTTGCCTGTCGCTTCCCTGTCGCTGTCCTGCCGCTCCCCTGTCGCTCCCCTGTCGCTTCCCTGTCGCTTTCCTGCCGCCCTCCTGTCGCTATCCTGTCGCTTCCTGTCGCTTCCTGTCGCCCTCCTGTCGCCATGCTACTTTTTGCCTGGCGCCTTCCTGTCGCTCTCCTGTCGCTCTCCTTTCGTTCCCTCCTGTCGCTCTCCTGTCACTATTTCCTGTTGCCTCCCTGTCGCCCTCCTGTCGCTTGCCTGTCGTCTTCCTGCCGCCTCCCTGTCGCCTCCCTGTCGCCTCCCTGTCGCCTCCCTGTCGCCCAACGTGGTAACCTGTCGTTCTTCTGTCGCTTGCCTGTCGCTTGCCTGTCGCTTGCCTGTCGTCTTCCTGCCGCCTCCCTGTCGCCTCCCTATCGCCTCCCTGTCGCCTCCCTGTCGCCCAACGTGGGAACCTGTCGCTCTCCTGTCGCTTGCCTGTCGCTTGCCTGTCGCTTGCCTGTCGCCTTCCCGTCGCCTCCTTGTCGCCTCCCTGTCGCCTCCCTGTCGCCCAATGTGTTACCCTATCGATGGAAAGCCATAGATACCTCAAACAACCAGTTCTATAGTACTAAAAATGTTCTTTATTCATGCCAAATTGTGAGATCTCGCCTTAGCAAACCTCCCCAAAGGTGTGCAAAGCAATGATGCAAATCGTAGATCGATGGTTCAATCATTTGCATTGTTTGACAATCCTAAATTCCTAACACTCTTGGTGATCTACTATGCACATTTGCATGGCCGCTCAGCTGTAGGCTCGCAACCATTTTGCAAATCAAACTGAATCTGACAAT
Organism: Eutreptiella sp. 'Long Island Sound 2002'; assembly: GCA_964036045.1. Classification (NCBI taxonomy): domain Eukaryota; phylum Euglenozoa; class Euglenophyceae; order Eutreptiales; family Eutreptiaceae; genus Eutreptiella; species Eutreptiella sp. 'Long Island Sound 2002'. Next base: position 13,438,053 of record OZ038380.1, read on the forward strand.
TATGTAGTACACACACCGCCAAGAAGAAGTAGGTCAACTCATTATATTCGTACGATCCACCTCGGCTCTTAACTCGATGAAAAAGACCAAACTTCTTGATGTTGGAGAATGCGTTCTCAATAGCAATGCGCTCCTGAGGTGCAACGATGAAAGAGCAATGTACTACACGAATCAAACGTACATTTATTTGGCTTTGGGCTTTTGCGTACTAGTACTTGCGTCCAAGAAATAGGACGAAAACTTGATGTTCCAAGCCGGGGTGTCGTACTTCGTGTACTTTTTCAACTCCTCTTCCCGTAGCTTCTTGACAGCAGCCAGCCAATCGGCCGTATTCATCCCGCAATACTTTGCCCAAATCCTCTTGCCGCGCTCCGTCCCCAACTAGCTGCCGCTGGCTGTTCACAATGATTGAGCCCAAGGCAGTTCGCGTGCGCCATGGGGCTGCATTGTTGACCAGAGCTGCCCATTGACCCAGGCCCAAGCGCTTGCATAAAGCCAGCAGGTACTCTACCTCACTTTCTTCATACGCTCGGTTCACTGGAACCTCTTGTGGTGGGACGTCGGACATTAGTATGTTTCTCTGAAAATGCGTTGGTAAAAGCATTGCACACCACAATTTGGATGACTTGTCATTCCTACCCCAAGTCACCCGAAACTCTCATGAGCAAACAGACTGCACGGCACAATTTAGGAAACTTTGGATTCCCAGCCCAAGCCCATAATGTGGCACAAAACCTGCCAAAATGTTGCTGTAGCATACATCACATGTAAAAAACACCAACGTCATTGTGTCACACATTGCTTGGCTTGTTTCCCGTCCACTGCACTTTTTGTGTCAAAAGTGGTTCATCGCAATGTCGATTGCTGCAAAGAGGGTTCTCTATCAATGATACAGAGTCTGCGCTCAGCTCTGCAACACGTGCAAACCTAATGATGTGAGTGCTGACGCTATTCATGGTGCTTGTGATGACGCTTGTGCTACAACGGAATGACCAGTTTTAGCCCTTTAAATTTGGGCCCTACCTCCATGAGGCAAGTTTTGCAACCGAAATTTAACCCTTCTACTTTGCATGTAAAACATTTTGAAACGCGCTACACTTTTTTTTATCTATGCCTTGCACTGTTCTTTCAATGATCCACTTAGCGTATTTGGGAGAATAATTTCCAAACCTTGAACACTGAACTGAACACTATTTGGACTACCACCTACCCACCCCATGCTACAACGCCCCCTGGGCCTGATGAAAAATGATCTATCCAAGGGTGGAGATCCATGTTACACCTAATGTTGGTCATCAGGAATGGTGGTCAGCATTGTAACACCACCTCTTAGATTTGCTCCCCCACTGGGCAGTGTGTGGAATCCCATGCATTTAAGACAGGGTCTTGGCGGTGGGCCTGAAAAGTTACTGTAAGCGGGAGAGATTACCCACCGTTTGGAACACTGGGGCATAATCTTTACCCAAGATATTTTTACCCAAACTGTACTGTTGCACGCACAGAAATACATCAGGAACACTGGGCCCTCTTGGCAAAACAGGTACTTGCCTTGACCACCAGGGCACCATGCAACCAGAAACAAAGCAGAGAGACATCCTTTGGCCTTGAATATGCTTCATGGTGCTGGCTGGGCCATGAAACATCACTGCCTCTTTGTGCACGCTCAAAGGTCCAACAAACAAACACTCAGAGAAAAGAGGGTGGTTGAAGTTCGATTGTGCTACACTCAACTTACCTTGTGGGTGCGTTTCCAAACAATCACCACGAAAAGGTGAGTTGGCGTTGCACACCCACTTCAGAGCAACCAAGTGCTCCTCTTATTACGATACCACACCGGCCCCCAGGCACTGTCCAAATTTCGGCACATCGTACACCCCTTCCCGTGTGCTTGAACACCAGTGCCAGATAGAGAAAGCTGGAAAAAATCCCCAAACCTCCACACGATCATCCGACAGAACAAAGGATGCAATTCCCCCCACAGCAACCATAGAAGTCCACAAAGCTGATAAAGTCCAAGGCTCTCGGTTGTCCCAAGGCAGCACAGGCACACACAGCCACGCGCGTGCCTGGCACTACGAAATGCTCGTCATCGTTAAGCTTTCAGGCAGCATAGGCGCAGTCAGCAGTGCAAGATCACAGTGATGCGCAAGAGTCTCAACCGTTGGCGATGGCGTCGAGCAGGCCCCGTGTGTCCTCTCGTGTGCGGCAAACTTGCAAATCGTTCTCAACGTTTTCCTTGTGCAAATCCTGAAAATGCACAAGTGCGAAGCACGTGTAAGCCCTCGACGCTACTACCCTCTGCGACATACATTCAGTTCTGCGCAAGCAGCGTCGACAGCATCAGCCGTTAAAGTCTTCAGATCGTCAAACTGCGTCAACAGACTGTTCATAATAGTCTGAGATAGTGGTTCATTGTTTGAAAGAGAGGAAGCGGCAAACTGAAAAAGCAGTGCACTTTGGCAAAGTGAATTACCTGGACTTGATCAACCAGTTGTGTGTTCTCAAACTGCTCCGTCAGTTGCTTCAGCGTGTCGCTGCAGGTTGAAGATTAGTGGGGTGCTGAGTTGTGCTGTGCTGTGCCGTGCGGTGCTGAATTGTGCTGTGCTGTGCCGTACGGTGCTGAATGGTGCTGCGCTCTGCTGTGCGGGCGTTGTACACACACACACACACACACACACAAGTACCTTTTCTTTCTTGTTTCTTCTTCTTGCGGCCTTGTCTGAGATAACGGAGAGCATGTTCATAACAGAAACTATAAACAGAAAATGTGAAAAGAAGAGGACAAAAACGCAATCAGAAACAATTTTTGGATTAACTCAATGAAATGCTTGCATAAATAAAAGTGCTTGCTGTCGGGACGAGTTCTTGCTGTCGGGACCTGTCGGGGTCATTTCTGATCGGGAAAGTTTGCAGTTGACACTTATCTTTATCATTTAGTTCTCAATTTCAGGCGAAATCTACCTGCGGAATGAATCGATAAAAGATGAAAATTCACCAAACGCTAAAAGTTTATCCATCTAACAATGAAATGACATCTTCATAAGAATCCAAATAAATGTAAAACATTGGTTCTCATTTTCTTTACATATATCCACCTGTATAAAAATCCATGTACTATTTTGTCCCACTTGTTGTCTTCCACAGGCCTGTCGCTCTCCTGTCGCACCCCTGTCGCTTTCCTGTCGCCTTCCTGTCGCAAAAAAACACCCTGCCGCTCTCCTGTCGCTCTCCTGTCGCTCTCCTTTCGCTCTCCTGTCGCTTTCTCCTGTCGCTTCCCTGTCGCTTCCCTGTCGCCGCTAGCCCTGTTGCCCTCCTGTCGTCTTCCTGTCGCTTTCCTGTCGCGTATCCTGTCGCTATGTCTTGTTTCCTGTCGCTTCCCTGTCGTCTCCCTGTCGCCACCCTGTCGCCGCCCTGTCGCCCTCCTGTCGCCCTCCTGTCGCACCTCCCCTGTCGCCTTCCTGTCGCCTGCCTGTCGCTTCCTCTCGCTTCCCTGCCGCTTTCCTGCCGCTGGCCTGTCGTCTTCCTGTCGCCACCCTGTCGTCTTCCTGTCGCCACCCTGTCGCCTTCCTGTCGCTCCCTGCCGCATTTCACCGTCGCCTGCCTCGCGTGGCCCGAATCTATTCTTGGAAAATCCCATGTCGGTGGGTCCGACCCAACCGGACCATCGTATTGGTCCGCGATGTGATCCATGACCCTCGCCACGAACTCGTCCTTCTCGTACTTGCCGGTGACCAACATCTTGTCATCCCACCAATGCGGAGATGTGACAATGGCCCGCCTCTTCTTGGCTGCCACACATTCGTGCATCCCCATCCCCATGTAGTTGACGACGTCGTCGATCTCGGCGTGGGACAGGACGTCAATGCCATCAATAGGCTGATCCGTCCCCTCCTTGGGCTCAAACATGACCTTCATGGGCACCGCCTCCACCCTACGGATGAATGCTTCATCACCCGTGGGCTGAGCTTGCGCCCCATCCACCAGGAAAGCCTTGGTACCCCACGCTTGACCCGGGGAGGGCATTGATACACCCTTGGCGTCGATGAACAGCTCCTCCTCTGGCCCGAATGACATCTCGTTCAGGGTGATGGAGTCCAGCGTCGACTTGAGACCCTCCAGCGGACATGGGATGGATCCTATGCCGGTTATGACCAGGATCCCCTTCGCCCTATCCGCGATGATCTTCTCCACCGTACATCTGGTATTGTCCAGGGAGCCATGCCAATACATGGGTCCCCACTCCTTCAAACCCCAATGCCTGTGCCAGGCTGAGTCTCCTCGATGCCAATGCCTCCTACACTTCCGCAGAAGTGGGGCATCCCGGGAAGCGAAGACGTCCGTCTCGGGCGCTTCGGCTCCCAGCGTCTGGATCATCCTGTCGTACACCTGCGGCGCCATTCCATACTCTGTGAGCTGAACTCCGCGGTCTCCTCTGAACTTGGCACCCACAGCTTGCACCGCTCGGACGATCCGATCCTCTTCCTCAGCATTCCATTGGGATGATCCGCATGCATAATCCGTGGACAGCCATGTGAGGCATTCATCATCCTCCCGGACCAGCGTTGCACGATGGGGAAGGGCTCCAATGGCGTTGGCCACCATGAGGTCATACCCCATGATCATATCCCAATCTGTAATGTCAGCCACATAGAAGTTCCCGGATAGAGTGCTTCTCTTCGCCTGATCAGGGCGGTTCAAGCGCTCATGCTCCCAGAATTCCATACTGATAGTGGCCTCATGGGTGCCACCACCCATAATCTCACCGTTGGCAACCTTCAGGCGGACCGGTCTCCGGCTGGGCTGCAGGAATTCCTCCTTGAACAACCCTCTCCGGACCAGGCTCACCTGGGCACCCGTATCCACCAACACATCCACCACCTTCTCCTCTCGTCCGCACCGTACTCGCACTTTCAAGTGCAACTGCCGCTCGTCGCCATGAGGTGTATGGACGAATCTCACGGCATGCAACTCTGGCACGTCCGGGTGCATCAGGACTTCAAGGGTATGGTCACGGATGGTGTAGATCTTGGGTTGGTCCTGCCCGTCCACGGGGCTCTCCGTGGTCGCTCCTTCCTTCTTGCCATGTCCCGTACCCACATGTACTTCCCTTGGCAGGGCGCTCCAGGGGTTGGGAGTGGCGAAACTCAGTGGTTTTGGCTCTTCTGGAGCCTTCTTCGGCACCCGATGTGCCTTCGCTTTCTCTGGGATTCCACTGATTTTCGGAGGAGAGACCTCCGAGGTCCCACTCCCGTGGGGGCTCCTCTAGACTTGACTTCCCACAGCTCCTTCCGGCTGCGATCCGCCAGGATTTTGTCCACCACATTGCTGGGCTTTGAGTTCCTCTAACGTCCTCAACATGTCCTCAGCAACTTCCTCGATCGACCTCACTCGTCGGTCTTGGCCAGGTCCACCACCATAGCCTCTTCCTCCGCCTTTTCCTTGGCCTTTGCCTTGGCCTTTTCCCCCGTCTCCGCCCTTCGCCTTCCAGTCGGAAAGCCGCTGCTCCTTGGGCTTCTTCTCGGGGTGGGCTGCGAAGTAGGCCTTCTTGTCCGCCTCATACACCTTGCACTGACGGTGGTCGTGTGCATGGTTGTTTCCCTTGCCATAACAGACCCAGCACCCGTCGTGCTGAGACCTGTATTCCCGGAACGAGAGCGGTGGGTTCCCGATCCTCCTTGGCGCGTTGCCCTTCATGGGTCCCACCCGACTCCATCTGGACCGATCCTGCCCATGGTCCCTCACGTTGTGCGCCACAAACGCGAAGAAATGGGCCTCCTCGTGATCCTCCCGGCACCAGTGGTCTTGGCCACTTCCACTACCATCCTCCGCGGAGTTGGCCGTGTCCTCCTGGATCTCCCGATGATGGCGGTCTTCTCGGTGGCCTCGTTGTCCATGACCATGTCGATCCTGCACGTGGGCCTCGTTCTTCGCATTGAGCTTCAACTCCACCGTGATGTACTTCACGATCTCGTCAAGGCTCATGCGGGCGAAGATGACTTGCATCCTCAGCGGCTCCCCGCGCCTCCACTCCACGTTGTTGAGGCGCAGCAACCTTTGCCCCATGGAGTCTCCAAACACCTCCACGTACACGGCGTTCTTCAGTCCCAACATCCGGTTGGGTTCGCCCAGGTTCCTCCTGAAGAACTCCATGATACCCGCATGGGTATCCTCCGCCGCCATGATCCTCACCGCCACCCGCTTCTTGGCGCGCTTCTTCTCCTCATCCTCCAGTCTCCTCTTCCAGTTGCCGGGGAGGATGTCCTTCAGGAGGTGGCGGATCTCGCTGGCCTCGTTCCAGTCCTCCACCAGCTTGAGGCATCTGCGGTACTTCCGCAGATACCGGTTCCACTCCCGGACCCGCAACTCACCGCGGTCCAGCGGCAGCAGGATGGACCACAAGTCCTCCAGCTTCTGGTTCGGAGCGTCCACCCGCTCCTCATCCTCCAACCACTGGAGGCAGGCCTGCTCCGTACGGATCAATCCTTCCCGGATCTGATCCCGCAGCTCCTCCTTCAGGTCCTGCGCCAGCCGGTGTGGGAATGTCCGACATACCCACTTGTCCCGCGGCGCTCCCCGCATCTCGCCGACGACCTCCTCGGCGAAGTCCTCCCAGTCCAGGATGAAGTCATCCAGGTTGGAAGGATTGCCATCGTAGTAGGGGATTTTGATTCCCCTGAGGTCGTCAATCCTGATGGCGTTTTCCGACGTCCCCAGCCACCACTCCACCGAGACGGATACCCCCTGTGGTCGGGGGGTGTGAGTACACTCCCCGTACATCCCTCTCCTCCATGGAGTGCGGTCCAGTTGGGCCTGAACCCATGGGGTTTGGAATGCGGGAAGGACTTGCTCCATCGGCAGTCCATATCCCCGTATTGGGGTCCTTCGTCCACAGGTTTCCGCCTGGATGACCTCGACCATGTCCGTCGGCGCTTCCCATGGTTCGCCCCTGCATGGTCTGGCTCTGGATCTCGTCTTCCGCATAAACTACCATATTCGTCGTGATCGGTAGATTCTTGGCGGCATGGGACATCTGTACCGTCAGGCTCTTCGGGTCCGTGGTTACGTGCCCTTCCCGCATGGACCCAGCCGGTGCCGTGTGTTCCCCGAGCATTGTGGATTCGCTGAACATGGGAACAAACGGCAGCGCACCCGGGTCAACACGCGGAGGCGCGTATGGTGCCTCTGCCGGGCCGCCCATGGGTTTATCCATGGCGCTCCTGAGGGTCTTAACCCGCTCCACCAGCTCTGCCGCGGCCGGCTTTGCCGGGAGCTCCGGACCCGAGGCGAAGGGCTGTAGCTCCTCTAGCCTTTTCAGGCGTCCCTACATGTCCTCCACCAGGTGGAGGAGGCTGTCCACCACTCGCTGCTGCTTCTCCAGGGCCAGCTCCAGATTCTCCCGGTACCGGTCCCGCTCCGCTCGCAGCTCCTCCATGTCTTTCTCCGCGGCCGACTGGTCATCCAGGATCCCGGCGACGTCCGTCTCTAGGCCGTCCTTCGCGTTGTCCAGGCTGTCGAGGCGGTGCACAATGGCGTCCATCCCCATCTTCGGGTACTTGCCCATGAGGAAGGACAGGTGCTCGCAGTGGCACGCGGCGTGCTTTCCGCCTGATCCAGCGCATCCCGCGGCTCCCGGCGCCTCAGACTCATCGCCCATGGGCGTATCGCCTATGGCGTCCGTCTCTGGTCCTGTGTGCCGGGGCACAGGTGCCGTCCGGGCCCTGGCTGGCCTCTCCAAGCCCTCGGCGTCGTGCTCCAGGCTGGGTTCTGGGGCCGTGTTCGCCCTTGTGGGCGGTCTGGCCGTCTCCTCCGACTCCGAAGGTGGCTCATAGGCTGTCCGATAGCCCTCGGAGTGCCCCTCGGATTCCCACAGCCTGACCGGGCTAGGGTCCGTATCCATAGCCCCGGCGTCCCTTGCCGCCGCCTTGGGTGACCCGCGCTTCCGGTAGCGCCGGGCCCGTCCTCCACTGCTGCCTGAATGGCAGGCCTCATCAGAGTCCTCCGCGGCGGAGTGGAGGTTGCATGCCTTTCGGCAGCGACGCTCACACATGGAGACCAGGTCCTCCATGTCACGTCCTCCTCTTCCCGAATGTCGTACTTCTCTTCGGGCTTCAACTTCCCGGAGTTCGCCATGCTCTTGAACGTCTCGGTTCTTCTATGGCTCGAATCTCCGGCGTGGTCTCCACCGAGTCCACAATACGCACCCGGGGCGTACTTGGGCAGGGCTCATAGGGGCCCAAGTCCCCGGGTCGGCGGTAGGTAGGGGCAGCAGGTAAGCCTCTGCTACCATAAAAAAGGTCCCTACCAGGACCAGCTCCTGCTGTGCCCCTTCCGCCTGTAACCCCTGCCGATTTGCTCCTGATCAACGATTGCATTTATCAAAATCCAGGATTCCAAATCCAAAAGTATAGAAAAAAAAATACAATCCTCCTTCAACCCTGAACAGCAACCAGATCCCACAAATCCAGCAATAATCCAATTCACACTGCGGGCTTCCGTTCAGCACACCGGTCGTCCCACGGTGGCGGGCATGTACAAGAATTGCACCAAGGAAGAAAGCCCTGAAATTGGCATATGAACACAAATCAAGCAAAGTTGGGGAAAGAGGTAAACCTACACATTCACAGCCATAAACCCCTCATTCCCTGGACTCAAGACCTTCCCTTGACTCACCAACATATTGCCCTGAACCAGGTCAAATGAGATGGCTGAATGCCATGTGTCACAAGTCACTACATAAACCCCAAAAATGTGTTCACTCCCAAGCCTCTAACTCCTAGCCCAATAGGGGAGGTGGCGTGTAATGGCCTAGAGTGGCACTCAGGACCATGCCCTACCCTGACATAACCTTGGTTGGACTTGGAGTCGAATGGGCTTGGAGAACTGCCCCATGAAGATGACCTCACAACCTAACCAAATCAGGCAAAACACACCATAGTGCCCAATATTCAACTATATACTCAAAAATGCATATGGCAAATACCCAAATGCTCCATGCATGTGTCAAACCGGAAAGTAATATACAAGGGTGATATAGACCAAAGGTCCATGCCCAAGAATATCCCATCATTGGCTCCGAAACCCTTCCGGTTATGTACATGACATGCTTCACAAGTCAACTCATGAATTTGAGACCTAATTTTGTGAGGCCTCGTGTGCCAAGCCAAAGTGACCATGTGATCCGGCACATGGTGAGGTACAACACCGAAGCATATGCCAACATATAAGCAACATACCATAGTTCACGGATCTCTAGGCACTTTACTGTTAGCCGACCAGTTGAGCGCATAAAACACAAAAATGAGCATAAAATGAGGTCAAAAACATGAAAATATGTCCAAATACAAAGTTGTCATGATAGTATATCTCTATGCTCACCCATGATATCCGCTCATGGTTCAATACACAAATGATTGGAGCCATTTGCGAACAATTCTGCCACTTGGATCCCCAATCGGGCGCATGGAGATACCTTCGCCACTCATATCTACATGCCCCATGAAAATGGGAGTGCACTCATGGATCTCTTTTCCCAACATACCATGAGCAATACATATGCGGTAGACTTAGTCTAGCGCTTTGAATTCCACAATTGGGACATGGGCAAAGCCCTTGTCACGTGTGGCTCCCCATCTCTTCGGCCACACGAAGATATACAACATGGGCGTGAGCATATTGAAGCACATATCATGCATATAACACATACCCTCAAAAGTGGCTCCCACCATGGTATGCCATGCCCCTCCATGGACATAACTTCACGTTAAAATTACGTGGGAACCCAAGGAAAATATCTATGCAACCCCAACACTCATGCGGTACACTCGAAAGTCGCAATAAAATATTCGGTTGCACGGTCCAAGAGTTATATATCACTTTCTACCCTCTTGACCATTATCCCTTGCTACACCGGGCATGTATACACACCAAAGGCGTTTGATGCTTCCTAAATTAGCTTGAGACCAAGGCGCTTGCAACCCAGCCTTCCTTATTCTCTTTCCTCACACTGGCGCGTAGATATGGCCCTTCAAAGTGGTCCCACGATTCACTTTTGTTTCCCTTATATCTCCAAGTCAAATGGGTGGCAAGTATAAGGGAAACCTGATTCGGGCATAGGGAAAAGAGTATGACCACTCGAAGAAGACCAAATCAAGTGCGGCGATGTCGAAGTCGAAAATACGATTTCGACATCGCGAAAAATTCGGAATAAAATTTCGAGTGCATATTTAGAAAATTGCGGAAGCAACGAACCCTTTACTGATGAAATCTGACCCTTCATCGGGGTTTCCGCCAAAATATCTGGAAATAACAGTTAACCAATCGGTTAACGCAAAATCGCGAGCCAACTGACGGTCGCCGATACATTGACCATCAGAACGAAACGCTGAAAAATTATGGAAACATTATGATAATAAAACCCTGTTGATTCCTGATATTCCGATATATAAATCTCCGCTGGCGGTGCCTCGGTACTGAATATGGCCGCTCATAGCCGGAATGGCCAAACCTATCACACTATCACATCGGGTTAGGTCAGGTGGATGGGAGAGTATGATATCAGCCAATGGCGGCTTGCCGGCACATAGATACACACCCCAAGTGACCTCAAGATGGCCACGGGGGTCCGAACCGGCTTCACGTGTACCTGGGCACCGTACCGGGAGACCCGGGCATATACATCCTGCCCAACAGGTTCAGGGAACACGCCATCCCCCTCCACGGTGTAGAATCCCTCGCCCTGGGACCGCCCCCACCAAAACACCAACACCAGCACATCCCGGGGGACAAACGGACACAGGCGCCAGACGGGGAAAAAAGGCCCACCAACGCGCCCTAGCCCACATCACTGTCCACCCCGCAGCCCACCTACCAAAGGACTTCGGCACGGAGCGCCACATCGTCCTGGAGGGGCAAGCCCACCACATCATCACCGCCGCCCTGTACACCCTTGCCGCCGAGGAACGCCACTGGGACCCCACAACCATCCCAGCGATGCCCCCACCACCGCAGGGCCCCAAAGATCCCGTCACCCCCTTGTACATCGATCAACTCCTAAGCCGCAGGGCCACTCCACACCTCCACCCCTCCAGGATAGTACTAGCCATCGCATCGTGGGACACCCTGGACACCCCCCCCAAAACAACCTGCCATCCACATCCTCAAAGCGGACGCACAATGGTAGGTCCTCCACTGGGCACACGGAGTCCTCATGGCGGCCCAGGCCTATACCCCGGAAATAGACCCGGAAGACCCCCCACGGGGCCGGCACCGACTCCTCCAGGCCACCACCCTCACAGGCCGCGAAGGCGCCCCCTGGAAAGCCCTCCACACACCACTCTACTGGGCTCAAGACTCCCCCAACGGCCCAGACACACCGGAACCCACGGCCCCCTGGGTCATGCAGGCCAAGGCCATGAGGAACTACCACCTTCACCACCCCTTCGACGACAGCCCGGCCGCACTGCCATGGCCATCAGATCCCCCGGAGACCGTGCGCAAGCTCGCCGACATCATGCGCAGCCACGCGAAAGCGAAAATGCAAACACCGGCAGAACCCCCACTGAGGGATCCGGGCCAGCAAGCAACGCACCCCTTCTTCAAACCCCACGCCCCCCCAGCCCCGCTACCTCCAGTCCCACCCAAGCGAGCGAGACGAAAAAGGGGCGCACCCGCCCCCAACCAAGCCGGAAAAGCAGCCACCTCCCGACCCCCCGCATCCCAACCGACCCACCCGGCGAACCCAGACCAAGCATCCTCGTCATCCTCCCTCCCGCCATTACCACCGCCCCACCCGGACCAAGCATCCTCGTCATCCTCCCTCCCATCACTACCACCGCTGCACCCGGACCAGGCATCCTCATCATCCTCCCTCCCGCCACCAGCACCGCCCCCGCCCGAGGCGTGGCCAGGATTCGAAAAGGGCGCGAAGGTCCAGCAGCCCTTCCGCAACGACCACACAGGCGACTGGATCTGGTGTGAGGGCACGATCCAGTACCGCCTCCGCGACCCGGGGGACAGCGAGGGGCCACAGATCCGGGTGATCTGGCACTGCCAAAAGGAGCTAGACCAAGGCAGCAGCGCCCCGGACAAGCCAGAAGGCTACACCCTGGAGCTCACCAGCGCCCACCCCATCCGACTCCGCACCGGAGAGAACAAGGCCCACAGAGGCACCAAATACACTGGGGAGCTCCCCCCGGAGTGGAGCCTAGGCCTCCCCCCGCCGCGCCTACCCAAGCGCCCACCAACCTGCAAAACGTCCCCGAGCCCCAGTCCCCCTCCCTGACGGGGCAAGGGCCGAGGGCACAAGCCTCCACAGCCCCGGCCCGCCCCCACCGAGGCCACCGTCAACCTGCTCGACCTCAACCACCCGGCCGTCACATACTCCAAGGACGCCACAACCGCCCTCCAGGAGCTCCTGATGGCACAGGGGCCGGGGTGGGTTCCCCACCTCCTCACGTTCCAGGAACAAGGCCTACAACGCGACGACCCCCCGAAAACCACCCCCATATATACCCGGAAATCGTACACATGCTACTGGCACAAGGGGACCCCCCTGTACGCCCGAACCGGCATCCACGTCCACCTCGTCCACCACCTCAGCGTCCCAGGGAGGCTAGGTGTCTATGAGGTCGTCGGGGACGGATGGCAACCCAACGTCATCAACGCCCACGTCCCCTTCGGCGATGCCACGGAACCCTTCCTCCAAGCCCTGGCCGAGGCATACCGCCAGATGGCCATGCTCGCCCCCACAATCATCATCGGCGACATGAACGCCGCCCCCACCCCGGCGGACCGAGGGGGACAGGCCACACCCCAGGACCATGCAGTCCGCGACACCATCGAAATGCTGGGGCTCGTGGACCTGACGGCCAACCTCGAAGGCCATCCATCCCACTTCCCCCACCAAACAGATGCCGCCCCATCCCGCATCGACGTATGCTATGGCGACCCCACCACCATCATCCGGGCGGAGGCCCGATGTGGACCCCTCCCGCTGGGACCCACAGGCCATAGCCCCCTGCACATCCGCCTCACCATCCCCAACCTCCCCTCCAGCCCCCCAGAAAATGCGGACCAAGGCCTACCACCCCCCCTGAAGATGTACCCACTGCATGACAAGCATGCCTGGTCCCAATATCACAGGGCCATAGACCGCGCCCGGCACATCCAACCAGACCCCACCGACCTACTCACAGCCATGCGCACGGCCGCCGTCGCCTGCGGCTTCCAGCAACACCCCCACACAGACGACGACCAACCACCCACGGCCCTAGGGGACATGCTCCATGACCTCTGGCATGCGAAGCAACAACTGGCGACCCTCCTGCACACCGACACCCCCCAAACCCGCCGCCAGATACACCAATGCAGGACACAGATAGCCCACATCAGGGCAGACCTGCAGCGGTGGCACATCCACAGGCAACAGCGCATCGCCCAGGAACACGAACGGTATGTGCAACATGATCTCCCCTACAAGGCCATCCGCCACCTCAAGGACGCCATGACCGACACCGGCCACCGCACCATCACCACGGTCCGGCAGGAGGACGGCTCCCTCACCAACAACCCAGCCACAGTGCTCCAAGCCACCCAAGACAGCTTCCTCCGGCAACACACCCCCACCCAAGACACACTGGACCCAGACACCCAGGCCAAAATCGACCGCCTCCCTCGGGTCTTCAACCACGCCCAGAGGAGGCAACTGGAAAAACGCCCCTTCACCATCCGCGAAGTCCGGAAGGCCATCCAGAGTCTCCGGCAACACAAAACCCCAGGCTACGACGGCCTCCCTGCGGAGGCCTACTACCACCTCCCCGCCCACCTTCTCCGCATCCTCGCCCACCGCCTCTGGGACATCGTCACGGGGCAGACCCCCCTGCCACCAGACTGAGCAAACGTTGTCCGCCCCCTCTACAAAAAAGGGGACTGGGCAAACCCGGACAACTGGCGCCCCATAGTCTGTGCGGTCACGGAGGTCAAAATCGTCTGGACCATCCTCCTACGCCGCATCCGCCCCCACCTGGACCCCCACATACCAGCCAGCCTCTGGGGGGCCATCCCAGGCCGGTCCCCACAACAGGCCATCTTCCTCCAGGACACCATTGCAGACATGGACCCGGTGGACCTCATCATCGCCTCCCCCGACGTCAAAGGAGCCTTCCCGAACACCCCCTGGCTCCTTTTAGAAGCGGTGTGGAAACGCCTGGGCCTCCCCTTCTACAACTTCGCCTCCGGCTACATCCGCACCCGCAAATACACGGTCCGCACTGGAGCAGGCCTCACCCCCTTCCTGGAGCCAGGCAGCGGGGTCCCCCAAGGGGGAGCAGAGGGCCCCTTCCTTTACCTTCTAGTGACGCTCCCCCTGGCCCTTGCAATCGAGCAGGATTACCCGGCCTACGCACCCTACCCCCTCCTCTCCCCCCTGGTGGGCTTTGCGGACAACACCAACCTCACGGTCGCACACACCCCACACGAACCCCATGCCCCGGACCCCGGGCCAACGGTCACCCAACAGGCCAATGACTTACTGGACGTGACCGTCTCCTACCTCTCCCACAACAACCTCATCGTCCACCCCACAAAGTCAGTCGCCATGATCAAGCGGTCTGCCACACCCCCCACCCTAGGGCCACAAGGGCCCCCCATGCAAGTCGTGACAACCACCACCCACCTGGGGGTAATCCAGGCCGCCAACCCTGAGGACGCCACCCTCCCTCCCAAGTTGCAATCACACCTCGCCCATCTCCCCAGATATGCGTCCCCGACCACCAAGGCCCTCTCCCTGTCCCACCAGAGCCTGGCGTACTACCTCACCGGGGTGTTGAACGCCTCCATAGGCTTCCAAGCACTCCACCTGACACACCCCACCACCGCCCTCCAGCCGGCCACACGCGCCGTGTCCAAGGCATGGGCAGCACACGGGGGCTGGCCCACCTCCATACCCACCCGCGCCATCCGAGCGGCATGGCCCCACTATGGGGACGCCATAGGGGACGAGGTCAAAGCGGCCTACACCAGACACACCGCCCTCCTCCTTCACCGCATGACCCACAACCACTCACCGGAGGTCCGCGAGGTCACCACAATCCGCCTCCAAGCCGCACAACGGGCCCGCAACACATGCCCGCGCTGGGTACTCCACCAGACGGGCATGCCCACCAACATGAACACGCGCCTGTGGAACCACCTGCAGCTTCTCCCCCCATCCCGACACCACGCCATACTCACCAACCACACGTGCCCAGAGGAAGGGCCTCTAGCGGTCCTCTGCGGGGACCTCCACCATCACCCCAAGGGCACCATTCACACCATAGACCTTGTCGGCGCCTCCATCACCGTAGTATACGTCACCCTCCCCCAAATGCGGGTCCTGCACCACAGCGGGGCACACCACACCCCCTTTCTACAGCTTCCCGAATGGCCTCAATACCGCCTCTTCCACCAGTACCTCACGCAGACGGCACGAGCAGCGGGACACACTCTGCCGGGAAGCAAAGACATGCAACCAGCCTACCGAGAATTCACAAAGCAACACCCCCGACCCATCCCAGCGACACCGTCCTACGCACCCACCGGCTCGAAACACGAACCCGTCCCCCCGGTGACGGGCCCAGTCCCACCACTAACCCTACTACTGGCCCTGAATGAAGCCAAACCCACGCAGACCACCGTCATCCACCACGGGGCAAAATGGCGCATACCGAAACACCACATGACCGCCCGAGACCTACCACGGGTCCCCCATGACTCCCAGAGCATGCCACGCACATGTTGGGCCTGTGACCCCGAGGCACCAACCACAACATGGCCCGTACTACACCTCATAGCACGCCACCACACCCACCCCACAACCCACCTACCACCAGAGGCCTACGCATGGGTAGCCCCATGGTGCCACCGCACCGACACTAACCCCACGGTAGCATGGAACCCCGACCACGCGCCCAAATGGCTCTTCACCACTACACCCACATGGCCCCGCCCCGACCCGGCAGGGGTTGCCATCCGTTACAGCTTGTACGAGCCAGGCAGAACGGGCAAGCACGAGCACCCCTACTATCCGCTCCACCACTCGTGCCACACACCGGAGCACCGAACACAAACCCTCACATGCCACGACCTAAACCCAGACACAGCCTACATCCTCCACTACATCTACTCCTACCTCACACAAGGACAGCCGGAGCAGGGAGTCATAGCCCTGTCCCCCGAAGCGAAACACATCATCTCCAAAGGAATAGGGGTATACGCCACCCCCATCCTGCAGCCCACAACCCCAGTAGCCCACCTCACCACGGGCCTCGCCATATACGCCTACCTGCCCATGAACCCATGCCGCCTCCCACAACCATCAACGGCGGACCGGCTCTTCTTCACCGACGTCTCAGGCGAATCCGCCCTCACGCCCATCACCGGGGGGGCCACCCTGCAGCTAACCCACACCGGGGGACACTACCACATGGACCACCACACAGGCCACGCCACCAAAGGGGCCTCCTCCCACGGGGAGCTAGGGGCCATGGCCGACGCCATCACCGAGATCGCGGCCCACCTACCCGCCCACTCCCCGCACATCGTCCGGGTCTGGTTCGTGGTAGACGCCACTGTCGACACACACCTGCTCCTCCGCATAGCAAGGCAACCACTTCACAAAGCCACCGCGACGAGCCTCGGCACCCAGGCACTGCTGCTCTGGAAAGCCCTTCGCAGCCTTCCCCCCTACGTCGAACTCCACATCGTGAAACAAGACTCCCACAGACACCAATACGGAAATGGTAAGGTCGACAACCAGGCAGTACACCAGCGCACAACGCACCTACCAGCCCTCCAGATCCCTGACCTCGGCCGAAACCACACACACCTCCAAACCATACCCCCCGTACCCGAGCCCCATCAGACCCCGGACTGGGTACCAGAGGACGCCCCCTATTCCTCCCACAACAGAGCATACCACTACCCCAACACCATCCAACATCTCGCCCGCGTGCTCGGCGACGCAGACAGCCGGGCGCACATCCAGGAGCTCCAGGACAGATTGCAAATCCCCCTCTACCACTCAGCTGTGCGCCCAGCAAACGTCCCAGCCCACCTCCAAAAACGACGCATCCAGCTCCTGAGGGAGCAACTACCATTCCTCACCAGGGTCGCCAGAAGGCTCGCCCGCAAACAGATCCACGTCCCCGAAGAACACACCCGTTGCCCGTGCAACCACACCACCCCGGTGGACTGGGAACACTTCAAGAAATGCCCCCTCCATACAGGCAGTGACACGCTAGTGGGCTGGTCCCCGGCGGAAACCCTACGACAACACGAAGGATGGCCAGCCCACAGCCACGCACACCAGGTCACCGAACACCTCTTCCGGGATCCCCTGGTCAAAGAAGCCACCATGAGAGGGGCGGTGACACAGGCCCTGCACCGACACCTCACCAAACACACGGAAAGCCCCATGGAGGCAGCAGCGCACCTCCAGCTAGAGGCAGTCCGCAGAGCAGCGGCCCAAATGGTACACCGCAAACACCTCCTGTTAACACACGCGGAGCAACTCACCAACCCCACCGCCAGGGAACACATGCAGCGTCTCATCCATTACCATGCGGTGCATGACCAGTAAGAAAAAGTGCTTTTCCAATGCTTTGAGGCATACTCTAGTTGTATTAGAGATGCACTGAGCATCCAGGCATTTCTATCTTAGTATTGGTCCCAACAAAAGTGGTGATAACACATTTTGACCTATGGAACCAAACACCCAATCAGGATATGGAGTGGACCCCTTAATCCCCTTTCAATGTGAGGCAGATCATCTTTTCCTGAGTTGACCGAGAACTGACATATCCAAGGCAGAGCCTATGAATTTATCTATGTTTTTCCATGAATACTTAGTTGTCCTAGTGGTATGCACCCTAGGGGGCTGGGCACCTCTTTTTGAGAGGTCCTGGGTTCAATTCCTGGTCAGCCTAGCTAAGTAGGAAGATCGCATGTGACATGGCAGTGACCTCATCGCCACATGCCCTGCCACCTCAGCACATATGGGACCCAAAACAAAGAGTGCACATCTCCTGAGATGGCACTATGGAGATAGAGTGACCATGGGGCAGTTTTCCAACTCTTTTCCAACACATTTCAGCTATCTTTGTGAATATGCATTCCGATTTGACCTGAGTTGCAGTTTCTGTGAATATCCTTTCATCTTTCACTGTTTACACTGCAGCCCTTCATGCTTTGATCCTGATTCTCTTCTCCTTGCACACCTCTGGCTTGGGCTAACCTGGATTTACTGTATTTCATCAAGCAAAAGCTTTTCATCTCCAAAAACAAGCAGCAGGAAACCCTACACCAGCAGCAAGCAGCAGGAGAGACAAAAACACAGTGTTGAAACCACTATAAACGTTTCTGGTAGCAGAGGCAGACTGTCTCTGCGCACCGGCAGCAACCCCGCGCCGTACATCCAGTGCGCCGAGTACAGGCACATATAAGCAGAAGGGCGAACGAAGATGGACACAAGGAAGGAGGACGCCGACGTGAAGACAGCGCCAGCGCTTGAGGCACCGGCAAGGCCAGCACCAGGTGAACGGAGATGGTATCACCGATGAGGAGTGCAGCGATATGGAGGTTGAGTACATTTCGTTGCCGAAACTCAAGAGAGAGATCCGTCGAGCTGATCTCACGGGGGATCAAGTATTTCTGTGCTGCATGCCTCGACCGGCAGTGCCGGTCGATCAAATGTACAAGATGCAAGCCAGTGATGACAATGACGGGCTTGACCCCGTTCGACGCAAACTGCCTATTCGACTACACAAGTGGGCGGACCTCTACGACCCGGAGAAGGCGGAGTATGGCGACCTACCTCCGTATCAACCTGGTAGAGATCATCAAATACGCCTCGATTCGGAAGGTAATCCACCGTGGGTACACCCTTACAAAATGGACCCGAGTCAACTAGATGAACTTCGACGACCATTGGACAAGTTGCATCCATCTGGTCGGATCAGACCATCCTCGAGTCCATATGGAGCGGGTTGCCTGCTGGTGAAGAAGGCCAATGGTAAATGGCGTATGTGCGTTGATTACCGAGCGTTGAATACGCGAACTGTTCGAGATCGGTATCCCTTACCATCGATGCAATCCATCTGGAGTACACTTGGGGGTTCCGCCGTATTTTCGAAGATCGACCTTGTTAGTGGGTTCCACCAGATCCGAATCCACGACGAAGATATCGAGAAAACCGCCTTCAACACACAATTTGGCGCCTTCGAGTGGGTTGTTATGCCCTTTGGCCTCTGTAATGGGCCATCAACGCTCCAACGCGCCGTGAATGATGTCCTTCGAGACCACTTGGGGATCTTCGTATGGGTGTACATCGACGACAACCTCGTCTTCTCGAAGGATGCGGATGAACACGAACGACATCTCAATTCAGTACATGAACTACTCCGTCAACACCAGCTCTTTCCCTG
The DNA here is from genome assembly GCA_964036045.1 of Eutreptiella sp. 'Long Island Sound 2002'. Classification (NCBI taxonomy): domain Eukaryota; phylum Euglenozoa; class Euglenophyceae; order Eutreptiales; family Eutreptiaceae; genus Eutreptiella; species Eutreptiella sp. 'Long Island Sound 2002'. The sequence goes on from OZ038380.1 coordinate 13,457,510, forward strand.
CATCGATAAGTCCACATTCTTCCAGATTCGAGTACCCTTCTGCGGATACATCATCGACAGCGATGGAGTACACATGGACCCCGAAAAGATCAAGGTCATTCGAGGTTGGCCTCCGCCAACTACGGTTCATAAAGTTCGACCATTCATCGGGTTGTGTGGATTTTACCAGCAGTTTGTCGAAGGGTTCCAAGCTGTCACAGCCCCTCGGACCGCAATGTGTAAGGCAGACTTCGAGTTAGAGTGGACAGCCGTACATCAAGCTTCCTTAGACAAGCTGAAGCAAGCAATGATCAATGCAACACATCTCAGTGCTATTGACTCCCGACAGCCGTATCACTTGTACACGGATGCTTCGAAAGACTGCGTGGGTGCTACGCTAGCGCAGCGATGCGCACATGGGAAGTACAAGGGACATCTTCGACCTATTGCCCTCATGTCGCGGAAATTGCAACCTGCCGAAACTGGATACCCAGTTCGAGAACAGGAGCTGTGGGCCATCGTGTGAGCCTTGAAGCAGTGGTTTCATCTACTTCGAGGACCACAGCAGATGCACGTGCACACTGACCACGAAAGCCTTCGTTATCTCAAGATATGCTTACGACCGCTGACACCACGTCAAGCACGTTGGTCCCAGTTCCTCGAAGACTACAACCTCACGTTGTGGTATGTACCGGGCCTTCAGAATCCAGCAGCGGACGCCTGTTCCCGCCTGACTTCACGACAATCGACGGACATCAAAAATGCCACACGTACACGGGCCTTTGTAATACCCTTGGTCGAGAATTGGGCTTCACCAGAAGGAGAACGTGTCGATGAGTTCCTGCATGTACTCGAGGACTCGTTCTCACATGACAAGGTGTGGCCCCAGCCGTACGACCACCTGTACGTTTCGCTTCGAAGCGGACGCTCCGTGGGTAAGGAACCTGATTTTGATGAACATGCGGAACCAGCCCTCCAATTCGACACCGAACCTGCCGTCGAGCCAGAGGACCTGGAGCCCCTACCATCAAACGCAACAGCCGTCGAGCCAGAGAACCTGGAGCCAGTGCCACCAGACGAGATTCTGGCTGAGGATTCACACCAACCAGAAATACATCTCGATGATGCTGGCAACGAGCCAGACATGCCTGCCGACACCGACGACCTTCCCGACGTAAGTATGGACCGCCCTCTTCGAGTTACTTTTGGCAAAGAACTTCGATATCCTCGGACCCTGGCGGAACTGATTCGCTTTCGACGTCACCGAGACGGCACATTACAATCAGTTCCCTTGCCTAAGGTTGGGCAGAACACGCCGTACCCGTCGAGTCTTAAAGGTACAAACCGCCGAGTGCATCGACACTATCAATGCAAGGACTTGACTTCGACAGCTGTGTGGGCAGCAGCCTATCGAGAAGACCCATGTACGAGGCACATCTACGACGTCGCGGTTCGAAGCCCTGCGGCACGACACCAACTCCGCGATGCCAAGTTGTCCTTCGATGATGGCAAATTCTTCCATTTGTCGACAACGGTCAAGTGTGTGCTTGTCCCTCGAATGCTTGTGACCTCGATTGTGGCTATGTATCACGAGTCGGTGTTCTATGGCCATTCGGGTGTCCTTCGAACCATGGCACTGATCAAGCGCGACTACGTTGGTTCGCATCTCCGACATTATGTCGAGCGGTACATCTTAAGTTGCGATGTGTGTCAAGCGGCGAAGTCACGGGGAGTCGACACCGCCAGAGTGCCTAGACCATTACCGGTGCCCGACACCAAATGGCATAGTGTGTCCATCAATTGGGTTTCAGGATTGCCGCCGACCACTAGGGGCCATGACGCCATCATGACTGTGGTCGACCGATTCTCCAAGCGTGGAATGTTCATCCCTTGCCACAAAGATATGACAGCCGACGACCTTATCTATGTGTTCCCACGTGAAGTAATTCCACTGAAAGGATGCCCTCAACAAATTGTTTCCGATCGAGACAAGCTGTTCCAGTCCCAAGCGTGGAAGGAGTTGGCTCAGCGTTTCAAGATCGAGATGCACCAAACAGTAGCCAACCGTCCTCGAGGCAATGGCCTAGCGGAGCGCAGCAACCAGTCGATCCTCCAACGCTTGCGTACACACGGCATCTTTGGGAACAATGAGTGGGATGTCGACCTTTTGTTTGCCGAGATTCAGTTTAACAACCTGACGTCCAATCGCCTTCGACTATCCCCGTTCGAGATAGATGAGGGACAAACACCCCATTTTCCATTGCCTTTTCTCCGAATCACTTCTCATGCACATGAGCCCTCGACCGTGAATGATTACATGCAACGAGCTCAGTGTACCTTCCATTCTGTGCGTGCAATGCTTGCCGAGGAACGATGACGCCAAATGCATGTAGTCCTACAAATGGACCGACACGTTCGGGTGCCTGAAGTGGCGGAACAATGGTGGGTGTTGGTGCCGGAATATCGACATAAAGGGAAACTCGATGTTGTCTGGTGCGGGACTTACAAAGTTCTCGAAGTACTGAATAAGGGCGAGAACGTTAAACTGGACATCCCTGCCCCCTTCGATGGGTTGCGAGTTTCTAATCGAGACAGCGTAAAGCCCTACATCCATCGAGAGGGACAGCCAGTGTGGGAATTCCCGATGCCACCTGTCGAAGCCGGGTACTCCCCTCGACTTGTCAAGATCCTGGCTAGACGTCGAGTGGGATCTAAAAAGCGGCGCACATTCCTGTACCGTTGTGAATGGGATGACGACACATGGTCTTGGGAGTCGAGTAAAGCTCTAGAGGAGGATCCTGTGTACCTCGAGTTCCTTCGACTCCACCCTGAGTAACCTCACTCTTTTTGCAGCGTGTTTTTTCGAAAAACTCATGCGGGGTTCCGGGTCAACCACCGGAGCCTCCGCCTACGGTACTACTTCCCGGTTGCCCCGAACTTCCTCTCGACCTCCACCTTCTCGAGCATCACCGTCGAATGTCATCGATGTTGACGAGATCAACAACACTACCGGTGAAAATGGCGATGGTGCCGAGGCCCCAGCGACATCGACTTCAGCTCGCCGCTGTCGATCGGTAGCGTCAGCCCCAACTCGACCGAGTCGACCGCTGGATCCGTTTTCCGCGCCGAACTGCAGTAAATCGGCATACGCTCGGAGCTCGAAAGGCAAAGGAGGCCCGTCGTGGAAAGGAGGCAAGGGAGGTGTGTCCTCTCGCGAGGAATTTGCAGGGGTAGCACATAGTGGGCGAGTCGTCATGTCAGGAGCCACCACAGGCTTGGAAGTGCTCGAGCGAGCCCTGGCCGGCTGGCCTACTCTTGAATTGACCAAGGGAGGGGGGCCCCCACCCCGCATGCACCCGAAACTTTGCAAGCTGTACGGGCCCCTGCCCCGGGGCAATGCAGAATACTATCGAGGACAGTGCTCGAACCTCGAAGAGTTTGATACCCACTCCAATTCTTCGAATGGGCGGGTTCATGAGGAATGGTTCAATTCTGATGAAGCTCTCGCTTGCTATACGGGATACGACAACTGATCCCCTTCCTCTGTTCAGCGTCCGGATGGGTCGACAGTTCTGGGACATCGAGGCCCAACACCTGGACATCGAGGCCATCCAGGAACGGACCGTCGTGGGGAGGAGAGCCAAATACCGGAGAGCCAAATACCTCCAACTATAACAACAACGACGACACTGCCCTCAAAGACTGGGTCGACCAATCCTGGCAGTCGAATGCCCCGAGAACGCAAACTACCACTCGAACGAACCAGTCCGACTCCTACTACTACAATGACAACGATGAAGACTATTGAGATCTACCCGATGCCTGGTCCGACGACGAGGACTTTGTGTACGCCACACAGAGTTGGTCGACGCCACCGCTCAGTTACGATACTGTGCCGAAACCAGAATCGCTGTGGCAGCCATATAATATGCAACAATACAACCATAAATTCGAGACCATCGATCAACTCCAACACCTGGGCACGTTCGGAATGAAGCCACCCTATCAATTTGGGACGCACGAAGACGATCCACTTGCGACGGAGTACATCAAGCTCGAACCATCGCTGCTCACTATTGCGTCGAGTGCCAAGGCTGGTCAACAAGCAAACCATGTATTCCTGAGCGAACGCCATGCCGCAGTTGTGACGAAAACGAATGCCGCTATCACCGAATTGAAGAAAACCATCACCATCGACAGCTTGGGTCGAACCGCGCCGTTTCCCTACGATACGATGCGAAGCGCGCCTGACACATCTTTCGATGAGCATGGGAATGCCGGTCGCAAGCGAGCTACCAGTGGTATACAAAGATCGAAGTGGCTTGCCAGAACTTTTGAAAGACCCTCGTCGACTGGCGGCGCTACAACGAAGAGCTCGACTGGGGATTCCGAAACAATCTCTCCGAACATGACCTGCCGAATCAAATTGCTCGACTCAACGGCATGCATTGAGAGATCTCAGGAATCGACAACCTGATGCACGTCGCCGATCGAATCGACCTAATCTTCAGGTACCCACGCCCCTGGACCGAGGACAAGATGAAACGAGTCGCAGCCGTTGCCGTTTCGATCCTTGGAGTTGTTCGAGACCTGCAGAAGGTTTGCCAGACGAACGACTGGCTGTTCGAAGATGGAGCCCCCTTTCTCGCGTACAAAGTCGATTTGCTTCTTCGCCGACACCAACTGCGAGGCCTACGAGGTACCTCTCGACTTGGGTACAAAAGATATGGGTGCCCTCAACATCGAACACAGGACCTTGTAGTCCAACTCCAGGAGTACTATCGACTCGGAGAATCGACCGGACCCTATGCGTACAACGCTGTCGCACCAGGTGCCCCCATTGACCTTGTCCAGCTGGCGACGATTTACCAGACTGGACCTGGACGACTCGGATACCACGACTTCGATAAGGAAATCCAACGAGTTGCTCGCCTTCACTCGACCAGTAGATTCGGGCCACCTCGCCCTCCTGTCGCCATCCTGTCGCCTCCCTGTCGCCTCCCTGTCGCTGTTTTGGCACTTTCAGCACCCTGTCGCTCCCCTGTCGCTTGCCTGTCGCTTCCCTGTCGCTGTCCTGTCGCTCCCCTGTCGCTCTCCTGTCGCTTCCCTGTCGCTTTCCTGCCGCCCTCCTGTCGCTATCCTGTCGCTTCCTGTCGCTTCCTGTCGTTTCCTGTCGCCATGCTACTTTTTTCCTGGCACCTTCCTGTCGCTCTCCTGTCGCTCTCCTGTCAGTCCCACCTGTCGCTCTCCTGTCGCTATTTCCCGTGGCCTCCCTGTCGACCTCCTGTCGCTTGCCTGGCGTCTTCCTGCCGCCTCCCTGTCGCCTCCCTGTCGCCTCCCTGTCGCCTCCCTGTCGCCCAACGTGGTAACCTGTCGCTCTCCTGTCGCTTACCTGTCGCTTGCCTGTCGCTTGCCTGTCGTCTTCCTGCCGCCTCCCTGTCGCCTCCCTGTCGCCTCCCTGTCGCCTCCCTGTCGCCCAACGTGGGAACCTGTCGCTCTCCTGTCGCTTGCCTGTCGCTTGCCTGTCGCTTGCCTGTCGCCTTCCTGTCGCCTCCCTGTCGCCTCCCTGTCGCCTCCCTGTCGCCCAATGTGTTACCCTATCGATGGAAAGCCATAGATACCTCAAACAACCAGTTCTATAGTACTAAAAATGTTCTTTGTTCATGCCAAATTGTGAGATCTCACCTTAGCAAACCTCCCCAAAGGTGTGCAAAGCAATGATGCAAATCGTAGATCGATGGTTCAATCATTTGCATTGTTTGGCAATCCTAAATTCCTAACACTCTTGGTGATCTACTATGCACATTTGCATGGCCGCTCAGCTGTAGGCTCGCAACCATTTTGCAAATCAAATTGAATCTCACAATTATGTAGTACACACGCCGCCAAGAAGAAGTAGGTCAACTCATTATATTCGTACGATCCACCTCGGCTCTTAACTCGATGAAAAAGGCCAAACTTCTTGATGTTGGAGAATGCGTTTTCAATAGCAATGCGCTCCTGAGGTGCAATGATGAAAGAGCAACATACTACACAAATCAAACATACATTTCTTTGGCTTTGGGCTTTTGCGTACTAGCATAAATACCTTGGACACCATTCGATTGAACCGGCGAACATAAACTTCCGCTACCACTTGTTGTGCATGTTGCCCAGGCCGTCTTCGACCATTGCCCCGGCCACCACCACCACACTGAGCTTGACCTCTACCACCACCACCACCACCATCTCCTGTCGCTTTCTCCTGTCGCTTCCCTGTCGCTTCCCTGTCGCCGCTAGCCCTGTTGCCCTCCTGTCGTCTTCCTGTCGCTTTCCTGTCGCTTATCCTGTCGCTATGTCTTGTTTCCTGTCGCTTCCCTGTCGTCTCCCTGTCGCCACCCTGTCGCGGCCCTGTCGCCCTCCTGTCGCCCTCCTGTCGCAGCTCTCCTGTCGCCTTCCTGTCGCCTGCCTGTCGCTTCCTGTCGCTTTCCTGCCGCTTTCCTGCTGCTTTCCTGTCGTCTTCCTGTCGCCACCCTGTCGTCTTCCTGTCGCCACCCTGGCGCCGTCCTGTCGCTCCCTGCCGCATTTCAGCGTCGCCTGCCTCGCGTGGCCCGAATCTAGTGAGGAGTACGTCAACCTCTGTCCTTTCGTGGACGCCGCAGATTTGTTTCGACGCATGGGTACCTCGAAATACCTCATTTCCCCCTTCGAAGGCGGATACGAAGATGGACGACGTTGGCGTCGAGCGGTCACGTTCAGAAGGGATGTCTACGCTGATGAACGGGAGGAGATCGAGTCCAACGACTCGCCTGCGAGTGACCCGTTCCACCCGGACCCTGTCGACTACCGGTTTTTGCCGGCAGAGTCAAACGTCTACCTGCACCACTTCGACATCCTGTTCTTCAAGTACCTCACGCCGATCCATGATGACTTCAAGGTTGCCCATCGACGCAAGGTGAGCTGCCGAGACCAAGTCCTTGAAGCGGTCATTGTCGACACGGCTTCGAGCCTTGTGACTGCAGAAGCGGTTCGATTCGCTCTGCAGAGTGCTCTGGCTGATGGCCAGTATGTGCATCAACACCTCGGTCGACTCCAAGAAGAAAGTTCTCGAACCGACATGCTTGAGGTCATTGACCGATATGCCCTCGGCCCTGGAGTTGATGACGTCAGTGCCATCATCGTTGTTGGAAGATTTTTGATTGCTGACACACCGTGGTGGCGAGTCGATACGCAAACTGGTCAGTTCTACCACAGCATGGCCGCTGGTACTGGTTCGAAGCAAACCTATCGATGGTCCACCGGTCGACATGATGCCTTCTCCTTCGAAGTCACCAATTGGACGGATTTGTCGAACGAGGACTGAAGCGGTACCCAGAACCCCATGGCTAGGGTAGGGCATACAACCGGTCTCCGGTCCACTAACCCCATGTACGGAAGGGAAGACGCCCGTTGACGCCCGGTGCGAGCCCGGCGGGAGCGTGTTCCGTGCCGTAAAGCCCCGCATCGGCAACCGATGCACGGCCAGCGGAGATTTATATATCAGAACATCAGGAATCAACAGGGTTTTATTTTCATACTGTTTCCGTCAATTTTTACGCTTCCGTTCTGATATTCACTGTTTTGACAGCTGGCGGTTAGCTCGCGACTTTAGCGTAACCGCCAGTTTAACTGTTATATACAGATATTTTAGCGCAAATCGTGACGAAGACTCTAAAGTCTTCGGGAATTGCATTGATGCATCCGCAATTTTCACATTCTACACTCGCAACCTTGATCCGAATTTTTCAGGATGTCGAAATCAGATTTTCGACTTCGACATCCCCGCACTTGATTTGACCTCTTTCGAGTGGACCTACGTGCTTCCCTATGCACGAATCAACTTTCCTTTTGTCTTGCCCTCCATTTGTCTTAGAGATATGGGCAAAACAAAGTTGATTCGTGAGGCCACTTGTGAGGGTCATATCTCGTGCCGCTTGCGAGGAATGACAATAAGAAAACGTGGGATGTATTCACAATACTCCCGACGTAATTTAGGAAGCTTTATATGCCTTGCGTCTCCACATGTGCGCGCTAGCGTAATGGATCATGGTCAAGAGGGTAGAGTTTGCGTTATAACTCTTTGGCCATGATATTGCGTGCGTTAAGATAACTTTCGAGTGTAGCGCGCGAGTGTTGGCGTTGCATAGAAACTCTCCTTGAGTTCCTATGAGCGATTGACACAAAGTTATGCCCTTGGAGGGGCATGACATATCGTGGGGGGAGCTACCTTTTTGGGCAATATGTGGTATGTGCCATGTGTTGTGTGGCGTGCCCATTTGGCGGGTCCATCGCTCCAAGCCAAACCCGCCAATGGACCTCATATTGCGCAAGCCCCTTCTCCATACTCCCCACGATCAATTGCAAGCCTAACCTTCGTGGAGGGAAGCTTGTGTGGCGATCCCAAAGCGATGCGTTGGGAGGGAGGTGTGTGTTTTGCAATTTTCCATATTTTCATGTGCCCACTTGGGAAGTAGCGCTCGTGACCTTTCAAAGCGCCCCAAGTGGAGCACATATGTAGAATCGTAGGTCATTGGTGTCAAGTCATTGTGTTTAGAAGGATTAGTTGATTGCATGATCCAAGCCGAAGATATTATAATATAATTGTGCACCTTTCAAGGCACTTTTGTGTGGTTTTGTGCCAATTTTGCCGTTTTTGGCCCGTCATGATGTCAAGTGGCGACCGTGTATCTCAACGTTGCGTTCAATTGACATCATGACTCAAGTATGTTATGAGGGTACATACTTCGGTGCCCAACATATCTTGGACCCGGCGAATAACTCCCCTTGGGCTTGGCATACCGTGGCCGCCATGTTGGCGATTTGGGATTATCCCAAATCATGGGCTCACTTGGCGACCCTGCCATTCCCAATACCGGAGGAGTGTAACAGGGCCAGAGCCCTAGCCCCTTGGGTTCTCCTGGTCTTGGTGTATGGCGACCATTTCCGTTGATCTCCGCCTGCAGTTTCGGAAAGAACCTTGCTGATTTTATCCAAAAATCCTGCAAGCAACACCTGAACCCCGTCAGTGGCATGCACGTTCAACACGCTTCATGTCGTCTTTTGCTTCCTTCTGTCGGAGGTTCATCCATACCCATTGTACGAAAGATTCATAGACCCTTGCCGGGCCTCACCACTGGCGCATACCTGCAGACACGTAACATACAAAGAACAGGGCATGCACCTGGCCCTTTCGTGAACGATCTACTCTACAACATTCGAGAATCGTCTTTATAAATGCGGGCATTCGCAATAATTATAACTACAGCGTTCAATAGGCTTTTTATACTATAAATCCGTGATTTCCTAAACTCTGTAGTCAATGCTGACGATCACATCGCTGATCTGGCGACCGCGTCTCGCGCTTTGTAGCGCGCTCTGTCTCCAAGCGCTCCAGCGCTCCAGCGCACTCTGTCGCAAACAATAATAAAATACAAAATATGCAAAAGCATATATAAAAAGTAGACAGAAAAAATAAAAATATTAAACACGGCGCTGACCATTACGAGGTCTGTGCCGAAGACGGTCGTGGGGCAGCCGGACCGGCTTCAGCCCCCTTCTGAGAAGTGAACCGACGGTTTTGGAACCGTCCGTTCACGCACATCCACTCCATCTCCTCTTGTCCGCACCGTACCTTCGAGTGCAACTGCCACTTACGACTCTCGCGGCATGCAACTCTAGCACGGATGGTCACGGATGGTGTTAGCCGCTCACACGTCGCTTCTACGTCGCTTCGGCAGCCGGCACGCGTGGACGCCCCTTCCTCACGTCGGAGTACTCGCTCCCCAGGTTTGACGAAATCCCTGTGGCGTGGGACGTTGTGCTTGGTCTGTGTGGCTTCCGAAGACTTTGCTGGCGACGGCTGTCTTCTACCAACGCTTCCTCAACGGACACTTCGTTGGCTGGGACATGGGCAGGCACATGTGGTACAGATCCGGACCACATATTTTGCAGTGACCCGCTGCATCACGAGTATGCCGCTGGTTCTCTGGGATCTCAGGCATTTGAACAATAGGTGCCCACAGCGGCACCGTCATGGATAGTCGCTGCATGGTGTCTGCTGCATCCTCAACGGACTCTGAGCTCGTTGATCCTGCTTCACTCACCGCGCGAAACTCCATGGACCCCCTTGGACTGGTTTCGAAGAGCTCCTGCAGCGTTGCTTCATCCAAATCCGTCCACCAGGGATCTCCTCCGGCTGCGCTGTCACCGGACTGGTGTTCATACTCCACATGGCTTCGATTGCCGTCGCTCCGCGCCTCCTCAGTGGTTGCAGCGCTGCTTGACTCCCACTCGGTACGCGATGACGGACTCGTTGCACGCGAATCTGAGCTGGGCAGTGGAGAATGAAAGTCACCGTCGTCGTTCTGACATGCGGTGTGGCCTGGGCAAGGTGGGTGCAGGACCTGCCTCCATGACGCGATCGGTCGGTCGGTCGGTCGGTCTCTTGGTCGATCGGTCGGTCGGTCGGTCCGTCGGCGCATCGGTCCATCGGTCCGTGGGCGTCGGTCCGTCGGGCTCCGTCTGTCTCTCCGTCCGTCCGTCCGTCCGTCCGTCCGTCCGTCTGTCCGTCCGTCCATCTGCCCGTAATCCATCTGTCAGTCGGACCGTCCTGCAAAACCATTTATGAATCTTTCTGTAACAGGGCCAGAGCCCTAGCCCCTTGGGTTCTCCTGGTCTTGGTGTATGGCGACCATTTCTGTTGATCTCCGCCTGCTGTTTCGGAAAGAACCTTGCTGATTTTATCCAAAAATCCTGCAAGCAACACCTGAACCCCGTCAGTGGCATGCACGTTCAACACGTTTCATGTCGTCTTTTGCTTCCTTCTGTCGGAGGTTCATCCATACCCATTGTACGAAAGATTCATAGACCCTTGCCGGGCCTCACCACTGGCGCATACCTGCAGACACGTAACATACAAAGAACAGGGCATGCACCTGGCCCTTTCGTGAACGATCTACTCTACAACATTCGAGAATCGTCTTTATAAATGCGGGCATTCGCAATAATTATAACTACAGCGTTCAATAGGCTTTTTATACTATAAATCCGTGATTTTCCTAAACTCTGTAGTCAATGCTGACGATCACATCGCTGATCTGGCGACCGCGTCTCGCGCTTTGTAGCGCGCTCTGTCTCCAAGCGCTCCAGCGCTCCAGCGCACTCTGTCGCAAACAATAATAAAATACAAAATATGCAAAAGCATATATAAAAAGTAGACAGAAAAAATAGAAATATTAAACACGGCGCTGACCATTACGAGGTCTGTGCCGAAGACGGTCGTGGGGCAGCCGGACCGCCTTCACATGTTGGCGAGTCAAGTTAAGGTCTTGAGTCCAGGGAATGAGGGGTCTATGGCTGTGAGTGTGTGTGTTTCCATCTGGCGACGATTTACCAGACTGGACCTGGACAAATCGGATACCACGACTTCGATAAGGAAATCCGACGAGTTGCTCGCCTTCACTCCACCAGTGAGGAGTACATCAATCGCTTTCCTTTCGTGGACGCCGCCGATTTGGTACGACGCATGGGTACCTCGAAATACCTCATGTCCCCCTTCGAAGGCGGATACGAAGATGGATGACGTTGGCGTCGAGCGGTCAAGTTCCGAAGGGATGTCTACGCCGATGAACGGGAGGAGATCGAGTCCAGCGACTCGCCTGCGAGTAACCTGTTCCACCCGGACCCTGTCGACTACCGGTTTTTGCCGGCGGATTCGAACGTCTATCGGCACCACTTTGACATCCCGTTCTTCAAGTACCTCACGCCGATCCATGACAACTTCAAGGCTGCCCATCGACGCAAGGTGAGCTGCCGAGACCAAGTCCTCGAAGCGGTCATTGTCGACACGGCTTCGAGCCTTGTGACTGCAGAAGCGGTTCGATTCGCTCTGCAGAGTGCTCTTGCCGACCGCCAGTATGTGCATCAACACCTCGGTCGACTCCAAGAAGAAAGTTCTCGAACCGACATGCTTGAGGTCATTGACTGATATGCCGTTGGCCCTGGAGTCGATGACGTCAGTGCCATCATCGTTGTTCGGAGAGTTTCGATTGCTGACACACCGTGGTGGCGAGTCGATACGCGAACTGGTCAGTTGTACCACAGCATGGCCGCTGGTACTGGTTTGAAGCAAACCTATCGATGGTCCACCGGTCGACATGACGCGTTCTCCTTCGAAGTCACCAATCGTACGGATTTGTGGAACGAGGACGTTATGAAGCCGTCGAATCTTTGGGATTTCTATGCGACCAAGGCACAAACGTTGGGAACGGGACAATTTCGAGTGCTTGCCCTTGAACATGTCTTCGTATTCGAGTACAAGTGCCCCGTCGACGGCCGGCCTGGTGATCCCAACCTGGGATTGCTCAATCATCGATCTGGTATCCTGGTTCAGAAGCGTGCCCTCAAAAGTGACATTCATCAACACTACACGGGTCATGACACCTTCAAGTTCATGGCTGGCGTCGAGACGCTGAAGGAAGTGCACGAAGTATGTCGACTCCAAGTGGACCGCTCATCAACGTTCGAGTGGGGCACGGACTGCTAAGGCGACACTCAGAACGCCAAGTAATGGCTGATTCGACAGTCTGGATGCTCAGTGATGGCTGATTCGACAGTCTGGATGCCAAGTGATGGCTGATTCGACAGTCAGGACGCCATTAATACTGTCGACTGCCTTAATGTGTCCCGTCGAATTGACAGATGTATAGGCCTGTTGGTTGTTTGTCTGCTCTGCACTCAGCTTCGCCAGCTGTGCCCAATGTTATGGTATTTCGACAGGCCCACAGCCTTGCTGTGGGTAGCGCCCGTGCAGTGTGCCTGGCGAAGTTGTCTTCTGCAGCTTCCGCCAAGACACAGCGGTGGCAGCGTCGAACACGGCGCATGAATGAGGCGCTGACGACAGGTATACCATGTACTGTACCTCAGTATGTGGGTTTCGACCACTATTATGCTTCAGTAGCCAGCACATGTCAAGGTCCAAAAAAGTTTTTTTTTTCTGGACCTGTCCTTCGGGTTCGACCATGTGACGCCCACCCAGAGGAATGAGATCTCCTGGAGGTCTCAAGGGGGGGGAAGTGTTATGGCTTCGAACAGCAGCAGCGCAGCGAACGCGCGAGTCGCAGTCGCAATCGCACTGCAGCCTGTGAATACTTAAGAAGCTTCGAATGCCAGTTGTGCGAATGTGGTGCTGTATGATACTACAATCTCTGGACAGGGTTTTGTCTTCGAATTTGTGAAGTGTCTATGTATTGGAGCCCCGTCTAAAGATCCTGCGGGTTTGTCGATTTGGGATTTTGGATTTTCGAGAAACAAGAGGAACAAGAGTACAAGAGAGTCCCCAACCAACAAACCACAACACTTGTCCGTACAGACCTCAACGTTGTGCTGCACCAAGCTCTCCAGAGCCAACAACTTGATCGACTTCTCCTTGTGCAAATTGTCAAGTTCCACTTCGCACATGAGAACTTCTGCCAGGTCCTCGTACTCCTGGTAACTGCACGTGGGAGGTTGTTGCTCTTCGGTTAACTTGTGCCAACTTTTCTTCTTCGGTCCAACTCTCTGGTGGATATTCACATCCGCCTCATATCCTCACTCACTGCAAAAAGCGTCTTCCTCATCACTGTTGCTTCTTGTTCCTGACATACCTTCTTCTTTCTCAAGAGTCACTTTGGAATAGGTGTCTTCTTTCGGTGTCGTTGGGAGCGTTGACGAGGACAGTCCCATCGTGGTCTTCAGCTCTTCTACTGACCACCCACGGTTCATCTTCGTCAACCACTTCACTGTGGCCTCGTGCAGCTCCTCTATGGGTATCTGCATCAATGCTCCATCAAATAAACTTATCACACTCCCCCAATTTGGAGCTGCAAGTGGTTTGCTCGCCCCATCGGGGACATATAGGGTACAATCGGGTAAAGGCACTCGTTGCACTGTCAGTCGGTCCAGCAGTCTTCTCCATCCGCGGCTTTCACCTACAGGTCCCCACTCTGGAGTAACCAAGACCACTTTTGCGCGATCAAGCACAACTTTCGCCAAACATTTGTAAAGGTGTGACCAGGGAGGGTTTGCCCATAGTGTCCCCATCAACCCCCACGAGTAATGGTAGCAACTGTTCTTCTCAGTACAATAGAGCCCTTCGACTGCATTCACTGTATTTGCATACAGGTCGACTTCTGGGTTACATCTGAGCTCCAGCAAAGCATCTTCTCGTATGTTGGATACCAGTCTGTACGACTCCTTGTTCCCCATGCGGAGCTGGACCTTCGGTGTCTCATGTAAGCCTTCCACTCGCCTTTCCAGACTCACCAGGTTTATTTCTTCTCCCTTCTTGACCAAGAGCTTCGCTGCGCTGAACAAACAGCCAATAATAACACCTGGGTTCTGTCTCGGAAAATTCATACCAATACACACGTCAAAGGCCGTCGTGTTCAGGCATACATATTTGTGCGGCAGCTTGAATGTCCCCAAGTCCACTTGAACTGTCGTCTCTCCTTCTGAATACTCATAGTTCCCATTGCCCACCTTGATAGCACAAAAATTTTGTAATCTGGAGACTTCACCAGACGACTTGCACAGATAGAATCAGTTGCCCCTGTACCAAAAATTCCTTGCCTGGTCACGCCATCAAGTTCCACATCCATTCATAACCTGTGACCCTCTCGGGTCGCTGCTTGAAGCAGTTCAATGACGTTCTCCACTTCCGCGGCCATCACTCTCTTCCTCTTTCGATCGTTTCCTTCCTCTTCAGGCTCTTCCTTCTTCTTTTCTTCTGCTTTGCCTTTTCCTTTGCCTTTTCCTCTTCCTTTCTTCGGTTCATCTTTTCCTGCTGCTGTGTTTCCAAATTTTCCACGCAACTCTTCAAGCACCTTCTCTGGATCTTCAAACCCATTCTGCTTCAGAAAGTGGATCAGCCTCTCTCGGCGCTGTTGCTTCTGCAGCTTGAAGCAGTGGTCCGAATAGTGGTTGGTCTTGCCACAGTGCTTACACTGTATTCGTGCTCGGAACTCGGCAATTAGCTGCTCTGCATCAAGGGTCATGCGCTTGCCTCGTCCTCCTTTGCCTTTTCCTCTGCCTTTTCCTTTGCCTCTCGTTTCCTCAGGTTTGGCGGCAGTCCTCTCCAAGGGAAAAGCGTTGGTCGACAGCTCCTGCCTCAGTGCTTCTAAGGCTTCGATCAGAACCAATTTATCCGTATCCTTTGGCACGCCTTTCCCTGTCTTCTCTTTTTCCATCCTTCTCAGGGTAGCGGTTCTTCCTCCATGACCTCTTGACTCCTGCACATGTTTCAGGGAAACTGAGAAGGTCGCTCTCTCTCGAAGTAGTATGCTCAGTGTGTCATAGTCGTGCAAGTATGGCGAAAGGTTTGGATATTCTGCCCACTTCATGAATGTCTTGTCATTCACCCTGGAGGCCAGCTCTAATAATTTCCGTAGATCGGATATTGCGTTCGGACTGAATTTCTCGAATACTTTGTCCAATTCGTTCAACAAGTTCTCGATTTGCGCTGGCTTCGGGTCTGCCGGTAGATGTCCTATTTTCGCCAACTCGCCCCTCAGGCTCAAGTCGGTTTCAATCTCTGGATAGAGTGGCTTGAGTGGATCAAAGAAATCTTCCAAGGACTTCGCTTTCTTGAGACAATTTTCTGCACGCAACTTGACATCAGGTTTCTTGATCCCTTCTATTAGGAACGCTGCTTTGACTTTGTCCTTGCATTTGGTCTTGCCTGTCAATACCAAATACCTCGCGAATGTTACTGAGAATCTTTCGACGTCTTTCCCTTCGAAGGCTGGTATCTCCATTTTCATGGAACTTTTGGTCTGGTCTTCATCATCGTCATCTGACCATTCAGTCAAGCCCATGTTCTCATTGCAACTTTCTTTCAGTCGCTCGAAGGCCTTCACGCTTCGTGGTACAAATGGAGATTCTGCCAGAGGTCTTATGCATCCTGAAGGACCGATCAGACTCAAGACTCAGACCTTCTTCTCCAAATTTTTTATCTCGTCTGTCATCGGCTTCAGCATACCTCGTAGTGCTTCGATAAAGTCCCCTTCGCGCGTCTCCGTCTTCGAAAGCTTCTCGTCGTGATCCCCCGTTGGTAACGGGGCGTAAGCTGGATATTCGCAAGTCTTTGCAGGTTCTGAGAAGTCAACTCCTTTCTCTTTGCCGGTTCGTTTGACTTTCGGTTTTCCTTTCCCTTTCTCGCGACGCCTTGCTCTGATCGCTTCGCTTTTCTTCCGCACGGCATCGTCGATCGATTTGAGGAACTCTTCGTACTCTTCCATCTCTGAATGCGTCCACTTGTCCTCTTCTTCGTCTTCAGCTCAATCTTTGAAATCCGAAGCTGGACCCGAAGACGATTCACCCGTCTCGAACGCGTCGTCAAATTTCGGTTCTTCAGGTTCGTCGGGTGTGTGCATTCTTTCTTCGTGAACTTCATCGCTCTCCTTGACGCCTGATTCTTCTTCGCTGTCTTTGTCCTTCATGACGCCTGACTTTTCTTCGTCACTCAAGACACCTCCGTCATCATGTGCATCGTCGCTGACGCGCGAGGCGTCTTTCGACCTACTCCTCTTCGCCCCACTGCTCGTTGCATCCATTCGTTGCCGTAATCGCGTGACCTTCTGAGTTGCACGAGTTGTTAATGATTTCGCTTTCGTGCAGGTCCCAGGTCTTCGCGAACTGCGTCTGCTACCAATGTTGATTGTTGCTTTTGGGCTGCGCCTCCTGCTCTACTCACCAAAATATGTTACGGAAATAAACCAAGAACTCGACTTGAAGGTGGAGACAGCGAAGCAACGGATAAGGATCGTGACAACCAGAAGAATGGGATACAATAACATGTGGGACTGCAGTACAAAGACAGTGCTGTGAATTGACATTGCATCGCCTTTATCACGTGCCTGCATGCTTCGGAATCACAGAACAAAGGGCAGAAAATGGCTTAACTTGAAAACCATGCCAAATGAAAAGATAGTAAAACAGACGATCAAAAATCAGATTCCCCATATCAAAAATAGGTGGAATATCACATTTTATGTCTTCAAATAATTTTCTGTGCCTCAGCATAAAATAAATTCGTGACTGCAGAACTCAGTAGGAACTGCCCTTACGATGTCAGAACTCAGTAGGAACTGGCATACTCTGGTCTCATGCACTCCACCACCAAAATGACCAAAAATGGGCCCCGACACCAAAATTGAGTATGATGGATCAATATATGCGGAATTTTATGGCGGTTTCAAATATGCAAATGGTGTTTTGATAATTCAGCGATATGTGTGAGAAATTCAGCTTTTTCTGATCAGGCTGAGCGCCGTCATGCATAACAATAGAGCATAACCAAAATAGGTGTTCACCATGCCTCCACCTAACTTATGTTCATTCCTAGACCAAGTATCATAGCCTCAAGCTCAAAGATAATCAAACAAACAAGCTATCAGTCTCATCCTGGGTTAGTGGGGGTGGGCTGACCACTGCCCTCAGCAAAAGATGCCTCAGGGGTCTCAACAATACTGGGGGGTTGGACAAATGATCAGATGATTAGAAACGGATCCCCCAATCAATCAAAAGCATTAAAGCAAAAATGACTTAAATGATGGGCTAGGTACTATTTTCAACACTCCCCCAGACTGAGAACTCATCGAGGACGAAGGCTTTGTAGGTGTACCGTGGTGCTTTAAGCGTTTCCAGTCTCAATCTTGCGCAAAATTGCTGCAGAGTGACATCAGTGACAATTACTAATCTTGGTCATCAATGAATCCATTGAGCATGGATTAGGCAAGAATCAAGGCTCCAACACTGGCACTGCAGCCAATAAGGCCTGTTGTGTGACGTCTCTGTAGTCTTCATTTCTTCTCTTTCGTTTTCTTTTTTGGCCTTTTTGGTTTCTATCCGTTTTATATGACGTCTACATGGGGTGAAACACTTTTTTTTTTTCAACAAGGCCTTTGTCTGCTTAAATTTTTGATTTGTTTTAGAAATGCATGCAATTTTTTACCCACTTGCATTTTCTGAGTAATTCATTATTTCTTTACTCCGCATCACGAAGAAAGATGGACACTGCACTGAGCTGCAGTTACTTTTAGTACACCACGAACCGTTTCTCGACGAGTTTAAGCCACCACGCTGCTTGACTCAGGCTACAAACGCTTATCTTATTGGTGAAACCTTCGGAAAAGATGACAAAAATGGGTGTTGATGAAGTCATCATTTTCCCTGCACCTACATCTTTATCATAGGGCACTATCATAGGAAACAAACAGATCTAGTAACGCCTTGGCCCACAATAGATGACTTTCCTTTTGTGAGTCACACTCCTGATTGCTGGCGGCCATTCATAAGGCTTTCGCCCGTGATGGCAAGTAGTTTGGCCAGAGCTGGGCTTGCTCGAGCTCTTGATTTGGGTGCCAGTCCTTGCCCCGCCCTAACGCTTTCAGCCCTTTGATGATGCGCACCTAGATGACGAGCTCGTTCTTTTGGTTTGGCTTACATCGCTGTTGCATGCTGCTTTGTAGGACGGCCGAAGTTGGCTTTTGTGACAAAAAGGCTTGGGCGTAGGCTCCGTTGGTTATGCTTCGTTGCTTGGTTTACAGACCGCGTATCATAGCGTGTGCTAGCATCTGATTTCTTGGAAAAACTTGAGACACGGATGGCAAACCTGGCAGCAAAAATTGGTGGTGAATTTGGATGGAGCCTCTCAGGTGCAATTGCACCACAAAATGCCTAGTAAATGACAAAAGCGACGCGACCATGCCAGATGACATACACATCGCCACTCGATGCCTGGCGTCAAGGGTACAAGAGGCCTCCTTCACGCCTCCACCTCTGCATGGCACCACACTAAGGTTTGGAACCGGTTTGTTCCAAAAATAACCGATTTTCGATGATTACCCACAACATAATCGAGTACTCCAACTACATGCCATGAAGATACTCAGTTGATTGCAATGATTGTTTTTCAAAGGATAACTTATTGATCAAAAGGCCCGAATTTTCACAAAGCAGATAGCAAGCCGGAAAAAACTGCTGCAAGAGATGTAAAATTGTTAAATTTTCTCCAAACAGCCTCTCTTCCTGATTTTTAGAAGAAAACGGCAGGTGTTTATTAGTGAACTTTTTGTTCATCATACATGATACCTCTATTTCATTGGTTTGTAGTTCCGTTCAAAACAATGAGTTTGACCACTTGTCTTCCGAATCAGATCCAATGAATCAGATTGTAAAAGCAATTGCCAACCTCAGACCACACAGTGTGTTCTGGTAAATTCTCCCGTTCCTTCGCGGTGCTTGTCACACTTCTTTGTCTTACCAATGACTCGGCGGCACCGGTCTGGACATGTATTGCGTCACGTGGATCCGGGACCGAACAATCTGCCGTGGAGGGAGGCTTTGGTGGGGGTTTGGGTTGTTGAGGTGTGCTTGCAAGCTTTTTTTGGAGGTTCGTGACCATTTTCAACCACACCCCACAGGGCTACTATGCCGCGCGAGTACTCAGTATAAAATGGAAAAACGGAAAGTTTGGGATCTCTCCTGGTATTCAGATTCAAAGATGGTGCACGGTCACCTATCGTTTGTTCTTCTTTCCTTTCATACAGTTAATGGCACGGCCACCAACTGCGATGGGGACACTTTACACTGCCAAAAAGCCCCTCATATATGGCGATGGGGACACCTTGCACTGGCAAAAAGCCCCTCATATATGGCAACGGGGACACTTTGCACTGCCAAAAAGCCCCTCATATATGGCGATGGGGACACTTTGTACTGCCAAAAAGCCCCTCATATACGGTGATGGGGACACATTGCACTGCCAAAAAGCCCCTCAGCGGCAACGCGGCGGCGTTTTTTTGGTGCACAATTTCTTCCTAGAAATTTGAAATTTCAAAATGGTTTCAATAGAGCATTTCAATGTTACTTATTTCTCTGAACTGTGTGCCAGTATGTAGCTTACAATAATAGTCCCTTTGGTGTGCACAAATGCTAGAACATCCGTGCATAAATCTGCCTTACCTTGTTTTGAAGACTTATTTAAAAAAACGAATTTTGTCAGATAATAGTGTTCAAAGTAAGCGGGTTTCCCGATTCCTTGCCCTTCACGTTGTTGCAACCATGAAGAAAGAGGCCTTGCTAGTTCCGGCACAGGAGTATGAATCAGTGTTTCTTGTTCTTCCATGGGGGATTACCACCAACGCCTCTTTCTAGGGGGGAAATGAGGCAAATTGGGCAAAGTTTTTGCACTGCGTGCACACTGCGTCGGCACTGCGTGCGCACTGCGTGCACATTGCAGTGAAACCCACCCCATGCCACCTCTGTATGACACTGCAAAGCAACAAAGCCAACAGGACACACATTGAACCACCACCAACCCGGTACTTTGATGTACCTGTGAACATCTCATTTATTGTTGTAGAGTACCACTATGCAGTTGCAATCGCTGTAACCCTTGTAAGCGCCATCGTGATTACTTACTTCATAATCGAAGAACTGGGGATAATCTTTTTTTTTAGATGCGAAAATTTTTTTTAGATGCGCTAAAATTTAAGAAAAGTGCTAAAATTTAAGTCGAAACAGCTAAAAAATGAGCAAAAACAGCTAAAAAATGAGCAAAAACATCTAAAAAAAAAGATTTCGCATCTAAAAAAAAAGGTTTCGCATCTAAAAAAAAAGATTCCCTACTAAAAAAAAAGATTCCAACACAACCCGAAATCTAAAAAAAAAGTCGTTCGCATGTTGAAAAACGTCAAAAAAGCAGAATCTTTTTTTTTAGATGGCCAGGTAAAAAGTGAGATTTTGGTAAAACTAAGAAAACACAAAGCTAGGGGTGGGGAGGGGAGGCAGAAATGCAGTTCCTAGGGGCACCCCACCGGACAAATCATCCACATTCCTGAGGTGAACCCTGCAAAACAAGGCACAAAGCAAAGAACGGTAAAGAATGCCAACAAGACCGGAGCAGATGGCTGAGCACTTGCAGAACATGCTTATGCAGTACACACTACATTACGTGAAGATGATGTAACCCACTTGATGGCGTCAGGACATGCCACTGTGCAAATGATGCACAAGACACCTTCCTTGTGGAGAAGGGCTAAAATGCCGTGGATTTTATGAAATGCCAAACAAATACAGAAGCAGCATCCCTCCCTGTGTGCACCTGAAGATATTTGAAACGAGCAAAACTTGAGCATGAAATTATGGGCACAATTGTGCACCCACTGAGTAGTGGTTGAAAACAACCTCTACGAGGCAATGCCACTCGGCTTTGTGCACCGAATAATGCCTCTAAACAAAGTTTGAGCAAGGAATCTGAACGTTGGGGCTGACTGGGCAGACAACAAAGGCTGCAAAAAATGAGCATGTAATGCAGGAACGGAAGTGTTGAATGCAGGGTTCTCAGGAGTTGATCACTATGGCTGGCAGACACTGCAGCACGGCAGAAGAAATGCGCAAAAAAAAACTGCGAAAAAACCTCCCTGTGAACAAAATCTGAGCAAGGAATCTGGAACTGGGGACTGACTGGGCAGACTGCCAAAGCTCCAGAAAATGAGCATACAATGCAAGAACGGATGTGTTGGGATGCAAATGTCCCAGGAGTTGATGACTATGGCTGTCAGACACTGTAGCAATGTACAGGAAGGTGGGTGGCACTTTGCAGTGCAGAACAAATAAGCAGAAAAAACCTGGCTGGATCACTCTGTATGTACTCCATGTACTGACCACACACCCGCAGAAAGACACTCATCACATTTCTGTTGGTCGTGGCGCAGGTTGCCAGTGTACCCCTCGGGCACCTCAAAACGTTTCTTGTTGATGTACAAGGCTTCACGACTTTGCGATGTCCCTGGCTGGGTATTCACCTGTGCAGCTGAGCGCAGGGACGATTTTGGGCCTGTAGCTTCGTGGTCGGAGTCTGGATACAAAGGGGCCTCGGTTGCACTATCAGAACTTGGAATGCTATGAAAAGCAGCCCATGCAGCTCCCATCCGTTTGCACCTCCTCGTGCACCGCCTTCAAGAACGGTGCGGTGACTGCTTTCCGCTCTGATGTTGCTATGCAAACAGCGATGGGCAACAAATGGTGTGCGACGTCACACGTACCCAGGACTTGCATGGTGAAGCCCTCTACCGTGATGGAGAACTGCGCGTCGATGGACAAGAAATCCTCCCCACGGCCCCTGCGGGCGTTTCGAATCAGGTTCGGCGTTGACAAGCAAGTCAAGAAGGTGGATCCGTCATCTGCAACGGATTCCTTGAAGCAATACGGCGAATAGTCATCAATTCGCCCCTTTTCCAGCTCGTTGATCCATTTCTCAAGCTCTGCCTTGGTACTAGGGGGCGGGGGGGCCCGCCGTGCATTCCAATTGGCGATCCACTTTGCCGACATTTTGCCTACTACAGGGCCACCAGGGAATGCTTCCCGCATCAAAGCTAGAGCCCGTTGTGGACAATTGCCTTGCAAAAGATCCCTGAGCTTAAGGGTCATGGGCAACGGCAAATGGAGAGATGTACCCTCCAAGTATGACGAATTTGTCCCATGCTCACAAAGGCCGATTTGTTTGATGGTCCACCGCCCAGCTACCTGGTCATGTCGCACGCACCGCTTGGTGTCACAACCCTCACAAGAACATGCGTACACGTTTTGCCGACCAGGAATGGACACAAAACGCCCATCCACTGTGCGAGCGGCATCCCTGGCTAGCTTGCAAGTTGCGAAGACTTGTCGGTGCAAAGGTGCAAACTCTACATCTGGGTCTTCAACGGTGGCCTCGGTGGAATTGTTGTTTGCCGAACCGGCAGTGGAACCGTTGTCTAGCGAACCGGAAGGGGCTTGACCAGGGCCTTGACCAGTGGCAGGGCTGGGGGGGACAGTGGGGGGACGCGGTGGGTCTTCAGCAGATACACTCAGCGTCGGTTCTGCAGGCAGGGGACCTTTCAGGATGATGTGGAAACATGTTGTGCAAATAGTTGGGCACCGTGGGTTCATTTTTCTCCACACTTTCTGAATGTCTATTTTTTTAGGCATGTTCAGATAAGAATAGCTGGTGCTGTGGGCACTCACACCTATATATTTTTTCTCCCCTCTCATTCGGCGGGCATCCATATCACGGGGTAATCTTTTTTTTTAAATGCGAAATCTTTTTTTTTAGATGCGCTAAAATTTAAGAAAAGTGCTAAAATTTAAGTCAAAACAGCTAAAAAATGAGCAAAAACATCTAAAAAAAAAGAATTTGGTTAGGGTTATCTAAAAAAAAAATTCTCTACTAAAAAAAAAGATTCCAACGAAACCCAAAATCTAAAAAAAAAGACATTCGCATGTTTAAAAACGTCAAAACAGCAGAATCTTTTTTTTTAGATGGCCAGGTAAAAAGGGAGATTTTGGTAAAACTAAAAGAACACAAAGCTAGGGGTGGGGAGGGGAGGCAGAAATGCAATTCCTAGGGGCACCCCACCGGACGAATCATCCACATTCCCGAGCAAACCCTGCAAAACAAGGCACAAAGCAAAAAACAGTAAAGAATGCCAACAAGACCGGAGCAGATGGCTGAGCACTTGCAGAACATGCTGTTGCAGTACACACTACATTACGTGAAGATGATGTAACCCACTTGATGGCGTGAGGACATGCCACTGTGCAAATGATGCACAAGACACCTTCTTTGTGGAGAAGGGCTAAAATGCCGTGGATTTTTGGAAATGCCAAACAAATACAGAACCAGCATCCCTCCCTGTGTGCACCTTGGTCCGTCCATGTTGACCGCCATCTGAAGATATTTGGAACGAGCAACACTTGAGAATGAAATTATGGGCAAAACTGTGCACAGCCAGGCCAGGTGCAAGTGGAGAATCAGTTGTGCCACACAGCAAAATGGCGAACAGCATAAAAGGGCCAACCCAATTCTGAACCGCATGCCACCACTGGCGCACAATTCACAGCATTCCACGCCCAAATGGGCTTTGGTTTTTGGGTGCAGATGCTGTAAACTGGCCCATACATTGACATGCACACTGTGGCCAGTCGCATGTCAAGGAGCCATGGCCGTACATGCGGTTCACAGCGGTGCAGGAACAACCTGAAATTCCGAAACACGAAGCATTCTGCGAAATACATAGAAGAAAATGTATTGCCTTGGATGCAACAGACACAGTTGCACAGCCAGGCCAGGTGCAAGTGGAGAATCAGTTGTGCCACACAGCAAATTGGCGAACAGCATAAAAGGGCCAACCCAATTCTGAACCGCATGCCACCACTGGCGCACAATTCACAGCATTCCACGCCCAAATGGGCTTTGGTTTCTGGGTGCAGATGCTGTAAACTGGCCCATACATTGACATGCACACTGTGGCCAGTCGCATGTCAAGGAGCCATGGCCGTACATGCGGTTCACAGCGGTGCAGGAACAACCTGAAATTCCGAAACACAAAGCATTCTGCGAAATACATAGAAGAAAATGTATTGCCTTGGATGCAACAGACACAGTTGCACAGCCAGGCCAGGTGCAAGTGGAGAATCAGTTGTGCCACACAGCAAATTGGCGAACAGCATAAAAGGGCCAACCCAATTCTGAACCGCATGCCACCACTGGCGCACAATTCACAGCATTCCACGCCCAAATGGGCTTTGGTTTCTGGGTGCAGATGCTGTAAACTGGCCCATACATTGACATGCACACTGTGGCCAGTCGCATGTCAAGGAGCCATGGCCGTACATGCGGTTCACAGCGGTGCAGGAACAACCTGAAATTCCGAAACACGAAGCATTCTGCGAAATACATAGAAGAAAATGTATTGCCTTGGATGCAACAGACACAGTTGCACAGCCAGGCCAGGTGCAAGTGGAGAATCAGTTGTGCCACACAGCAAATTGGCGAACAGCATAAAAGTGCCAACCCAATTCTGAACCGCATGCCACCACTGGCTCACAATTCACAGCATTCCACGCCCAAATGTCAGAACTTGGAATGCTATGAAAAGCAGCCCATGCAGCTGCCTCAGTAAGAAACACATCTGCAATGGAATGAGAATTGGGTTTCTTATCAGTCTGCCACTTGATCGTGCACTCAGAGCCCTCCACCGCGAGCACCTTACCCCAATGCAAATAACCCTTGTCCCCTGTACGCAAGTGGTGAGTGAACACTGCACACACTTTGTCGCCCTTTGAGGCTTTGCGATGCAAATCCTTAGGCACTGACTTGACTGATGGACCGTGCAACGGAGAGAAGGGGGATGGGCTGGGTTTTGGAACTTGTGCAGGGCCATGCTCCAGGGGAGGGGAAGGGGATGGGCTGGGTTCTGAGACTTGGGCAGGGGCATGTTCCAATGCGGAGGGAGTGGATGGGTTGGGTTCTGGGGCTTGGGCAGGGGACGGGTGGTTCGTTTTGGGTCTCTTTCCACAAATGCGCTGCATTTGTGCTGTCATCGCGGCAAACAAATGCTTCAACGGTGCCCGAACCTTCGCGTAAGGTGGTCGGACATATTCCAAAGGGACCAATCCTTGGCACTTTCTGCCCACCACTTTGACTTGTACCCAATGAAATGTTGGGGGGATTCCATGCATTTCCGCAAGCCACAGTTGGGTGTTCACGCGGACCGAGGCAACGGCACCTGTTACTCCGGACAACGTTTCATCTTTTTTTTTTTAACCATTTCAACATCTCCAGAGTCTCTTGTAGTTCGCTTGCGATGACACTATGGACAGTGTAGGGGGCTGAGTATGGCTACCTGTGGGCTGGTGTGGGCCACGGTGGTAGAGAGCGGGTTTTGCGGCCCCAGAGGGTTCGCGTGGCCCGTGCCTGCCGGATGTGGCTGACTACCCCCTTCGGGAGAGATACTGTAAGCCCAGCGCATACACAGTGCACCTCCGCTACAGTACTCGAGGCTGGACCTGAAGTATGTACAGCACTCATGCAGACCAAAAGGGAAAGAAGATCAGTGAAAAGTGCTGTCACCCCACCCCCTGAGGGGGTCGCCGGAGGGGCGTGAGGAACCCACAGGTTTAAAACAAAAGCACTGTGCCAGCTGGTATGAAGCGGCGGCTAAACTGCACCTAGGGAGGGAGGGAAAAATCGTATCGGCTACCAGGCTGGTCAACGCCTGATAGCAAAGCGGTGGGGGCTCCACACACGGGGATGTGACAGCGAAGTGGATGCCTATCCGCTGGTGATCCTATTCTGTAACTACCGAACCACACACGAGGACTGCGCCAGCACCAGAACTGCTCCTGTTGGCAGGGCTGACTGGCTTCGGGGGGGGGGGGGGGGGTAGAGGGCAGGCTGCTACGAAGTCGCTGGGGGAGGGGGCGAACCTGGGCGGGGGGGGGGGTTGCCAAGGACAGGGGGGAAAAGAGGGGGTGGCACACCCCTAGATCAAATACCACAACACACGAACTCTCTGTGGTCCGCCGCCAATCCGCTATTTCCCATTTTTTGTCTGCTGTGTGACTTCCCTTCCGCAGGTTACGACCAATAACCGACTGCACCTCCTTCGCGTTCCGTTCGGACCTTACTTCCATATTTCTTTGATTCGCTTAGCGCCTCTGCCGATTTTTGTGAGAACATTGCCAATTTCTGCTTCACTCATTCCGTGGTGAAAGTCTACTGGATTCTAAGTCGTAAGACAGGCCAGGTTCCTGAGGTCTATTGGCACAATACGACGCACTGTCATCTCCAGGCGATGCTGTGAATTCTCTTTGCCTGCAGTTCGTGTGTTGTGGTATTGGACAACGTTTCATCTACCGTATCAGAACTAGTCATCGCTGCCTCCCTCAAGCATGCCTGGACCTGCCCGACGAAATCTGGCCAACATGGTTGAGTGCCCTACTTCACAAAATCCAGGCATTACCTATGATCCGTTCAAATGACCTCTCTGCATAGGTCCCCCAGCGAAGGGAAGCCCCTGTTCTCTGAGCAGATGAAATTGTGCACATGGGCTCTGGCCAAGGTGGCTGAGTACCCTACAGTACAACATTCAGACATTACCTGTGATCCTCTCCGATGAACTCTCTGCATAGGCCCCCCAGCTCCAAAGGGACACCCCTGTTGTGAAACACAAGTTCTGCGTAATGCACCCAAAACCTTCCACATTCATGACATCCCTGCATAGGGTACCTCCTCACCGCATGCAGCAGGCAACAAGGAAAGAGGGCCACTGGGTGCATATTGGGTCAGTCCCGAAACCCAGGTTCCCCTACTGTATGAAGTTGTGAACATGGGCAGGGGTTGGCTTGATGC
Organism: Eutreptiella sp. 'Long Island Sound 2002'; assembly: GCA_964036045.1. Classification (NCBI taxonomy): domain Eukaryota; phylum Euglenozoa; class Euglenophyceae; order Eutreptiales; family Eutreptiaceae; genus Eutreptiella; species Eutreptiella sp. 'Long Island Sound 2002'. Next base: position 13,484,721 of record OZ038380.1, read on the forward strand.
AGTAGCACTCCTTGTAACCCCCCCGTGCAACTTTTTGAGACATACATGATGATCATGTAAAAATCTTTTTTTTTAGCGCGGAATCTTTTTTTTTAGCACAGAATCTTTTTTTTTAGCGCGGAATCTTTTTTTTTAGCGCGGAATCTTTTTTTTTAGCGCGAAATCTTTTTTTTTATGCTAAAAAATAAGATAAGTGCTAAAAATTAAGATTTCGCATCTAAAAAAAAAGCTTGGACCGAAGAACTGTCCGTGCATTCGCGAAGGACCACGCTGCTCCCAAATCGTAACATCCGCCGACGTTCCCGGCATAAGATCACATATCCATACTATATTCCCAAGGTTGTCCACGGCCACCGTTACCTTATAAACATGGCCTGTGTACTTGGGATTTAAGAGTACATCGCATATACACATCATCCGAACAATCTGAGCGAGACATATAGGCACAGTTGTCCCAACTTGGAATATGCCGAAGAAAACAGAGGTGTTGGAAAGTCCTCCTAGGACAACAAACCTTCCGCGCAATACTTCATGTAGAATTCCTCCGCTATAATACAATCAACACCAATGAGGTTGACTTGTTTATGGAGTTGTGAATATACTTCCCAAGGCTCCTTGGAGCGCCCAGCGGAGCACCGATCAATCCACCAAGCCACATCTTTGGGGTCAAGGTTAGCGTGTGGGAGTCCACATAATCCACCATCCATCTACAACGAGGAACATGCACGAAAAAAAGGGGGGGGTGAAAATGGGTACAAATGGGTGAAAATAGGTGATAATGAATGACAATTCAAATTTGTCATATCCTGAATGCATAAGAAGCTTAAAAAACCCTACTATGGAACAACAAACCTCCGCAAAAGGGCCAAAACTAGGGTTCGGGTAGTTACCGACATACAAAACTTTGCACTGCGTGCGCACTGCGTGGGCACTGCGTGCATGGCATTCCCTTGTAGTACTGAAAATAAGGTTGGAAGTGTGCGAGCAATCGGATTCATTGATTGAATATGTTATGACAATAGCTGATTAGGCCTGTTTTTTCGAAAAAAAACCTGCTGTTGATGCGGATAACCGCGTTTTGTGATTCATGCTTGCCAGCAACTTCCAACCCTAATGTTATGTGCACCGCCAAAGTGAAGTCTCTCCCATGTGGCTATAGCCTTTTTCCCATGACCCAAACAAATACAGAACCAGCATCCCTCCATCAGTGTGCACCCTGGTCGGCCTATGTTGACCCACCATCTGAAGACATTTGGAAAGAGCAACACTTGAGCATGAAATTATCGGCAAAATTGTGCACCCACTGAGTAGTGCTTGAAAACCACCTCTCAGAGGCAAAACCACTCATCTTTGTGCACCGAATAACGCCTCTGAACAAAGTCTGAGCAAGGAATCTGGAACTTGGGACTGACTGGGCAGACTGCGAAAGCCGCAGAAGATGAGCATTTGATGCACGAACTGATGTGTTGGGATGCAGGGTTCTAAGGAGTTGGTCACTATGGCTGTCAGACACTGCAGCACAGGCACGTGGATGGCATGTTGTACTGCAGAAGAAATGAGCCGAAAAAGTTCGGCTGGATCAATCTGCGTCTGGGTATTCTGCTGAGCAGCTGAGCGTAGGGACGTTTTTGGGTCAGTAGCTTCGTGGTCAGACTCCGGATACAAAGGGGCCTCTGATGCACCATCCGAACTTGGAATGCTATGAAAAGCAGTAAGAAACACATCTGTAATAGAATGGGAACTGGGTTTCTTTTCTGTCTGCCACTTGATCGGGCACTCAGAGCCCTCCACTGCGAGCACCTTACTCCAATGCAAATAACCCTTGAAATTGTGCCCCTGGGCTCTGGCCAAGGTTGCTGAGTACCCTACTACACAAAATTCAGCCATTATGTATGATCCGTTCAAATGACCTTTCTGTGTAGGCCCCCCAGCGAAGGAAGACCCCTGTTCTCTGAGCAGATGAAACTGTGCACATGGGCTCTGGCCAAGGTGGCTGAGTACCCTACTGTACAACATTCAGATAGTACCTGTGAACCTCTGCGATGAACTCTCTGCATAGGTCCCCCTGCTCCGCGGGCTGACGATTGCATTTAACATATCTGCGCAACAAACGACATTTGTATAGCGCCTCGTCTTGCTAATCTGGCGCTCCAGAGGGTCTAGAGGGGGGTTGGGGAGGGGGGGGGGGTGTCAAGCCTCACAGGTCAGCGCCCCCCATGGGTGGGGAGCAATCAACCCAGAAAAAGAGTGGATGTGGTGGGAATGCGCAAAAAGGCAGGAATGGGTGAAACAGGGTGTAAACCCAAGCTGGGGGGGGGGGGGTCAAAATCAAACTTGCTTCATCACCCGTGCCGTCACGGGGTCCCCGCACACACCACGTTCCCCCACAGGTGCCCAGGGAATCGCCCGTAACACTTTTTTGACCACCTCTAAAATTTACGGCATTCGCGCTAAAAAAAAAATTCTCCGCGCAGAAAAAAATGTCGGAGTATTTTTTTTAGCGCGGAATATTTTTAGCGCAGAATATTGTTTTTTAGTGCGGATTATTTTTTTAGCTAAAAAAATACAACCTCTAAAAAAATAATCCGCATCTAAAAAAAAATACAGGACCGTCCAACAGCCCGTCCAACCGTAGGCACCCAAGCATGGGGACTCATAAAATATCTCCAACCCCAATTGCCCCAACCATAACTCCTAGAAGTCGAGGAGGAGGGAGAGGCCCTTTTGCCTAGAGAGCGGGAGATAAAGAAACACCCCTTCTACTAGAGATTGAGAGAGAGAGAGAGAGAGAGAGAGAGAGAGAGACCCTCACCCGAGCATGGAAGTTAGCCAGGGGACCCGATCTGCCCCAGACCTTTGATAGTGGAGTACAACCCCCCCCCCAAAAAAAATCGGGGGCCGATTTCCCCGATTTGCCCCGATTTTGTGCCCCGATTTATTGCATTCTTAGCCCTGTTCATAATTGATGGTACTTAGAGTCCAAGCATGTTCCTTCTTGTGTGGACAGGCTGCTTTACCTCCATGGCCTGTCATGTTTGTGGTTGCAAGCGCTCCTCCTTGCAGGCAGTGACAGATCTTGCACCTTCGGTTCAAGCCGAAGTAGCACAAAACCATTCTCAACTGCCAACAGATGCTGAATTGTGTTCACTCTGAATATGTTACTGTCAACCCTGTCGTGTCTGGCATCTACTCTCTGTCGGCCACCCTGGTCTCTGGGGATGGGGGCGGCCGGGGGAGGGGGGGGGGGGGGGGGGGGGGGGCAGGGACTTGCTTGAGCAGGGGGGGGAGGGGGGTAGGGGGTCCAGGGGAGGGGGGGAGGGGATCCAGGGGGGAGGGGTCCCCCCCCCCTGTCGGAACTACCTGGTCCACAGAAAATTTATTGGGCAACGAACCACTCAGCACATGGAAATGTCATCTTGTTGGTAGCAAACAAAGCCAATTCATCATTGCAAGTCAATTCAGGGTTCCCTCATCTAATCAAGACACAACAAATACAACAAAGCGGGACATTCACCATCTCATGCCAACTCACAGTGATCATGGTCAATCAGAATTAGACTCCCCTGAACTGGAGCCTCCATCTGTAGTGGAAGTGGAGCTGGAACCTGATGATGATGAGGAATCTGAGTCACTGCCTGAATGGGAGACATCAGACAAGTGTTGCCATTGGCACACTGGAAAACAGTGTGGCACATGCCTTTTGTGCCTCATTGTATGCTTCTTGTCTCTTCCGGCCAGTGATCCTATCTTTAAACCTAAAATAAAGCAGCGCGTCGATTACGTCTTTGCGTTTTGCGCGTGGCGACGGTTGGACTGGGGAGCAGAAATACACTGACAACGAGCGTTGGGTCATGGTAATCTGCAAGACAAGGAACGCAGAGTACACATAAAACGATATTTTTTCCCCGTCACCAAAAAAAGTTCCCAAAACCCAGGTTTTCAGCTGCACTTGAGCTGAGGGGGGAGGGGGTCCAGGGGAGGGGGGGAGGGGGTCCACGGGGGAGGCCCCCCCCCGTCGGAATGAAAATTAAAGCAAGTCCTGGGGGGGGGGGGGCTCGCTGCCAGGACTGATGAGACCCCACCCTGATTAGCCCCATTGCAGAAACTTTGTGCCAACCACTCCAAGTGCAGAAACACTGCAACAAACAAACAAGACAACATTGTGCCCCATCCAGTAGCCGTCAGAGGCCGGCTGATTGGAGGGACATGGGCGTGGGCCCATATAGCCTCCTGCTGACCGGCAGTGACTGCCCATCAAGGACAACAGATATGCAAAGGGCAAAGAGAACAGAAAAATGCAAGAGTAAACAAACACAGGGACACAATTGGCCGGTCACAGGGCCCGGCGCGCCGTGCGCACTGCGACCAGCGGTCTGCCCGCGGAAAGAGCCTGGTCACGCAGGAAGTGGCGTTGCTAGGGGTGGGCGAGCCTGCCACTATTGGCGAGCTCGTCCGCCCGCCCATTCCCACACACCCCAATGTGAACTATAGACGTGGCGCCACAGGGTCGGTGCCGTCCGTGCGTCTAACTCCGACTGCAGTTGCTGCCAAATGTCAGAAATGGCCTCCCCTGCAACCTCCAACGCCGAAGGTGCTTCAAAATCCCATCGTATACATACTTGCTGTCAGCAACAACCTGCAGGGCCTGCCCATGTGGGGCGACCCTGAGAGCCGCAGTGCAAGCTGAAAGCTCGGCAGTGAAGATGTAGAGTGGATGGCAACAGGACAGCACACGAGCCTGACTGGTTATTGAAGGTCCCGGGTTTGAACCTCAGTGAATGTAATGGAACACACAAAGAGACGGGGAGCTGGAATCTTGCCGAGTGTGATCTCGGCTGCCACCCCGCCCCCGACCACCTTTCAACGCCCCAAGGGGAGCACTGGCAGACACCGACCCTGCCCCTTGCGCCCCCCTTGGACAATCCCCCTTTCTGAAGATGACGGAGTTACAATCGGCTCATGAAGGTTAGAGCAGGCCGTTCATTGGACCCAAACACACATAAGCAGTCGGGGTGTCGGCGTTGGACGATTTACACCACGGAACAGACATATGCACAAAGCCATGCAACACACAAAGTAACAATACGATGGGGGACCGGCACAGGGACTGGTGCCTGGCCTCGAGCACCCATCGGGTACGACTGCGCGATCCCTGAGCACATAAAGCACATGCCTTCGTTTCGTTGAGATGAGGCACTGGGGCAAAACTGCGGGGGTTCAAGCGCCAAAGATCGCAGGTTCAAAACCAGGCTGGCACCAGAGGCTGGCGAGTCCGGGAACAGGGAGGTAGTGCCCTCCTTCAGATGAGGAATCCTTGACGTAGTGCAGTCCAGGCTACGGCTGGTCACCTCGCCACAAGGTAGCAGGGCCAGGCCCCCTCCCAGGCAATGGGTTTGCAAGAGAGCTCCAGTTTTGGCTGGAGCAATGGACAGCTGGTGGCCAGGAATAGAGGGGGGAGGGTGTTTCTATGAAGGGTTATTGGGTACACCAGCGCCATCCAATGTACAGCCTGCTTTTGTCCTGGGGGTCTTGTGTCTATTGAGAGGACAAATGCAGGGGAGGGGATCAATGGTCGGTATCTATTGACTGAATGTCCCCGCCATAGACAATTTCAGCCCTTAGTCCATCAGATCTCGCACTGTGTACATTGTGTCCCCTTCATGGTTGGGGTGCTCCACTATTGCAACCCCCCCCACCTTGTCCAAGCAACGGTAAATGACCAGAAATTGACAGGACCAACACCTAGTGTTGCTTGGACAAGGGTGTTGCTTACGCGCCGCAACTTGCGTGATGCTCTAAAACTGGCACATACAGTTTGAAAACATTGAACATTACGGGTCCACAGGCTCCGGAATGAAGCCCTTCTTTGTCAAGCTATACCGCATTGTGAACTGTTGGACGTGCTTCTTCTTCTTCTTGCCCTGTGCATCACCCTTTGCTGGAGGTGTGGGTGCAGGTTTTGGGGGTGGTTTTGGGAAGAAATTTGGGCATAAACGACAGCTACCATGTTTGCAAACTCCTGATGGTCTGGGCAAGGGATGGGACCAGGGATTTGCGTAGTGACGCCGGGGGGGGGGGGGTGAATTATGAGACCTACCCGCCCAGAATTTGGGAAAACCTAGGGACCCAGAATTTTCCCACCCCACTCGGGGGGGGGGGGGGTTGGACAGCCAACCACCCACCCGCCCACCAAACCGGTGCACAAGACACGAGCATTGGACCAGTTTCCAGAAAGTTCAGAACTTTTTGAAGCATATGAGCAGTCTATTCACTGTCATCGCTGTCTGAGTCACATGATGAATCGGAGGAGCTTGACCCATCCGAAGAAGCACTGTCCTCATATGAGGAGGCTTCGCACCGCCTGTTGTACGTGCCTGGAAACCTGTGGCATATCGAATCTCGGGTGACCCACATGTGGTTGGCAACCAACGGTTGTCTTCATACACTATATACTTGCTCACACCATTCGGGCTGCTACGCATGGCACTCCTTCGGCCTTACCCTAGGATGCAGCTGTTCAGCTTCAAACAGGTGGGGGGGGGGGGGGGGCGTTGGGGTCCAAGGCTGTACTTTATGCTGAAAAGAAAACAGTGCTTACTCTAGGAGGCCCGGACATCAACTACTGGCTGATCAGCAACCGTCATCAGTTACCAGCATCGGTTGGCCAGTGACTGCTGCCGGTTCAATGATCCTACCACGTTTCCCTGACATCTTCTGCATTCTTGATTACCTCCTGCCCTTCCACCGTCGGTTGTCACTGACATCCATACTATAGTCCGTGTCCCACACTCACAGTGATGCTGGCCGCCCCGCGCTCTGTCCCTTGCCCTGTCACTGACATCTGTGGAAAAACCATCACTCTCTGGCCCCAAAAGCAAACCCTTCGACGGCGTTTCATTGTCGGGCTCCGGCATCCCTGAGAGTCATCCCCAGAGGTCAGTTCTTGCGCTGGGTACTTCATGGGCTCCAAGCCCAACATATCCTACTCTGTCACCCCCGGTTGCTTGGACAGCCATGGCCTGTAGCTTGGCCATAGCCCGACGATGGTTGTCATCCTCCAGAATCACTCTGGTATTCCAACAGTACTTCAAGTATCATGCGGCGGAGCTGCAACGGACATTGTCCAGATTGTTCAGCAACGTGCCATCAGGCGCCATCACACATTGTTCATTCTATTAGGTTTCGGGGGGGGGGGGGGGGAGGCGACATGGCTGCACAACCCCTGCCATCTCAAGGAGAAAAAAATTGCCAAATAACCCCTGCAATCTCGAGGAACTCCAAAGCGGAGAGACGTGAATGGCTCAGAGCCAAGCTCGGCCCGACCTGGACACTGTATTGTGATGACAAGGCGGGAGGCGAGCGCTCTGGGGCAGAAATGACAGTCGGCTTCAAGCATGGGCCGGAGTGCGCATTGGTTGGGTCAAGCGTAAAACAAAGCGAAATTTCCCCCTTTGCTGCGCCTTCAAGAATGCCCTGGTGCCTTGTGTGGTGTTTGCTTTTCCACGGGGGACCCTCAGGCAGCAGGGCCCAGAAAATTAGATCACAAAATAGCAAAATGGGACTGGGGCTCGGGTCGCAGCAAAATCAGATGCCCTTGTCCAGGCTCTGCATCTCTGCACTTTCTGGCCGCCCAAAAACCAACGAGGTCACTGGGTCAGCTGTCATAACACATGATGTCCAAATCAGAGGTTTCGGATTCAAGCCCAAATTGGGGCAAGATTCGTTACGGTGTCGTCAGCCCGTGAGGCAGATGGGACGTGGCCAGGGGTGAAGGATGAGTTTAGCTCACCCTTGAACAACAGTACATTATGTGCCCTGCACATGCAAGCACCGCGGGTTCCAACTTGAGCCCCTCGCCTCTGCTCTTGGAATCGCCATGAGTTAGTCTGAGGAGTTTCATATGCACACACCGACCAACGATGCACAGGTTGTAGGAGTTGTCAAATACACATTCTTTCGCTGCAAATAAAGATGCGGTTGCGTGCCAAATACTGCCACATGCGGGTGAGTAAGTGAATTGGATGACTGAGAGGGCCTAGAAGATCGGGTAGAGTGCAGAGTGATGCATGTGAATCGAATGTATCACGTTTGTTTCTTTAGTTTCCGTGCAGCGTTTTCCTGCAGTTTGCATTAGTTGTTCATAGAAATGAAGACACCACTACCACCACCACCACCACCACCACCACCACCACCACCAACAACAAGAACAACAACAACAACAACAAAACACCACCACCACCACCAACACCAACAACACCAACAACACCAACAACAAAAACAATCACAAAACCAATAACAAAACCACTACCACTACCACTACCACTACCACTACCACTACCACTACCACTACCACTACCACTACCACTACCACTACCACTACCACTACCACCACCACCACCACCACTACCACTACCACCACCACCACCACCACCAGCTTAAAAGTTCGTGCAAAGCATCGGGCAAGGGCACCCGCTGCATAGGATTACTAAATTGATCAAATCCTTGTGGGGCGCAGCTGGAATGCCTCTTCTCTGCCCTTGTGACTTCCAGTGGTGAATTTGATCATCCTCCGATAGATTGCAGAAAAGGATTGGTCGGACGAATACCCTGAGGCCACTGGACAGTGTTGGAAGTACCCATTGTTAGACCCCCATTTATTGCCGTTGCAAAGAGCCACTGGCTCCTTTGTGGCAATGGAAGAAAACTTCTGCGTGGGTCCACAAAGCCGCTTGGGACCATTCTTTTCACACAACAGCCGTATCTTGGGCTCTTCACATCGCAATCAAGGACAGCCACCTGCTGGGCTGTTGCCAGGTTCTCAACATTGCATGAGGCACAACAACAGTGGCGCACTTGGATGGTTATCCAAGGGAGGTGTTTGGGGGTGCGGCACGGGCGGGAGGGAGGTTCGGACCGCTGATCTTAGAACGCACATGAGTAGCAAAACTTGCAGGTCGTGCGTAGTTCTGAAAGCTAGTCCATTCACAGGGTCGCCAGGGTGTCTTCCTGCACGTGCGTTGCACACGCAGCACAGATGTAATGATAGAGTCGCCCACCCCAGTGTTCCTAACTAGGACAAATTTTACAACGGAGGCCATGTGAAGACCTTTTGACCCTCCTTCTGCTCCTGCTCATGTGAACTCCCGCACTCAGCAATTGGGGTTTTGAATCGGTGCGGCAAAAGAATGGATGCATTTTGACGTACCGGTTTTGGTGTATGGTGACCACCGTCCTCGACGTTCAGGACGACCTTTCGAAAAATGGGAATCCTAAAAGTAGGGCTGAAACGGCTAAGCCCCACCGCGGCCCCACCTCTACGGCACGATGGAAGGGCTCTCATGCACACCAGCAGAGGGAAGCCCCCCCCCCCCCCTTGTGCGGGTGATCTGCAGCACCACGTGCAGCCGATTTTGTAGAAGGACTTCGGGCTTTCCTGCGAAGTTTGTCAAGGGCCTACGCGGACCTCATCAAGGGTTTGAACACAGGGGTGCCCCAGACCAGACGGTGGGTGCCTTGCCTGAAGCTACAGGCTGAGCATGTACAGCACCCCAAATGAGCCCGACACGAGGAGCGGCTGCTTCACAAAGGCATCCACGGCAACCACGATGAGGCTTGCTACCACCCACGCGTTCACTTTGCTGTTGTTACCCTCATCCCGGTAGAAGCTCTCGGCGTACGCAAGGATCAGGATGGAGGCGGCCACGGACACGCCCACGACCAGCAGCAGGAAGGGGACGTTCCAGATGGGGTGTAGATCCTCGGGTATGTGCCTGTGGAACAGCACCACGTCTCTGAAGCGGTGCAGTCGCCCCATATGCGACCACAAGAGCACGTCATGGACCTCAATCACATGGTTGTGCCTGTCGGGCAGGTCGGTAGCATAGCAGCAGTTGTGGACGTTCAGATGCTCCAGCCGAATGTACGAAGACGCCGTGTCCACCCTCACGCCGTTCTGCGCGTGGCAGAGCGTCAGGCAGGAAACCACGACCCCAGTGCAGCCGTGCAGGCGCACGGCCGCCATCTCGTGCTGCATGTTGATGGGGTTGGGGTGCCCCACGCGCACCGTCTCCATCGACGCGCCGCGGATGTGCAGCGGCGCGTCGTACGGGCAGCGGACGTTCTTGAGGAGGAAGGCGGAGTAGTGGCCCGGCAGCAGCACGATGGTGTCCCCAGTCCGCACGTGCCGCAGCGCGCTGGGCACGTCGCAGAAGGGGTGCGCGCGCGACCCCGTCTGGCGGTTCGGGTCCGCGGCGCAGTCGACGAACACCATCCGAGGGAGACCGAAGGCCACGCCCAGCAGCAGCGTCGCGCTGGGGCACTGCAGCGGCCTGACGTGCGTCTGCTGGTACTTGTACTTGTTGTTGTTGCTGCCCCGGTGCAGCTTGGCCCGAAGGCCCTGAAAGAAGGTGGTGTGGTACAGCGGCGCGAGGCTCGAATGCCGCGTGGCCTGGCCCACGATGAGCTGCCCTCCCCCGACGAACGGGGTCCACTGCCGCGGGGCCACGTGCTGCAGGGGCCGCACGCAGGCCGCGCGGAAGTGCCGCAGCACGTCCCCCTCTGGCACGCCGGCCCGGTGGCAGGCGATGAGGATCAGGCCCACGGCAACGGTCGTCGACTGGAACGTGTCGCGGAACAGGCCCCCGGGCGGAGGACTGTGCACGAACACCCGCAGGGCCTTACTGAACTTGCCAACCGCCACCATCTCCTGCCCCTTGTCCCAGTCCAGGTCCCAGACAAGGCTCACGGGATCGACGGTGTAGATGACGTGGACGAAGTCCATCGCCAGCAGCTCCCGCAGCTGCGGCACCGAGATCTCCGGGCCATCGGCGAGCTCCCGCGGCGTGGGCGTCCCGGGGCGCACGCCCCTCGACGACTTGGCGCGGGGCGACTTCTCTTCGTAGATGGCCTTGCAGTTGTCCAGGAAATCGTGCGACCAGTCGAAGAACTGCGGCGCGTCCGTCAGAGTGCAGAGGTCGGGGTTGGCGCAGAGCAGCGCCGCCTTGAGGAAGCGGCGCGCCAGGGACTGGCAGTCGTTCTGGAGGCTCAGCAGGACGACGTGGTACAGGTCCGTCACCTCCGACGGGTGGGCCCCGTCCAGCAGGTCCTGCACGGCCCCGGCATCGTCCGGGGCCTCAGCACGGCCACCCGGGTCCAGGACGGCCGCAATGGCGGCCAAATGCAGCTTGAGCATGGCGATCTCGGTCTCTTCCGCCAGCTTCTTCAGAGTGGGGGCGTCCCAGTGGAACTCAGCGAAATCCAGCGCCGGGGTCTCACACTGCAGCGCGTGGGCCGGGACCTCTGGCGGGGCGGGGCAGGGCATGAGGCAGGGGATGCGCCACGAGGGCCGGCACCAGAGGAAAGGGAAGATGGTCAGGGTCCGGATGGGCTGCATCACCATCTGATTGCACAGGACGATGATGACGGTCTGGATGATGCGGAGGTACCACGCGGACCCTGCGGTGGCGCTGAACCACACGCCCATCAGCAGCACGTTGACCAGCAGCAGGCACTGCCACCCCAGAATGCGCACGGGGCCCAGGATGTTGCTTGTGATCGGGTAGTCCAAATGCGACAAATGGAAGTGTTGCCGGAAGTGAAAATTCAAAAAGACTTTGAACACGGACACACGCTCTTTCTCGGGCTCCACTACCACTGGTCGGGCGAGGTCTCCGTCGCCCAGAAAGCAAGAAGTCCCGACAGCGCCGATGCGGCTGCAGCATGACGGCATGTTCGGCCGTATCCCCTCGGAGGTGGAGGTGCGACACGACGGTACGCTCTGCTGAAGCACCTCGACCGACTTCCGGAACTCGGGTTCCCATGAGTTCCGGCCCTCAACCTCCAGCGACCGGGTGGACGGCATGTTGCTGAGGTCGGTCGCCGGGTCCCAAGCCGTGGCGTTGTAGCAGTCGAACATCTTGCCGACCTGCAGATGCGGGGTCTCCCTCGTCGCGGTGTATGCAATGGGGAGCGGGTTCTTGCGGGCCTCGGACGAGCGCGGAGCGAGTGGGTTGCTGAGGCCAGGCCCGTCACTCTGCAACACCGCAAAAAGGTGGTGCTGACTAATGAACTCCCGGCGTCGATAGCGGTCCCGGTACTGGGACCAGCAGCAGCCCACGATGGCGATAAGCCACACGGGCACGAGCAACCCGTACCAGATGATTGGGGAGTTCATGCGGACAATATTCACAAGGTCTCCCAGGGAGATGACGTTGGGCTTGGGAAGGAACGATGTAACCGCCCGGAACTCCGTCAGATGGTCGCATACGCACGTCACCGCTGCGCCGCTGCTCGTCGTCGGGTGGCAGCCGCGCGTGGCCCACTGCCCCGCAGGAAGGGTGCTGTTGGTGAGGTACACGCCATGCGAGTCCGCTAGCGGATCCCTCTCCAAGAACTGACACTGTGTTGTGAAGTCGTGTTCACTGGCGTCCACATCCGTGTGGAAATTGACCCACTGGAACTGCAGCTCGATGGCCTCGGGCTGGTCTTCGATGCCCACGTCGTCCCACGGGCTGTCGGGTCCACGCTTCCCGCTGACGCGCACAGACGCCACCGTCGTGACCTGGGACACGCTCCTCGTACCTGCCAGGGGGCTCTGCTCGACGGCGCTGGAGTTCGATGGATCCATGATTGGGGCGAATTCCACTGCAACCACCCGAGCCTCGGTGTAGCCCTGCGAGGTCATGAACTCCTGGACCGAAGAGCCCAGGGCAATGCGAGTCCCCCCGACGGTGATGGGGGTGCTCGCCACCTGGTCGATGCTCATGATCTTGAACGTCGAGGTAAAGTTGAGCCATGCGCTGCCAGTGGGCCACACTTCGGACGCGTGCTCCCGCGACACGTCCTGGAGCACCCTGCCCACGAGGCCCGACACATGCTCCGCGACAATCCCTTGCAGCTTCTCCTCCCGCTCCACCAGCTCCGGGTGCCGGTGGAACTCCTGCAGGGCAGTGTTCTTCCAGACGTTGGACAGGAGGGCCTGCAGCAGGTCCGAGACCTGCTCTTGCAGCTCTTTGGGAATATACGGCGCAGTGTCGAGAACACCGGGGACCACGGTCAGGGCAATGGCGTTCTGCAAGGCGTGGAGCTCCCCAATGCTGGTGGCGCTGGCCAGGAGACCGGAGGCGACCTGCAGCGCGGCCGCAAGGGGGCCCGGGGCCTGCTTTAAAGGCGGGGTGATGCCCTGCAGCACCGGCAGCGCCGAGGCGGAGAACAAGGCCTGCAGCTGCTGGCCCACAGCCCCGTGTTGGCTCGGATCCACGTTCCCCACGTACACCGCAACGTCCCACGCGGTGGGCGTAGGGCTCAAGGGGTTGGCATCAAGGGCGGTGGAGGTGATGGTGGCGACGGCCGTGGGCAGGGGCGTTGCCACAGAGGTTTGCGTCGGCGTCGGGGTGCTCTGCAGGAGGGCCCGGCGGTGCCCGGCAGTCGCAGCGGTCGTGTCGGTCAGGCACGAGACCACCAGTGATGCGTCCACCGACAACGCAGACGCCACTGCGGCCTGCACATCGCTCAGAGCGCCTGCGCCGTAGGACGTGCTGCGGAAGCGGGTGACCACCGCAGTGCGCAGGAGCGTGGCATTGCTGCAGCCCGCAGGCACCGCGCTTCGATCCATCGCCTGGACGCTTAAGGCCTCAGTGCCCTCATTGGCTTGCGTGAGGCTCGTCCCCAACATTTCAAGCAGGTCCACCTTGAGTTCCGTCGTGGCGTTGCCTGGCGGCAGGGAATTCACCGCAGACATATAGACCACGGCCCGCTGCGCCAGCTCGTCAAAGGGGAGCCCCTCCCAAGTTTCCACCGTGGCAGCCACCTCCGATGTATCGATGACACGGGGCGTAACTGTCACCGGGGCTGACTGACAGGCTGCGTGGCCTGTCGTGCCGCGGCAGGCGACGACCGAGAGCGCGGAGCTGCGTGGCAGGCGACGACTGAGAGCGGGGAGCTGCGTGGCGATCCCGCATTCGGTATTGGACTGCAGATTGATCTGCCGTTGCGCGTCGCCGAACCGAAAAGCGAACCACTCCCCCACTGCACACCCGCCCACTGCGAGGTGAAACACGGTGGACAGGGCCACGCCGGCGGTGGGGGTGACCACGACCTCGATGGGGCGGGGCTGCTGGAACGTGATGGCACTGGAAAACTCGACCACGGTCGCGCTCGTCGACAGTGCCATCGTCAACACGACCCGCGCGGGTCTTCCGGAGTGCCCCCCCCGGATCGCGAGTGTTAGACCATCCGCGACCCCAGCGGCCCCAGTCGCTAGCCACTCCTGCAGCACGTCTCGACCATCGACAATGTACTGCCACCCCACGGACACCCGGAAATCGATGCCGCAACCGTCCTCCCGCCGGATCGTCCCCCTGACGACGATGTCGCTGGTGGTGGACTGCACGTGCGGGAACTGCGTGAGAGACACGGACAGGTCCATATATGTCACCCCCGGCGTCGCGGCTTCCACGCCGTACTCAGTCGCTCCGTCCGACAGTGCCCGGGCCACGGCGTCCCACGAGCACGGGCACGTCCCAGCAGCGGTGACGGGGAAAGGCCCACGGATCCGCTCCAGAGGAAACGCAACGCTCCTCATCGCGTTGTCCATGGCCCCTTTGGCGGCCACAAGGCGCTGCATGTTCAACGCCTGCGCCGCCGCTGTCACGACGATGCTGTCATATCGCCCGACGTCGAACCGGACCTGCGTGGCCTTGGGAACGCACGCAACCCAGTCCGGGTCCGGGTCCGTACCGAGCACGCGCACTGCGAAGGAACTCTGGAGCGTGCGCCACTTTGGGCTCGCGGTCCCGTAGGGGAGCAGGGCAGCGGTGACCCAGGCCCGGACACCGTCCGCAAATAGGGACTTGTCCAGGGCAGAGAGGACCCCGGGGGTGGTAGCGATGTACGTGGTGACCAGTGCTGGAATCAGGTTTGAGAAATGGAGGGTGCCCGTCGGGGTTACAGATGCGGCTGGCGTTAGGCTCTGGGTGACGCTGGGGCTCGATGTTAAGTGCGATGTAGGGGTGGGGGTACAGGATAGCGTTGCTGATGCAGATGCGGACGTGGAAGGCAATGCTGATGACGATGGAGAGGATGAAGGGGCAGATGGCGATGGTGAGGGCGTTGGGGTGGCAGGTGGCAATACTGATGGCGACGAGGAGGTAGATGGCGATGCTGATGGCGACAAGGAGGTGGATGGCGATGCTGATGGCGACAAGGAGGTGGATGGCCATGCTGATGGCGAGAGGGAGGCAGATTGCGATGCTGATGGCGATGGGGAGGTGGAAAGCGATGCTGATGCCGATGCGGAGGCGGACGGGGATGCTGACGGCGATGGAGAGGATGAAGGGGCAGATGGCGATGAGGATGGTGATGGAGAGGCAGATGGAGGTGCGCGTGGCGACAGAGAGGCAGATGGAGAGGCAGATGGCGATGGTGATGCCGATGGGGATGTGGATAGCGAACCTGACGGCGATGGAGAGGCAGATGGAGATGCGGATGGCGACAGAGATGCAGATGGCAATGCTGATGGCGATGGAGAGGATGAGGAGGCAGAAGGCGATGCTGATAGCGATGGAGAGGCAGACAGCGATGCTGATGGGGACGAGGAGGTAGATGGCGATGCTGATGCTGAAGGGGAGGTGGATGGTGATGCTGATGACGATGGAGAGTTGAACGGGGATGCTGATGGCGATGGAGAGGATGATGACGCAGATGGCGATGCTGATGATGATGGAGAGGCAGATGGCGATGCAGGTGGCGATGGAGATGCAGATGCAGATGCTGATAGGGATGCAGAGGCCGATGGAGATGCTGATGGCGATGGAGAGGCAGATGGGGATTGTGATGGCGACGAGGAGGTGGATGGCGATGCTGATGGCGACGCGGAGGTGGATGGCGATGCTGATAGCGATGGAGAGGCAGAGGGAGAGGCTGATGGCGAGAGGGAGGCAGATTGCGATGCTGATGGCGAGGGAGAGGTGGAAAGCAATGCCGATGCCGATGCGGAGGTGGACGGGGATGCTGATGGCGATGGAGAGGATGAAGGGGCAGATGGCGATGCTGATGATGATGGAGAGGCAGATGGCGATGCAGGTGGCGATGGAGATGCAGATGGAGACGCGCGTGGCGATGGAGAGGTAGATGGCGATGCTGATGGCGATGGAGAGGCAGATGGGGATGGTGATGGCGACGAGGAGGTGGATGGCCATGCTGATGCCGACGCGGAGGTGGATGGCGATGCTGATAGCGATGGAGAGGCAGAGGGAGAGGCTGATGGCGAGAGGGAGGCAGATTGCGATGCTGATGGCGAGGGAGAGGTGGAAAGCGATGCTGATGCCGATGCGGAGGTGGATGGCGATGCTGATAGCGATGGAGAGGCAGAGGGAGAGGCTGATGGCGAGAGGGAGGCAGATTGCGATGCTGATGGCGAGGGAGAGGTGGAAAGCGATGCTGATGCCGATGCGGAGGTGGACGGGGATGCTGACGGCGATGGAGAGGATGAAGTGGCAGATGGCGATGAGGATGGTGATGGAGAGGCAAATGGAGATGCAGATGGAGACGCGCGTGGCGATGGAGAGGTAGATGGAGATGGAGAGGCAGATGGCGATGCTAGTGGCGATGGTGATGCAGATGGAGATGCGGATGGCAATGCTGATGGCGATGGAGAGAATGATGGGGCAGGAGAGGCAGATGGCGATACTGGTGGCGATGGAGATGCAGATGGAGATGCGGATGGTGATGGAGAGGTGGATATTGATGGTGATGGCGATGGAGAGGCAGATGGCGATGCTGGTGGTGATGGAGATGCAGATGGAGATGCTGATGGCGATGGAGATGCAGATGCAGATGCCAATGAGGATGCAGAGGCCGATGGAGATGCTGATGACGATGGAGGGGCAGACGGCGATATTGATGGGGACGAGGAGGTGGATGGCCATGCTGATGGCGATGGAGATGCAGATGCAGATGCCAATGGGGATGCAGAGGCCGATGCAGATGCTGATGGCGATGGAGAGGCAGATGCAGATGCTGATAGGGATGCAGAGGCCGATGGAGATGCTGATGGCAATGGAGAGGCAGATGGGGATGCTGATAATGATGGAGAGGCCGATGCAGATGCTGGTGGCGATGGAGAGGTAGATGGAGAGACAGATGCCGATGCGGAGGTGGACGGAGATGCTGATGGAGATGGAGAGGCAGATGGCGATGCCGGTGGCGATGGAGAGGCGGATGGAGATGCTGATGACGATGCGGAGGTGGACGGGGATGCTGACGGCGATGGAGAGGACGAGGGGGCAGATGGCGATGCTGATAATGATGGAGAGGCAGATGGTGATGCTGGTGGCGATGGAGATGCAGATGCAGATGCTGATAGGGATGCAGAGGCCGATAGAGATGCTGATGGCGACGGAGAGGCAGATGGGGATTGTGATGGTGATGGAGAGGCAGAGGGAGAGGCTGATGGCGATGGAGATGCTGATTGCGATGCTGATGGCGATGGAGAGGTGGATAGCGATGCCGATGCCGATGCAGAGGTGGACGGGGATGCTGATGGCGATGGAGAGGATGAGGGGGTAGATGGCGATAAGGATGGTGATGGGGAGGCAGATGGCGATGCTGATAATGATGGAGAGGCCGATGCAGATGCTGGTGGCGATGGAGAGGTAGCGCTGGGAGAAGGAGAAGGTGCAGAAGGCGATGGTGATGCTGTTGTAGAAGCAGAGAGTGATGGTGAATAAGTGAGATCAGAAGAGGGCGATGCTGATGCAGTTGGAGAAGGGGAAGGTGATGGTGATGCACTGAGGGGCGCAGAAGTCGATGGTGATGCAGTGGGAGAAGGAGAAGGTGATGGTGGGATTGAGGAAAAGAAGGAAGATGCTGATAGACTTGGAGAGAAAAAGGGCGATGGCCGAAATTGTGAAGAAGGAGAAGGAGATGATGATGAATCCAACGAAGGAGGAGCCGATGCCGATGCAGTCGGAGACACAGATGGTGGTGGTGATGTCCAATAGGTTCCATATATTCCCGGTCCGGAAAGCGATAGGGTCGAAAAGATTCGGAGTTTCCCGGACCGCCTCTCGACTTCCTTCAATATCTTCTTCCCGGAGCTCATGTCCCAATGCACGTGGAACTCCCAGGGCAGAACCGTGTCAAACTGGGCGCTTGACACTTGGGGCGGGGCGACCCAGTTGGGCAGCGTCGCCAAGCGCAGGTTGCGCTTGAAATGCACCGCCCGCTGCTGTTTGCTGGCCAGCGCAGGGTCATACGTGTAGGCGCGATGGTGGACATCGTTCCCGAGGGCGTATGTCTCGCAGTACTGCGGCAGGCCATGGGTGCCCAAATGGTGGCGGTGGGAGAAGCAGAGCCCGGTAAAGATAATGTCCAAAGCCACTACCCCGTAGGATGCGCCTTGCTTGTTGGCAATGAAGCAGTCGGGGATCTGGGCAAGGATACATTTGTCCGGGTACGGGACATGGGCTGCGGGGCTTGGCCGTTGCATACACCAGTCCGTGGGTTTCATCTTCTCTGGGTGCTTGCACGACTTAGCATTGTACCCCAGGCTGACCATGGCATGCCCCGCCAGGTCAAACTGGGAGAAGTGCTTGGGCTGCCCCATCGCCTCGTTGAAGGGCATTCCGAACTTCTCGGAAACGGCGGCCCGCACCTTTCGTAGAGCTGCAGGGGTAGTCACGACCGGGAAAAAGGACATGAACTGCTGCTCTGGGTGCCCAAACAAATCGGTGCTCAGTTGCGTCCAAGGGGATCCAACGCTGTCCCAGAATGGCATGAACGGGTGTCCAGTAGAATTGAACAACGTAGACCCAGTCACCGGGAAACTGAATACCACATCGGAATCCAGCTGCAGAATGTACTCGGCCTTAGAGAAGTTGTCCGCCCACAAATTGGTCCACTGCCCAATGTCTTTCCACAAGCGCCACGGTCGGCCCTCTGCAGACCAGTCGCACACCTCCTGCGGAACGCCAATCTCATGGACTTGCAACTTCGGATCCTGTGGCAAGAATGGCTTGACGGCATAGGCCTCGTGTACAGGCACGACCAGGTGGATGTGGGACACGCACTGCAGGAAGGCCTGCATCGAGGCGAACAGAAACGGCAGAAGCTGGCGATCCGATGATCCAGAAAAGAGGAGCACGTCGGCGTAGCCGAGAGGCCCGCATTCCGACTCCGACAACTTGGCTTCGGGAATGGGATGGTACTTCACGGGGCCGTCAGGGCTTTCGCAAGTGAACAGCTGTGAGACGCTGGCGCGGAGGTCATCAGGCAAGAGATGCAGTGGGGGGTCCAAGCATTTCGGCTTTGAAATGTTCTCTTGGAGGGCCCAATCGCACATGTGAGGCGATACGGTCGAAAGGGTTCGGAGTTTCCCGGACCGCCCCTCGACTTCCTTCAATATCTTCTTCCCGGAGCTCATGTCCCAATGCACGTGGAACTCCCAGGGCAGAACTGTGTCAAACTGGGCGCTTGACACTTGGGGCGGGGCGACCCAGTTGGGCAGCGTCGCCAAGCGCAGGTTGCGCTTGAAATGCACCGCCCGCTGCTGTTTGCTGGCCAGCGCAGGGTCATACGTGTAGGCGCGATGGTGGACATCGTTCCCGAGGGCGTACGTCTCGCAGTACTGCGGCAGGCCATGGGTGCCCAAATGGTGGCGGTGGGAGAAGCAGAGCCCGGTAAAGATAATGTCCAAAGCCACTACCCCGTAGGATGCACCTTGCTTGTTGGCAATGAAGCAGTCGGGGATCTGGGCAAGGATACAATTGTCCGGGTACGGGACATGGGCTGCGGGGCTTGGCCGTTGCATACACCAGTCCGTGGGTTTCATCTTCTCCGGGTGCTTGCACGACTTAGCATTGTACCCCAGGCTGACCATGGCATGCCCCGCCAGGTCAAACTGGGAGAAGTGCTTGGGCTGCCCCATCGCCTCGTTGAAGGGCATTCCGAACTTCTCGGAAACGGCGGCCCGCACCTTTCGTAGAGCTGCAGGGGTAGTCACGACCGGGAAAAAGGACATGAACTGCTGCTCTGGGTGCCCAAACAAATCGGTGCTCAGTTGCGTCCAAGGGGATCCAACGCTGTCCCAGAATGGCATGAACGGGTGTCCAGTAGAATTGAACAACGTAGACCCAGTTACCGGGAAACTGAATACCACATCGGAATCCAGCTGCAGAATGTACTCGGCCTTAGAGAAGTTGTCCGCCCACAAATTGGTCCACTGCCCAATGTCTTTCCACAAGCGCCACGGTCGGCCCTCTGCAGACCAGTCGCACACCTCCTGCGGAACGCCAATCTCATGGACTTGCAACTTCGGATCCTGTGGCAAGAATGGCTTGACGGCATAGGCCTCGTGTACAGGCACGACCAGGTGGATGTGGGACACGCACTGCAGGAAGGCCTGCATCGAGGCGAACAGAAACGGCAGAAGCTGGCGATCCGATGATCCAGAAAAGAGGAGCACGTCGGCGTAGCCGAGAGGCCCGCATTCCGACTCCGACAACTTGGCTTCGGGAATGGGATGGTACTTCACGGGGCCGTCAGGGCTTTCGCAAGTGAACAGCTGTGGGACGCTGGCGCGGAGGTCATCAGGCAAGAGATGCAGTGGGGGGTCCAAGCATTTCGGCTTTGAAATGTTCTCTTGGAGGGCCCAATCGCACACGTGAGGCGATACGGTCGAAAGGGTTCGGAGTTTCCCGGACCGCCTCTCGACTTCCTTCAATATCTTCTTCCCGGAGCTCATGTCCCAATGCACGTGGAACTCCCAGGGCAGAACCGTGTCAAACTGGGCGCTTGACACTTGGGGCGGGGCGACCCAGTTGGGCAGCGTCGCCAAGCGCAGGTTGCGCTTGAAATGCACCGCCCGCTGCTGTTTGCTGGCCAGCGCAGGGTCATACGTGTAGGCGCGATGGTGGACATCGTTCCCGAGGGCGTACGTCTCGCAGTACTGCGGCAGGCCATGGGTGCCCAAATGGTGGCGGTGGGAGAAGCAGAGCCCGGTAAAGATAATGTCCAAAGCCACTACCCCGTAGGATGCGCCTTGCTTGTTGGCAATGAAGCAGTCGGGGATCTGGGCAAGGATACATTTGTCCGGGTACGGGACATGGGCTGCGGGGCTTGGCCGTTGCATACACCAGTCCGGGGGTTTCATCTTCTCTGGGTGCTTGCACGACTTAGCATTGTACCCCAGGCTGACCATGGCATGCCCCGCCAGGTCAAACTGGGAGAAGTGCTTGGGCTGCCCCATCGCCTCGTTGAAGGGCATTCCGAACTTCTCGGAAACGGCGGCCCGCACCTTTCGTAGAGCTGCAGGGGTAGTCACGACCGGGAAAAAGGACATGAACTGCTGCTCTGGGTGCCCAAACAAATCGGTGCTCAGTTGCGTCCAAGGGGATCCAACGCTGTCCCAGAATGGCATGAACGGGTGTCCAGTAGAATTGAACAACGTAGACCCAGTCACCGGGAAACTGAATACCACATCGGAATCCAGCTGCAGAATGTACTCGGCCTTAGAGAAGTTGTCCGCCCACAAATTGGTCCACTGCCCAATGTCTTTCCACAAGCGCCACGGTCGGCCCTCTGCAGACCAGTCGCACACCTCCTGCGGAACGCCAATCTCATGGACTTGCAACTTCGGATCCTGTGGCAAGAATGGCTTGACGGCATAGGCCTCGTGTACAGGCACGACCAGGTGGATGTGGGACACGCACTGCAGGAAGGCCTGCATCGAGGCGAACAGAAACGGCAGAAGCTGGCGATCCGATGATCCAGAAAAGAGGAGCACGTCGGCGTAGCCGAGAGGCCCGCATTCCGACTCCGACAACTTGGCTTCGGGAATGGGATGGTACTTCACGGGGCCGTCAGGGCTTTCGCAAGTGAACAGCTGTGGGACGCTGGCGCGGAGGTCATCAGGTAAGAGATGCAGTGGGGGGTCCAAGCATTTCGGCTTTGAAATGTTCTCTTGGAGGGCCCAATCGCACATGTGAGGCGATACGGTCGAAAGGGTTCGGAGTTTCCCGGACCGCCTCTCGACTTCCTTCAATATCTTCTTCCCGGAGCTCATGTCCCAATGCACGTGGAACTCCCAGGGCAGAACCGTGTCAAACTGGGCGCTTGACACTTGGGGCGGGGCGACCCAGTTGGGCAGCGTCGCCAAGCGCAGGTTGCGCTTGAAATGCACCGCCCGCTGCTGTTTGCTGGCCAGCGCAGGGTCATACGTGTAGGCGCGATGGTGGACATCGTTCCCGAGGGCGTACGTCTCGCAGTACTGCGGCAGGCCATGGGTGCCCAAATGGTGGCGGTGGGAGAAGCAGAGCCCGGTAAAGATAATGTCCAAAGCCACTACCCCGTAGGATGCGCCTTGCTTGTTGGCAATGAAGCAGTCGGGGATCTGGGCAAGGATACATTTGTCCGGGTACGGGACATGGGCTGCGGGGCTTGGCCGTTGCATACACCAGTCCGTGGGTTTCATCTTCTCTGGGTGCTTGCACGACTTAGCATTGTACCCCAGGCTGACCATGGCATGCCCCGCCAGGTCAAACTGGGAGAAGTGCTTGGGCTGCCCCATCGCCTCGTTGAAGGGCATTCCGAACTTCTCGGAAACGGCGGCCCGCACCTTTCGTAGAGCTGCAGGGGTAGTCACGACCGGGAAAAAGGACATGAACTGCTGCTCTGGGTGCCCAAACAAATCGGTGCTCAGTTGCGTCCAAGGGGATCCAACGCTGTCCCAGAATGGCATGAACGGGTGTCCAGTAGAATTGAACAACGTAGACCCAGTTACCGGGAAACTGAATACCACATCGGAATCCAGCTGCAGAATGTACTCGGCCTTAGAGAAGTTGTCCGCCCACAAATTGGTCCACTGCCCAATGTCTTTCCACAAGCGCCACGGTCGGCCCTCTGCAGACCAGTCGCACACCTCCTGCGGAACGCCAATCTCATGGACTTGCAACTTCGGATCCTGTGGCAAGAATGGCTTGACGGCATAGGCCTCGTGTACAGGCACGACCAGGTGGATGTGGGACACGCACTGCAGGAAGGCCTGCATCGAGGCGAACAGAAACGGCAGAAGCTGGCGATCCGATGATCCAGAAAAGAGGAGCACGTCGGCGTAGCCGAGAGGCCCGCATTCCGACTCCGACAACTTGGCTTCGGGAATGGGATGGTACTTCACGGGGCCGTCAGGGCTTTCGCAAGTGAACAGCTGTGGGACGCTGGCGCGGAGGTCATCAGGTAAGAGATGCAGTGGGGGGTCCAAGCATTTCGGCTTTGAAATGTTCTCTTGGAGGGCCCAATCGCACATGTGAGGCGATACGGTCGAAAGGGTTCGGAGTTTCCCGGACCGCCCCTCGACTTCCTTCAATATCTTCTTCCCGGAGCTCATGTCCCAATGCACGTGGAACTCCCAGGGCAGAACCGTGTCAAACTGGGCGCTTGACACTTGGGGCGGGGCGACCCAGTTGGGCAGCGTCGCCAAGCGCAGGTTGCGCTTGAAATGCACCGCCCGCTGCTGTTTGCTGGCCAGCGCAGGGTCATACGTGTAGGCGCGATGGTGGACATCGTTCCCGAGGGCGTACGTCTCGCAGTACTGCGGCAGGCCATGGGTGCCCAAATGGTGGCGGTGGGAGAAGCAGAGCCCGGTAAAGATAATGTCCAAAGCCACTACCCCGTAGGATGCGCCTTGCTTGTTGGCAATGAAGCAGTCGGGGATCTGGGCAAGGATACATTTGTCCGGGTACGGGACATGGGCTGCGGGGCTTGGCCGTTGCATACACCAGTCCGGGGGTTTCATCTTCTCTGGGTGCTTGCACGACTTAGCATTGTACCCCAGGCTGACCATGGCATGCCCCGCCAGGTCAAACTGGGAGAAGTACTTGGGCTGCCCCATCGCCTCGTTGAAGGGCATTCCGAACTTCTCGGAAACGGCGGCCCGCACCTTTCGTAGAGCTGCAGGGGTAGTCACGACCGGGAAAAAGGACATGAACTGCTGCTCTGGGTGCCCAAACAAATCGGTGCTCAGTTGCGTCCAAGGGGATCCAACGCTGTCCCAGAATGGCATGAACGGGTGTCCAGTAGAATTGAACAACGTAGACCCAGTTACCGGGAAACTGAATACCACATCGGAATCCAGCTGCAGAATGTACTCGGCCTTAGAGAAGTTGTCCGCCCACAAATTGGTCCACTGCCCAATGTCTTTCCACAAGCGCCACGGTCGGCCCTCTGCAGACCAGTCGCACACCTCCTGCGGAACGCCAATCTCATGGACTTGCAACTTCGGATCCTGTGGCAAGAATGGCTTGACGGCATAGGCCTCGTGTACAGGCACGACCAGGTGGATGTGGGACACGCACTGCAGGAAGGCCTGCATCGAGGCGAACAGAAACGGCAGAAGCTGGCGATCCGATGATCCAGAAAAGAGGAGCACGTCGGCGTAGCCGAGAGGCCCGCATTCCGACTCCGACAACTTGGCTTCGGGAATGGGATGGTACTTCACGGGGCCGTCAGGGCTTTCGCAAGTGAACAGCTGTGGGACGCTGGCGCGGAGGTCATCAGGCAAGAGATGCAGTGGGGGGTCCAAGCATTTCGGCTTTGAAATGTTCTCTTGGAGGGCCCAATCGCACATGTGAGGCGATACGGTCGAAAGGGTTCGGAGTTTCCCGGACCGCCTCTCGACTTCCTTCAATATCTTCTTCCCGGAGCTCATGTCCCAATGCACGTGGAACTCCCAGGGCAGAACCGTGTCAAACTGGGTGCTTGACACTTGGGGCGGGGCGACCCAGTTGGGCAGCGTCGCCAAGCGCAGGTTGCGCTTGAAATGCACCGCCCGCTGCTGTTTGCTGGCCAGCGCAGGGTCATACGTGTAGGCGCGATGGTGGACATCGTTCCCGAGGGCGTACGTCTCGCAGTACTGCGGCAGGCCATGGGTGCCCAAATGGTGGCGGTGGGAGAAGCAGAGCCCGGTAAAGATAATGTCCAAAGCCACTACCCCGTAGGATGCGCCTTGCTTGTTGGCAATGAAGCAGTCGGGGATCTGGGCAAGGATACATTTGTCCGGGTACGGGACATGGGCTGCGGGGCTTGGCCGTTGCATACACCAGTCCGGGGGTTTCATCTTCTCTGGGTGCTTGCACGACTTAGCATTGTACCCCAGGCTGACCATGGCATGCCCCGCCAGGTCAAACTGGGAGAAGTGCTTGGGCTGCCCCATCGCCTCGTTGAAGGGCATTCCGAACTTCTCGGAAACGGCGGCCCGCACCTTTCGTAGAGCTGCAGGGGTAGTCACGACCGGGAAAAAGGACATGAACTGCTGCTCTGGGTGCCCAAACAAATCGGTGCTCAGTTGCGTCCAAGGGGATCCAACGCTGTCCCAGAATGGCATGAACGGGTGTCCAGTAGAATTGAACAACGTAGACCCGGTCACCGGGAAACTGAATACCACATCGGAATCCAGCTGCAGAATGTACTCGGCCTTAGAGAAGTTGTCCGCCCACAAATTGGTCCACTGCCCAATGTCTTTCCACAAGCGCCACGGTCGGCCCTCTGCAGACCAGTCGCACACCTCCTGCGGAACGCCAATCTCATGGACTTGCAACTTCGGATCCTGTGGCAAGAATGGCTTGACGGCATAGGCCTCGTGTACAGGCACGACCAGGTGGATGTGGGACACGCACTGCAGGAAGGCCTGCATCGAGGCGAACAGAAACGGCAGAAGCTGGCGATCCGATGATCCAGAAAAGAGGAGCACGTCGGCGTAGCCGAGAGGCCCGCATTCCGACTCCGACAACTTGGCTTCGGGAATGGGATGGTACTTCACGGGGCCGTCAGGGCTTTCGCAAGTGAACAGCTGTGGGACGCTGGCGCGGAGGTCATCAGGCAAGAGATGCAGTGGGGGGTCCAAGCATTTCGGCTTTGAAATGTTCTCTTGGAGGGCCCAATCGCACATGTGAGGCGATACGGTCGAAAGGGTTCGGAGTGTCCCGGACCGCCTCTCGACTTCCTTCAATATCTTCTTCCCGGAGCTCATGTCCCAATGCACGTGGAACTCCCAGGGCAGAACCGTGTCAAACTGGGCGCTTGACACTTGGGGCGGGGCGACCCAGTTGGGCAGCGTCGCCAAGCGCAGGTTGCGCTTGAAATGCACCGCCCGCTGCTGTTTGCTGGCCAGCGCAGGGTCATACGTGTAGGCGCGATGGTGGACATCGTTCCCGAGGGCGTACGTCTCGCAGTACTGCGGCAGGCCATGGGTGCCCAAATGGTGGCGGTGGGAGAAGCAGAGCCCGGTAAAGATAATGTCCAAAGCCACTACCCCGTAGGATGCGCCTTGCTTGTTGGCAATGAAGCAGTCGGGGATCTGGGCAAGGATACATTTGTCCGGGTACGGGACATGGGCTGCGGGGCTTGGCCGTTGCATACACCAGTCCGTGGGTTTCATCTTCTCTGGGTGCTTGCACGACTTAGCATTGTACCCCAGGCTGACCATGGCATGCCCCGCCAGGTCAAACTGGGAGAAGTGCTTGGGCTGCCCCATCGCCTCGTTGAAGGGCATTCCGAACTTCTCGGAAACGGCGGCCCGCACCTTTCGTAGAGCTGCAGGGGTAGTCACGACCGGGAAAAAGGACATGAACTGCTGCTCTGGGTGCCCAAACAAATCGGTGCTCAGTTGCGTCCAAGGGGATCCAACGCTGTCCCAGAATGGCATGAACGGGTGTCCAGTAGAATTGAACAACGTAGACCCGGTCACCGGGAAACTGAATACCACATCGGAATCCAGCTGCAGAATGTACTCGGCCTTAGAGAAGTTGTCCGCCCACAAATTGGTCCACTGCCCAATGTCTTTCCACAAGCGCCACGGTCGGCCCTCTGCAGACCAGTCGCACACCTCCTGCGGAACGCCAATCTCATGGACTTGCAACTTCGGATCCTGTGGCAAGAATGGCTTGACGGCATAGGCCTCGTGTACAGGCACGACCAGGTGGATGTGGGACACGCACTGCAGGAAGGCCTGCATCGAGGCGAACAGAAACGGCAGAAGCTGGCGATCCGATGATCCAGAAAAGAGGAGCACGTCGGCGTAGCCGAGAGGCCCGCATTCCGACTCCGACAACTTGGCTTCGGGAATGGGATGGTACTTCACGGGGCCGTCAGGGCTTTCGCAAGTGAACAGCTGTGGGACGCTGGCGCGGAGGTCATCAGGTAAGAGATGCAGTGGGGGGTCCAAGCATTTCGGCTTTGAAATGTTCTCTTGGAGGGCCCAATCGCACATGTGAGGCGATACGGTCGAAAGGGTTCGGAGTTTCCCGGACCGCCTCTCGACTTCCTTCAATATCTTCTTCCCGGAGCTCATGTCCCAATGCACGTGGAACTCCCAGGGCAGAACCGTGTCAAACTGGGCGCTTGACACTTGGGGCGGGGCGACCCAGTTGGGCAGCGTCGCCAAGCGCAGGTTGCGCTTGAAATGCACCGCCCGCTGCTGTTTGCTGGCCAGCGCAGGGTCATACGTGTAGGCGCGATGGTGGACATCGTTCCCGAGGGCGTACGTCTCGCAGTACTGCGGCAGGCCATGGGTGCCCAAATGGTGGCGGTGGGAGAAGCAGAGCCCGGTAAAGATAATGTCCAAAGCCACTACCCCGTAGGATGCGCCTTGCTTGTTGGCAATGAAGCAGTCGGGGATCTGGGCAAGGATACATTTGTCCGGGTACGGGACATGGGCTGCGGGGCTTGGCCGTTGCATACACCAGTCCGTGGGTTTCATCTTCTCTGGGTGCTTGCACGACTTAGCATTGTACCCCAGGCTGACCATGGCATGCCCCGCCAGGTCAAACTGGGAGAAGTGCTTGGGCTGCCCCATCGCCTCGTTGAAGGGCATTCCGAACTTCTCGGAAACGGCGGCCCGCACCTTTCGTAGAGCTGCAGGGGTAGTCACGACCGGGAAAAAGGACATGAACTGCTGCTCTGGGTGCCCAAACAAATCGGTGCTCAGTTGCGTCCAAGGGGATCCAACGCTGTCCCAGAATGGCATGAACGGGTGTCCAGTAGAATTGAACAACGTAGACCCGGTCACCGGGAAACTGAATACCACATCGGAATCCAGCTGCAGAATGTACTCGGCCTTAGAGAAGTTGTCCGCCCACAAATTGGTCCACTGCCCAATGTCTTTCCACAAGCGCCACGGTCGGCCCTCTGCAGACCAGTCGCACACCTCCTGCGGAACGCCAATCTCATGGACTTGCAACTTCGGATCCTGTGGCAAGAATGGCTTGACGGCATAGGCCTCGTGTACAGGCACGACCAGGTGGATGTGGGACACGCACTGCAGGAAGGCCTGCATCGAGGCGAACAGAAACGGCAGAAGCTGGCGATCCGATGATCCAGAAAAGAGGAGCACGTCGGCGTAGCCGAGAGGCCCGCATTCCGACTCCGACAACTTGGCTTCGGGAATGGGATGGTACTTCACGGGGCCGTCAGGGCTTTCGCAAGTGAACAGCTGTGGGACGCTGGCGCGGAGGTCATCAGGTAAGAGATGCAGTGGGGGGTCCAAGCATTTCGGCTTTGAAATGTTCTCTTGGAGGGCCCAATCGCACATGTGACGGGTCGTGCTGGCTGCGAGCCCCATATGTATAATAAGTTGGCATGCAATGATGCAAAGCATGTGAGGTAACTGGAACAATGCTCTCATGCTACGGAATGTCCTCTAGTATGTTCGCTTCTTTCGTCCTGATTGGACTCGGTTAACAGTACCGTCTTGGATGCGCCGGCGCCATGCGGAAGGAAACAAGTCTTTGGCGAAACACAGACCCTCACAAAGAGAGTATATTGTTACATGCAATCTTACATGCAACTCATGGAAGTCCTGCAATGGCGTACAAATAGCTCGTCTTGTAAATTGACAACAACATGCCATTTTACAGGCAGTAGGGCATGCCGTACAAGAATGATGCATGCAATTTTATATGCATTTCTAGCGCAGCGCATGCAATTGGTATCGAATCGAAGAGGTCCCACATTGTGACACATGCAACGTGAGCACGCATGCCAAGGTTCACAATAGGCGTTGTGTAGCATGTTTGATTCCTCCCCACTTTGGGGGTTATGTAGCCCCGGGCATGGACTTTGTGGTGGGAAAGTCGACTGTTTAATAGATCCCTTGCGGGTGTTCAAATGGCGCATCCCAACCCCCACTCTCCTAACGAGGGGACTTTGAGGAGGGGGCAATAGGGCAAGTGAGTTTGTAGATGTGAGTAATGTGGTATCTATGCCTTGTTAAGTGCACTCCGGGTCGTGGGAACAATACGTACATCGTGAACGTCCATATGACAATATTATCCACTCAACAACCATCCATGAACGCAATGTCATGTATCGGCCCGTTTGCTGCCAAATTGCCGCTTCTTTTTGTCCTACCTTGGACCTTCTACGGCGAAAGTGTTTTGGAAATATACGGGCGCATTAACAATAGCAACAAAGCAAAAGCAGAATCTCAAACGGCCATAACCCCGTCGGATGTAGCATTGGTAGAGTGTCGCAGGTCCACAAATGTGTGCTGGTGCGTACGCGCATGTGCAGGTGCATGCGCAAATGTACTTGCACGTGCGTGCTCGGAAAGCACACACATGTGTCATCCACCTTAGAAAAACCTTAGTTGCAAAGTACACACACAAGGGTGCAGACCCTATCGCTATTCGTACACGGGACTTTATTGTCGTGGGTATGTACTTTCCTTCAACGGCACGTGTGACATAATGCATAACCACGTTTTTCCGTCCCATGTAGCGGGCCTGATGTCATCTTGGTCACGCCTCTCACCTGTCAGTCGGCCCGCCGTTTGTTCTAGTGCGGTTCATGGGTCCTTTTCGGGGACCCCCCATCTAGAGTGCTACCTGTCTGCTGTGCTCTGAAAAAGGAGCATGAGGGGCGACCGTATTGACTCAGGCATCCCATACTTCAGGATTGAATGTTGAAGCAAGCCCTCCCACCACGCCTTTGGGTACCCTTTGCGCAGTAGTTCTTCACGTGACGGCGCCACATTGTGCAAAATGCATAGTGGTTCGGTCGCGAAGAATACGAGGGCACTGTCTGCCGCGCGTTCATGGAAAAATGGTCCGGAAACTTGTTGCAACGCCGTACGGGGTCGGGATGGTAAGCGACTTGAATCTTGTCTTTCAAGGTCATTTGGATATGCACATGGGGCAAGTGGAAAGAGAAAGGTAGAAAGCGGGACATTCTATCCGGCGATTTTGGATGCATAGCTGCGGAGGCGCTTCCCGGGTGCTGATTTCGGCCTTGGCATCCACAGCCCAAATCGACGTTAGAGGGGGGCCCACATGCAAAACAGCAATCTCAGCACGATCTACCTGCGAGTCTCCAAGGCCGATTCCCCCGCCACATGATTGGTCGTACTTATTGGTTTTATGAGTCCATAAGTTACTTGGTTGAGGAGCTACTAGCATTACTGCCTCTGGCTGCTGGGAACCAAATGGTGACTAAGCACTCTAAATATTACCATCTTCGCTGGACTATATTCTGCCAGTATCTCCGACACTAGTGCCGGCCTTCAGACTACAGTAGATTCTGTAAGTATCATTGACATTCTGTCGCGATGCCACCGGCGAATTCCGGTGACGGTATGCACACTGCGGCCCTAGCAGACTGCGAAAGACTGCGCACGAACAGGCGACACGCGCATTTACGACAACCGAAAAAACGACTGCAACTGATCTACTGCAACTGATCTTCTGCTAAAAGGCGACAAGGATGTTTTGAACCGTTCTGCAGCCCAAATTTATAAAACAATTGCATTATTTTATCGCCAGATAAGGGAACGATACCTTACTGGTAACAAGGCTACTGCTGCTGATTTTCAAGTCCCTCCAAGTGAAAATCCACTCCCTCCTACTCATTTTCAACTCCCTCCTACTCATTTTCAACTCCCTCCTACTCATTTTCAACTCTCCCCTGCTCATTTTCAACTCCCTCCAAGTGAAAATACACTCCCTCCTACTCAATTTCAACTCCCTCCTACTCATTTTCAACTCCCCCCTGCTCATTTTCAACTCCCTCCAAGTGAAAATCCACTCCCTCCTACTCATTTTCAACTCCCTCCTACTCATTTTCAACTCCCTCCAAGTGAAAATCCACTCCCTCCTACTCATTTTCAACTCCCCCCTGCTCATTTTCAACTCCCTCCAAGTGAAAACCCACTCCCTCCTACTCATTTTCAACTCCCCCCTGCTCATTTTCAACTCCCTCCAAGTGAAAATCCACTCCCTCCTACTCATTTTCAACTCCCTGCTGCTCATTTTCAACTCCCCCCTGCTCATTTTCCGGGAACCGGTGTCAAGGGTAAAATTTGCCAAGCAAACAGCAGTCTGCTAACCCCCCCGCCGTAGAAGAAAATCGCGGAGCCTGCAATGCGTGGGTTCAGATCTCAGTCTTGGTCTGGCGATGCGCTCTGCCACTACACACGCCATCATCTCACTGCCCAAACCACTTCACAATGCAAGCACTAGAAAAACTTCTAGCGCTTCCAATTAGGGTTACCGGAACCCTCGCGCGAGCCCCCCCACTGATCCTCCAACCCAATGGCGGTCTCATCGGGGAGATAGACCACCCATGCAACTTGGGTGGTTCCCCCCTTTTCGGTTTCCCGCTCCACCTGCCGAAAGTTCCTACCCCCTGCAAGCCGCTTTTGATTGACGTCCCAGAAGGCTTCAAAACTGCTGAGTCGGCCCTTGGAGTCGGGCCGACAGAAGGTGAAAGGGGGGGTGCACTGGTCGGAGTCGACCAGAGCGAGGGGGAGATAGGGGACGGCCTTTTCTGGTGGCAGGGGCCACTGCGTCGGATTGCCCTTGCTGAGCATCTCCTCCACCTCAGCCTTCGCCTTCTGAACGGGGACAGACCTCTTCATCTGCCATTTCCCCCCCCAAACAACAAACTGGGACAGAGTTGTCCAACAAAAACTTGGATCCCGAACGTCAAACTGCTGCCTCAAACCTGCTCCCTGCACCGGCAACGACCCCCCACGAATGAACTCTTTAAAAAAATTTGCCGTTGCAAACGTGCAACAGTACGGACCCCCATCGACACGAGCCCTCTTTGCCTTGGGCTCGTCAGGCTCAAAGCCGCAGGGGGGGCTGACGGTCGAGCTCTTTCCCCAATGCTCGATCCGCGACTGCAGATCAGGCATCTTAGCCAGCGCCCTGTCCACCACCACCTGACAGATCCGCGTGATCCTCGGCGAATCCAAGCCTCCGGCTTCCCAGACCAGCAGAAACCAGCTGGACTTCCCCCTCAAATCCTTGCTGCACTCGGCAATGACCGAGATGCAGTGGCCCATCCCTCCCCCAGTCCCTCCACCGCCGTCAACGAGCTTAATGGCATGACCATCAACCCTGCAAATGACATGCCCATACACCCTGTCCTTCACCCTCTCGTACCCGGACTTGTCCTGGGTCTTGATGGTTTTTTTGGCAGGCGGAGCTACCAGGTGCTCCGCCCGCCACTCAGCCCAATCCAGCGTCGCCCCCCACCGGCTGTCGACACCCATAGCCCTCTCTGCCCGGACAAAAAATGTCTTCTGGCGGATACCACGCGCTGCAGCTTGGTATTCCGCATCATACCCCCTGAGGTCGATTCCGACCTGCAGCCACTGACCCGTCTGGCCGTACACGTCCTTCCTATTCTGCACCGAAATCACCTCCCACTTACCACCCACAAACACCATTTCTACGACATCCCCAGGAGCAGCCCCCTCGAACTCGTAACAAAACCAGGGAGGGTAAACGCCTGCAAGTCGCGACCCAGCCGTGATGAAGTCGCCCCCCAAAGAATTCTGGTCACCCCAGACCGTGGTCAACGGCGTGACGAACCTCCCCTTCCGCCACTTCCTCTTGAAACAACAGGTCTTGCTTTCAACCTGTGTCAAGTGCGGCCCCCCCCATCTCGGACCACAGCAGACGCACCCTGTCCCCCTTCCTGACAATAAACTGCTCCCCATCAACATGGGTCACGGTGGCCTGGCTGGGGTAGGTCACCTTCGAAGAAAAATACTGGCGACCCACCAGGGACCCGTCATCAGCATACAGTTGCCCTGCAGGCAGGGCAGAGGCGCTGGGAAGAATGTTCTGGGTGGTTAGAACTGGCTGGTTGGAACCTTCTGCAGCAGGTTCATTAGGGTCAGCAGCATCAGCAGGTGGAGGCGAAGGGGGCAACGGGTAATTTACGCCATAGAACATGGCCAGCTCGGTACCCGCCTTCACCTCCCGCCGGGTATAAACCCTGGGGGTACCGTCATCCAGGTGGATGATCACGTCGCAATCCTCCAGGCGAGGGCGAGCGTTGATACGGCTCAGAATATTCCCCCTTTTACCCCCGTCCACCCAAACCCCCCTCCCAGTCTTTGAATCTGCCCCCCCGCCCTTGATGCACAAAACCTTATCCCCCCTACCCGTCAGGCAATCCGGTGCCGTCCCTTCAATCCTTTCCCCCTTGTACTCCCCCAGGCAGGTGTCCGCCTCAATATCCACCTTCGTTTTCACCCCCCGGCCTTCCCCAATCGTGGACTCCACGATCTGGAGGTGCTTCCCCATAACAAAATGCGGCCGCTCCACCACCGCCCGTTGCCCCCCCTCCTCCCCCGCCCCGGTGTCCCTCACTCGGCGGTTCCTTGTGCTTCGGCTCCTCGTTGTGACCCCCTCCGGTTGCTTGGCAACCCCCCCGCCCCCCGCTTCTGCCCCCTTCCGCCCAGCCTCCGCCTCCGCAGTCTCGGTGTCCTTCTCCTTCCCCTTCTCCTCCTCCGTTTTCTTTGCCTCCTCCTCCTCCTCCTCCTCCATCAACACGTCGGTGGGGGTTGGGGTGACCACCGGCGACTGGGGCTGGGGGCTGGGCGAGCCTTCTCCAAGAAGCTGGCGTTCAGGGCTTGGGCTGGGGCTTCGCTCCTTCTCATGGGCCCAATTCATCGCGGGCTCCTCTCCCCTTTCCCTCTTGCCGAGAACTGAATACAAACAGCAAGGATCAGAGTTAAATTCTCAAGAAGCACAGCAGCAGAAGAAAACACTTACGCATGCAATTACATACCAAGGGCTCTCACATCCCCTCGGTGCAGGTCCCAGGACGCCCTCCTCTTCTTCTCCCGCTGCGGCTTCTCCCTGTGCCCCGCCGTCCTCCACCAATCCTCCCCCTCGTCCGACTCCCACGCGGCCAGCAGCTCGGCCGCCAGGTCCTTCGTTGTCTCCGACACTGGACTCGCAGGACCTATAGGTGCAGGCGTATGGTTTCGTTTATGAGGCTCTTTGTGAATCAGTAATTAGGGGGTAGCCTATCGAGGTTGATCATCAGTGGTGTTGTGCAATCAGTGGCAAACCTGCTTCTGCCCCTTCACCCTCCGCTTCTGCTCCTTCTTCGCCCTCCTCCGCTGCTTCCTCCACTTCGGCTTCAGCTGCACCTGGATCAGAGGATGTGCGTTCTATTGCAAGGACCAGCCTAGCAATGTCGTGCATCAGGGGCGGTAAATCAATGGTCAGGGGGTAGCCTATCAAGTTCGTGCATCAGAGGCCCCCGGTAAATCAATAATCAGGGGGTAGCCTATCAAGTTCGTGCATCAGAGGCCGCTGGCAAATCAATAGTCAGGGGGTAGCCTATCAAGTTCGTGCATCAGAGGCCCCCGGTAAGTCAATAGTCAGGGGGTAGCCTATCAAGTTCGTGCATCAGAAGTGCCTTTGGAACTGTTGATGTGTTGACCAGGATCGCGGTGGTGGTAATGGGGGGTGATTGTGGGACTCGTCAGATGGCGGGTGCGAGAGGGGCTAAGATGGGTCGGGGTGTGTTGATTGGGCAATGGCCTGTGCCGCCCGAGGGGTGAAGCACCTGCAGCGGCTTTCTTCTCCGCCTCCAGCTTGGCTGCCTCGTCTGCAGCGGCTTTCTTCTCGGCCTCCAGCTTGGCTGCCTTGTCTGCAGCGGCTTTCTTCTCGGCCTCCAACTTGGCTGCCTTGTCTGCAGCGGCTTTCTTCTCGGCCTCCAGATTGGCTGCCTTGTCTGCAGCACGAGGAACAGATGGATGGGGCAGGGGGTTGCATGGGTGATGACACAGCAAGCGGAGGAGGAGGGCGGACGGGGGTCGGGGAGTCTACGACGCAGAGGGTAAACCAATAGTCAGGGGGTAGCCTATCAAGTTCGTGCATCAGAGGCCCTTGGTAAATCAATAGTCAGGGGGTAGCCTATCAAGTTCGTGCATCAGAGGCCCCCGGTAAATCAATAGTCAGGGGGTAGCCTATCAAGTTCGTGCATCAGAGGCCCTGGGTAAACCAATAGTCAGGGGGTAGCCTATCAAGTTCGTGCATCAGAGGCCCCCGGTAGATCAATAGTTACGGGCAGGCCTATCAAGTTCGTGCATCAGAGGCCCTGGGTAAACCAATAGTCAGGGGGTAGCCTATCAAGTTCGTGCATCAGAGTCCCCTGGCAAATCAATAGTCAGGGGGTAGCCTATCAAATTCGTGCATCAGAGGCCCCTGGCAAATCAATAGTCAGGGGGTAGCCTATCAAGTTCGTGCATCAGAGGCCGCTGGCAAATCAATAGTCAGGGGGTAGCCTATCAAGTTCGTGCATCAGAAGTTCCTTTGGAACTGTTGATGTGTTGACCGGGACCGCGGTGGTGGTAATGGGGGGTGACTGTGGGACTCGTCAGATGGCGGGTGCGAGAGGGGCTAAGATGGGTCGGGGTGTGTTGATTGGGCAATGGCCTGTGCCGCCCGAGGGGTGAAGCACCTGCAGCGGCTTTCTTCTCCGCCTCCAGCCTGGCTGCCTCGTCTGCAGCGGCTTTCTTCTCGGCCTCCAGCTTGGCTGCCTTGTCTGCAGCGGCTTTCTTCTCGGCCTCCAACTTGGCTGCCTTGTCTGCAGCGGCTTTCTTCTCGGCCTCCAGCTTGGCTGCCTTGTCTGCAGCACGAGGAACAGATGGATGCGGCGGGGGTTGCATGGGTGATGGCACAGCAAGCGGAGGAGGAGGGCGGACGGGGGTCAGGGAGTATACGACGCAGAGGGTAAACCAATAGTCAGGGGGTAGCCTATCAAGTTCGT
This sequence comes from Eutreptiella sp. 'Long Island Sound 2002', assembly GCA_964036045.1. Classification (NCBI taxonomy): domain Eukaryota; phylum Euglenozoa; class Euglenophyceae; order Eutreptiales; family Eutreptiaceae; genus Eutreptiella; species Eutreptiella sp. 'Long Island Sound 2002'. Next base: position 13,520,784 of record OZ038380.1, read on the forward strand.
GCATCAGAGGCCCTTGGTAAATCAAAAGTCAGGGGGTAGCCTATCAAGTTCGTGCATCAGAGGCCCCCGGTAAATCAATAGTCAGGGGGTAGCCTATCAAGTTCGTGCATCAGAGGCCCTGGGTAAACCAATAGTCAGGGGGTAGTGAAGCCGGTCCGGCTGCCCCACGACCGTTTTCGGCACAGACCTCGTAATGGTCAGCGCCGTGTTTAATATTTCTATTTTTTTCTGTCTACTTTTTATATATGCTTTTGCATATTTTGTTTGTATTTTATTATTGTTTGCGAAAGAGCGTGCTGGAGCGCTGGAGCGTTGGAGCGCTTGGAGACAGAGCGCGCTGCAAAACGCGAGACGCGGTCGCCAGATCAGAGATGTGACCGTCAGCATTGACTACAGAGTTTATAAAATTCACGGATTTATAGTATAAAAAGCCTCTTGGACGTTGTAGTTATAATTATTGCGAATGCCCGCATTTATAAAGACGATTCTCGAATGTTGTAGAGTTGATCGTTGACGAAAGGGCCAGGTGCATGCCCTGTTCTTTGTATGTTACGTGTCTGCAGGTATGCGCCAGTGGTGAGGCCCGGCAAGGGTCTATGAATCTTTCGTACAATGGGTATGGATGAACCTCCGGCAAAAGGATGTAAAAGACGACATGAAACGTGTTGAGCGTGCATGCCACTGACGGGGTTCAGGTGTTGCTTGCAGGATTTTTGGATAAAAGCAGCAAGGCTTTTCCGAAACAGCAGGCGGAGATCAGCGGTAATGATCGCCAAACACCAATACCAGGAGAACCCAAGGGGCTAGGGCTCTGGCCCTGTTACAGAAAGATTCATAAATGGTCTTGCAGGACGGACGGACTGACGGACGGACGGACGGACGGACGGATGGACGGACGGACGGGCGGACGGACGGACGGATGAACGGACGGACCGACGGACTGACGCCCACGGACCGACGGACCGATGGACCGACGGACCGATTGACCGACCGACCGACAGACCGACCGACGGACCGACCGACCGACCGACCGCAGAATTGGTCTGTCAGGTATTGCACCCACCTTGCCCAGGCCGCACCGCATGTCAGACGACGACGGCGACTTTCATTCTCCACTGCCCAGCTCAGATTCGCGTGCAACGAGTCCATCATCGCGTAGCGAGTGGGAGTCACGCAGCGCAGCAACCACTGAGGATGCGCGGAGCAACGGCAATCGAAGCCAGGTGGAGTACGAACACCAGTCCGGTGACAGCGCAGCCGAAGGAGATCCCTGGTGGACGGATTTGGATGAAGCAACGCTGCAGGAGCTCTTCGAAACCAGTCCAAGGGAGACCATGGAGTTTCGCGCGGCGAGTGAACCAGGATCAACGAGTTCAGAATCCGTTGAGGATGCAGCGGACGCCATGCAGCGACTATCCATGACGGTGCCGCTGTGGGCACCTATTGTTCAAATGCCTGAGATCCCGGAGGACTAGCGGCATACTCGTGATGCAGCGGGTCACTGCAAAATATGTCGTCCAGATTTGTTCTGGATGTGCCTGCACATGAGCCAGCCATCGAAGTGTCCGTTGAGGAAGCGTTGGTAGAAGAAAGCCGTCGCCAGCAAAGTCTTCGTGAGCCACACAGACCAAGCACAACGTCCCACGCCACAGGGATTTCGTCAAACCTGGGGAGCGAGTACTCCGACGTGAGGAAGGGGCGTCCACGCGTGCCGGCTGCCCAAGCGACGTATGAACGACACCAGAAAGAAGGAGCGACCACTGAGAGCCCCGTGGACGGGCAGGACCAGCCCAAGATCTACACCATCCGTGACCACACCCTCGAAGTCCTGATGCACCCGGATGTGCTAGAGTTGCATGCCGCGAGAGTCGTCAGTGGCAGTTGCACTTGAAGGTGCGTGTACGGTGCGGACAGGAGTGGAGTGGATATGATGGAGTGGATGTGCGTGAACGGCCGGTTCCAAGACCGTCGGTTCACTTCTCAGAAGGGTAGTGAAGCCGGTCCGGCTGCCCCACGACCGTCTTCGGCACAGACCTCGTAATGGTCAGCGCCGTGTTTAATATTTCTATTTTTTCTGCTTTTGCATATTTTGTTTGTATTTTATTATTGTTTGCGACAGAGCGTGCTAGAGCGCTGGAGCGTTGGAGCGCTTGGAGACAGAGCGCGCTGCAAAGCGCGAGACGCGGTCGCCAGATCAGAGATGTGACCATCGGCATTGACTACAGAGTTTATAAAATTCACGGATGTATAGTATAAAAAGCCTCTTGAACGCTGTAGTTATAATTATTGCGAATGCCCGCATTTATAAAGACGATTCTCGAATGTTGTAGAGTAGATCGTTGACGAAAGGGCCAGGTGCATGCCCTGTTCTTTGTATGTTGCGTGTCTGCAGGTATGCGCCAGTGGTGAGGCCCGGCAAGGGTCTATGAATCTTTCGTACAATGGGTATGGATGAACCTCCGGCAGAAGGATGTAAAAGACGACATGAAACGTGTTGAGCGTGCATGCCACTGACGGGGTTCAGGTGTTGCTTGCAGGATTTTTGGATAAAAGCAGCAAGGCTTTACCGAAACAGCAGGCGGAGATCAGCGGAAATGATCACCAAACACCAAGACCAGGAGAACCCAAGGGGCTAGGGCTCTGGCCCTGTTACAGTAGCCTATCAAGTTCGTGCATCAGAGGCCCCCGGTAAATCAATAGTTACGGGCAGGCCTATCAAGTTCGTGCATCAGAGGCCCCTGGCAAATCAATAGTCAGGGGGTAGCCTATCAAGTTCGTGCATCAGAAGCCGCTGGCAAATCAATAGTCAGGGGGTAGCCTATCAAGTTCGTGCATCAGAGGCCCCCGGTAAATCAATGCACAGAGGGAGGCCTATCAGGTTCGTGCATCAGAGGCCCCCGGTAAATCAATAGTCAGTTGGTAGCCTATCAAGTTCCCGCATCAGAGGCCCTGGGTAAACCAATAGTCAGGGGGTAGCCTATCAAGTTCGTGCATCAGAGGCCCTTGGTAAATCAATATTCAGGGGGTAGCCTATCAAGTTCGTGCATCAGAGGCCCCCGGTAAATCAATAGTCAGGGGGTAGCCTATCAAGTTCTGCATCAGAGGCCCTGGGTAAACCAATAGTCAGGGGGTAGCCTATCAAGTTCGTGCATCAGAGGCCCCTGGCAAATCAATAGTCAGGGGGTAGCCTATCAAGTTCGTGCATCAGAGGCCGATGGCGAATCAATAGTCAGGGGGTAGCCTATCAGGTTCGTGCATCAGAGGCCCCCGGTAAATCAATGGACAGAGGGTAGCCTATCAAGTTCGTGCATCAGAGGCCCCCGGTAAATCAATAGTCAGTGGGTAGCCTATCAAGTTCGTGCATCACAGGTTGGTTGGTTTACCCGGGGCCTCTGATGCACGAACTTGATAGGCTACCCCCTGACTATTGATTTGCCAGTGGCCTCTGATGCACGAACTTGATAGGCTACCCCCTGACTATTGATTTGCCAGGGGCCTCTGATGCACGAACTTGATAGGCTACCCCCTGACTATTGATTTACCAAGGGCCTCTGATGCACGAACTTGATAGGCCACCCCCTGACTATTGACTTACGAAGGGCCTCTGATGCACGAACTTGATAGGCTACCCCTTGACTATTGATTTACTGGGGGCCTCTGATGCACGAACTTGATAGGCTCCCATGGTGAGGCGTAGTAATGTAGTGTCACAATGTAGTGTCGTGCAATTCCTGGCAAACCTGCAGGGAGTTCTTCTGGCAATTCCTGCTTCGTCTCTTCTCCTCTTGCTTCCTCTCCGGCTGGTGCTGGTGCTCCTTCTGCCGCTGCTCCTCCTTCCGCTCCTTCTTCTGCCTCCGCTGCTGCCTCCGCCGCTGCTTCGCCCGCGGCTTGCTCCGCTTGCCCCGCACCTGTATCAAGGGATGTGCGTTGTATTGTTGGGCCAAGCCTATCAGCCTCGTGCATCCGAGGTGTTTGAAATCAGTAGCACACCTTCCGGTGCTGCCTCCACACCTTCCACGTTGCCTGCTTCCGGCTCTTTTGGGTCCTCCGTCTTTGGCACTGTAGGCGACGATGGGAGGACTGCTGCTGCCATGCATCGGCAAGACGCTCGCCCAACAGCGATATATCATACCTTCCTCTTCTGCCATCTTCACTTGTTCCTCACGACGGGCAGGCATTGTGGATACTGAAGAAGGTGTTCTAGAATCCGGGAAGAGCGGATGATCGGGAATTACATCCGTATGCAGCAGACGTACTGTTCTTTGCCAATTACGTAAAATATTCCTAAGGTCTAAGTCGGTTAGTTCTAGCGATAGAGGTGACAAATCAACCTCGCTACCGCCTAAAACAAGGGAAACGACCCACTCTGCACCAGAGCACGCAAACACTGCACACGACCAACCATCTGGCTGATGTACACAGTGAAATTTCTTAAGGTTCGGGTTGGTAGAGAATGGCCATGGCTGGTGCTGGTTATGCACGTGCCAAAGCCGTTTAAGGAGGTCCCACAGAACGGTTCCACGCTGTTGCCGTTGGGCAGAATCCGGACACAGAGAATCCAGAATCCACACTTCAGGGGACAAGAGCAGATGAAGAAAAACTGCCACCCACCAGTGCCCCTGCTCGCCACAGACCAAAATAAACCAATCGAGGGCAACGCAGTTTTCCTTCTGTGGCAAGCTCTTTTTCCGCCAAAGGGTAACAGGCCAGACCCTTCGCTAGAGGCCGAGTTTCCGATGGAGGAGCAAATTCATGAGTTGCACTCGAATTTCAATCAAATTATCTCCGATCCAACGATCACCCCCCAATTGTTCCGTTATTTCACGGTTTGTCAACAAAATGCCTAGGACTCTGATGCCATCTACCCCAAATGCAGGGCCCTCGGCAGGAGATGGGGTGTCGTCGGCATCAATATATTCCGGGTGAGGAGGTGAGGAGGTTGAAGTTGGCTCAGGGCTAATGGGTCCGTGCAGCGCAGTGGTGCCGGGGTTAGCAGCTTGCATGGGCTCCGGAGATTCCACGTAGGCCATTGATGGCCACCAAACGTGTTCACGCGGCCAAAGAGCAGGGTCATCCCCTAAATCTTGCCCCCGTGGTGCAACGAGGCCGTTCAATTGAGCCTCGTACAGCCGTCGGCTATCCCCACAAAGGATGTCTTTTGCCCCATTGATTCTTCGAATGACACTGATGTCAAACCTCTGAGCCCACAGCACCAGTTTCCATTACCGTTTTTTAACGACGGCCTCATCGGCCCCACGCGGCAGACCTAGCAGTTCATAAGCCCACGGACGGCTCATGTCAAGCTGCTCCAAAACGGGCTGAAGTTAGATTTGGCACCCTCCTCAACAACAGCAAAGTAATGGGCTCATAGAATTGTAGTCTTCCAGCTTAGTCCATAGCAAAAAAGGGACTATGAAACACAATCATTATTTACACTCATGTTCACTCCTTACCTCTCTTCCACTCTCACCATACAAATATCCCTCTGGTAGTAAAATACACCTAGTTAGGACTTACCTAGGAAGCACCACGTGCTCCCTGGTGTCGCCGCCAGGCGCCTCTCCTCTATCTATCTCTCTTCTCTCCTCTTGTGTTTGGGGCTTGGCTTAGGCCTAGGTATACTCTTGGGATCCCCCAATACATGAAACATGCTTGGGACCCACCAAATAGGCATTAAAATACATGTAGAAGTAGGGACAGCCATTGAAAAGGGTTGTAGAGTAAATAGAGGTCCCTTAGGGGCCTTAGACTCCTTCGAAGGTAGTATGTGTGGTATCACTCACAAAATGAGTCGATCATGCATGACATGCATGACAATCCATGATGTCAAAAATGTGATCATCCAAATTCAAAGAGTTATGAAAAATGAATAGTATAACCTTCTTAGGAACCCATAAGAGTGGGGTTGTGGTTGTGTTAGTTCTGAGCGAAAGTGAAGTTTTGGGTTGGAATGTGAAAAACACATGCTAGGGCGCCAGCATGTCATGACACATGATGCATGACACATGACACATGATGCATGATGAATGATGATGATGATGAATGATGATGATTGATCTGAATCTGCTCTGAGTTCAAATAAAGTACACTCTGAGTTCAAAATATACACTCCATGGGGCTCAATCTCACTCCCCCCCCGACTGAAGCCCTGTAATTCAGGAGTAAATACTAAGAAAAATAGGCTGAAAAATGATATTGTGGCCATAATCATATGCAGCCCTGTGAAATCTCTTAGCATTTACTATTCAGACCAGAACTGGACTACCTTCAATACCAAGTATGATCACTGCACCTCAGTACCACAGTAAAGAATGAGTGGAATGACTTCGGAAAGCATACATGCGAGTTACCTTTCTTACTATACCACTCTTACCACAGCACAATAGGTGATTAGTTTGGAGCTAAAAATGCAAATACCAGAACTTCCAAAAAGATTGTGCTCAAAGTGATATATAAAGCATGGACAAGGCGTAGGAATCCTTAGGGAAGCCTTACATAACAAATGCAGATACCGATTTTTGAAAATCAAAGAGAAATCGGCAATGAATAACGCTTGAAATGCACTTCAAAATGAACCGTAGCTGAGCTTCTAACTCGCCCGGAACCAAAACTTGAAAAAATATTTGGACACCTGAAAAGCGCAAAGTGTAGCGCTGGCAGTTCTGGCGACTCCCCTAACAGCGCGCGTCCGCCGTGCGGGACTGGGGGCGAAGCCTCCAAAGTCCAAAAACTCTTGAACTTTTGTAAAAAGCGCTTCTGAAGCTGCAAAAAGCGCAGTTTTGTAAAACATAGAATTTGGAAAACAACGAGCAGCGAACAGACAGGCAAAAATTTTTGCGCGGGGAGGGTGCACAGTACAGCCATAGGGTAACTGTACGTTTTGCGCGCATCAATTCACCACTATGCGTTTAATAGGCGAGTTTGAACATCAGCCACACATAGCACAACAGAAATGAAACGTACGTGTTGGTTAGAGCTTGCACAACACGCGTAGCGTGTTTTTACCTTGCTTTGCAGTCTTTTGCACGCTCTTGGTGCCTCGCAAGGTCTGGCTTGGGCTGGCATTCAGGCAGGATTCAGGAGGGAAACAGGCCGTCACGCATGCAAAATAGCAGCGCACGCCGCGTCGTGCACACGTAAAAACTCCGAATCCAAGTAGGATAGAGGGTAAAACCTTCATAAGGGAAACATTCAAGGTTTGGGAGGTAGGGAGAACCTTCCTTGCTCGCTCTGTAGGACAACATGCATGCATAGCGGAGGCGCCGCTATATGCGTCAGTGTCCTCTGTTTGACTGTAGTGGTGGTTTTGTGGCGGAATGCCTGGTGAATCGTTCAGTGCATGCATATGCTCACGTGCAGGCACCTAAAACACTGATATGTCTCACCGTGCCGCTCACACATGCAGCGTGTGTTAGAGAGTGTAGGACCGTTGCAACTCAAAAAGTCCAATGAAACTCTGGGGTGAAATTCCTCACTTGAAAGTTGTTCGGTTTGAGTTGCACGAGTGTGGGAGGAGTGTGGAGTGGAGAGTGGGATGTGGGTTGGAGGCGTTAGCAAGGGGCGCTCCTGCAAAGGGCTACTCCTTTGTAGAGCGTTAGGATCAGCGAGTGGGAGACTGGGAAGGCAGGGGATTGGAATGGGCAAGGGCGTTCGCGTTGGTCAGCGTACGCTGGCCCTTGTTCCCACGCTCATCTGATCCCTGACGGTGTTTTCCTAGTCTCCCCGTGTGTGACCCTCTCTTTTTTTTTTTTGGGTAGCCCCAAGGTAGAGACCCTGAGGTAGATTCACACACATGCTCGCCCTGCACCGCACATCCACGCACAGCACTGCACACACATACTCAACACAACACACTTTTGCGCGCCATTCACTCACTCTGCACGGATCACGTTGAGCTTCGGTTCCGTGTCCACACTTGCACGGGTGTCATCGGACCGGAGGCGAGATGCACCCAAAGCGTTCACTGTTTGTTCAGGGATGCTTGGTGTTAGCTACAACTTGACTTGCCTTGGCGTGGGCGTGTGTGTGGGAAGTTGTAGGATCAGGGTGTCTTGCGGTGTAGGATCAGGCGTTAGCGTCTTTGACGGTGGGTGCCCAAGGCGGGGAGGTTTGCAGCCAAGGGGGTAGCCCTAGTTGTGGTTGGGCGGCCCATGCAAACTCTGCTCGTCATGCAGCCCACCCAGTTCCTGGGGGAGGTCCCATCCCTGGGGAACACCAACCCTGCCCCTCCGGTGGTGACTGTTCCAAAATGGAACCAGGTGTTCACCACCCGTAAGAATCAGCTTGCTTAGCAGTAGTGTTTCACTTCTCTCCTAGGCAACACACTTCAGTTGGGGTTGTTGACACTCACACGCGCGCCAGTTACACACCGCTCATCTCTCTCCCTCCCTAGATTGGTGAAACCTGTCCCCCAGCCTCGGAGTTCCCTTGGAAATCCACGACAACTCCCAGGCTAGTGAGGGTGAACTCACTGCTCGGTGAAACAGGGCCTTAGGACCATAGATGCACCGTTTTCACAGGTGCTATGAAACAGGAGAGAGTAGTCTCACCTCCCAGCACGCTTGCGGGCCTGATTTTGGGCTGACTGTAGAATGTCACGCAAATCCTCAGATTTGCAGTACTCAGCAAAAACCTCGTTGACATTACCGTCATCGAGTATGAAAGCCGTCACTGGCTCCCAGGTACAGTCAGAGATAGAATAGCCAGACCACTTTGTATAGAATCTCCAACCGCGTTTGTAGGTGTGGCGGAGGATTCTTTCAACGAAGTAGTAGTCTTGCTTTTTCATCTCTGATTCAGTAAACGTAACGGGTTCACTAGCGCTTATTCTTTTGGGTCTAGCCTCTACGGCCGTAGGTGTAGGTACAGTAGGTCTAGAGAGAGAGATGTCCCTTTCGGGCATCTGTAGTGAACCGTCATCCTCCATATGCGGCAGTTCTTCATCTTCATCCATAGGATCCGCGGCCAAATCTTCGGCAGCAGCTTCCAGGCTTTCTTGTAGATCTTCTTCCCAGTCGTAGAGGTCGTCTAGCACGTCATAGTGCTAGACGATGTAACCCACTTCAACCAGACCTCCGTACTTAGGATGAGTTTTGATCCACACGGATCCTTCAGCTACATCCGTGACCAGAAATGGTCCGAAGTAAGGGCTGTCCAGCGTGTTACGAGGCCATGCCTTGAATCTTGTGTGATGTACCAGAACCCAGTCACCAATTTGGTAGATAGCTTCTTTTCTTTTGCGGTTCTTGGTACGATTCTCCTTACTTCTTTTCTTTTCCAGTAGTGATCGGCATAGATCGGCGACCCGTTTTTGCTCGGTGAGCCATTCATCAACTTTAGGATTTCCTTCGCTCGCGCAGGGGAATTCGAAGTTGAAACCTGGCCTCCCTAGGAACAGTTCCGTAGGGGTGAAACCAGTCCTGCTACTCACTTGATTATTCATCAAGTAGATAGCATATGGGACTAGTTTTAGCCGGTTTCGGCTCTTCTCGTTCAGCATCAGAATCCTCATGACTGTTTTGAAACAGCCAATTTGGCGTTCGCACAGAGGATTCTTTGTTCGTAGGTAAGGAGTTCCGAACTGGACTTCCGTACCCATAGCTCTCATGACGCTTCGGTACCAACCAGTAGGGCTGGTAAACCGGATGTCTTGATCGCTGTGGATAATCTTGGGTAATCCGTAGACTTGTACCCATCCTTCGAAAATCTCTTTCAATACTCCTTCACCATCTACCTTCTTAGTAAGGGGAAACACTCGGCTGTAGCCACTGAGTCCATCCGTCACCAGGAGGGCGAAGTCATGGCCAGCGAATTTAGGTAACTCCATAAAATCCACGTAGAGGATGGAGTTCATTTGGTTCGGAATCGGGAGATTCCTTACCTCACCACGATCCGCTGCAGTGTTAGCTTTAGCCTTAGTGCAGGGACACTCAACGATGATCTTAGATAAAATCTTCTTGAGAGATGCATCGCTACTCTTAGCGAAGAAATACTTCTGGAAGAACCAAAGAGTTCTCTCCACCCCAGGGTGACCATCCGTTTTGTGTGCCCATTTCAACATAGTTTCTTCGTAGTCTTTGGGGACACAAATGAGGTCTTCCCTGTATAGGTGAGTTGACGTGCGGGACCATTGTACTCCATCCAGGATCTTTGAGCTCCCAATCGTCAACTGGTCCAAGATGTCCGAGTAATCGGCCGTCAGGTCTTTCATACTCCAGGACATGAGTTTTTCTTTCCTCGTAAAGAGATCGAGATGTTGATCCATCTTGGCGAAAGCTTCTTGGGCCATCATCTCGGTGTCTACCCCACCAGGGAATCAAAACAATTCTGTGATAGATAATCACAGAGTTCGTTTTTAATTCCCCGGATGTGGAATGTAGCGAGTCGTAGTTGGCTCAGGTAGACCCACCACCGTCGTAGACGTTTTCCATCTGGCGGTGGTCTTTCCATAAAGTACTTCACGGAATTCTGATCACATAGCCACGTGATGGGATTGGTACCCAGGATCCTGTGTTGACTAGCCAACACTAGAACTCCAGCTAACAGCTCCTGCTCGTAGGTGTGATAGTGTGAGCGGGCTGCATTCCACTTCCAATTCCAGTGGCCAAGTGGAACTAGGCGCCATTCTTGGGAGTCATAGTCAGATTTCATGAATCCTTCTCTTGTGACACCTTGAACTCTTAGGCGATAATCAATGTCTTTACATTGATCCGTAGTTAGCTTTTGCCACTGTAATAATTTCCCTCCTCCTCCAACGTTACTGGCATCCGTGATTAGAATCATCTCGCCGTAGCGTTGGGGTACTCCAAGTACTAGGCATTCTCGGATTTTCTTCTTGACATCTTCGATTGCTTGCTTTTCAATAGGTTCCCAGCGCCACGGAGTCTCCTTCTTGATGAGATCCGTTAGTGGTGCGCTGGCTTCCGTGAAATTTCGGAGATGCCGCCTGTAAAAATTACAGGATCCGATGAACTGTCGGATTTTCTGAACTCCTTCAGCTTTAGACATAGAATCCGTTATGTCGAAGTCCATCAGGGGCTTCATCTTTTGATCCTGCGGTTTCCACCATCCATCTCCGATGTGGAATCCGAGGTACTCTGTTTCCGTCTTGAGAAATTCGCATTTCTCCAGCTTGATGCGGAGGTGATTTTCTTGACAGACGGTGTAGAATTCTCAGAGTAGTAGGAGGTGGTCATCGATGGTGTTCGTCCCTAGGATGACATCGTCGATATGAGCCTCCAGGACAGCACCACGCTGTAGGAGCTCTTGGACGGCCGGTCGTCGTTTACACAGGGCGATGATCTGATTCATCAGCTCCTGGAACAACGCCGGGGCGTTAGCAATACCAAATGGCATTACCCGCCATTTGTAGACCCGTCCATCCGGAGCAATGAATGCCGTTAGATCTTGGGCATGCTCCGTTAGGTCAATTTGCCAGAAACCGGACCGCTTGTCCATTTTAGTTTTGTATCTGCATCCAGCAGCGGTTTCCACGGTGTTCTCCATCAGGGGCAACGAACCGCAGTGCAGCTTTATTTTCTGGTTGACCTTTTTGTAGTCGACCACCAATCTTTTTGCAGTGCTCCCTGGTTTAGCTACCAGGAAGCATGGACTGCAATGCTTAGGATAGTCCGTTTTTTTGTACTCGTAAACCAAACCGGCCTCCACGCATTTTTTGATTTGGCGAGTAATCTCAGCCATGTCATCTTTTGATGCTGGGTACGGTCGACATCGAACTCGATCTTTGAGAAATTCTTCTCTTAGTTCTAGGTCCATGGTCACGAGTTTCTTCACCGATCCGGGTGGAGGTAACGGACCAAAAATGTCAGAGAAATGCAGGATGATTTTCTTGATCCTCTCGTCAACATCCATGTCGAGCGAAATCTTGAGGTCTTCAGATGCGTGTAGATTGGACGCACCTAATTCTTGTTTCTTAGATTTTCATCTTGCTTCGTCAATTTCTTGAGGGCTAGGACCTGTTCGGGGTCCAAAATCATCTGATTCTCTTGGTGATCAATTTTCTTCTTTTCTTTGACTTTCTTTCTTAGTCTCTTGATGTCTTTCCGGCGTAATTGATCTTTTCTTTCTTCTTTCTTTTCTTCTTCTCCTTCGATGTATTGTTCTTCTTGTTCCAATGCTTCGTGTAGTTCGTGAAGCATGACCAATTCTTCGCCGACATCGAAATACGTCCCATCTTCTCCGTCGTACTCGTCTAGGTAGACCATGCTTTTCCATTTTTCTTTTAGCTCCAGTTTTTGGAGTCTGTCAATTTGATTTAGTAGAAGGAGACGAGTTTCTTCCAAATCTTCTTTTGAAGAAGGGAACGAATTTTTACTCGGGCGTGCGTGTAGGAGACGGAGTTCACGTTCGTCTCCTTTGCTCGTCATCGATTCTAGTGGGACGGAAACGTGTGAAAGAAGTTTTTCGGGGTTAGGAGTTTCGGAAGGGGTCGAAGGAGCCTCTAGAGGTTCTACTTCTTCCAAGAACAGGTTGGCGACCAAGTCGTCGTAGTCCATAGTGGTGTAGGAGTCGTTCGAAAAGGGTATAGTCGACTCGGAAGGGGCTTCGGATATACTTCCGCTTTCGTCGGAGGTTTCTTCGCTCTCTTCTTGAGTTTCTCTTGCCTCTTTCGGACTTTCTTGAACCACTTCTTCGACTTGAAACTTAGGCGTCTCGAACTTGTACTCTTCCTTGCTCTCGTCCACGTCCGGCAACTTTTTCATCATCTCTTCTTTTCCGTACCCACGGTGGTGCTTTAGCACGAACTTCTTCATCTCCTCAGACACGTTTTCCATGGGGTTAGAGGACACGTTCTTCCCCGAGACTAGGTACATAGCGGTTCGCCAACGGGGCTTTGGCAAAACCTCTTCTTTTGGGTTAAGTCGGTAAAGAGGAACGTCAGGTAAGAGCAACTTTGTCACCGTCAACGTTTCGAGTATAGGCCCCCATAGCTTTTCTTTTTCTTCCCACTTCTTCCCTTCGGGAATAACCAACGCGACCGTAGCTTGGTCCACATAAACTTTTACCAACGTGTGGAGTATTTTTGAGAAAGGGGGGTTGGCGTAGAGCATCTTCCAAGCTCCCAACTTTCCCCAGTCATACCACCACGTGTTGTTGGTTTTGGGAGTACAAAAGTACTCCGCGTCGGCGTTCTCTTTGGACGCAAAGAGTTCGACAAAGTCGCCGTTACACGTGTTCGGGTTAAGGCCAAGTTCTCGAAACGCGTCACGCTTGGCGGCGGAGTCGAGAGTGTAGTTCTCCGTTCGGTGTAGGCTCAAGGTAGCGAGGATACTCTCTTGCTTCAACTCGCTGTCGAGTGCCAATGGAAAACTCTTGAGAGTCTTGAGCGTAGGTCTTGGACACTTTGTCTCCTTGAGGGGTATTGCTTCCCATTCTTGCCCTTTGTTCACCACCAACAAGTGAGTGGGCTCTTGAAGGGATAAATATTTTATCCACTCGTTTTGCGCAAAGAAGTCCGTCCCCAATACGGCTTCAAAGGCATCGGTGTCGAACGCTTGAAACTTTTGAAGTACCTTTCGGTCCCCCACTTGTACTTCTCCTTCTATCTCGCCTTCGGTGAGAGTGACTCCCCCTTCTCCCGTTTTTACCCCACAAATATTTTTGGGAACTAGGTCCTCGTAGTGTACGAACCTAGAGGAGACTAGGGAGATTGTAGCGCCGGTATCAAGGTATGCGTCCACCCATACACCATTGATAGCGACCTTCAATAGGTAGCAATACCTCAGTGCGTCGTCTCGGTGTCCACCTAGGCTTCCCCCGGCGTTTGACCCGCGAGAAAGTCTTTGAGGTTCTTAGCTTGTCTTTCGAGCTTGAGAACTCTTTTTTGCTTCTTTTCTCGCTCTCCTTCCGTCAACTCTTCCAAGCGTTTCTTCTCTTGAGGCTTTCCTTTGTCATCGTCTTTTCCTTTGCCTCCTTTTCCTTCGTTCGCCTTTCCTCCGTTCGCTTCTCCTCCACTTCCTTTTTCTCCTCCTTTCGCTTGGTCCTTTCCCCCTTTGCCTTGACCTTTCTTCGTTTGCTTTTGCTCTTCTTGCCTCGCGTCAAGGCTGTCTTGCCACGCCTTGTCTCTTACGTTGTGTTTTGTCCCACAATTGGGGCAAAACACGGTGGCGAAGAACTTGGGCGCGGTGGAGTTGTCCTCCTCGACTTCCCTTCGCCAATACCACTGCCCTTGGCCTTGTCCTTTGCCTCGTCCACCTTTTCCACGGCCACGACCGCCACCACCACGGTTGCCGTTGCCTTGTCCTCGTGCTTGTTGAAACGAAACAAAGCACTCCTCACATAGCGAGTGGGCAAAGGCCTCTTCTTGGTTCATAGGGGCGTTGGACTCGGCGTTGGTGTTGCCGTCTAGCCACTTGAGTTGAGCCATCGAGTGCAAGTTCTTCAAAGTAGCGTCGGACTTTCTCTGGAGGGCCAACTCGTAGAGGAGGTCAACGAGAGAGTTGAAAGTGTGTATTCTAGACAACCTCTCGGGAGTAGCACGTATTTCGTCCATGGTTTTGGGCGGAACACGAGGTAGGAGGTGTAGGAGGGCTTTGGAGTCGTCGTAGTAGGACGTAGCCAATTGGTCCGTAAGCGTAGTAAACTTTTGGACGTATTGGGCTATGTCCGCGGTTGTAGGGTATTCCTTCAACCGAGGGATACGCTCTATCTCTTGAATAAGCTCTAGGTCGGTAACGTAAGTAGGGTAGAGCTTTTCGAGCGTAATAAGGAACCTTACCCAAGAGTCACTTTTCTTGAGTGCCCCCGAAACCACTTCTTTTACGTCCTTGTTATCACAACCGTTGATAACAAGGTCCGCTTTGGCTCTTTCGTTGAGGTCTTCTTGTCCCGTCGACCTCAAGAACCTCAAAAAATCTTCGGCGTAAACGTCGAGGTCTCTACCCGAAAACTTGGGTAGTTTGGTTTCGGTTTGGGGTTTGAAAAAAGCTTTGGTTCCTCTACCGGTATGTGGCACCGGTTGTGTGGGGTCGGGGAGTAGCGCCATAGGCGCTAGTGGACCGAGTCCTAGGGCGAGGGCTTGGTCGAGGGTGTATACTTCGTAGGTAGTGGTAAAGCACGCCACGGGTTTGGGTGCTTTGGTACGGGGTACAAAGGGCGACTTGACTCCAGGAGGCACACCGGCAAGCCCGGTGCACACTCGGGTTAGAGGCGAGGGGTGGTAAGGTACACAAGGGTTAGTGGTTAAGTTAGCACTAGTCCTATTTTCTAAGTTTTCAAGACGACCCTTGAGTTGTTGCAAGGTCGACAAAATGATAGTGCTCTCTTCCGAAGAAGGAGAGGCTTCGAAAACATGAGTCCTTTTGGGAGCTTGAGGCTCAGAGAAAAATTTAGGCTCAGGAACTCCGGTAGGCACTCCATGAACAATAGGTTCTCCACGGATAGGGGTTTGAGGCATAGTGGCGTAAGTCACATTAGAACGCCATGGCACAGATTGGAAAGGATTAGTCGAAGACAATGTGGTCCCCGACTCATGAGTCTGTGGGGCATTAGTGAATGAACCTTCATGGTGTTCGATTTGTTGAACCATTTGTTGCAACCGACCACTCTAGTTGAGCAACAATAGGACCTCCATAGCATTCGCTAGCTCAGCTGTCGTCATGTTACTCGCTGAAGGCACTGGGCGTGGAGCTACAGCTTCAGCATACTCAGGACATGTAGGCGCAGGAAAACGGTAGGCTTCGAATCGAGATCCGTCTAGAGGTACTTCTGGGGTTCCAAACCCGGCCATGGTAGGCGCGACTAGTTCCTCATCGGAGACCGGTATCATGAATTGCACGTCGTTTTCAGAAGCGCCCGTAGCTTCTAGGCTGCTTGGAGTTCTCACAGGGTCCATCTCAATTTTTCAGACTCGATTTTCTGAGTTCAGGAATTCTTCTCCGTCCCTTACTAAATTTCCAAGCGGGAATTGAATCGAAATTAAATCCAAGGGATACTGGATTTAGGCAGAGCAGGTTTTCTCTGCTACCAGTTAGATTTGGCACCCTCCTCAACAACAGCAAAGTAATGGGCTCATAGAATTGTAGTCTTCCAGCTTAGTCCATAGCAAAAAAGGGACTATGAAACACAATCATTATTTACACTCATGTTCACTCCTTACCTCTCTTCCACTCTCACCATACAAATATCCCTCTTGCAGTAAAATACACCTAGTTAGGACTTACCTAGGAAGCACCACGTGCTCCCTGGTGTCGCCGCCAGGCGCCTCTCCTCTATCTATCTCTCTTCTCTCCTCTTGTGTTTGGGGCTTGGCTTAGGCCTAGGTAGATGGAGAGGCAGATGGCGATGGTGAGGTGGATAGAGATGCCGATGCCGATGCGGAGGTGGACGGAGATGCTGATGGAGATGGAGAGGCAGATGGCGATGCCGGTGGCGATGGAGAGGCGGATGGAGATGCTGATGGTGATGGAGAGGCAGATGGTGATGCTGATGACGATGCGGAGGTGGACGGGGATGCTGGTGGCGATGGAGAGGACGAGGGGGCAGATGGCGATGCTGATAATGATGGAGAGGCAGATGGCGATGCTAGTGGCGATGGAGATGCAGATGCAGATGCCGATAGGGATGCAGAGGCCGATAGAGATGCTGATGGCGATGGAGAGGCGGATGGGGATGCTGACGGTGATGGAGAGGCAGATGGCCATGCTGATGGCGATGGAGATGCAGATTGCGCTGCTGATGGCAATGGAGAGGTGGATAGCGATGCCGATGCCGATGCGGAGGTGGACGGGGATGCTGATGGCAATGGAGAGGATGAAGGGGCAGATGGCGATAAGGATGGTGATGGGGAGGCAGATGGCGATGCTGGTGGCGATGGAGAGGCGGATGGCGATGGAAGTGGGGACGGGGAGGGGCAGGCGTCCGTATTGCATGACTGGGACTGTTCTGTTGTCGGACATGAAGCACCGCCATATCGAGGAGAGGTCGTTATGGGTCGGGTCATGGATTGAGATCCACCTCCGCATGTCCAGGAACAAGTACTCCACGAGCCCCATGCACCCACCATGCAATTCACTGGACGAGACGGTGTGTAAATGAGCTTCCTCCAAGTTGCCATGCCAAAATTGCATCCAGCTCGGTACCCCCCGTACGTCTGATCCAAATGCCAACTCAGTCGCCACGAACAACTGGAATCTGCAGTGTCCGTTGTATGGAGGTTGATATTGGGCACAGAGGCAAAACCAAAGGAACGGAAGCTGTATTTGTACCAGTAGGCCCCATTGTGAAAGTGGCCAGTGGTTGTCGAAGTAGTAGCGCTCAGCGCTAATGATGTAGCCCCAGCTGCCAGCAATGCAATTGTGGATGCCCCAGTCTCTTTTGCACCAACGACAACATGAGTGCCCCCTGAACACGCACAGAGATCAGAGCTCATAGTGTGGTGTGAGTACGGCTGATCATAGCACACCATCCATCCACCGCTTTCGACTGTAGTCACGGGAACTGAAAGCTGCACACCAGCTGGGTAGTATGATGGCGTTCCTTGTGCCACATTAGCAAATTGCACAATCGTCGCCAACAGTGTCCACGCCAATGCACAGGTATCAATGAGACGTGCCATTTTGAAAATCCTTTTCTACGAAAAAAGAGACACTCAGAAAGTGATGGGGGGATACACAACAAATGCATAGGCAACAGAGCATCGATCACAACAGAGGATGCTAGGTCTCCAGCATTGAAGGACCAAAACATAGTCCAAGACACTGGAAACCTTGTGCCAGCCAATCCCAGTGGAGGACTTTAGAAGTGGTGGTTGTGGGAACACAGTAAAGTAGGAATTCAGGAAAAACCGCCAACAATCTGCCACACAGCTAGGGGAGAGCTGGGGGAGAGAATCCGGCAGCCCAGCCTAGATTTTGGTTTAGGTTGTCTAGCACAACGACAAAAGGAGCCCTGCAACAGCAACCTGGGGGGCAGCTCACCACCGCAAGGTAACTTCATACCCATCTTGGTCTCGCTCGGTCTCCAAACCACAATATTTACAGCCCAACGACAAAGAATCCACGCTAACCAAATGGTAACCACTTGTCCATCACACCGAACGTCAGGCCTTTGAACGACATGTGAATCATCACAACGGATTATGGTGGCAACATCCAGACATTTCTAGCAGACCGAATTGTAAAAGATGCACATGGGGGCTGCAGACCAAATCCCCTTACTCAATTCCCAATTTCGGAGTGCGACAAGCAATCAAAACCAAGGAAATGGCTGTTCACCCCCCCTCCCCCCTTCAACAAACATCCAACATACAACGAACACATGGATGCCATGCGTGCAAGCATACACAACAGCAACAACTTTGTGCTCGAACATCATTCATCATGCTGAAACCAATTGCAATCACATGTTCCTCCCGTGTTGCTGTTGCGCATCACCCTTTTCCAATACTCGTTAGCACTGTAGTAGGCTTCCTGTGACGTCCAAGAGGGTTGCCAAACATTAAGACTATTGCAATACAACCTCCAATCTGGTTGTCATTGAAGACAACCTGTGCCTAACCTTTGCTTTGGTATTGGCATGCCCCCCTTGGTTTGACCCATTTTTGTTATTTCCCTTCTTGAAGCTCCTCCTTCTAATCTCACCCGTCAAAGACTAATGCCTGCCCTTGAAAGCGGTGAATGATGACACACCTTTGTTTGGCAACCCCCCACATGTGGTCGACCCAAAGGTGGCCCATAGGGTCACCCCAAAACCACAAGCTATGTGGGCAGCCCCCATCTCGGTTAGAGCACTTTGCAGTGTATTCAACTCCACAATGTTCAACATTCCCTCCATTTACACAAGGTCAGCAGTCAACCCAAACTCAACCCAAACTCAACCCAAGCCGTCCCTACCAGCCGCAAACCATGACGCGTTGACACCTGCTACATGCACTTGAACCTGCAAAAGACCTTCCGCATCTAAGTAGTCCGCAACGCAATACCAACCCTACCCTTTCCAGGCGAGGGGGGGGGGGGGATGCGGTCGCCGGGATTGGCAAATAATGCGGAAAAAGGCAGAAAAAAGGCGGAAAAAGGGGCAAAAAATGCGATAGCAAATGCGGTTTTGTTAGAATGGTGTTTGCCCCTCGAAACCCCTATGTTTCGTCTCGTCTTGCACGATCGGGCGCTCAAAGCATGGACGGTTTGATGGAACAGCTTAGTGCAGTAGTTCAACTCAAGAACATCACGGACTAGGCTCAAAACCCCTAGGGGCAGAATCTGCAGCTACTTGGTTAGGCCGGACCGCTAAATCTCCGCGGCGCGTCAAGTGCTCCCCCATTTACCCAAACCGCCGGGCTCCCCGGGGGGGGGGGGGTATCCCAACATACATACCTCAAAATGATCCCCATGACGCGCTTATCATTTTGAATATACACAACTAGGGGAAAATTTTTCAAAAAAAATGTGCCCATCAACTCGGGCTCCCGTCAGCCAAGGTCCGACCCGGAGGTCCGGGGTCAAAATCCTTTTATGTGTTTTTCATCCATTTTTGAGTTCTCTTGATGGTGACTGCAACAATGCTCCTTGGGGTCACCGTTCCTGACACATATCTCCTTTTCACCGGATTCGGCGAAATGGAAGTGAGTTATTTGCGGTCAGACCACTGAATACCACGGTTGGTTACTGAGGAAACACCCAACATGGGTCAAGCACGCTCAGCCCCAGTTGTAAGAGAATATCGACAGGAGTAGTATGGTGGCTGCAGAGACCGCACTATGAAAAGGGAGTTCACTTGACTTAGGGCGTGTTGCATGTTGACTGTCCGCAGAACTGTTGGGACATGAAGTTTCTTGGATGGTTCGCACCGGTGACCGAACAAATGTACACATTGCACATTGCATAGTAATTGCCCGGGACATTTTTGCAGTTCAACAAAAGGTGCCTTTATGTCAAACACAAGTCCACTCGGTTTCCGGGTGCACCAGTCTTGTACATAAATGGACCTCCTGCTTTCCAAGATTCTCCCCGGTACACTCAATGACACCTTGAGCGCCAAGAACTCAAAAAACAAAGGTGCCTTGTGTTAAACACTGAAATTTGACGTTGCTAACCCTAAGGTTAAGGTTCATGATGTATTGGGCCTCTTGTTGTGCATGTTTCTACCTATTTTTGTCTATTGGGTGTACTAATTCGTGGGTGATGGATTTGTCTCCCGGTACCTGACTGTGTTGTACACTTTGTTATTTCCAAATGGTCATGCACTGCGTATTGTAACCGGTATGGCAGTTGCTTGCACAAAGTTCTAAAGCCCATCTTCACAGGATCTAGCAAAAAACATTCGTTACAAGTAATTCTTGGTTTTCCACGGCACCCACCAATTACACAAGATTTGAGTATCATTAAACACAGACAATAAGAGCCAATAGGTGTTTGGGTACGGGTCAGAGCGGACGGGGCATTGCAAACTCCTCTTCACAACATGCATACCAATGATTGTGATATGTGGAACGGTGATTGGTGGTGGGGGGGAGGGGGTAGCAAGTGTGGGTGGAACTACAGAGTAACTCTTTGCAATACCTGGTTAGTTTTGCTAGATTTGGTGTGACGCCCTCATTTTCTACTTTATAATGCGGACACACAAATGAGCGATTTTGGTGATCTTTCGCCGGATCCGGTCAAATTGACACGGACCGTCAACTGGAAAAACTTACCTTGATGATGTTCACAATAGGCCCTAGTTTGACGAATGGACATTGGTCATGACTTTCATGAGGCTGCCCTGGTCCTTGTCGTTGACCTTGTCCTGTTCATCATCACTTTCGCCCTCTCGGTGTCACTTCATGCCGTTCTTTCGGCTTACCTTTCCGTGCATGGGCTACATCAAGCGTTGTGGCAGCCACGCCCCCCACCCTGGGCCAACTGGGGCACTATGGGGCAAGGTTAGGGACCCCCCCCCCTATTTTGGGGTCGGGAAACACAAAAAAACATGTTTTAGAAGTGAATTGGATGGTTATTAGTGGGTGTTTGCCCCTATAAAGGGCTAAAATGGCTAAAATTAGGGTATGACATCACTGCTGGTAGGATCCTAACCTGGGTGGCCGCGATCATGCCTTGTAGATCTTGGGTAGCCTTGGTTGGGTCAACCTACCAAAAGCCATTGTGCTTGTCGAATTTTAGTTTGATACACCCTTTCCTTACTTTGTCACACATTACGTGGACAACATGTTCATCGCTTCCATAGGAGGCATCTTTTGTGATGTTCTCTTCTTTCTTGAGCTGGGGCAGTTTGGGTCGCCTAATTGACCTAATTGGGGCGTGCCTGGGGGCTCTTCGGGGGGAACATAGTCTACAAGTAGCAAGCAATGCAAGGATTTCCCCTCAAACCGAAGGACATTACAATTTTGCCTCACATATACAAAGCAATCTACCGGTAAGCATGGCACAAAATTGAATCCTCCTCAGCCAATATTTCGCAGAAGTATCATCTCCCCTCCTACTGGTCGAAATGGGGGGGAAATCCGCGTATAGGCCTTTTGATACATTGGGGATATGGCATTTGTTGATTTTCACCCTATTTCACCCATTTCTACCTTTCTGGACACATTTTTTGCTCATTTCCACCACATCTACTCTTTTTCTAGGTTGGTTTCTCCGCACCATGGGGACGCCGAGAAGGCAGGGGTGATGTAGCCCATCCGCCCAATTGTGGGCCTTCAACCTTCCCGTGCTATTGAGGAAATTGAGCTAATTATCGTTAACCCAGTTATCCAGCTAGCCCAGTTATCGTTAACCGGGCTAGCCAATACTCATCCCGCGCTCGTGAAGCGGACAAGGCGCGCCGACAAGCCACAAAAGATGTTACCATCAACCTCACGGCTGACCAATGGGGGACGCTTGGTGGGCAAGTGTGCATCGTGTTCGTTCTTACTTGAGTGGCGTTGTCACTGAAATTAGATGGGTGGAAAGATTGTCGGAGTGGAATCACGTCCCAACGGCATTTAGCGACGTGTTCAAAGGTATTTTCCATGCTGGGAATGCTCTCAGAGTGGTTGTCAGTTTTTTTGTTCACTTTGTTGTACTCCACGACCAAACGTACCCCACCCCCCCTTGAAATCCCCCCCAAGGAGGGGGGAGGTCATGAGGGATGCCCCCCTTGGGGGGGGGGGGGGTTGCGTGCACCACACAATGGTATCCTTAAAACTGCAGCAATCCCAGTATAACCTAAATAAAAGTTTTCGTCGGTGCCTTCGCACCTGTTATTTCACATGCTTTGGGCCAAGTGACCCTCCCCAAGGCGGGGGGGGGGGGGGTAGTGCTATGGACTTCCCAAGTCACATGCGGGAGCCGCTTTGTGAGGCACATTCGATTAGGTAGTGGGAGGGGTGGTTGCCCCCTTGGTAAGGTGACCACCCCTTGGAAAGTGCTCCTTCAACGTCAAGTGAGGCATCCTGAGCTCCCAAACATACCTACCCACCTACCTTGGGTGTGGTCCTGTACAAACTTTGTGCATAATGCGCGCATAGCAGTGTGGGATGGTTTTTTCAGTTTTTTTGCGCCCCGTTTGGCTTTTTTTTCCACCAATTTTGGGGGGTTCACACCGTGCACTTCGGTCTCCCCAAGCATACCCCACATTCGGCGGGTATGGCAATGACACACAACAACAAACACCAAAGGTCAAACAGCGGGTGCCCTCCTCCCACCCCACTACCTAATCTAAACCCAAGTTTACCCCGGGTAAACTTTGGTTTTGACTCCCCCTTTGGGGGGGGGGTGGGTTCACCACTTTTGGGGGGTTTTTTCACCACTCTTGGGGTTTTTTTTTCACCCTTTTACCAGTAGCCCATGCTTCCCACAAGGGGCCATGGTGGGCATGTGTAACCCTGTAGTGGCTCTTTGGCAACCCTTCTTAGGGGCTGCAGGTTGCTAATTGACCATATGTTGCGTTGCACAACATCTTTGCAAGGTGTGAAATTGGAATGACAGCACATATGCACGTGTGGGCTGCCATGGTGGTCAACTGTGACCCCCCCCCCTTCATTGTGCTATGGTGGGGGGTATTTTTGTGACCGGAGTGAAGGGGCTTGCCCCATTTCAATCGAGGTAAGAGAGGTGATGGTGATGAAACACCTGCGGTATGGAAGGACAGCACAGAAATCACGGAGAGGACAGAAAGCGGGATGCACTGCCAAGAAGGAACAGATGCGGAGGCGGGGCAGGAGAAAGACAGGTGGGGCTTCATTTCTGATTTGAATTCTCATTTTCGTGTGGCATTGTGCCCTTCGCTCTTTTGCATGGTTGTGGAGTTTAAGTCAAAATACAAACACACTTTTTGGTCAGCTTAGGGGAGGAGGAGGGGGGGGGGGGGATAACAACAGGGGAGCTGCAAGGGAGTGTGTTTGTGTGTGTGTGTGAAGAGAAGAAGCTTGAAATTAAATTGTGACAATGGCAGGAAAGGTTGATGGTGCTGTAGGGGGCGGGGGGGTTAATGAGGCTGAAACCTGCATGGGAGCTCTGCAGAGACGTTTGGTTCTGGGCCCGGAGTGTGCTTATAATGGTTAGGGCATGTTATGGTGGTTTTTTTTGTTCCCGGATGGGGGGGATTTTAACCATTTTGGGGGGGGTCTTAAAGGTGGTGTGGGGGGGGGTTCACCCCAAAGGGGGGGGGGGGTTTCACCCCAAAAGGGGGGATGAGAGGGCTTTTTTTTCTCCTACAGGTTTCTCCCAGTTTGGGGGGTTTTGTTCTCCCCTTTGGGGGTTTTTCCATTTTCCACCACCAATCTGAGACCGTACCCCACAAACTGTACCGCTGCCATTCTGGTCTCAACATGTCCTGTGCATACGTCAACTTGGAAAACACTCCAATTTACAGCGCTCCCGGTTTGGCAATTTACAACAGATTTGTGCTTGTTGTCAACAAGCAGGTGCAGCCATCTCCATGGCTGCATCATGCCTGCGATTGGCCTCGACCTATCATTCGGTTTGCATATGCATCAATGTTGCACGTTAAAACAAAACGAAAATCTTACGGCGCCAGTGCTGTAAAAATACTTCCCCTCACTCCATGGCCAGGCGCCAAATCAACAGGGCCCATACACCTGAACCTTGCAGAGAGTGTGTCTCGATTTGATGTGCTTGAAAACGTCCAGGTCTCTGAGGGTGCAGAGTTGGGAATCGCAGTAGTATCAGTGAAGGCGCATCCCAGAGCTAGCAAATGGGGTTGGAAGTCACACACGTAGCTTCTAAGGCGCATCCTGGGGCGTCTGGGTATCCCAGCGTCGTGATTTGGAATCAGTGCCCAATAATATGTGCAGCAGGCATGCAACTAGTGTCCGGTTCACTGAGCTCCAGTATAAATCAGAGCCGTACCATGTGGTACTGAGTAGTACCTGTTACACACTGATCTCAGTAGGAACCAGCCACATCCACTGTATGACTCAGTGGGACCATGCAATCATGTCTGACTTGCTGGACGCGAGCCTGGTACTGTGCTTAGCCATCATTCAACGATGGTTGTCCCCTCCGGCATCACACCAGGGGAAGTTTCCAGTACAATGTCATCGCACGGCGCAGCAGTAATGTGCTCAGACAAGGGCAATGGGGCCGTGTTCGCGCAGGCCTTTTCCACAAACATGCGTCGGGCAGCACGTTCCCCTGGCCCCTTTATGTGCGCACCGCCACCCGCTTCAATGACTGCAGCGCACGTTTGCCTTCGTCGGTGACCCACGGGTTGTCCTGAAGCTCGAGCACACGTAGCACGCGATTCTCAGCAAGGGCCTCGGCAATGCTGCGGACACCGTCGTCATCAATGTCGTTGCCAGAGAGGCTGAGCGACTGCAGAGTGGCACTGGCCCTTAATCAGAGGAAAACGGGCGAACCAGTCCAGCCCTTCACCTACGCACTCCATTGGCAGGAGGCACACCCCTCCGCACAACACTGCACACGGCTGGTGAACACACAACCTCCGAGGGAAGTGCTTGAGCCGCAGGCGTGCCGCACGCATATTTGGAGGTGGTTATCTCATAATCTGCCAGACCCCCCCCCTCCCCCGACCGCTGGGATGAGTGCCATGCTTTCATGCACTGTTTTAGTCCCCATGCGAAGTTCACCGCAATTGCCTTTCGGGCCTGGTCTCTGCTGACCCACCCGCCACAGCAATGTGCACCCCTCCACACATCACCCCCTCAACCTCCCGGATATGTGCTCCTCTGCTTTCAGGGTCATTAGGAGAAGTAGGCGTCCGGTCTAAATGAGCTTCAATGCAAACGGCTGTACACATGCTTTGTAGGGACCAGTGGGGGCTAGGGCGTAATGTGCGGATTATTCAGGAAACACATTGCTCTCCTCCCACAGCGGCGGGACATCGGGTGGAGTTGGGTGGCCTACCGAGCAAGTGGTGCAGTGGCAGGCGCTCCGTGCTGCACTGCAACACCGACACAGCATCACGCAACTTCAGAGGGCACGGTGATTGTGATCCGGCAGTCGTCTGGTCCCGAGGCGACATGGACCCTGGAACGCTGTGTCAGGGAGCATGCAGGCGGTCTGGGACCCAAAGGGCTACGTACCTCCCCCCCCCCCTTGTCCTTCCCCACCCAGGGAAGACGGTCGCCCGGCCCCCCCTGGGGGACGGTTGCCAAGTGACGGTCCCCACCCCCCCTTGGGGAAACGCACTACCACCGGACACGCACATTCAGCATAAGATGCGTTCAAAGGGCTGCCAATGTACGGAGATCTACTGCTTGACCTGCTCGGTGTAAAATTGTCCAACGACCTACGCCAAAACAGGTTCCCCCATGGAGCGGATGAATATAACATTTGTCCCAGGGGGAAACATGGTTGTGGTGTCAAGTTCCATTTCAGCCAAAGTGAGCAAAATGTCCTGCCATGAGTACAAGGGATACAAGTGGCAGTGCCCCACAACACAGTGAGCCGCAACGAAAAATTTTGGGTTGACGCCCCCCCCCCCCCCGGGGAAGGACAAGGGGTGGGGAAGGACAGGGGGGGCGGGGGACTGGGTCCACGGAGAAACAGCAAAAGATGAAATGGGCACAGACTTGCCACGAGCCTCCAGCAGGTGAGACGTGATCAAATGGCGCTTGGTCCCACTCAGTCGTTTAGTGGGCGCGGCTGGTTCCCACGAGTCAGCGGGAATTACTGGGGGGCACCGGACCGATTCATAATGGCACCCAGTGATGCGCGAATAGGCGGTGCATAGGTGGGGGATCTTTGTACTGTGCCCCACTGTTAGGACATGCTGCCCAAAGAAGCCCCAAAACACCCCTCCCCCCCCAATCCCCCCTCCAAGCGCCACCCCCCCCACACACACCACCACCGCCCAAACAAGACTCTAAGTGGCCCAAATGTGCCACGTTATTCCTTACCTACCCTAGGGCCACGACAACACACAAAACAAACAACAAAAGACAACTTGTGTGCATTGCTTGTGCTGCACTGTACATCAGTACATCAGGCGCTTGGTCTGCCCTGCAGCCAAACAGTCGCGGGGCG
Source organism: Eutreptiella sp. 'Long Island Sound 2002' (assembly GCA_964036045.1). Taxonomy (NCBI): domain Eukaryota; phylum Euglenozoa; class Euglenophyceae; order Eutreptiales; family Eutreptiaceae; genus Eutreptiella; species Eutreptiella sp. 'Long Island Sound 2002'. The sequence continues at coordinate 13,547,228 of OZ038380.1, forward strand.
CTCAAGGCACCCCAAAACGATGCTAACAATACGTAGGCATGCGGGAAAGCAGAACGAAAAAACTTCTGCTCCTTTTGCCCGCCCCACCCCCCCTTCCCGGGCCTGAATTTCCTCGTGATGGTTCATCACGGGGCTCTGAAGAGCCACCCACTTGCAGCACGGCACATTGGAGGAAGCTATGTTGAATTGGAGGATATGTGGTTTGGGCAAATTTCATCACATGCTCCTGACTTGTTCGGGAGTACACATGCCTCGATGGCACAACTGGTTGTGGTTCTCTTGCGGAGAAGAGGGGTAAGCTAGTGGTGATGCAAGCATAGCTACCAATGTTGCATCCGCTTTCCTCATGTTGCTCCTAGGGCTGCGCTTCATGCAAAACCAACAAAAACATTGCCCGCTCCAAGAGAGCACCAGCCGATCAACAAAATGCTGTCGGTTGCCAGCCAACCAACGTCCGTTTAGCATTAACAACGATTGGTTGGCATATTACAGCCAACGGCGGTTGGTTAATCACCATCCTGCCCCCCCAATATCTTGGGTTGTCGTTGGTGGAAAAGGGGGGGGGGCGGGGGGGGGAGTAAATAACAACCTCATTCCTAAATTGTTAAACGACCATGGCCACTCCGCTCTGCGAGCCGGCCTTCCCCCCCTTTGTGGGTTGGAAAATTGCAGCATTGGACCATCAACAACTGTGAGCTGATGGGCTCGTTGAAGGCGAGGATATCGACGAGGCGGCGGAAGGGTACGGCATGGAGGTCGGAGAAGAAGGGGGGGAGAGGTGGGCCAAGGCAGCGGCGATGAGGGCGGTCTCTGCCGTGGGGGACACCCAGGCTCCCCGCATGATGAGCGTGCTCATGCATGGGGAGTAGGGGAGCCATGAGGCGTCGTGGTGGGTGGAGAGTAGGGAGAGTTCCTGCTCGGTGAGCTGTTGGGTCAAAGCAATCCACCAGAGCAGCAAGCTAGACTCGATGGGCGAGCCGGCGAGGGGGATGGACAGCAGGTCCATGTTGGCGGGCAGGTGGCGTGCGGATACAAGCAGCCGGGGGGGGGGGGGGGGGGGGCTGCTGGGAGTCCAAGGCGATGGACAAGACTGGCCAGGCGTCTGCAGCAGGGAGCTGCTCGCGCTAGCGATCGGGGGAGAGTGTGGTGAAAGGATGGGCCTTGCCAAAGAGGAAATAAAGAGAAGAAGAGAAGAAGATTCATCACATCAACCAAGGCAAGGAGGTAAGCGAACACAGACAGAGGGCAGCTGCATGGGATTGGACTTGAAAAACTGTGCGAACGTGTGTGCAAGGAGGCCTTGTGCACAGTTGCAATTTGGAGCAGTGGTGGCACGGTACAAAAAATGGCAAGAAGAAACATATGTGGGGGGCCAAGAGTATGTGGAACTGTGTTGTTTATGTCGCTATAATGGGCAATCCATGGGGGACGGATGGTTCCCTTCTCGCAAGAATTGAAGGTAAATGAAGGAGGTTATTGCGGCAATTGAGTGGGACGTGAAGTTTGTGAACTGCAATTTGAAGTCCAATATTGACATGATGAAAGAGGTGGCCGTTGGCAGCAATGTGTCCGTGGTCAGCCCTCGTGTGCGTTTTGAGGAGGTAGTGTATTGTTTCTTAGGACGGCCACCACCAGCCACTGGCAGTTGGCCGCCAACTCTCGTTGTCAGACCTCCAGCTGCCGGGTGTCATCCATCAGCAGCCGTCGGTTGGCACCATTTGTGGCATCCGTCTAGAGACGGGGCGGAGGGTGCCCCAAAGGCCGGGGAGCACTGCACACGCCAGGGCCCCACGCCCCTCAACATACCGCAAGAAGTGCCCCACGTGCACAGCCCCGTGCACCGCCACGTTGTTGTCCGAGAGGTCCAGGTGGCGCAGGGCTGTGCTGGCGGCCACGGCAGGGGCGAGGGCCACCAGCCCCTTGCAGCCCAGAGAATTGCCTGAGAGGTCCAGAGACGTGAGGGAGGACTGGCCTGCAAGCGCCGTGGCCAGGGCCTGGACGTCGGCACAGCCCATCTCATTGGCGGAGAGCCCCAGGGACCGCAGGGGTGGGGCCAGCAGGGCCCGCGCAAGGGGCTCCGGAAGGTCCCCAAGCCCCTGGCCACTGAGGTCCAGGGCGACGCGCGCGCCCACGAGGGTGCAGGCGACGCGCCCCAGTGCCTCCCCGGCGACCCCGTTACTGATGGCCTGGCGAAGCCCCGCGACGATAGTGGCCATGGTACACGCAGCAGATGACGCGGGGGGCGCTGGGGCAAATGGAAGGCAAAGGGCTGGAAAGAAGACGATGTGTGTAATGGTACCGCACGGAGATCCCTTGTCCCCTCCCCTTGGCTTTGGGGTGACAGTTCGTTCCGTCCTAACACCCCCTCCCCAAACGGCCCACAATCAGTTTTGTAACTGGCAGACCCCCCCCCCCTCCCAAAAACCGTTTTTTCTACCCTCCCCTCCCCTTGTCCAGCCCCCCCCAAGGGGCGACAGCCCCCGCCCAGCCCGGGGGGGGACGGTCACCAAGTGACGGTCCCCCCCCTGGGGGGGGGGGGGACCGTACACCACTCCCGAGCTGCCAATTCTAGTATAACCCAACTAATCATTTTCTTCGGCACCTGTGATTTGCTATTGATTTCTTATTGTTCATGGGCCAAGTCCCCCCCCTGGGGGGGGGGGGGGCTGGACATTGGGGGGGGGGGGTACCACAACAACCGCTTTAACTACCGCTTTTAAAACCTCCCTCCCAGCCTACCAGACTCTCATCCACGTCCCTGGGGATGCTGGACTTCCCCGTATTACCAACCATGGGGGGTGCGGGGGAAAGCTCTGTGGGGCGGGCGGTGGTTCCAGCCTCTCGTCCAGATCCAACCCAACGAGCCTCGCATGACAGGTGGGCTAAGTGGGCTGTCAGCAGGTCGGGGGAGGGAGTAACCGCCTGAAACGGCCGCACAGCCCTGACCCAAGCAGCTTGCCTACTGTTGCCCTGACAAGGGCAGTGCTCTCGCAAGGGGGGCCGCAAAACACATTCACCAAATGGAGCGCGACTACAGCAGGGCATTAGTTCTCAAACTGTGGGCGCTCCGTCCCGTTAGAGTCTTTGCTCCCCATCATATCATCATCAGGATATCTACAGCGGGTTCAGATTGAGGCACCTGTGCTCATATGTACTCTGCTCCATCTCTTGTGCATGTTCTGCTGTCACCAGTTTATATCAGATGGACACAGCGGCATCCATCCTTAACACACTGGCGAACATACATGCAATGGTATGTGTGTGATGTAGGCTGTGTGACCCTTGCAAGCGCTGGCACGTGTGTGCATGTGTTGTGTGTGTTGTGTGATCGATATTCTCTGTGAAAGCTCCAGGTCAGAGTCTATGCTTCCCATGGAGATGGTCTCGTCAGCTGAGGTCACCAAATAAATCCTCCTCCATGGGATCTCTTGGAGGAGACAGGATAGAGGAAGCAACGACTCCCCCTGGTCCAGGGAAGAGAGTTTTTGCAGGTTCAGTAGGAGGGGTGGCCAGTATGTGAGAGACCGGATTTTGCCCCTTGTCCTTCTGGCCCCCTTGGCGTACATCCCACTGCCTGCGCAGGCAACCTTCACTTTCAGTTATGCCTAGACCATGGCCAAGATCTCGCACTGCGTGGGCACTGCGTGCATATTGCGCACGCAGAGGCTAGGATACTCACCCAAGAATACCTGTCACCTGTTTACTAGGGGGAAGACTGAAAGGTGTCAATACCATAGGGTTGGCCAGGTGTCCATCGATACTTCTGGTTGTAGTTATAACCAACAGCATCGTCGAAGAAGAACTGTCCGGTCCTGGTGTCGACTCGCCACCATCGAGTATCGGCGATCAAGAGCCTTCGAGCGATGATGACCACGTTGAATTCTTTGCAGTTGTGGACGTGGCCATACCGATTGATGATCTTGAGCATCTCGGTTCAAGAATCACCTTGAAGTCGACCAAGGTTTTGGTGCACGTACTATCTGTCGGGAAGAGTACTCTGCAGGGCGAATCGAACCGCCTCTACGGAGGCTTGTGAAAAGGGGCCAAAACTAGGGTTCGAGTATTTGCCGACATCCAAAACTTCGCACTGCGTGCGCACTGCGTGCATTGCATTCCCCATGAAGATTTGGAAGGTGCTCTCCACCACGATTTGGCTGGGCAGAGGGGGGGGGGGATTCATGACTCAAAGTGATGGATGACTCAAAGTGATCCCCGTGGCGCAATGATCACTTTGAATCATATGTCATGAGAAAATTGGTTTTTAGAAAATCGCCACCCAATTTCCAAATCAGGATGAATCCTCAGACTGCCGTTTTGCAAAGTCTCTGTCACGACCCCTTGTCCAGACCCCCCCCCCCCAGGGCGTTGCTTGAGCGGGGGGGGGGGTCCTCGGGAGGGGGGGAGGGGGTCCAGGGGGGAGCCCCCCCCCCCCCGGTCGGAATGCAACAAACACCCAAGGAATTGCAAAATTGTATCACAATGACCCAGTCAGCATATACTTTTGTCATAATGTCGGAAGAAAAGGTAATGCAACTCATCTTTCTGGGTCCATACATTTTGCCCTCACCTAAACACCACCGGGCAACACAAACAGGAAACGCGAAGCAATTTTCTTTGTCATCGAAATCGTGAAACATTAATCAGAGTTGGACTCACCAGAGCTGGAGTCACCATCGTCATCGTCTTCAAAACTGGAACAGGAGCCAAAAGAACCTGAGCTGGAGGAACTTGAGCTGCTGCGGGCTGAGACATCGGAAAGGCTGGAAGTGTTAAAAATTGGTGTTTAGAAAAAGTGTGGAACATGCTTTCTGTGCAGCATTGTATGCCTCTTGCCTTTTCTTCCCAGTCCATCTATCTTGAAAACGAAAATAGAGGAGCGCGGTTATAACGTCGTCGCGTTTTGTGCGGGGGCACGGTTGGACCGGGGAGCCAAAGAACGCACTTATGGACCTTTGTGACATGATATCTGTGGGACAGGGGACAAAGGATACAAGCGGAATGACCAAAGAACCCTGGTACAGGTGCGCCGAAGGCGCAGGAGAATTTTTCTGTGCACAAGCAAAAAAAGTTCCCAGAACCTTGATTTTTAGGTGATTTAGAGCGAGATGGGGAAGGGGGGGAGGGGGTCCAGGGGAGGGGGGGGGAGGGGTCCAGGGGGGAGCGCCCCCCCCCCCGGTCGGAATGAAAATTAAAGCAACGCCCTGCCCCCCCCTCCCCCAGCCAGTGGTGTGGGCCTCAGGCCACTTCACTCAGTGTCGGCAGCAAAGTGTTTTCAGTGCTACCTGGCCATCACCTAATGAAGCAACATCCAGCACATTTTCCACACAGACACCCCATCAGAAGGACACACCGCAAATCCTACAAAGGGGGCGTTTTCGCACAGCGTGCGCACAGCACCAATTATTACGTTGTTTATCCTGGGAACACCCCTGAAAACCACCCACCTACAGAAGGATGTATTATCAATTCAAAACAGCATGGGGTGCAGAATTCAGGACCCTGGGACCCGTGGCAAGCATCAGACAAAAAAAAAAATCCCTGGGGTACCAGCAGGGGGGGTGTCGGGTGCAGAATTCAGGACCTTGGGATCCGTGGCTACTGGTGGTGGAAAACAGCCGACTTTTCGCACAGCGCGCGCACAGCGCACGGTGCGCCCCCAAGGCGTCATCAGGTGCCCTAGGAGCCGTGTGTGTACAGTGTGGGCACAGCGCACACAAATTGCATGTTATTGCTGTGGCTTTACTGGGACCAACGCTGCCGTCACAATGTCCATAAAGAGTGAGCGGCAATGGGGGCCTGCCTCCCGACGACACTGGCGCTCTGCTGTACTGACAGGAGCCCACTTGGGGGGTAGACCAATGTGACAGTCCCAAAACATATACCTCAAAATGATCAGCAACGTACATGGTTGGGAAGTTGGTCTCGTTGCTTTGGAGGGGTGGTGGATGGCGGCAACATGGCCCTTGTTGTATCGGAGTCCAACGAGGTGAGGGGGCAACGTGGCTAACTAACCACTGCTATATCAAGGTCCACAAAGAAGGAACGAGCACACACAGGTCGCAATCGACAAAAAAAAATCGAGTGCCTTTGGCACCCATGGTCATTGTGGCCCCTAATGGATAAGGTGCCTGGAATTGCCAAGGTGTGTTGAGGTGTAGTCCTCAGACTGAGGAGCCACCGTGCAGATGAGTATAGCTGTGTTTGTGCGTAGATACTCCCCTCCCTAGTCCCTCCTCCAAGGCGAGCCTCAAAATCTGCTGCAGCTAAGAACTGCACAACGCTCATGCGTAAAATGGCCCTTGCACAAACAATGGCCAAGACATTCAAGGCTGTGGAATAAGGCATTGTCTATGTGGAACGTCCCCTTGGACAAGGCCAAGCCAATTGGGCTCGGCCAAGCGAGCACTTTAGCCAAAGGGATAAGCTGAACATCATCATAATGCCTATTTAATGCTTCATTGGGTGGTCGGATGTTGACATACCGCACTTGTGAGCGTTTGTGGGACACCGTTGGTTTTCTGCGTGGTGGTGTCGTACCAGGTGTTGTATTGTGGTGTGTGGGTGTGTTGCTACTTTTTCCTGTGATTGTGTCATCATTACATGAGTGAACGTCCCTTACGGAATGGCTGGCAAATTGGGCGGCAAATTGGGTTGCAATTGCAGGTATTGCATGCGGGACGGGGTGTCAGTAACTGTATTGGTGTCTGATATTTATGCTCGCTGATGCTGTGAAAAACTCTTTTGTTCAAGATGTTTTGGGGCTAAGCTTGTGCCCATATGCGTGGTTATTATTGGAATGGCAGCTGGCCACACCTTGCTCTTTATTGTTGCTCTCTCCTTTGACTTTTGCTTTTATTTTTCCTTTGGGTTGTTGGGTGGGCCGTGTGGTGGAGCAGAACCTAAGAATCCTGATGAAACAGGAGCGTACCAAAGACTGGGTACGTCTAGTGCCCTGGGCAGTGCTGACCATGAACTCACAGCGGAGCTCTTCTACGGGTTTCACCCCCCACGAACTGTTCCATGGAGGACGACCTGCTTGGTTCTTCAAAACCCCCTTTCCTGAGGACTTCAAGAGCTCTGTGGGAGATTGGCTGGAACACAAGCAGTCTATGGCTAACCAGGCTGGGACTAACCTGAGACACATTCGTGACCGTGAACTGAGCCGGCGGCACCGCCTACGGCGACTTGCCAGTTTCAAGGTTGGTGACCTTGTTTTGGTACACCATTCACGCCTACCCTCCTGGCCACGTAACTGCCTACAGGACCCTTATTTTGGACCCTATCGTATCATCTGGATAGATGGATCCAGGATCCATGTCAGGTGCAGTCCACGTCTAGGTGGTGAACTGCTGTGTGCACCTAAACAGTTGAGGCACTATCACTCCCCTGACGATTCGTCCTGGGATGAGTGGCGCCTCAGCGACAGTGAGGTCGAGCGTATTGACCTAGAGAACGCTGCCAGCCCAGAGGAGGCAGACGAACTCGAAGAGATGGCTGCCGATGAGATGGCAGCCGATGGTTACTACGTGGTTGCAGGTATTGCTCGCCACGAGTATAAACAGGGCTGGAAATTCCTAACCCTATGGGATGGCTATGGGTTATCTGAGGCGACCTGGGAACCTATGTCAGCCTTCATACAAACAGATGGGAGTATCAACCCCATCTTCCGTTCCTACCTCGTTGAGAACAACGAGGGGCAGCTACTAACCCGTGCTGAGACTCTGTCCCAGCGTAAAAAGAAAAACTAATTTCCCTGTGTCAGTCTACTGACTGTGTTCTAACCTTACAAGTGCAGTGAGCACTCTTGTGCAGACGTGCCTGTGTATGTGTGTAAGAGCAGTTGTCACAGTTGCCCCGCATTGCATCGCAGGACAGGACCGTTAGCCCCCCGTGACAACCACTCCCTGGCCGAAGGCCATTGGTTTTTCACAGACCACTGCTTACTGCGCACTGCACTGAGCCTGTCTGTGCCCTGCAGTCCCATGCCTATGGTTTCCAGCGTGGACCAGGTGGCCGCTTATCAGGATTGCAGCCACCCAGCGAGTGTATGCCTTGTTGACCATGAGTTGCATGGGGACTGCCCTGATGTAATGACCTTGGGGAGCCAACGAAGAACGGTGGCTTACTACACCAGGGGGGAATGACAAGCAAGGTGTTATGAGGCAAGGTGTGTCTTCCCTCCTTGGGGACAAGCGAGCCCACAGTTAGGACCCCTGACTGGTCCAGATCCATGGGATTCTACCCTTCCTTACAGGGTTTACCATACCCCTAAGTGTGCTACGTATGTCTGTGTGTGTCTCACTTCTCTCCCCGGCGTGGCTCCCGGAGACCGGGCTTCGCTAACGTCGGACCGAAGCTCCTAATCAGGTACTATTACCACTCCTATGGCGCCCAATTTCTGTGCTGGCGCCTATCCTTGGGGGAAGACGGCAAAAGCCCTACCTACTAGAGGGGAGGGGTGGCCAAGTGTGCTAAGGGCATACAAAACGCCCATTTTTGCTAAAGGCCAAAAGCTAACGCACTCCCCTGCCCACGAGGAAAAGCACGCGGGACAGGAGACACCACTACACTATAGTCACTAACGCCAGCACCAGCCTTCGAAGGCAGGGTGAGCGCTCATCACTTGCACTCAACGCCTGCCAAGCTTGCTGACCCCAACACCTACACACTCTACTGGGAGTTGGTCAATGAAGTCTCGGGTCCTATTGACCTTCCTGTGAGAAAGCAAGAGAACACAGCGCTACTAAGCGACTGTGGCCTAACAGGGATGCCACTACGCGTTTCCCTGTCAGGGCTCGGAGGGAAGGAGTGCTGAGTGTGCGTGCACAGCGTGGATGGCGGTGAAGTCGGACTGCACTCACTGCAGTTATTTGTTTGTGTGATCTGCGCAGCATATTTTAGCGCTGCTCAAGGGGACTGCACCAATCGCCCTTACCTTCCCACCTGTAAAACAAAGGCTGATGGCCTGGGTTTGCGGCTGAGGAACCAAGACTACCTCCACGTATTATACGCTTCTCAGGTAGCCTTATAATACGCTATCCTCAAACCCAGGTGCAAGCAAGCAAGCTTAAGGAACTCCACCCGTTCTCTTACAGAACGTGGGGTGGAGCCCCTGGGTAACCTAAACAAGAGTTGTACCGTGCGCATTTCGCGTGGCCTACCCTTTAATGCGTCATATGCATGCACAAGTATGCACTGGTTTTTCAATTCCCCACTCTTTCTCCTAATTTAACCCCACATAACCAATCACAGGGTGACTCAACCAGGAGGTGAGCTCCTCCTGGACTTACCTACCTTACTCACCACGCATCATGTGAATGCCGAGGAAAACACGAGTGCAAAACAACCCTACGCGCTTAAACAAACCTACGGCGAACTATGAACCACCCTAAGCGATTAATGCACTGTGTGTCATGCATGCTTTCCTTGTCTTGTTTCCTGCAGAAAGAGGAGAGAGAGTGGCGCACTGCACAGCGCAAAACAAGCCTAAGCGTTTTAAGCAACCCTATTTTAGCGCTACGGCAACACAAACACGAGCAAGCACTTTCTTTTCTTACCTGTGAAGGGAGAACAAGAGTGAATTGGGGCACAGGGAAAGCGACACAGCGTGTGAATGCCTCAATTAGGCACATGCATCGCGAGCACAGCGCATGTTCTAACCCTACGTGCGCGCTGCGCGCTCCATTCGCATCGCATACCTTTCATTCCTGTTTTGACCTGTGCAGAGCAAAGGAGAGGAGCACCCAAACCCCCAACGAACACAGCGGTGACAACCCTAACGTTTTAACGAAGCAACCAACACGAACGCAATGCATGCGTGTGAAATGACACTGGCATACCTGAGAGGTGGGTTGTCCACCTGCTCTGTGGTGTGGGTTGATTTTCGATACTTTTTCCTAAAGTTTATAAAAGTTTTGGTGCAACTGTGCAAAAATTTCCTTTAGAACTTTAAAAACTACGGCTCATACCTTCTTTTTCAAGAGCCGTTTACGCTTGCGCAACCCTTTTTCTGCAGTCCGCTTCTGTTGCGCTTGTTTGCGACTTTAAGTTTTGGTGTAAAAATGACGATTACTCGCGTTGTTTCGTCGATTTTTAGCGATTCGACTTCTTAAGTCGCTACACCTTTCGCTAAACCACAGGATTCACTCCCTGTTGGTTTCATTTTCTATTTTTTTCAGCTCCTGGAGATTTGTGTCCTCCATTGAGAGTATTGCTCCGCCCTGGCCCTTGGTCAGGACGTTTACTAAAATGCTGTTTATGCAGCGATAGCCGTCCGCATTAGAGCGTTCGACTGTACCCTAGTGGGCAAGCATGTGTGCTCTAGGGAGGGAGTCCTGGGTTCAAACCCCACTACCCCCAAATTTTTACCAAAAGTTTTCGTCGCACGCTGGCGACTTTTGAGGAATGCCCCATCGAAGGGACATCATTCACGGTACATTACACTGTTTTTCAAGGGTACCTATAGTGTGATAGGCTTCTATGAACTGATGAGAATGTTTTTGGTAGGTTGAATGCATTTTCTGAGGTAATTTTGGCAATATTTGAGCCTTTTTCCTTGGTCCTACTAGCTTGATCAACTAGTACTCCAGGGGGGAGCAAGAAAAAGTCACTGCCATGTCTTTCTTGGAGGGCTTGATCCAGGCCAAGCCCCCCTTAAAACCCTTTTGTTGATGCTAAGACTAACTTAAGTATTTTTATTACTCTTTTGAAGCTTTAAGTACACTTTCTCAAGGTAACTAGGGTTATAACCCTAGCCCCCCATGAAGTTCACCCCTACCACTCAACTGAGCGGAGGTATCTTCCTTCATGGAGGTTATACCGAAATAAAATAGGCATTTCATGCTTTAGGCCTTGGAGGTTAAGCCTAGTGGGCTCCCACCCCAAGACCCCTATACTCAATTGTTTCTACCACTTATTGTGGTTCTACTTTTTAACTGTTTCTGAATTCAGTTGCTTGGCCAAGTCATAATCTGTGTCTGGCCTAACTCCTTTGCCCCATATTCCTAACCAACTCCATTTCATCCAAAAGAGTGCACATGAAGTGCTTGATGCTAACTTGGAGGCTAGAGTCAGGCCAGTTTTCACATAAAATCCTTTGTTTTATCCATTTGTGATTGAATCTTTGTGTATAAACCTGCATTGTCTATCTGCAGCCCTTCTGTGTTACACTGGATTTCAAACTATTCATTGATTCGATCCACATCCTGTTCTTGCTCTACTTGCTCCTTTGGTTTTGGGATTTCAACATCAAAAACCTGCAGGATTTCATCACAATCTATAGGGCACTAATCAAGGACATCTTTCTGCTGGGGAGCTCAGATAGGCCACACTCAGAGACTCCATCAGGAACAGGTACATGGCAGAGAGAGTTGGGGGCATTGGTGTTAGTCACGACGTATTCATCTCCCCCGGGTATAGTCTCAATAGCATCTTGAGGTCGTAGTCGATCTTTCAAGTCGCCGAGGGTAAGTCCATCGCTTTCTCGTTGTATAGCCTGGACCAGAGTCGAGTCCAGGTCCTCCCAGGGGATGGAGGTAAGACCTCCGTCCACCACGCTGAGCATACTTCCCCATCCGGGTTTCCCGATAGGCGTCTTACGCCACAGAGGCACGTAGATGGCCTCATCAGGTAACCGAACAGAGTTGATAGTCAGCCTGTCCATGAGGGTTCGCCAGTACTCGTTGCCCCCATGGGCTCCCCAATCGGGGGAACACAGGACCATACGGGAACGTTCCAGGGGCACCTTGGTCAAGACCTTCCCCAGTTCACTGAACCTGGGGTTCCCGTAGGCCATCCCGAAAGAGGGCCAGTAAAATTTGTAGCTGCAGTTTTTCCCCTTGCTGCAGTAAAGGTCCAAGACATGTTGCTTGTCGCTGGCGAACAACTCCACGCTCAGGTCTTCTCTGGAGTAACCCAACTCCTTCAGACCTTGGTCGAGGACTTCCCCCAATAGTTGATAGTCCTCAGTTTTGGAGGCCGCCATCGTGTTCGAGGGCTCCTCCTTCGATACCCTCAGGTAGCTCGAGGTATACTCCGACTGCTCCAGTGGCACGGACTCTTTGCCATTGCCGTGGTCAACGTAGAGGAGGTAGGGCGCTTGTAGCGTCAGGGATTGTATTCGGGAGCGCTGCACAAAGAAGTCAGTCCCCAATACAAAGTCGAAGGCCTCAATGTCCATCACATAGAACCGATGGGCGATAGTTCAGGAGCCCATTGGTACCTCCACTTCACAGTCCCCGCAGCTGTGCACCACATGTCCATCCCCCATTCGTATAGCCGCGGTGGTCATGGTGTTCTTCAGGCTCCCACAAGGTAAAATTTTCTTGGCCACTATAGATATGGTGGCTCCAGTATCCAGTACCCCCAGGTATTCACGTCCCCCTAGTCGGATACGTACCCAGAACACCAGGTCCAGGGCCCCACCGGAGCGTCCCCGTCAGAACTCTGCGGGACAGGTCACCTCGAACGCCTTGTTCCGCAGTTTGCGGGCCATCCTCATGAAACGACTTCTCTTCTTGGCGTTGCCGTCATCACCACCTTCATGCTCACGCTTGGCCCCTTGCTCTCGCTGGGCCTGAGTTTGCGAGCGTGTGGTAGGACGAGACTGCCCTCCATAGGGCTCGGAGTTCCCCCCTGGATTAGGGTTGGGGATACCTCCGTTCTTGTCCGTGTTCTTGTTGTCCTTGTCTGGCTGGCGGTTAGCGCCTCCTCCTCGTCCACCTTGGCTCTTGTCTTGTCCTTTTCCACGTCCTTTCGACTTGCCCTTGCCGGAGTCGTTGCCGTTGCCCTTGCCACCGCCCTTGCCAGGGCCTTTGCCAGGATCCTCGCCCTTCAGCTTCGCCGACAGGCGCTGCTTGTGGTAGCACTCATCCTCGTAGTGCTTCCTCTTCCCACAGAAGGCACAGGTGATAGTACACCTGTAGTGATCCGGCATCTTAGCCTTGGCGCCGGTGTTGGTCTCCTGCTTCTTCCCTTGGACTACGAAGCAGTCTCGCTGCTCGCAGTCGGGGGCGTGCTGCAAGTGACCATGCTCATCTGGGGCATCACACCAGAAGAGCTCCTTGACATTGTCCATGATACGGGCGTGCTTAGGGGTAGTCCCTTGTTCAGGTCTGGGTCCTTGGTACCCTTTGCCATGGCTTCCAGAGCCTCCTCCTCCAGGACGGTAGGCATTTAGGTGCTGGTCGCTTTCTTTCTCCAGCGCCAGCTCCAAGAGTAGCACAGACAAATCCTCGTAGTTGAGGCCTCTAGCCTTGCGCTCTGCCGTTGACCGGCACTCGTCCCACAGCTCCCGAGGGAGCTTAGCCACCAACCAAAAAAGTAGATCGTCGCTGCTGTAGGAACCGGGCGTCAGTCGTCCAGCCCAGTGATCCAGGTCAGCCAGTAGCTCAGAGACCCTGGCAGGTTTGGGGTTGTTGGGTAGCACGGCTACGTTCTGGATCTCGGCCCTGATGGAGAGGTCGGTTTCGTAGGTAGGGTACTGCCTCTCCAAGGCAACCAACACGTCGGCAAAGGTGGCGGACTTAGTCACGATCTGCTTGACCTGCTTCTCCAGGTACTTGGTCTTGCAGCACTGCAGGAGCAGATCACACTTGACTCGCCCACTAGCATGGGTTTGGCCGGTCATTCGGAGAAACCGGCCAAAATTCTCAGCGAACTCGCTGAGATCCTTGCCTGTGAACTCAGGCAAGTTCACCACGATCTTGGAGGTGGCAATTGCCTTAGCCTCCTGAGACCTACGTCCCTCAGGGCGCCTGGTCTTCCTCTTCTTCTTCTTCTTCCGCCCACTCGGGTTCTCGGGGTCCTCAGGGTCGTCGTCCTCCGAGGGCGAAGCAGAAGTCATGGACGGCGGCTCATCGTCAGACGGGTCTCCGCCTAGGTCACTAGAGCCATAGGGCTCCACGTCAACCATTGCCCTTAGGGCTGTCAGCCCCAGACGGTCCAGCTCGGCTCTCGTGGAATTCCCCACGTGGCTGTAGGGAGGCTGGGCCGTTCTCGGTATGAAAGGGCTTCTCGGTATCACAGCAGGGGTCGGCATCGGTCGGCTCCTCACGCTCCCCAGGGTGTTTGTCAACCCTGCCACCAGATGGTTGGCTTGTACTCGGTGGGGTGAAACTCCCAGGACGGTAGGTGACACTTGGGGAAGAATCAGGGGCTCCACTTTAGCCCGAATCTCTTGAGTGAGATCACCCACAATTTTAGAGGTGGCTCCTCGGAGTGCCTCATTGATCTCCGACCGCGTCAGGGACCTGTTGGAGGATCTCCCCGATCCTTTACTCCTGCTCCCGCATGACTCAGGGCCTCTCCTCAGCCCACTCAGGGTTGCATATTCAGGAACATCCACAAAGGCTCCCGTAGCGGGTAGAGGATGGTGATAGTCTGCCGCATACCAGCGCGGCGCAGAACTGGAGGCCACTGGCTCACTGGCAGTAGTTGCCTCTGGAATCGCAGTGGTAGATGGGTCCACACCATAGGCAGGGTAGGTAGGCATACCAGTAAAGCCTGTGCCCTTAGCCATAGGCGGGGTGGTTATGGGTGTGGATGTTGCAGCGGCTGGGTCTGGAGTTGGGAGTGTGGTGGTTGTAGGAGAGGGTGATGCGTGGAGGCCAGAGGCGCTTGGTGCGCCCTCGAAGGTTGACTCACTCGTCGGGTCGTGCCCACGGTCTACTCCTTCGTCTGCCATGCTTTCTCCAGCATCCTTCTCTCTCTCCCTCTTTCTCTTCACAGGGTTGGTGTCCACCTCCTCGACTGAGAGGGCCCTGAAGGCCGACTGAAGTCCCTCCAGCAAGTCATCAACCACATCCACTGGCCCATGTAAGGGCACCGAAGGTACAGCGCTAGGTCCAGGTCCAGGTTCACCAGGTGCTGGCATTGCTGGTGCCTCAGGTGCCGTCCTCGCGTCGGTGTCCTCCTTCTTTGTGTCCATATTCGCCCTTCTTGCTTATGACAGTACTCGGCGCACTGGATGTACGGCACGGGGTTGCTGCCGGTACGCAGAGACAGTCTCTGCTACTAGATAGTTTTATAGTGTTTTCAGCACTGTGTTTCTGTTGTGCCTCTCCTGCTGCTTGCTGCTGGTGTAGGGTTCCTGCTGCTTTTTTTTGATGATGAAAATGTTTTATTGTTAAAATACAACCACTCCAGGATAACCCAAGCCAGAGATAAGCAAGTAGAAGACAAACAGGATCAAAGCATGAAGGGCTGCAGTCACAAAGAGTTAGATAAAAACAACTATCAACAATAGACTACAGCAATTAACATACAATGCAACTCAAGATGAAATATTTTACATGTTTGAGAGAAACTGATTGGAAAACTGCCCCAAGGGCTCACTCTCTTCCATAGTGCCATCTAGAGATGTGCACTCTTTGTTTTTGGGTCCCATAGGTGCTGAGGTGGCATGGCTTGTGGTGCTGAGGTCACTGCCATGTCACATGGGATATTCCTACTTAGCTAGGCTGACTGGGCTGACTGGGCTGACTGGCCCAGGACCATTCAAAAAGAGGTGCCCCAGCCCCCTAGGGTGCATACCACTAGGATAGCTAAGAATTCATGAGAAAACATAGATAAATTCATAGGCTCTGCCTTCAGTATATCAGTGCCTCAGTCACCCAGGAAAAGATGTTTTAGTGCATATAGCTTGGGGATTAAGGGGTCCACACAACATCCTGATTTAGTGTTTGGTTCTATAGGTCCAAATGTGTTATCACCCATTTTGGTTAGGCCAATACTAAGATAAAAATGCATGGGTGCTTAGAGCATCTCTAATACAACGAAAGTATACCCTTAAGCATTGGAAAAGCACTTTTTCTTACTTGTTCCATACTTCAGCGGTTTCGGCGATTTCGGGTACGATTTCAGAAGAATTCCGAATTTATACTATCTGTAATCCACAGGATGGAGAATTTGAGATACTATTTGACATTTTTGGTTGAGATCACGCATGCTGTGTTTGCGCGCGCCCTTCTGGTGTTCTTGGTGGTGTGCGCATGCTCTCAGTTCTTCAATGCGGGCCGATCGTCTGAAAACTCTTCTCAACGGGTGCTCATAGTGTTACATTGTATTTTGTTGCCAAAATGGATACAAATTGGAACCTAGAGCAAATAAATGTTGTAAAGTGGGGTACTCAGCCACCTTGGCCAGAGGCCATGTGCAAAGATTCATCTGCTCAGAGAGCAGAGATCTTCCTTCGGTGGGGGACCTATGAAGAGAGTTCATTGCAAAGGATCACAGGTACTATCTTAATTTGGTACAGTAGGGTACTCAGCCACCTTGGCCAAAGCCCTTGTGCACAGGTTCATCTACTCAAAGCACAGGGGTCTTCCTTCGCTGGGGGACCTATGCAGAGAAGTCATTTGAACAGAAGATACATAATGCCTGAATTTTGTGAAGTAAGGTACTCAACCACCTTGGCCAGAGCCGAGGGGCATAATTTCCAGGGTTGTGGTAAAGGGGTCGCAGTGAAGGACTCTAAGTGCACGATCAAGTGGCAAACAGAAAAGAAACCCAGTTCCCTTTATATCACAGATTTGTTTCTTACTACTTTTCATAGCATTCCAAGTTCGGATACTGCATCAGAGGCCCCTTTGAATCTAGAGTTTGACCACGAAGCTGCTGACCTAAAAACGTCCCTACGCTTAGCTGTTTAGCAGAATACCGAGACGCAGAGTGATCCAGCCAGGCTTTGTCTGCTCATTTCTTCTGAAGCACCACGTGCCAGCCACGTGGCTGTGCTGCACTGTCTGACAGCCATAGTTATCAACTCCTTAAAACGGTGCATCCCAGCACAACAGTTCCTACATTTTCTGCGGCTTTCACGGTCTGCCCAGTCAGTCCCAAGTTCCAGATTCCTTGCTCAGCTTTGTTCAGAGGCATTATTCGGTGCACAAAGAGGAGTGGTTTTGCCTCCGGGAAGTAGTTTTCAAGCACTACTCAATTGGTGCACAATTTTGCCCATAACTTCATGCTCAAGTGTTGCTTTTCCCAAATGTCTTCAGATGGTGGGTCAACATAGGCCGACCAGGGTGCACACACGGAGGGATGCTGGTTCTGTATTTGTTTGGGTTATGTCCAAAAATCCATGGCACTCCAGCCCTTGTCCACAACAAAGGCGTCTTGTGCATCAGTTGCACAGTGACAGGTTCCTACGCCTTCAACTGGGTTGCATCATCCATCATCCTCACGTAATCTAAAGTGTGCTGCAACAGCACGATCGGAAACTGCATCTGGCATCAGGCAATCTTGTTGGCAGTGGTGTCATGCTGGGTGTTATGTTGTCCCTAGATGCAACGAACAGTGTGAATCAGTGGTTTCTATTGCATGTTGCCCGTAGGGGCAGGTCAGGGACGTGGGGGTAGCGTCATCCGTTATTTTTTTTGGATGCGGATTTTGTTTTAGAGGTTGTATTTTTTTTAGATCCCGATGTCTCCTCCTGAAACGTTGTTTTTTCTTTATTTGCAGCGGATTATTTTTTAGAGAGCCATCTAAACTTTCAGTCACTTTCGACATTTTTTTTAGATGTTTTGTGTTAAATTTTAGGAGTTTTGTATTTTTTTTTAGAGGTTCTATTAATCTTTAGCGCATCTAAAAAATTTTTCGCATCTAAAACAAAATATTTTTCCCAAGACCACTGTCTCCCAAAACTAAGGGGCTGGGGTGGACAATCGCATACAAAGCCCCCCCCCCCCCGGAGGAACAAACATAGCAACACAACCCCTACCATCTTGAGATCCCTAGAGCGAGGAGGAATCAAATTGGCTGCATAAGCCCTGCCATGAAATATTCAAATATGTGACAGGTGCCACAATTGCCATGTGTGTGTTGCTTGGTGTGGCCATGTGTGTGCATATAGCCATGGTGAAGGCTTTCATCACTGGCTTGGTAAGAGTTTGCTGGTCCTGCTATTTCTCAATCCCCAGGCCAAGCAGACTCAACTAATCACCAACAATCTGAGGAAACTTGCCCGGCAACAACACCAAAATGTCTGATTCAGTGAAACTTGCCGGGGTTCGATTCGATTCTGGTTTGAATACATGCACATATCTCCATGTGTATCTGACACATATGCTTCTGTGTCTCATAACAGTGTGCCGAAAGGCCAGAAGCACCAGCAACTATGTCACTTAAGCATGTACAGTGTGCACGCACATGCATGTATGCATGTGTTACACAGCTTGGTTTTTCTGGCACAAACCAAAACAACAGTGTGTGAATGCCTGTTGTGAATACACAGTCCCCTGCACCCCAGGGACTTCGGGGAGGGAGAGTGCAAAAACGGGGTCGGCAACTAAGGCACCCATGAAAACCTGACCACACGTGCTGCACACCACAATGTTAAACCTACGCCTGTGCTCGAAAGTTGATAAAAAGGTCTGAACATTAAACAAATACTGGCACAAAGTGGAGGAGATAGTGTTCATCAGTTAAATCAGAGCAACACCCTGGCAACTGCCTTCAAATGCAAGGGCAGTTGCATCATCACTGTTACAATACACTCGCCAAATTTGCACCACAAATAGAAAGGTTTGGATTATTGCTGGTGGTGATGTACCACTTCATTAAGATCAAAATACCAATGTATGTGCATGCAATGCTATAATTACCTCCTGCAGCAAAATGTCTGAGCCGGACATTAAACAGTGTGATGATGTGCAAAAAAAGATGCCTGCAGCAAGGGTGCTCCGCATGCACCAAGCTCAATAAGTAGCACTTTTTCTTGGGAGGATGTGATGAGGGGCCAAAAGGAATTCCAACAAAGAGTTCCTTGTGAGCACAGAAAGACCATTAAGTGAAAATCATGGAGATATGTGCGCATTCGTTAAAGTAAAAGAAACGGAAAGGGCGAAAAGCAAACATTATCTCCCAATTGCGATTACCAGGGACTGCTCCAAGATGCTGTCGGTGACAGCCCAAACCACCTGGCCTCCCCTGGAGGGTTGCAGTGTGGCGAGGTGTAGTGCAATGCATGGCATGGTGTGACTTGGGATAGTGTAGTGTAGAAGCTGGTGACTTGTTCATGAGGTGTGTGGAAGTGTTTTTCAACGCTATTTTGGTGAGGCCAGGAATGAAGTCTAACGAGATTATATGAACCGTGGCCGGCTGTGTGCACCAAATTCATTTGCCTGGGGCAAGAGACAGGGACAGTGGGGAAGATGAGTCCAGCTATTTCCAAATGGCTGTGACCAGTCCTACACTGGCCTGCGTGCGCGCACATACTAGGCGGGCACTCACCAGATTTGTGATGAACAACACACAGGCGGAGGGCACAGGATGGTAGGGTGCAATGGCACCTGCAATGAAAACGCACCAAGAGCACCTGGCAGACCAAGCCTTTCCAAACCAGGTGCCCATCTGTACCCATGGCGCCGCAGGTGTCTTTGAAACCGGCCCGTGGTCACAATTGTTGTTGAAAAAATAAGACAAATGGTTCAACAATAGCCGTTTGCACCCAAGCAACAAAGACCCTGCCATGGGCTGCAGCAATGCCGGGTCTTGGCAGCAGAGGAATTGCACAACAGCTGAACGCAACAGGACAATTCCCCCCAGGAGCACAGCATCCCAAGGCACCACGCATTCTGCGTGCATTTCAATGCATCCCAACCTTTGGACTGGAGCATGGGGCGGAACCCCCGCCCACAACTGTGTTCGACCTGAGTCTCGCAACCACAACACAAAAAACCGCAGGAAGGGACCCGGGCAGCCATCTACACGGAAATGGCACGGGCAGAATACCTCAAGGGTCAGAATCCCTTGTGCCTTCATGACCACGCCACACATGACCACTCCCTAAACACCCCCATGACAGAGAATTCGGTGACCCCACACAACAACAGATGCCTCTAGCATCAGCAGACAGCAGAAGGCGGCGGGGGTGCGCAGCGCCATTCGCATCCCCAGAGACCTCGGAAAAGCGCGCACACTTGGCCCACGTCGAAAAGCCGGGCTTCGAGGTTGAATATGGCCAACTGTTGCTGAAGCATTCGTAGCCCATCAGCTCCGCAGTACAGCGAGGAGTTCGGTGCTGAGTCCCACCCGCAATCGTGGTTCAGCCTCCGAGAACAGGGCAGGCAACAAGCCTCTACCCCAGCAGCACAGCAAGCGTCCCCCAGCCTGGGGCAGTGGACAGGCAAACCAGCAGGGGAACGCCTGTGGACCCTAGCCACTGGGTGGCACCACTGCAGCAGGGAAGCGTGGTTCCCCCATAGGGCCTGTAGGACTGGCCCATGACTGGTGCCACCGCTGCACGGGGGCAGGGGGGGGGAGGGTGACGCTTTGCTTGAGCGTGGTCATGGGGGCCAAAACGGCAGGTCTAAGGGAAGAGGCCTTTGGTAACACGGTGTTACCGTGACAGGCGCCCCCCCCCCCGGTGATGCAATGGGGAGCACCCCAGGCTAGGCAGATTTGCCCCTGGCGTGTTGGGGCAGTGCGCCCTTGTGTGACATTCCGTCGGGTTGCGGTTTCTTTACGGGGCCCTGGACAGTCACCCATTCTTCCCACGCTTGCTGCATCGGGTCACTGTGTTCTGACGGCCGCGGCCTGTGTTCCTCGTGGTGTCAGTTTCACGTTAGTGGAGCCCAGTAGTTGGCGCACTGGGGGTGTGCTGGTTGTTGTGGGGGTTGTTGTGGGGGTCTTTTTATGATTTTTGCCCCAACTTTCAACACAACATGTTGGCTTACAAAACACTTGTATACCTTCCCCTCCGCAAATGTCCTTCCCTTCACCCCCCCCCACTGCCCTAGGGGTAGGGTTTGTTCGTGTCCCTCCGGCTCAGGGTACAGAAGGGCCGTGGTCCCTGGGGCATGTCGCTCCGGGGTTGGGGTTGGGGGATCCCTCAGCCGTGTCCCTCCGCAGTGTCCCTTTTGCCCCTCCCCACCCCCAGTTACTGGTCAACGCTGTGCGCTCCTGGCGTGGTACGTGGTGGACTCGTTTTACATGGTTACCCCAGTCGTCCACCACATGCCTCACGGCGTTTCCGTGTGTGTGAGGCCCAATTGCACCAACCCCTCCACGTGCTGTCCAGGTCGTCCGCCACCTGCCTCCCCATGCTGCCATGTGCGTGAGGCCCAAGTACTCCATCCCTGCGCGTGGTGCACAGGGGCATTGCGCGCACCTTCATGTGTTCCACTGGTGTCGTGCACACCTCCGCGGGTGGCGCGTGCTCCTTTGTGGTTGACGCGGGTGTCGTGCGCACCTCTGTGGTGGCAAGGGTGGTCTGCGCTGCGCTGTGCCCGCGCCGTTGTCCTTGGTTCTTCCCACCCCGGTTTTGTCTCAGGTTCCTTCCCTTTCCTGGCCAACCAGACATTTCCACAGGAACCTAACCCTAACCTGCAGGGGCCGCAGGGTTGGCCCTCTGGTTGCCCGACGCCCTGCACACGGGCATTTCCACAGGACGCCTCAGGGGCCCCATCGGTGGCCCTGGGTGCCGGGTCCCCTGGGTGTTGGCAGAAGAAGACTATGCGCCCACTGGGCGCCGCGTCCTCTGCGCGTTGGACCACAATCCCCGGCTATCATGGTGGGCTCCATGGCCGGATACCTGTGTGGGGTCCACCTTCGATGATGTTGGAAGCGTTGTTCCCTCTTGTGTGAACAAGCGCGGGAGGGGGGAGGACCCTGGGGGGGGTGGGGGGCATGGGCACCTGGGGGTGGGTTGCTGATGTTGGTGTGGGGTACGGGGGTCAAAATCCAAAAAATCATTGGGGATCATTTTTGGTCCTAAAATGATGATTTTACAAGGGGTTAGCGTTAGAAACCATAAATTGGGGTATGCTACGTGAACGACCCCAAAAAAGGGGGGGTATACGACGCTCGCGCCTGCGCTTGATCTAATAACCTCTCTTCGAGGTGATTCGAATCACAAATGGACTGGCAATCAAATGTCCCTAACTAGCCCCTTTATCTGCTTTGGGGCACATCAGCATCCGGATTGAAGTATCTAATATTGAGACAATTCTGGATGCCCTGATACATGGTCCCTGCTTCATCATTCTCTGAAAGCAAAGCAAGGTGCAAAATGGGGCATTAGACACGGAGAGGGGGGGGCGGCGGCAACAAGCAGTGGGGCAAACACAGCATCCCTCCCGCGATTCTGGCATTCTTGCAAAAAGGGGGGCAGGGGCAAAAAATATTTTATTTTTGCGATTTTTTTTGCGGAACCCATTTTTGCGTAAGGCATGACGCCAAAAATTAAATTTTTGTTTTGCAGACAACAACACCCTGTGCCGGGAATTAAATATTTTTGCAAATCTTTAGGATTCAGTGGGTATAATGTAACAGAGCCAGTCGTTGTACCATTGCTTGTGGCATTGAAGGGACAGCAAAAAGAAATGCTGCAAAAAAAACATGATTGGACAGCTACAGTGTTGAAAACTTGCCTTGTAACACAAAAAACCAACATGCAAAAATTCTGCCGGAACGGGGCGTGGAAGCGGCGGCCGAAGTTAGGCTGCGCCACTTTTGGGAGCAAATTGGGTGTATAGGTGATCAGACTTCTCTGACGATTCAACGGGTGTAAGTCCAATCTGATATTGACATGGAAGGAAATGAGCAAGCGGGTACAATCAAGGCAGGCTTCTGAAGGGGTGTGGCGGATTGCTAGGGATTGCTACGGGGCATTGTAGAGGGTGATTGAGTGCTGAGGAGGATTGTGCAGCCCGAGCTCCAGCCCCCTTACTCTGGCGAATGCCCCAGAAATAAACCCAGCACTGAAACTTACCGCTGCAATGCTACGGCTGCAGGGCCATCCTGCTTCGGAAGTAGAAATGCGTACTGAAGCCTCCTTCACCAGAGTACAATTGCTGCCACATACTCACATACAACACCACATACTCATGCCAATCATGGACCAAAATGGATGTGCTCTATGTTATGATTATCGTAGTTTCAACGGTGTGGGTGCACTTGTGTACCCCGGCTGAGAGCCCACCGCACCCGCTTTTATGCATGCGGTAAGGGCAACACCTGACGTCAACCGATGGTACAATTTCCGCACCCGCCCGTAAAATCGTCAGGCTCGTGTTCGGGGATGGGGATCCAGTCCGGCAGCAGATCCATCTCTCTGTGCAGGCACATGGAAAGCAAGATGAAACAGTCTTGCGTGGACGCAGGGACAAACCGCACAAGTTCCGCGCTCGCTCTGCTTTGCTGTGGATTACACTGGTTGCCCCTTGGGATCCGATGGATGGCACAAGACATGATTCGCTTCCCCGTCCCATGCATCAGCGTGATGCATGCCAACTGCTCAGGCGCATCAACGTCTCTCAACAACCGGGCATTGCAGATAAAAAAAATCAAAAGGTTGCGAAGCGAAAATGGTCCAGAATTGTGTCTGTTAGCACAATGCAGCTTACCACCCAATGTTTCTGCAGGTTACCCTTCAATTTCATTCCATTATACTCTAATTCCCGTCAGGTATCCTCTTAGTTCCGCACTAATCCTCAAAATTCCAGCCCATAAAACAACAGTAATTTCAAAACTGGGCTGTTGGTTGGCGAGTTGCACAAAAGGCCTACACTTGTGCACACGAAATTCGTCAACGGCTGTTTGTTTTTACAAATCTTTGGTAGCAGAAGTCCTAATACGTGCGAGAGCCTCAAGGGCTAATGCAGCTTCGGAGGTGTAGTACAAGACCAAGGGCAATGGCTGCCGCTAGTACAGACACCGAAGCTCAGGCTCTGTTCATTTGGTACTTGACCTAAACATGATCAAATCAGAACTGACGTTGAGAGGGAAACTGACCTTGGGACAACTTGCACCTGTACTTGTACTTGCACTTGGACAACCCGTGTGTCAGAGTATTTTGCATGCTGTACACGTCATGTAGCGCATGACGTGTACAGCATGCTTTCACATGCCCACCCTCTTGGTCTCAGGTCATACTCATGGACAGGGGTATTCATGAAACTAGAATTGGTGCATGACTGTTATTGAATGATCACTGCCATGAATACACCTACACTCATCATCAGTTGTTTTCCAAACCATCCATAGGGCCGCATACTACCCTTCCAGCGCCAAAAACTCAACAAGTGGTCCCAGCTTGCATCACAGCTTCTGTGGAGGTTCAGACTCAATGGATTTGACTGCATATGACACCCTCCATGGACATGACCCTCAGCTAGAAGGCGGGGTATGGTGCTGCTTGGGGACAGCGCCATCTGTTGCTTGTTGTAGAGGTGGACCACAAGCAAATGGCTCACAGTCATGCTCTGTCGGCTACTACTCAAGGGCACCTAAAGATGGAGATAATCCATTGAAAGCAATTTCCCACAAATGCATATCACGTGGAAAAATTGGGCACGTGCACAGTGATGGGAGGCATCACGGCTCAATGACTAGCATCCTTGGTTTTAAACAGCACCCGTAGTTCAACCCATCGGAACCACTGTTCTGACTTATAGAGGACCAAAGCACATAGTGACGCAAAATGAAAGCGGTCACCCAAACATTCACCAGACAACAGGAGGCACAGGGACAACAATTATTGAAGTGCAAAACACCTGCACCCAAGGAAGGACAAACAGCAAGTAAACCAAACTGTATCCCTACCCACACACTCATCAAATATCAGCAAGGTGTACTCTCTGTACTCCCACTTCCTCACTTCGGCAGTGGCTGTTCAATAAGATGCTAATAAAGCACAGCAATCCAAAGAAAGAGAAAGCATCCTTCTTCCAGAACCCACATTGCCCATATTACCCACACACAGTAGAAGAGGGGTGCACAGAAAACTGTTGGACACAGGCATACAATTCAAGCAACTGCGTCATGATCTGGGGTTGATCAATCCAACCCAGACGGATGAGACAAGGATCAGGTGACAAATCAGTGGAAGAAAATCTCGCTTGAAAGAAGAAATGATAGCTAATTCCCTGCTACATGCTACAGTACAGACCAGGGCCAAAGCCCTGAGATAGATCGGAAGTAGCTACCCGTCCGTGGCTAGTTAGGCCCCGTCTTTCCAAAGCTCAGACTGAATGGCAGTATGCCCCACGTAGGATTGTGGCTAGACCCTGGAGCATGGATTCTTCAGTGACCATGTTTCCACTAGCAACACACTTGCACTTCCATCCCTTTGAACAGGCCCTGCCTCGGGCACCTTGGGCCAACTTGGTGATGACTTTGATGATTTCAATGGCGAATGGCAGAATGAACGTGGGCACTACTTGGATGGCCCGTCGTTACCACAAAGAGCTACAAGAGATGCATGCATTACATCCCGGCAGGGCTGAGGAACATTGGGACCTACGTTGTTTATGCATCAAACCTGGTCAACAGCAACCCAGAATCACAACATTGAAGCAGCAGAGGCAACAAAACTGCGAGAATAAGCCACGCCCTCGCAATGGTGTTGTGCAAGGTCCCTTTGTGTCCCTTGGCTGCCTTTGGCCTATTTTGGCCTAGGGCCTTTACATAGATAACCAAGAGCTCAGACAGGCTCGTGATGCTTCCCTTTGCACTGGTCTTCTAGCTTGATTAGCCTTGTAAATCCACAGCTGTCCGTCGGTGAACTCTGGCTGGCCATGAACGCTTGCTCAGCCCATGATTAGGCTGCTTTACACCCCCCCCCCAAAAAAAATCGGCGAAGAAATCCCAACAAATCGGCGAACAAATCAGCGGACCGATTTTTCGGCAAAACAGGCTCCCGGTGCCGTGGATCTCAGTCCCAAGCCCCAAACACACCCTCCTTATGGTTGCTTAGTAGTTGGAGTCATGTGGAAACCCAAAATATCTCTCAATTTTCGGAAAAAATTTTCGTCTCTCAATCTGTACATGGTCCCTTAGCAATACTATGGTAGTGCACGGCGGTGGTCCAATGGTATATGCCTTGACACACAAATTTGCAATTTTTGTCACTTGTCTTGCTGCATGCTGCTTGCTCATGCCTTGCTCCATGCACAAACAAAGCCTGCTAGAAGAAGATGAATGCACACAGGCTTCCCATGTGCATCTCACTGTGTGCTGGGTGGGTGTGCAGCTCTGATCTGCAACCAAAGCTGTCCTGTAGTACTCAATTTGATGGGAAAATTGTTGTTGCTTGCACCAACACACCCTGCCACAAGAAGACGAATGCACACAAGAATCCCATGGAAACATTGTTGGCCTTCAATATTGTGGTCTGCAACCAAAGTCAGATGGAGCTAGAGGACGAGGAAGAGATACTAGCACTGACCCGGGGAAGTGACTATGATTGAATGTCACCAATGCGGCACCACTTCTTGAGGACAACACTATCATTTTGAAACCTTTGCAGTGTAACCCTATCTGGACTCGTATTATTATATGGTATGTCACTCTCTGTTCAGTACTTTCCGGTTGTGGAGAAATACAACAAGGAGCCTGGACCTCATGCTCAAAGAAAGAAAGAAGAAAAGAAAGAAGAGGAAGAAGAGAGAGAGGAATGGGGGGAGGAATGGGGGGATGAGGGGGAGAGGAGGTGCTACCTTCTGGAGCAGGAGCATGACTCCTGGAAGGTGCAGGAAAGAGAGGCCGGGGAATGGCCTGTGTGCCACCACAATCAACACCTTCTTTCCCACCCGTTGCAATAAAGTAATGCAGGAGCTCAGGCTGTTTCAACAGGTCAAGGAGGGCAAATACCCCAAGAACCTATGTTACGTCTTGGACAAAGGTTTCTAGCTTTGCCTCTAGTTCAGGCACTCGCGCGTACAGCTGATGGGCAATAGGACGCCTCTCGCCATCTCTGCCACCTTTGGGGACCACATCAATCTGAATTCCCTCAATGAACTTGTAAATAGGATCACCCATATCCGCGTAGAAGGTGAGAGACGGATGCAGAATGATGCACTTTTTTCCTAACACATCCAAAGCGTTTTGAAGCACCGTGGGCAGTTGCACAACCTCACCATTCTCATCTGTTTCGTTTACCCTTTTCTTTTTGTGATCCCCAGCCTGCTGCTTTAGCCATTGATACTCACCATGTAGATACTTGCTATGGTGTACTGCAATTTCCATGGATGAAGACCAGCGTGTGTCCATGTAACTAGGGGGACTTTCACCAGTGAAATCAATATACTTCTGCCTACGTTGCGCTTGTTGAGCACCCCACAGCAGAGAACACATCCACCGCATGTAATTACGCATGTCTGCCAATTCCTTGTGTTCTTGCATGGCTACACCAAACCTATTAGCAGAATGAGCCCGGCACGTGCGCAACCGTGTGTTGCCAAAAAATGGTGCCAAATGGTCCTTAAATGCCTTCGCATAGTACCCAACAACCAGAACCGATCCTACATGGTCCCGTGGCAAGCCCAGTTGCTCCCATGCTTCCATGACAGCCTTAGCAACTGTCAAGCTGTTGATTGCCTCCTTGCGACCAATGAATGCAGTCGTGGTGTAGCAAACACGCTCAGGGGTGTTCATAATAATATTCACCGGATGACGATCACAACAATTAGTGGTCTCATCGAAAACAACTCCTAGGCAACCACCGCGCATCACATTGTCATTCAAAAGACGCAAAGCCGCAGCGCGTTGTTTGCGAATGATGGTTGGGTGGTAATAGTCTTCAGCCGGATTGGTTCCGCAAACGTGACCACCGACTGGGGTATACGCCCTGAAAATTGGACAAATGTCCTCAACAACTGTCAAGGGTCGCCCACCTTCCATGAGGGAAAACACCAAATCTTCCGGGAGGTCTCGTGGATCCTTCAGTTCCAAAATGGTTTGCCATGATGGCTTTGATGCCAGGTCTGCACGAAGGGAAACCGGCTCGTCCTCATGGAAAGCCCGGCGTTTATCCCGTTGCAACTCCACAACCTCCTCCTTGGTTTTTCTTGGCTCTTTCTTTGTCCTATTTCTGTGTCACATACTCGTGTTTCCTCTTTTTGTCTGCACGTTCCTTGGCCTCTATTTCCTTTGCCTTACCTTTCGCTGCTCATATCCTGGAGCAAGGACAAATTTTGCACCAGCACGAATGTGGTTGGCGCATGCAACATCACGGATGCCTGAGGTAACGTGCTTCGTCAGTGAGTCCTCCTGTGTCGCATCCATCTTTTTTCCACGCGGCTTGCAGTGCAGTGCACCGTTGTTATCATACAGACCATACTTACCGTAATTTTCAGCCCTCTGTGCAGTTGTAACTTTTTCCAGCGCGCAGGGCTGTTTGGCCTCCTTCAAAGCATCCGGACACGAAGGTTTTGCGTGCACCTTCTGACCATCTGACCCTGTGGCAGACCCTGTGGCAGCAGTAGAAGACTCTGCAACAGAGGCTGAAGGCTCCACAACCCCAGATTCCACTTACTCTGTGCCAGGGACGTGGCTGCACCAGACACAACTAGAGGAGCCGAAGGCAGTTGCAGCCCAGAATCCACTGATTGGGGGGCTGATGGTGAGGTGCTTGAAGAACGGCAGCTGAAGAAAGCACTGGGGAACAAGTCGCAAACTGCCCCCTGGCCAGCATCAGGGTACTTGTCCCGCAGAAAAGTTTGATCATCAGGGGACAATGAATCCCAGGGGACCAGAGACGTGTCTTTTTGTGGGCAGTAAAAACACTTCATGGTGCCAATCTGAACAACTAACATAGAAAGAAAAGGAAGGATCCAGTGTCCCAAAATAAACGATACACATCTTAGAGTGACACCTCCAAATCAGGTGTCCTAGAATCCCAGAAGCCCCAACAAGTCGGCAGAACGAATCGGCAAAATCACAGAACCCCCGCAAATCGGCAGAACAAATCGGCGAAATTCAGCAACCCAACAAATCAGCAGAACAAATCGGTGAAATCGGCCGAATTCGGCCGCCGATTTTGGGGGGGGGGGGTTGGCTTTAGTGCATTGCTTCCGGTAGGGGACTGGCATGCATAAGAAAAAAATGGTGTCGTGCAAGGGGTAAATCTAACGCTCCTTGTCGCTACAATCGTAGCTTCCCCAGCAGCACAATGGTTTACAACTTTTTCTAAAAATTCTGATCTACAACTCATTTATTTACGCATTTGACATCATACTTTTGACCTCAAAGTCCGAATCTTCACCAAAAACTTAGCTTTTGATCACCTTCTTCACTGCATGGTACTTGGATCAGTGTGACCCAAAAAGCCCATATTCAGCGGCATGTGCCACTTTCACACCACCACTGCCCACAGCCCCTGGGTCCCTGGGTCCCTGGGCCCCTGGGTCCCTCCCTGTCAAGCAGAATGTTGCCGTCCATGTTTTATCTGATCCAACCCAGCTCTGCGACTCCCTTGACCACACCCTCCCTTCTATTCCCTCCATTGTTCGCAAATGTATGTAATGGCTAGCGTGCTATTTGAGACATACTTGGCATCTTTCCACAACGACACGGGGATGTGGTATTGAAGTAACTCCACGTTTTGTTGCACCTCTTCGGGAGTGCGGGCGCCAATGCAGACTGCAGTGACCACTTCTGGTAAAAAGGCAAACTGCAGGGCTACAGCAGGCAATGGTATCTTGTACTTGGTTGCCAGTGCCTGCCAGCCACCTCGATACGAGATATGATCATGTGTTGCATCTTCGTAGTACATCTGCGCAGTAGAGGGCAGCAACAGGCCCACTGAAGCGGAACACGGAAACTCCCATTACAGTGAGGCTAAAGTGAGAGCCCAAAGGCGGCCTTTCTGCACTACGTCACATCGCCTATGCTCAACACTGTGTTGTTCTGCAGTGTGCATAGCCCTGCACTGAACCATGAGGCACGCTTGATTTTCCGCTCCTTGCTCTTCCTGTTGTCTGCATGGCAGTTTTTTTGAGCAGTAGCAAACAATAGGATAGCAGCCATGATTCCCTGAAGCAAAACGTATGATGCCCCTGTTTGGACAAGTACGAATGGTGAACACAAACATATGAGTCCACATGCATGCGGCTCGAACCCTCCCCTCCCATGCACCGGCACTATGATCTCCCCTGCAAGCCTCACGGGCGGGCCCCGTAGGTATACAACCATTGCACCACGACCTCTAACCCCCAATTCGCTCGGAATCTCAGCTTCAATACACTGGGCAACCAATCCCAGGGGACCTGGGGCCGTTCCGCCAGGTGTGCCTCTGGGTGGGAAGCAGGTAGTGTTCGTGGGTTGACAATACCTTGTTGTTGCCCCACAGCAACCCACTGCCAAAAACGGAGGCATTGATCACGTTCACCCCTTTCTCTTGGCACTCCCTGAACAAATTAAACCCACTGAAGTCCAGGAGATTCCAGCACGAGGACACCATGAAGTTGTCAAAGGTCCCTGAGTGTGCAAAAGTGCATGCAATAATGATGAGATCAAAAAAGCCAAAACACACAAGCAGCCAGGGATGGAGGCAGGAAGGGAGGGAGGCAGTAAGGGAGGGAGGCAGGAAGGGAGGGAGGCAGTAAGGGAGGGAGGCAGGAAGGGAGGGAGGGAAGGAGGGAGAGATGCAGCCAAAGAGTGGATGGATTTGATTTGATTTGATTTGATTTGATTTGATTTGATTTGATTTGATTTGATTTGATTTGATTTGATTTGATTTGATTTGATTTGATTTGATTTGATTTGATTTGATTTGATTTGATTTGATTTGATTTGATTTGATTTGATTTGATTTGGATTGGATTGGATTGGATTGGAAGACGCCGTTTCAGCGGAGGCAGCCTAGTGACATGGGAACCTGTCAGCCCTCCAATAATAAGCCAGCCCTCCAACAAAGACCCTTCATTAAGACACCGGACCAATCCTACAACCAACGGTCTTGAGCAATCTGGGGACTCCTCTGCGGCGAGGCATTCGCCAATCTCCAGGTGGAGAGTCAGCAATTCCTAGTTGGAACACCCCCTCCCCCCCCCTAACACACACACTGTCCAATCAAGGGCAAATGGT
Organism: Eutreptiella sp. 'Long Island Sound 2002'; assembly: GCA_964036045.1. Classification (NCBI taxonomy): domain Eukaryota; phylum Euglenozoa; class Euglenophyceae; order Eutreptiales; family Eutreptiaceae; genus Eutreptiella; species Eutreptiella sp. 'Long Island Sound 2002'. The sequence continues at coordinate 13,578,035 of OZ038380.1, forward strand.
GGGCTACAACATATGTGCCAAGTGAGTGCTTGTGCTCAATACACACATGAGAATACTTGTAAGCAATTGATCCAGATGAACGACGTCAGAGGTATGAGCCCTCATTTGTGTACAGCAATACCACAAGGCACCCCATTCCCTTGTGGGGATAACTGTTAGTGGCTCACGACACCATGCACCATAACTAGGCCTTTGTGGGATTATGGGATGAGGCCATAGGCATGTTCATATCTATGATCTCAATACACCCCATAGTGTCTAGCAAAGCGGCTGGCAAAGACAGACGTGTTGAGGGCCATTATTACAGTGAGGGGGTACTTATATCATATATGGCCCTGTCCTAGCTTGCACTATGCAAGACTGGGGCAATGCACGGTGCTGATTGGCCACTTGCTCCGGTGCCAACAGTACAGTTTGGCTAAGACAAAGGTGACTAAAGCCACTGGAGGTGCTAGCCCAGTTGAGCAGAGGGAGGGAGGGAGGGAGGGAGGGATCCACCATGGAGGAAGGGAAGGGGATGCACAAGTGTCTGTGTCTTACATATCTCTAGCTCCTCTCGAAAAATGTGTTGCCCACAAAATATGACATGTCAAAGGCACGTTTTGAGTGAAAATGCCTCCACAAATAGGAACCACCAATGAATCAATGAATGGAGAGCCATGCAACTTCTTAAATCTTTGCTTCTCAAAGCCTCAGATTGCTTGCCAGCCACACTGGCATCACGTGGAAGGACATACCAACGCATGGCACGACATGGCACTGTGTGGCATTACATGGCAGTACATGGCAGCACCATCATGCATTTCCACCCACTGCCATGCACTGCTATGCACCCCACATGTGTTGCCACGCAATGCCATGCACTTCTATGTGCTGTCATGCAGTTCCATGTACTGCCACACTGCCACGCACTGCCGTGCACTGCTGTGTGGCATGCACGGCAGTGCATGGCAGTGCATTGGTGGTGCATGCCATTGAATGCCAGCATGGCGAATACGTGGCAGTGAATGGGATCTGCACTGCAGTGTGTGGCATTGCATGGAACCAGGGCATCACCATGACTGACATCTTTGAGCACATACAGATGACCAGCATGCACTGCCATGCACTGCAACGCGGTGCGGTGTCTTCCCATGCACTGCCATGCACTGCCATATTCTGCCACATCCTGCCTTGCATCGTCAGGCAGTGAGCATTGATTGATTGCACTGTCACCGCGCTCCGCTGCCGGTGATATTCCATTGCCCGGGAATGCAACGGCGACATATTCCATGCGCGGCCCATCCCATGCACATAGAAGCAGAAAGCGGCGCACCTTTTGGGTACTTCTTCAAAATCTGGCGAAAATACTCCGCATTGTTCATGCCGACACTGACCTCGTCAACTTCCCCTGCATCCAACGCAGAAAGCGTGGCCGACCAACCGCTTTCAACGGCCGTCACATTTCGTCACAGACTGACCTAAGACCGGACACCAACCGATTAGCGGTTTCTCGTTGCAGTTTCTGAAGCATGCAGCATCCCGCCAAACCAAGTGTATGGAAACCTCTGCCTCTTTCCTAATCTTTACGCTCTTCCCAAAATACTTTACGCTGTTCCTACGCGACAATAAGACAGCTGTCCTTCTTCTCTCCGACCCCGGCCCTCCCAGCGGGAGTGGTGCCACCCTGGGGATCTGGGGTCTTGGGCACAGCCAAGAATCCTGAATAGCGTGGTGTCCTTCCTCCAAACTACAGCCAATCGAGAGTGTGCAGAGCTATTTGTCTGTTCTTGGGTTTAGCGGGGATCAAGGTTCAGAACCCCCTTGGCAGTCCTCTTTGCTTGAGCTGCCGCGGACCCCCCCAAAAAAAACCCAGAGGGAGGAGGGGACGGGCATGGGCATGGATGGAGCCCTTCCGCCAGTGACTGCCACGGTTTTGCTGGGGTGCCACTGTTGCCTTTGTGACAGACGGGTGAAGAAGTGGTAACCATTGGGGACGGGGGCAGATGAGGTCTTGCAGGGCTGGTGCCAGGCCCCAGTCTATCCCTTGCATGCATTAGGGGCATCCACCTCACCTCTTGGAGGTACTGAGTTGTAGTTGGCACCAAAGCCCTCCCTCCCACCAGCCAGCTATTGCAAAGTGACACCACCTTCCCCCCAAGCCAACCCCCTGACCCACCCACTAGATTGTACAGGGCTCTAAGTTATGTGCCTTTGAGGGGGTGCAGTCCATTAGCTCTTCATGGGTGGCTGTGTCAAACAGGGTAAGTCTCCCAACAGTTCCACCCACACCTTCATTTAGCTCACCTTAATCACCCCCCCCCCCGTGGGCAAAGGGTGGGTGGGTGCGTGGGTGGTTCAAGGGAGGTCCTCAAGGGGTATTCACCAGCTAGTTTGGGTGGGCATTGAAAAAAGGGGTCCATTTGCAGGCTATCTCGGATGGTATGTCTTAAAAGCAGCAGACAGTGCAAGGATTCCCCCATATTTGACAACGTTCACCACATACTAACTCCTATGATACTACCACTTGCGTGCAGGAGAACAGTACAGCAACACAAAACACATGTGATATTCGAATATTCGAACTGTGCTGCAATGTGCTGGTACCAAAGACCGCACAATGAAACATGGTAGAGAAAGAAAAAGAAGTTGGAATCACAGATGACAAAATGGATGAGAGAAAGGGCACGTAGATTGTGTAACACAATGCACACAAGTTCACTACCGCGGGTACAGCAGAAGGGATTTCGGAAGAGCGTAGGAACAATGCAAAGATTTTTGGAAAGTGTTAGGAAAAGTGGAAAGCTACATGAGGACCAGCGCGAAGAAGACAGCTGGGGGAGGAAGAGGAGGAGGATGCCCGCTGACTAAGTTTCAGCACCACATGCGCCCTCTGAGTCCCAGCTTGGGAGCACCGCAAACGACCCACCACCCACAGCTCCTGCCTCCCTTGCAGCACACCGGCCAGCCCCACAGGACACGACAGCCAGAGGACACGACAGCCAGCGCGGACCACAAGCAGTGAACGCTGGATCATGTGGGTCCCCCCTGTGACACACCAAATGATGGGGGCTCTGCAAGCCACCCACCAGATGCATAACCCTGCAAAGCCACTGCTGGGAACTGGCACACACACCACGCCGGACCTGGCACACCACGCTGAGCCTCGCAGCCTGGCCTGCCAAAGCACTCGGGCGACCAATGCCAGCCCTAGGTCAGTGGCCCCACCACGCTGCACGTCACTGGGACTACGCTGGGGCATGGCCCACCAACAGTCCCGTGGTTATAACCATGCGTGTACGGTTGCGCACGCTCACTCACCTAGGCCACGCACAGTTGTGCACGCTTGGCTGTGGAAGCCACGCACACTTATGCACACTTAGGGCTGTACAACTTGAGCAGGCAGTAAGCTATTGCCCTTGGGAACTTTTGGAGAGGGTTTTCCTGCGGAAAAATATTTGGTGCTGGTGGTATTTGTGTTTAAGGGCACTCACAATCCGGCAAAAACTGACCTCCGAGTCCATTCTGGGCCAACATTTTGTTGGCTCCTGGCAAAAATTGACCCCACGGTCCATTCCGGGCCAACATTTTGTTGGCGCCCCACCAGGCCAAGCACCACCAATTACAAGTCTTTCAAACTGTCCATCAGCAAACAGCGGTGTCCAGGCAACTTTGGTACTTGATGGAGGGACCATTTCAGATCTTGGGTCTGCTTCTGGGTTCGTTTTGTACAGCAGCTTTGGTTGGCCAAGGCAGTGAACATGCGCAACCCCCACCCCTCCGGTGTCATACCAATAGACACCATCATCGGACGCAACCGGCACCTAAGGGGCTTTCCGGCCAGAAAAAAATCTGTGTACGGTTGCGCATGGTTGGACATGAGGAGGCCGCACACTTGCGCACGCTTACAGCCCATTACTCTGCACGCTTACGCACGCCTAAGCTTGACCCTTGTGCACGGTTATAACCACGGGACCAGACCTGGAGATAGAGTGTATCCACACCGGCACGGGATACACACTTTTTGTTTTTGGGATACACACAGGATACACACTCTAGAACCCTGGGATACACTTGTGATACGTGCAAACCATGAAAAAAAAAGAGAGAAATCTTGGCCATCCCCCACAGGATACATGCTATGGTAACATGCACCCTGTAACATACACATGTGATACACACACTTGAAAGTTGGGATACACATTGGACACACACTTCGAAAGCCTTGGATACAGTCGGATACAATAATTACAAAGTTTGGGATACACTCTATCTCCAGGACTGCACGGGACTGCCCACCAATAGCCCACCCACCGCTACCTCCGGACGGGAGCAGGGGCGAGGGCAGCGGTTATTGGGGGCATTTTACCTTGAGGTTGGTGGACAGGCCCGGCTCGTACCTGACCCGGAAATAGTGTGGGAGGTACCAGGAGGACACACGGGGAAAGCTATGGGGAAAGCAGAAAAATGTGGGGGAATGGGGGTGCAACCAGCCCCCGGCGTGTGGGCATGCTGTTGGTAGGAAACCGGGGAGGAGGTAGGGTCAGTCCGTACAGTTATTGCGGAGGCCCTTCAGGTGGGTGGGGGAAGGAGTGGCGAGGTGGGGCATTGGAAGCATGGGAACTGGACTGGAGGCCGGAGGGAGAAAGGAAAAGCCAGTACAAGGCAACAGGGTGCATATGGGGGAGGTGCATTGGGCAGAAGTAGCAGCTAAAAGCAGGCTTGTTCAGTATGTCTTGGCGGAACGCAACAACCCAATCAGGCCGCACACCCAGTGGCAAGGGGAGGGTGCCCAATCGCCTTCGCTATGAGGCGCTTGATGACAGCCAACATCACCTGGGAGAGCTCCTGAACGGGATGGTTGCTCTGCGCATGGCAGCCCCATCACCCCACAGTGACTATCAACATCCGCTCCTATTCCTCCTCCTCCTCGCCCCCAACCCCAACCGCACCCCCGCCAGGGGCGGTTGTCCTGTTCTCCAGACAACGGCCGACAATGGACCTCCCCCCTTGAGCCAACCCCTCCCGGTACTTATCTTACTCAGCAATCCCCCCTCCCCCCTCCACCACCACCACCTCAGACCAAAGTGGGCTGGTCAATCACAAAGAGCAGCTCTCACGGTCTTTCTGAGTCTCAAAGATGTGCAGCTGATTCAGTCATTGACGCCCTCTTCAGCTCATTGGAAATGCGTTGGTGCGACTTCTCCTTTCCCAAAGAACACCGCCTTCGTCAGCAGAACACGGCTCACGCAAATACGACGCAGAGCAGGTTCGTGGAAACGACCAACCGGGCAAAAATATCCCACCATACAAAGAGCAAACATAGTACAATGGTGCGTGTGAGATGGAAAGGGGGTGGGTGAATGTGGATGAATGAAGGCGCAAGGTTTGTGAGAGGGGCCGACTGAAGAGGGGATGTGGAGGGTTTGGGAGCAGAGGACATGCAGAGACAACTGGCCCACACCGTCCGCCTTCAACTTCAGAAGTGCATCAATGCCGCTGCCCTCCTACAAACACACGGACGAACGCAACAGCGGTGTTTCTGCGGGGTTCAGCCTGAGTGTTGTGCTGCAACAAACTGCTGCCACTACCTACGCATCTATTACGAACATGTGCCAGGCTCAAAAGGTCAGGTGTGGACGAGACATGTGCGTATCCATGGGGAGGGGGGGATGATTTGCCAGACCCACCCACCCAGGTGTGGGGAAGTTTGTGTAGCAGTCTGTGTGGTATTTTGTGCAGCAGTCTGTGCCATAGCCTGTGCAGCCTGTGCCATAGCCTGTGCAGATGTTGTTGGTGGGGATGATGAACTGCATGCAGAGTGGGCATGCTCAGCTGCGGCAATTTCCCTTGGCGTTAGAAAGTTTCTTGCTGCCGGATAAAGACATCCAGAGGCCAAGACTATTATGACGAAATAATTGCAACTTTATACTCTTGAGACTTCAAATGCTCTCGTTGAGCACTGTCACCATCAATCACAAAGATCCCACAGCCACAGAGTATTTTCATTGCGTGCCTTGAGGTGCAGACTGCCACAAGGGAACAAACAGCGGTTTCATCGGTTGGGGTGATTGAGTTGGCTGGCTTGGTGCCTCCCTCCCTCTACAGAAGTGGACAGGGCTTGTTTTGAGCGGGGGAGGGGGTAGGGGGGGAAGGGGTTTTGAGGGGGAAGGGAGGGGAGGGGGTTGGATAGTCCACCCACCCCCTTGTCTTTGCGCACCAAAATGTATCACAGCAATTTTGATTTTCCTTTTGGTGCAAAGTCTTTGTTGTAAAAGCAGATGGTTCATTCCTGGAGAGCTGCTGTTAATTCATGGACGTTTCCGGAAAATCCTGAAGCAGTGCAAAACCCTTGCCTAGCCCTGCACATGCAATAGTGGCCCAGTAGAGAGTGCCTCCTGGTTCATGTCAATCTTGCACCGCTTCCCTTTGTCTTTGCGTGACTTGCAAATTACAAAGCCAATACTTCAAAGATTACAGGCAGGGGCGGGGGGGAGTTCCGCATCCCAATGATTCTGTCCTCGGTGTCCTACACGAAAATTTCCCCTAACCAACACCTTTACAAGCCGAAGCAAGAGGGGTTGCCGGTAGGGGTAGACTCGTAGGGGCATTATTATTTGCGGTATTCAGGGAACCCTCTGCCTTGCTCTCCTGCACTCCCTGGTGCCAAGGTGTCCTCTCGGCCCCCCAATACCGTCCAAAGAACCCCTTGGCCTACCTTTGCACCAGACCTGCAGACAGCGTCGTTTAACTGACAGGAAAAAAAAGTAATGAATGAAAAACAAAACTTTTTGGAAGTGACGCAATCTCAGGCCCCAATGCTTTGTTCAACAGAGGGTCGAGAGCAAGGAGAGGGGGGTAGACAGTAGAATGGGTCCCCCACAATGAAGGGTGGACCCCTATTAAGTATGCACTATCATGCACTGTCATGAACCACCAACCTGAACTTTTGCTTAATTGGAATGGGGGGGGGTTTGTGGGAGGGGGGAAGGGGGTTTTGCACCCCCACCACCCCCTCCCCTTGGTATTGCAGTAATCTACAGAAGCCCTGGTAGTTGGGGTGTCTGCTTGGTCTCTTTGGCATTTGATATCCAGGTCTGATGTTGCCTGGGTGTGTACTACTGCCAGGATGACGCTTGAGAGCGCCTCCTGCGCTGTTTGTCTCACGCCATTTGCTCGTTGGTGTTTGCACATGTCGTTAATATGAGTTGCTTGTGTGGTCTGTCTGCTCTCCCATGGCAAGGTGCCTTGGTGCCGTAAAAGATGCATGCGAGCTCCCCCTTGACACCCCGTGCATGGGATGCACCCTGGGTCTCCTATCCAGCAGCGTATTGGGCGGGTCCGGTGTGCTCAGTACGGTGGGTAAAAGCCGCCACGACGCGAAACACCTACCTGTGTCAAGCCACCACTGAGCAACTCCACTCCAATCCGGAGCAATTCTCTCGCCACGGTGTGGATCCCTCCTTGTACCCCCCGCTTGAACCTGGCACGGTTTTGAAATTGGGGGGTGGGGGTGAAACCTGATTAGACTGAGAGGTTGATTAGATGAAAGAAAGACAAACGGTGACAAATACAGGAAAAAATGCAAAACTGAGGCAATGCACTCCACAGTCCAACATGGTGCATCTTCCTTCTCCAGATCAGACCTGGTTGCACCTCAGTGGATAACACAACGAACCCTTGAGGACACACAATCAGACAGCAAAAGACAGTGTGTGTGTGTGTAGGTGTGTGTGTGTGTAGCACACAAAGGTTTTGAAATGGGGGGAGGGGCTTCAAGGAGATTTGAACCTTGGTGCAAATGAACCCCCCCCCCGACCCTTGTTTGGGGGCTTTTTGTGGCCTGTTTGTGTGTAGGGCAGACTAGGCGCTATCACAATTGGTGCTTATCATTTTTCAACCAGCCAGCCCATCCCCCCAGCCCCATCCCGACTCTGCCAGCACCTTATGGCGTCTCAGGGGGCTTGAGGCTGGCTAAAGGGGGGGGGGGGGGGAGGGTTGACCAACAGCAACAATGACCAGCACGTGGTCCCTAGTAGACCACCCCAATCAATCAAATGGTTGACTCTCCGGGGCCCCGCAATGCTCCGAACGGCCGTAGTATCGTGTAGGCTGGCGGGGTCGTGGGGGCGGGGGGGCCGCCTGATGTGATGCTGCGTGCCTGCTCCTCCCCTGTTGCCTCAGCACAGGTCTGCCCAAGCACACCAACAATGGCCAATATGCGGTGCAGGAGTCGCAGCACCAGCTATGTGAAGTGGCGCCATTTCGGATTTCTATGTCATTTGCCCCTACAATGCTGGCTGACGCTCGTCCACTGACGCTCGTCGTATTCTTCGGAGAGGGGCGGGTTCAGGCGAAACCAACTCTCGTTTACATGAAGGTCTCGGTCCAAATCAGGGGTCAGACACGTCGGATTCAGAATCGGATGTCGCAAAATCAGAAGCGCCGGCCGTACGACTGCCCCACCACCGCACCCACGGGCATCAGTGCCTGCCACCCATCGCATCTGTACGGCGAGACTACATCACTGCGACTGTCACCAAGCACTGGCGCGCAGTACACACCTTCGTGGCAATGGCCAGGCGTTCAGCCGTCTCGGCATCGTGCAACCGCAAGCAGTGCACGCGCTCCACCTGGAGCCGGGCCTTGCTTTGTGCGTAGGACGTGCGAACCCCGTCCGCCGTCATGTCGATGACTGTGTAATTGTTGTGTGAGAGACCTTTCCACCATTTCCTGCACAGTGTCCAGGCGGTCTAAGGCGAACAAGGCTTGCACGCCACAGGAGCAGCGTGAAGGTTTTTGGAGTTTGGAGGGTGCTCTCCTCCGCATCCCAGGTGGGAACTGTCACACAGGGCCCGGGGGTTCCGGATCACCAAGTGTTGGACATCGGTATGCTCAGGCAGTTTGCCTTATGGGAAAAAGCAGGGGTGGTTTGGCAGTGTGGTTTCAGGTTGTGTGTGTATGTGTGTGTGTGTGTGTGTGTGTGTGTGTGTGTGGTCAGTAGCTTGAAAAAGGATGGGAAAAGGGGTGGGTGGGGGCGGCAAACAACAGCCCCCCCAACACAATCCAAAATGTTGAACAGCGCCATGACATGCAGTGTATGCACAACATGAATGGGACCTAATGCACGTACATGTCATGAGTGTAATGCATGCGAACCATACATCCCATGAATGCATGTCGGTCAGGGTCATCGTTTGTCATCGTCGTCCCTCCTTTCACACCCACTGTTAAAACGGTCTTCTTCTGGGAGTAACTGTGTGTGAAGCATGGCCGGCCCCGGCATTGGCATGGCAGGGATGCCAAGGGGCAGATGCAGCACCTGTGAGAAGAAGGACACCTGTCCCACTCTCACCACCACAAATATTTTCCCCCAGTGGCTTGGGACAACCAACGTAGACGATTTCTTCTGAAAACCCCTAACCAGTACGGACACCCGGAAGTACCAACCGCACATTTACCGGGGGATGTTTACTGCATCTGCAACAACTGGCTGGTGCTCCGGTAAGCTGCATTCTGCGGAGAGCTGGTAGAACCGCCAACAGACTGACAGGCACAGACGTGAACAAGCGCCCCAAAACAGAGCCCCAGGCCAGGGAGACCACCCGGAGGGAGGGAGCGGGGAAAGACAGGGCGGGAAAGGGAGGTTTGCCACAAAGGTTCTGCCTGATTGAAGGTCACTTTGACGGGATAGCCCGGGCTTTTTCCGGTCCCAGGCCCTGCACTGCTGCCTAGTGGCTCTACGAGCCTGTGTGTTGGGCGGGGAGCTGCATGTGGTGATCGACAGGGATGTAAAAAGATGTAAATAGCGGGACCCACAGGCGCGGCAGCACAGCAATGGAGTCATCCTATGGCAACAGGCGTCAGCAGGGAAATCCCCAGAAGAGTGAATTGCTTTGTCACCAGTGTTAGCCCGACAAAGACAACAGGGAAGACAGGAATGAAGGTCGCTACATGACAATCCGTATTGCAAGAATCAACACCCGATTTAAAATGTGATCCACCCCATTACTCATGCTACAGCACTCGAGTGCTCCAGCACATTTGTCACAACGATGCAATTCTTGTTGGCACGAACACGACACCTCTTACACTGCTTTCTTTTGCCTGGTGCAGGGGGCGGCCTGTTGTCTCTTGTGCGCCGGCTTTGCGGCTTGTTGTCGCCCCGGCGGCTAGTGTGCCAGCTTCAATTGGCATGGACCCCAGTCGCAGTTTTCTGCAGGTATGCGCAGCCTCTTGGTTTGACAGTTGGACACATTTTGTGGCACATTGCAGACGATGAGGAAGCGATGGAAAAGATATTGCACAACCACTTGCTAATTAGGGTTGAGCCACTGACTTTGTGAGTGGAGGGTGTTTTGGGAAATGCCACAACCGCTTACGAGAGGGTTGAGACGCTACCGGTTGCAAGGGCAAGTATCAGACATGCAAAAACTCCTCAGACAGACATGATCATATCCATAAGGCTGGTGCAGAAAGGAAAGCGCATGACAACAATGTCCGGTATCACCACACGCGCTTGCTTCAAGAGTGGAAAGCGGTGTGTATGTTTGTATGTTATGTGTTTGTGGGGGGGTGGCTGTGGGGAAAGACCTATGGAGAGAGAGAGAGAGAGAGAGAGAGAGAGAGAGAGAGAGAGAGAGAGAGAGAGAAAGTAGGAATTGAAAACAGAAATAGTGGACAAACTGGGGGAGGGGCCGAGAAGGTATAAGGGAAACCCCCTGGTGGAGGGGCGGGGATTACGCCACATTCCTTTTCATCAGTCAATACGCAGCTTGGGGAGGCCAGCATTTGGGTTGTTTTAATGTGAAGCTGTGCAGCATCATGGGATCGAACCGCAGTTGCTAGCTTTAGAGCACTGAAGATTGTGGTCAGAAGTAGAAATGTGGGCGTGTTTGGAAACACCGCGGAGACAGCTTCAGATCTGTGGTGTAATGTATAGTTTGAGTCTCGAACTCCGTGGTGACCTCCACTCCAACTCAGGGAGCACCACAACAAGAAGAAGGCGGAAGGGAGGATATTACACAAGGGCTATCAATTGTCAAAACCTTCGTCCAGATGAGCGGTGGCGGTTTGTCGTTAACTCAAACCAAATCCGCGCCTCAAAGAGGACCCAAATCTATTGTCCGCGGAAATCTTCCACGCAAGTTCTCAAGTGGCTTGTAAAATCTGGCGAGTTGGCAACTCATACATGTACATGAACATTTTGCGAGAATTGCCACAAGCATCTGGTGTATAACAATGAACCAAAAGTTTGTTTTGATAAAAAAGCCTATAAGGGCCCATTCAGCACCCCCACACACATGCCATCACTTTAAACTTGACCCAGGCGCCTCACACCAAACTGACAGACAGACGCAAAAGAAATTTGCACCAAGCGTGCACACCGACTGAACCACTCCACATTCGGATCGTCTCTCGATAGCTCCGCCTCCGGTCGGATTACCCTGCCCACTTTGGTACTCAATTGGACGCTTCCGTCTTTGGGGAGGCATTTCCCCATGTTCGTCTCGGCATTCCCGATCCCATACCATGGAGCGGTATCGAAATGAATGAACCCACTCTGTAGAAATGGGGGACTTTTTGGGTGTTTGGGTCGGCACTCGAGTATCGGGATCGGGTCATGTATCGGTATCGTGGGTTGGCAAGCTTGGCAAGTGAGTGCGCGCATCCTAGGCACAACTGGCAAGCTGTTTTGGCTTCACCACGCGAGCACCAGACGAGTGCACCTCGGCCATCTACTGATTCCCAGAAGTTTTATTTTTGACCGTTGGTGGGAAGGTCAGGTCTGCAAGCACACCACCCTGCAAGATCAAGCGGGGGGGGGGGGATAGGGTGTGAGGGTCAAGCTATCCCCCCTTCGAAAATGATGAAAATGATTGACAAGTCCCTTCTAAGCCCTGCTCCCTTCGGGTCTTCCCCGCCCCTCCTTTCGATCACGAGACGGGGCGAGCCATTAAGCATCGAGTCGTGGCGATAGGAACATTGGGGCATTGAGGAACGTTGCTTTACTTCCAACAACCTCAACCCACCCCACTGAGGTACATAGATGATAAATTCAAGGGCATGGAACGCGTCTGTTGGTTTGCATGGGTTCCTTCAATGAGCCTGATGACGAAACCTTGTACAACTTACAAGCGGCTTGGCTCTTGTGAATGCAATCGTGTAGTGGCACACCAAATGCGACAACCGAACCTCAACGGTTGTGACCTCAACGGTTGATTCCAAAGTTGCTATATTGGTGGGCGGATGGAGCTGAAGGAACAATTCGTGGTGTGTTTAAATCCTAACAAAATGGCAAAAGTGTCTTCTTAGTGAATTGGAACCGTGCCTACGGCGAACCGTAGCCCCTCGTGGTAGGTACAACCGCCGTAAATATCCAACGCCAACAACGCCAACAAACCCCATAGATAGAGGAGACCACGAGTGCCACCTACTCCGATGCACCCCCGCGGTCTCGACATCATAACTCCAACATGTAAGCGTATCCAACAATTTGCTCCAACAACCACGAGCGCCATCTACAACAGCAATACCGACGTACACTCCACAAGCACAAGCCCAAACAAACCACCCACACAACGCAAGGGGCAAGCACCATGGCCGACGTTGGCCATTGCGGAAGTCGCCGGCTATGGCCACGGGTGACCAGCCGGTCAGCTACTTGGCTCGACTACCCCCCAAACAAAAAACAACCAAAACGGCGCCGTCGATGCCACCACCATCATGAATGTATGAATACATGAAAAATCCTACACTCTCCCGTGCATTTCATCGTGAAAGTCCGTGATTTACTTGCACACTTGCTGAAGACGAAAGACACGCTGTACCTTCACTTCTTCAGTCTATGGGCATGTGCCTCATTGTTCTTTTGCATGCTATGTTGCTGATTGCACGCTTAATGCCCCACTGACGAGTCTTTTCCAAGTGACTTCGAACATAGATTACTACTGCCGTCGATGCCACGCAATTGTGAATCAATCCCGCCAAAAACTTGTACACGCTTTGGGAAGCAAATAATCGAAAAAAAAGAAGGTCCAATAGCCAAATGGGCATTTAAAACACTTGAATGAAATTAAACATACTCGCTATTCTATCGCCATGAACTACCTTTGACGTTCATACACTAATCTCTTCCCCATTGCACAACCCATACCCAAACCGAAACACCACGCGGCCTAATGGCGTGCACAAACGACAACAAGACAAATGCGCTTTGTAGTGGGGATGAAGTTGCAAGTGCACTAAAGGGGCGAACAATCCGAAAAACAGACATCGCTCTTGTACCTGCATGAAGAACACAAAAGGTGCAAGTCACAGCATACATTGACCGCCATTTGTAATGTTGTGATAGCTTGCTCCTCGGGCACTTCTTTGAACATGCCTCCAATTGGACAACACCCAAAGTGCAGTTGCTTTATGGTTGGCATTTCATTACTCACCGACAGGGGAGGTAGGTCATCCTCGGGCGCAAAATTGTCTCGAGTGCGCGTGACATCAATCGTCCCGTCTGCCGACGTCATGATGCAACGAAAGGCTCTACAAGAAACCACGTGTTTGGATGCAGCACATTCTCAATATTCCACGCTACGTAGCGTCGTCGAGTGTCGCGTGTGTTGACATTATGCAACACTTGAGCACAACCTCCCCCCACATCCGTCATGGCCGCGATTTGAGAGCTAAACTTAGAAAAATGGCGGTGAAATGTGCTATGACTGTTAAATGGAGCGTGACAAAACCAAGGTGCTTTCGGGCACATTTACACACATTCTTGGAAAAATTATTGCACCTCGGCGTTGAAAGTAACGGGAGCCTCAAGGAAAATGAAAAGAAGGGGGTGTGGTACGGATGGGCGATATCCCGTCATTACCATGAGGTAGGAAAACGTGCATGCATTTCAGCGATGGCGATTTCAGTGATGGCTATACTTTCATATACTCTGAAAAAACAAGATCTTCAATCAGGGCATTCAGGTGTAACGTGATTTGCCATCCGCCAGCTGCTAGTCGCATGCTCTGCCTCCAAATTCCAGCTGGGGAGTACCTTCACTACCTAGGGAAGAAATTGCCTAGGGGAGAAAAATGGGCGACAAAGGGTTATAAAAGGGGGATTTGCGACATGTCCCAAGGGCTATAAAAGGGGGATTTGCGGCTTATAAAAGGCTATAAATGGAAGATTGCGGGATGAAAAAAGAAGGCTAAAATTAGGATTTTTGGGCGATTTGGGAGGGAATGGCTATGCAGGACTACGGCTTAGGACTACGCGTAGGACTAAAGGATCTTCCCACATCTGGCGCATGCGCTTGAATTAACTGAAAATGGGAAAAAAAATGGAATTGATTTTCTGATTTAATTGATTGTTGTGGCTGAACAGCGTATTTTTATAAATGCCAGCATCAAGCGCATCTGTTCTACTATTTTTCAGACACAGAAGACACAGATTATTGTCACACAGATGTCAGATACATCATCTGAGATCAACTACAGTCCTCTTCCCTTGTCCCCGGCACCATCGGAGGTCCTCGAAGAAGACCCATATGAAGCGTGCTCCGATGAGGAAGATAGCGATGATGAAGATGACAGCATGAAGTTTCCGGAGATGGGTGCCACTTGGGAGCGGGTTGTAAATGCGTTTGCCGGCTCTAGTCACCAAGAAGCTTGTGACCGCATGGAGGAATGGGCGGATGAGAACGGCTATGTTCTCAGTCGTCGTGGCGATAAAAACAAAGGCCAAGCATATTTTTATTGCGCCAAAGTAGGCCGCCAAAAACAACACAATCGCAACGCAGCCCAGTCCGGGGTCCTTCCCGAGGATAGTAGGACGGTGCCAACATATGCACCGGAGTCAAAGGGGGATTGTTGTCCCTTCAACGTGTACATTTCTCGCCGGAAGGATGGCATGCGCGAGGTGTGGTCCGTGAGTCACAAAGGACTCCGCCTAGACCATAACCATCCACCGCAAACGGCCAAACAAAAAAAATTCCTTGGTCCGGTGAATTTGTCCCGTGAGGATGCCGATATGATCATGAACTTGGGACAAGCCTTCATGCCTCCCCGCAATGTGGTACATTTCATGCGGACCCGCGGTGTCGAGATCACCGCATGTTGCTTTGTTTGGCAACAGCATTGGGTGCGCCAAAGAAGGACAAAAAAGCTTGTCCAAAGCTTGTGGGCAACCTAAAAAAGCATCGGCTTCAATGCCGTGAGATATATGGAAATGATCCTCCACAGCCGATACCACCATTGGTGCCAAGGGAGCCACGTATGTGAATTTGATCATGAAAAGCTCTTTTTTTGCCACATGAAAAGGAACTTGGCCATACTTCTTTTTTGTAGCACGAATCTTGGAACTATTTTGGCGCCCAACCTTCGTGTTCTTTAACCCAAGTAAGCAATTGGGTTGCAAGACTTGGTGTCCAGTGGACGAATGTGGCGAACCTTGCACACCGAATGGCATCATATATATTCTGCACCTGTTTCAGCAGCAGGATCTGCAAATAATTCATTTTTCTGAGATATCTTTAGGAAAAATGTGCAATTAAACAGTTCTTTCTCAATTTTCTTCATTTTTGGGCACACGTGGCACAGCGGTTTGCGAGCTATCTTCGAGCACAGCAGCTCGAATATGCGCGCGCATCAGCTCGCAATTCGCGCGCAGTTCCCATAGGTAGTGAAGGCAGTGCCTCCAGCTGGCTACAGCTGCGCAAGTGTTATCCGGAGAAATGCGTTTTCTCCGGATAAGGGCTTATCCGGAGAAAATCGGCGCCGCAGCCAGATTTTGGTCAATTTCAGCCCATTATAGGACAGTACAGTATATTTTATATTTTTCTACATTTGTATTATTATTACTGTTATTATTCTATGGTACATCTGTTAAATTTCGGATGTTAAATTTGTCAAAATTTGTCTCCTTAGCCTTTAAATTTCAGATTTTCGATTTGTCAAAATTTGTCTCCTTAGCCGTTAAATTTTAGATTTTCGATTTGTCAAAATTTGTCTCCTTAGCCTATTGTTGCAAAATGCAAGCCCATAGCACCATGAGGGGCAAAAGGCCCAAAATTATTGATGTTGATTTGCTGAGTGATG
Source organism: Eutreptiella sp. 'Long Island Sound 2002' (assembly GCA_964036045.1). Lineage (NCBI taxonomy): Eukaryota > Euglenozoa > Euglenophyceae > Eutreptiales > Eutreptiaceae > Eutreptiella > Eutreptiella sp. 'Long Island Sound 2002'. The sequence continues at coordinate 13,594,099 of OZ038380.1, forward strand.
TATCATCCCCATTTTTTTGACCAACCTCCAACCCATGATGGTCCGACCGCTCCAAGCCGGTGTGGGACGGCCTAGCACGGCCATGCATATTTGAAAAGTAGACACCTTAGGCTTTCCAACGGTCCAAACGGATTGAAAAAACACCACGGTGGCGCCAAGTTACCCCCCCGGGACTTCTGGCAACCCTGTTCTGACAAAAAAAAATTTGTCACTTTTTTGACCAACCTCCAACCCATGATGGTCCGACCGCTCCAAGCCGGTGTGAGACGGCCTAGCACGGCCATGCATATTTGAAAAGTAGACACCTTAGGCTTTCCAATGGTCCAAACGGATTGGAAAAACACCACGGTGGCGCCAAGTTACCCCCCTAACACCTTTCACTTTTCTTTAGACAAATCTATATCAAATAATTTTCGGAATGGTATCAGCGCTGCAGCAGCTGAGTGGTAATGCGGCGGTCTCAAACGGCCAGCGGCGGTTCGATCCCTGCCGGCCTGTTTTGCGCCAGCCGCCAGCGCCAGCGCACTTAGGAAAATCCCACGTTTTTGACTCTGGCGGCTGTTCTGCGGCTGTTCTGGCGCCTCCGCGCCGATTTTCTCCGGATAAGCCCTTATCCGGAGAAAACGCGTTTCTCCGGATAACACTTGCGCTACAGCTGGCGCCTTGCTGCACACGCGACCATTAGTACCAGAAGGAACCCGCAGACCCCAGAATCGCCTGTTCCAAAGTGAGGTCTGGAGCTGCACTTCGGATTCTGTGGATCAATTTTGAGTTTTTGGTTGTTATTTCATTTTGATGATATATTGCGATTTCTGACACTGCAGAACAGTTTGATGCATACTACGAAATAATCGACCAGTGTCTTTAGTGGTCTAGACCAAAACAAACACGGTATGAAGAAAGAGTAACAAGGGTCGCTTTCTACTTTGTCTCTTGAACACTTGACCTTGAATCACAAAACCGCAACAAGCGGTCTCACATGTTCCCCACATGTGGCTCCTACCTTTATCCTACATTTGTCATATCTACCATCTTTTGTGGGACGTGTGGCGTGGCGTTCACGGCAAAGTTATCATGGGTGCATGGGCGCCACGAGTTGACCGTCGACGTCTTTAGGTGCATCGTTTTAAAAGGTGGGTTGATGAGCCCCACCCCAAAGCGCACCAAATATGTTGCTTGGGCTATGGGCACTATTTGTATGTGGTGCATAGTTGATCTATTGAAGAATCTCGTCTCGCATTGGCGGCCAGCTGTGGATGCCTCCGAAGTCTCACCGTCGTCCTCTTGGATGGTAAGACGGCTGCTGAGCCACAACCTTGGGAATCCCATCGTGGATGATTATCACGGGGACTTAGTTTTCGTTGATGGGGATACTTCGAATTTTGCATACTACGCGGGCCAGAGTATTTGTGGGCAAAATGACTCCTCCTGCCACGCATATTCAAGTGATGAGTGCGTCGCTTGGTGCACGGAAACGTTGGGGTGTGTGGCCATGCTTTGGGAAGCCTCAGGTGTGCTTCTGTAGAAGCAAGTTTCGAAGCGGGTGCCATTGTCCACCTGCGCGAATTTGTGTTTTATCCGTGCGTGAATGGATCGGGCGGAAGTGGAGGGGTTCACCACCACGTGTCCGACGTGCTGCTAGCGCCACGGATGGAATCTTTCACGCGCATCGGTCTTTTGTGCAGACATCAATTGCGGAAGTCTAGAAATGGAGGGGGTTGACGTTAGTTCTTGCACGGACACGACTTTCGGTGGCTATTGCCAGCCGCGGTGCTTGGATGGGTTCAACGCAATCGGTCTAGATGCGCTATGCACCAGCTCAGGTGAATGGATGTACAAAGGCTCGTGCCAAGGTGTGACTATCTTGATTGGCCATGGGACATGGACTTTACTTCTTGATGCTTTCAAGCATGCATGCATTCATTTCCTTTTCAAAACCCGTGGAATCGAGAGATGTGGGTTTTACCACGAGCGCGTGCTTCGGGGTTATCATCAACAGGCACCACTGGCCCGTTATATGTAGGCGTTTGGATAGGAATGTTTGAAATGAATGTTGTCGTGTATTATTTGGCTTACGGAAACATGGGGCGCGCGCAAAATGTCACAGGAGGGACGACAAGGTGTCGGTGGTTGCAGGCCATGTTGCGCCGAAAGAATCACGGCCAATCAAATCAGAAGTCATCTGATGTCGATTTATCACCGTGCATAGTCCCCCCCAAATGCCCTAAAATGCAATATCAATAATGTATACCCGTTTGCATTGCTTTGTTGCCATAGAGGGTACCCAATGGAATGGTGGAAATCACGCCTCGTTGCAATCAGTGAACGCCACGAGTTCGACGGCCAAACACGCACATCCATCGCCCAAGCGCAATGAAGAGTGCGGCACCTAGGCTAACACCGCGCGCGCCCCCATAGCGACCGCCCTTTGCAGCACGCTCACCCGAGCAATACTACCCACGCCACGCCGCGTAGCGCAAACCAAACGGCCAAGCCAAACAACCCCCTACCCCGCCCCATAGCCGACGTGACTTGCAAGTGAAAACCATTTCCCCACTTGGCCACCTACACCGATCTATGTCTTTGATAGTATCTCATTTTTCCTAGTGGACACAGCTCAAGCTTGAACACCGCAGGATGCATGACATGCTCTGCATACCCCGGCGCACCGTGCACACTCACGTTCTCTACGGCAAGGCTGACGGCCTTGTGTTGCCTCGCCCAAACAACGCCGGTGAAATCAGCCCCCGTCGATGTATAGTCCATGTATCACGGAGAAAAAAACATGTCTTACTATGTTTTAGGACGAATAAGAGAGCGAGTATTGGCCGTGATTCTTTTTGGCCCACCATAGCCTGCAACCGCCGACGCCCTATCGTCTCTCCGCATTTGATATTTTGCGCGTGCCCCGTGCTTTCCGTAGGCCAAACAATACACGAGAACATTCATTTCAAACATTCAAACCCATATCCAAACGCCTCTGCGGTAAGGCATGTGAAGGGGGTATGAGCTCCCCGCTATGCCATGCTCCTATTTGAATTTTGACCAATGATTTGTACAATATTTGTGTTGTAGGTGAAGCCGGAGGAACTACCTCCCAGCCCGGTAAGTTCGAAGCTTTGGCAGGTGAGTGCATGGTGCTCCGTGGGGCTTTGTCTGCCGAGTGGATGCGAGCTTTGTTTAGGCATCTCATGTTGACGTCGTGTGGCAAGATGATGCAAAGGAACTTGTATACAGATAAGCCGGTGTCATTTTGGCGTGGTGTGCATGTGTTTTCCATGGACGTGGGCGTTGTGGCCTCCGTCTTGGTCCTTCTCGGGGGCACCACGTGCACTAAGAAACTAGTGTTGCCGCTTTTGCCCGGCCCCCACCATTGTACAGCCTTGAGCCCAAGCCCAAGCCCAAGCAAACTTGTTCCGGGAGGTGTGCCTTTTGTGCGTTGGCATCTTGTGCAGCCCGAAGGATAAGCAGAGCCTTTGAAGCCGTCGCAATTCCTTCATCGACAAGAAATAGGGGCCTACGGGCTCATGTTGTGTGTCAGTCCTTGTCCGCGTTTGTGGGGGTGCTTGCTAACCTTCAATACCCCTTGAAGTTGTGGGCATGACAAAACCCTTTGCGTGTCGCGAAAACCCTTTGCATTCCGCGCAACCACTTCGCATTCTCCGCGGAAGCCTTCTATGTTCCGCCAAACATTGACGCAACATGTACAAACTAACATGGGCGAGCACGGGGGACACAAAGCTTCTCTGAGGGCAGGACAAGAATCATTGTGGGGGGTTATTTGGACAGCTCTTCTGGTAGTGCTTTGTGCCGCTCCAGTCACATGTATTTTCCCCATTGACCCGAGCGCCGCCAACATCTGAGGGCTTTGTCCCAAACCCCCCGCCCCTGCCCCCGCCACAGCCACACGCACCGCCAACCCTCCCACCCACGCATGCACAGCCCACCCACGTGTGCCCAGCAGGAGTGTCCGAGGAGTCGTTCCCAGGAGGTTTCGCGGACAAAAGGGGGGCGGGGCGGCAAGGGTGTTCTAGGCGAGAATCCGTGTGTGTTCCCTGAGGGTTCTTGGATTCTTTGCAATCCGTGGGGATCCGCAGGATCCGGGAGGTGGGGTTTCCAGGCCAGGATCCGCGGAACCCACGGATCACGAAACCTCCCCAGTGGTTGATGCTTCCTAGAAGCCATACCCCTAGCCCAGGACAAGCTTCTGCTTCACAAGACTTGACTTGCTCTTGAGGAGCACCTTGCGCATTGTGTTATGATGAGGGCCCCTACATCTCTCAGGTGCCGCATGGTCAGATCTCACTGACTGGACGATCACAGCTTCTTCTCAGTGGAGTGGGGCATACTCGCCCAACAACATCAAAACCGCGGGTGGCAGTCCGTGGCACAGTGGTGCCCCCGGGAACACAAAGCAATGGCTCCAGTTCTACCACGCCGAGCCGCCCTGGGTGGAAGGGTTCCGCGTGACCCAGCCCGCCTCTTGGGACGGGAGCGCCTTTCAAAACTTTTCATTGAGTTATTCGAGTGATGGGTTGGATTGGGCTGTTGCTCTCACTGGCCAAGGCCCGAACCAAGACTGTTGTGACCTCGAGGAGTACGCGTTCGCCGCCGAGAACGCAAAGTACTGGAGGCTGGACCTGGTCAATGCGTGGGCGTCCTCCCATTTCACAATCCAGTACATGCAATTCAGGACCACAGGTATACGCACGCCTTGTTTACCGGCCCCGCGTGGCTTCATTTGTGGGTGCATGTGAGGGGCAGCTCTACTATGGGGTGTACCGGGCTGAGATGGACCCAAACAGGCCTTTGCTTAGTGGTTGGTTGATACTATACCAGGGGGGGGGGTCTGAGGGTGGGTGGGTGAATTTGTCTGGGGTTTCCCCGATATTGGGAAAAATGCAGGTACCCCCCCAGGGGGGGGGTGTCCGCTTTGTTGAGTGGGTGGGTGGGTTGCTGAGCTTGGTAGACCGCCAGCATTGTTCATGGGCCGAGGCACATTGTGACACGGGGTGCTGCCACTTTGTGCAGACCTGTTTTGCTTTTACACTTTTACACTTTTGTAATGGTCGCCACTTTCACTTCAGTTTGTACATGGTCCTCAAGCATGGGATGGCAGGGACTGTCAGTGACCCAGTGGTTATAGCACAGGCCTCACAAATGAAAGGTGTGAGCTCAAACCCTGCTTTGCACAGTTTTAGCACCTGCCATGGAGTGGTCAACCTGAAATTGCTCTGTGAACCCCCCCTCAGGGTATCCGGCAGGTGGGTGGGTGGGTCTGGGGGTGGGTGGGTGGGTCAGCCAAAATCCCAGGGGGGCCAATTTACCCCCCCCCCCCCGAGTATCACTAAGCAAAGGCCTGGACCCAAAACGCTTCGTGGCGTGGACCGGGGATGAGGTGCATTGCAATGCGTGTGCCTGAGTAGGCGCTTACCCACCGTCATACGACGGTCTGCGTCGGGCGGTCTGCACACGCACCTGCGTCATCACGACCCCTACTTTCCAAAGCGATGCAAAGAAGGCGTACGATACGCTTTGCACATGTGTTGGTGCGATGTTTCGGATTCACGTCGCGGACGCCGCGTGCGCTGGAGATAGGGCGGGGCACTGGGTTTTGACCGAGATCGCCAACCCTACGCCATTTCTCGCCCCTCTCCCCCCCCCTGCCCGGTCTGGTCCCCACTGCACGACGGCCCCACTCCGCTTTGCAGCGTGCAACGAAACGTACTCCGGAGATGGTGCTGAGTATCGAGGCTGTACCAGTCGAACGCGGACCGGGAGGCTTTGCCAGCGGTGGGATGTCCAGGCGCCCCATCAGCACCAGACCACAAGTGCCATGTTCGCATTTGCGGGGCTGAGGAACAATATGTGCCGCAACCCCAGTGGCCTCGAAGGCATTTGGTGCTACACCACGGATCCAGATGTGCGCTGGGAATACTGCAATCGAGGTGCATGGCGTTCTGGGCTGGGCACGGGCTTATGGTGCAGCTGGTTGTCGGTTGGCGGCTAACCGCCGGCCCCGGTCCCGGACTTTCCATCACAAAGAAAAAGCCAAAGCCATTCCCTCAGGAACGCCCTATACCTGCCTGGCCCCTGAAGCGGTGGCTGTCACACCACGCCCCCTCCCCTCTCGTACTCCTGGGCCACTCGCATCACGGGCCCTTTCCACTCAACATTTCAATGGGTCGGAATCAGGGGTGTCCGGAATAAGCCCAGCTTTTTTTTGTGAAGGACAATCCTTAAGGACAGCCCTAAGGGACCACCAACCGCTAACCGCTACCAACAGCCAACCGCCAACCGCCACCAACCGCCAACCACCGCCAACCGCCAACCGCCAACCGCCAACCGCCAACCGCCAACCGCCAACCGCCAACCATCGTTCAATACTGTTCTGTGGCTTTGTGTCTTGCCCATGTCTTGACCATGAAGCAGAGCGTCCCCGTGAACCTTCGTGTCTGTTGGCATTATGGAGGCTTTTGTTTCTTTTTTGCCCTTCAGGACACCCCTGGTCGGAATGCCACCCACTTCACACGTCCACCTGCTCTCCACTGCTGGTCACACAATGAGGCCGCCATTGCTCTGGGCCGGGGTGCCCTGATGGCAGACGGTACGTTCACCGAGGTCAAACAGTACCGTCTGCGAATCCCACGGACAGGGGGATGGGGCACTGCGGTGTAAACCTAACCTCCAGCCCCCAATGCTTCGTGCCACATGTGGTGCATGGTGCAGCGGTCAGTGTGTCGGGCTGACCAGTGTGAAGCGACTGTGGACATCAGACCCCCTTTTGCCCCCTCCGAATGCTCCGAAGTAGGGCCCAAGAATGAGAGCCAGCCCCCTGCTTCCCTCCACCCGGTCAATACCAAGCCTGTGACTGGCAGCTGCGCTCGGATGCTGAGGCGACCCAGAATTCTGCCACCCATGTTCAGATGCCTGGCGCAGTTTTACGATGCACCATTGCGATGGCCTGCGCACACCACACAGCGTTCACTGACAAATCAAACCACGTGTTGTATTTCCTGGACTCAGCATCATTCAGCCCAGCCCAAGTCCATAGACACCAGACAGGGGGTGGGAGGCCCGAGAGCATCAACAGGCACCAAAAGTGCGCGCAGAGCAAGTCCCCGCTCCTTTCCCGTGGCCCGGCCCGTCGTCCATGTGCTCATTGTGCGGTGCGCAAACCACCTTCCACGTCATGCGGTCGTGAGGCTGTGGTGGGAGGGGCCACGCCTGAAGTGGCGGAGGACTCAGTTGCACAGCACCGCGGACCCCGATGCATCTGCTCACCACCGTCCCACCGCCACATTCTCTCAGGGGTGGAGAACGTCGCGCGTGGCCAAGCCGTCAGCACCACTTTGAACAACACCTACGGACAGAGCCTCAGTGTATTGGTGGACGGCGATTCCGCAGGCGTTGGGTGGAGCAGCGTGTCCTTGAGTGGCGACATCCGAATTGCCCTGGCCGTCCCGACCGTGATCGAGAAAGTCGTCGTGTACTGGTCCGGCGGCTTCGGTTCGACGACGGACAGTTTTGCAGTGCGCCTGAGCAATGCGGGCGTCACCAGCACAGTGTATGAGACGGCCAGTGCGGCGGCGGTCTGGGATCGGGTCGATGCATTGGACCTCGTTGTGTCGGGGACTGCGGGCACGGCCGATGCCGTGATTTTGGAGTGCCGCAATAGAAATGATGCGGCGTATGCGGTCTATGAGATCGAGGCATATGGCAGAGGTGTGGCTCCTCATTTCATGAAAGTCCCTTTGTACTTTGCAACACACACCCCACCCTTTGTTGGGCTGAACACCCTCCAAACTTCACTGTCTTGGGAATGATTGTGTGCGAAGTCTGCCGCCCTGGCGTGGGAGGGATGCCAAGGGGTTGAAGCAGCACCTGTGAGCAGAGGGACCACTGTCCCACTCTTATCTGCCGGAAATACGTTTCCGCCCCATCTGTGGACCAGCACTGTCAACAGTCTCCTCCTGAACACTCAACCCAATGCGAAAACCCGGAAGTCCCAAGCGGCGCATTTACTCAGCCTTTATCGCAACTGCCGCCAGCTGCTGTCATCTGGGGCTGATGGTGGTGTTCTACAAGATGACGTTGCCCCAATAAATTGGCATTCTACCAACTGACATGCCCCCGGTGCCACTGGGGACTGCCGCTGGCCGATTTTCGTGGGGGTTGGGGGGTCGGGGGGGCTCTACTGGTGGTTGTGGTCACTGGGGGCGCTGGGTGGGGGGGCTGGGGGGTCCGACCAAAGGACACCCCGGCTTAGGGACTGATGCGACACGTTGTCACGCCAAAGTGGACATCCTTGTGAGGCACAAGGAGGACTATGTGACCTGTGCGCCCTAAAGAAACGGGAGCGTTCGGTGGGCCCAGCCATCCCTGCTAATGAGGTCAGGGGGGGGGGCACACTTTCCAATGACACTTTCCAATGGGCTTGTTCGGCTACTCCCCGGTTGCACAACGCCGAAAACGCTTCCGTAGTAGCAGTGGATGATGCCAGACTGAGTCCGGAGGGTGACGACCATCGTCAGTTTCTGGCCAAGGTACAGCAAATGTGCGGGTCCCGAATGTAGTGATGCAGTGAGAAGCTGGCCTTTTGGGTTTGAACTGCATTGAGGTGCACAGTGTGCGGGCACACATGATCGGTTTTGCACTTTGGATTGCATTTGGGGTCGCTATGGCCATTCCACGTGCTGCCCACTTCGATCCACCCTCGCAGGACTGAGTAAGCTGCCCCCTGGCGGTGGGGTGCTCCGCACTTTCGCCGGAGTCCCCTCCAGCTTTGCTGGTGCCTGGGTCACACAGATACCAGGTGCCAGATACCCCCATTGCCCAGGAGGCCCCGGCGGGCCAGCCCCGGCGGTCCTCTCCACCGACACGGCCGTGTGGCATGCGGCGCACTTCCCCCCCTTCGGGACGTGGACCATCACACGGTGTTTCTTGGTGGATCCCCAGTGGGTGTGGGCTGTGAGCACGTCCTGAGACATGGGCCATCAGAGGCCTGCAGTCCATCACAACCCCGCAAAGGGGGGAGGGGGGCTGTGAGTCTGTTTCCCAGCTTCCCTGCTCTATTTAGGCTCACCAAAAGCATCGCAGGACGTCTAGCAGTGCTCCACAAAGTAACGCTACACAAAGTTTGGGCAAAGCTGGTTCGCCACCATCTATCTTCGAGCCTGCTTTCCACACACACACCTCAACCCTAATTCACACAGGCCCCAAGGCCCCCCTCCCCGGGGTTGCAATGGACCCTGGGCCAGGCCTCCTGCTCATGGCCTATGAGGGGCATTGGATGCTTCGAGTGGGGGGTCGAGTCGTTCTGAAGTGAACCCAAAGGACCCTCCCCAGGTCATTAAGCCATGGCCCATGCCGGCACCGGAGGCACAGGCAGTTTTCTGTGCTCCCTCTGCGTTGGTCCCTCTGTGAGCGTGTGAGTGTTGTTTGTGTGGGTGTTGTTTCTGTGGGTGCTGTTTGTCTAGGTGTTGTTTGTGCGGGTTTTGTTTTGCCAAGAGCTGCCAGTGCTGCGAGTAACTGCAGCTTGGAGATAGCATCAAGTATCCAACCGTGGACAGAAGACCAGCCAACAATTTGGCTGCATCATCCACCGTATTCGGTGTGGCAATGTCATTGGCAAGCGGGGCCCTGCGACTCTTTCCCCAACACAGCCAATGCTCACCCCCGACGTATTCACACGACTTCAGTCACACTCATGTCATGCAAAAGACAAAGGACTGGCACCGGTGGTACGACGCAGAAACCATTCTGCCATCATGTGGAATCCTCTTGTGGCACCCCCCCACTGTGTCGAGAGGCAATATGGTGGCAGACATTGCATCCATCCCTATGAAAGGCTGCGGTGATGTACAGATTGATAGAGAAAGAGGGGGGTGAAGGGGCGAGGTATACGGGGGGGAACAGTGGGCACCGCTGCAAATCCCCACACAAATGGAGGCAGACCTGACAATTTCGAAAACAATGGACATGAGCACAAAGGGATGTGGGTGCCCATAGCCCACCTCGAAATTCCCCCCCACACAAAATTTATAACCCCCAAGGCTTAATGGGTGTTTTGCCAAAATCTGTACCCCCTTCAGCCAGATACAAGCAAATGAAACACGGACAATTTTAGGGTACAGTTTCAACACCATTGCCACTCTCAATATCGTTCCCCGAGCCCACTGTCATGTTCCTCAGAAGATGTTTCAAAAGGTTCATCAGAAAAGCCATCATGTACAGGGTCTACTGCCTGTAGTTTAAAATCAGGTTCAGAATCTGAATGTTCCATGCAGCCAACGCAAAGCGAAACTGAATGATAATCGCAAAAGAACATGCAGCACCTCCCCAACCAAAATCTATGGCCCCCCGAAATTTATACCCCCCTGGCCTTACTGAGCGTCCCACCGAAATCTATACCCCGGGGTATACATTTCCGGGGTGTGGGTTTAGTGGCATGGAAGCCCCCCCACCCCACCCCGGCCCCGCCCTTTGTCATCCGCGCGTCGCCCCCCGACTCGGTGCCGTCCAGATGTCGATGGTCTGTCCAGCCCAAACATGGTCCTCAATGCAGAACTAACGCATCCCGTCGATGTCCGCTTGACCCAACGAATGCGCACACCCACACAGAGAGCGCGCAGGCCCCGGCAATGCCATTTCGGGTGCCTGAGTCCAGCGCAAAACCCAGTGATCTGGGGCAGGGCGGTCCTTAAGGGGGGGGGGTTGTCGATGAACGCTGGACCCAACAAACGCTCACAGTGACATGGAGAAGGCACTCCAGGCACTACACGCAGCACAGTGTCAACACTTGACACATGCATCTGACGTTTGTCACTGGTACAGCGAAGATATGTGAGCCCTCACCCGCAGTCGATGCTTCATGAACCCCAAATCAGCCATGGACCCCTGGCAGTGGGTGGTCCGCCACCGGCTGAGAGGGCGGTCCTCAGTGAAAACACCACAAAAATCCCGTTGATCAAGGACACCCCGGTCATGTCCTCCAGAGGGGGCGCCTGCAAAGACAACAAACGGAACACACGGACCACCACATGCAGAAACCCCGTACTTGCTCACCTTGTTGGCGTACGGGCCCTGGGAAGGCCCTCAGTGTATCAATCAATGCTCAGCTTGTTTGTTCAGGCTTGGCCCGCTACCGATGCCCTGTGAATTTTCACAAGGTACACCCCACGTCACTCAGTAACTGTTCCGCTGAGGGTGTGCCACACACGTCCGCCTTGGTCCGTGGTACCTAATGCCCCACGTCCACAGGCAGGACACTGCACGGCCCCACGGTCCCAGTGGGAGGGCAGTGGTCGTAGGGGGTGTGCCCGGGTGTGTACAGGCCACACTCGTAAAACAAGTGCAACCATCGGACCACCAACCACGAGCACGCGCGGATTCGTGCGGTGCTCTCCTCGAGACACCTGGGCACTGGACACTGAGTGTAGTAGAAGGTACGTAACCAACCCACTTTTGTGGCATTTTTTCCCCCTTAGAATGGCTTGCAACTATCGGAGGAGGGGGGGCACCCTCCCCCCCGATCCAGATTTTTTTATATTGCGAGAAAATGAAATTCACCAAATGAAAAATTAATTTTGGGCCATTTTGGTATAGAAATCTTTGGGTCCCGAACCCCCCCCCAACACCTCCCCATTCCCCTCCCTCCTTCAGTTCTCGGGCACTTGTGCCCTGGTGCCAGTCGACATAGGCCCAAATTTCTCTTCGGTGCCAAGCGAATGTCGCCATCACCCCCCCAAGTGTTGAGTGGGACAACAGAAAGCGCTGCTGCTGAGCTTTGCAGAAGAAGTGGGTTCCACTGTTCCAGTCCTTTTTCCATTGTGCTCCAAACGCCCGCCGTTCTGGAGACCTTACACGGCATGCTCCGATGGTGGTGCGTGTTGTTGTTCATTCTGCCTCATTCCTACCCCGCACACTCTGCCCTGCGTTCAGTGGATTGCGGACCCCCCAGTCAGCCCAACGTCGACTTCTCGTCGTGCGCCATCACAACTCCAGGTGGGGCCTGCCTCCCCAAGTGCGTGGCGGGCACCACGGGCGCCCCCGCGGCCGTCTGCCAGAGCAATGGCAGTTGGGCGTACCACGGGGCCTGCACAGGTCTGCCACCCTCTCAGCCCCGGCCCAGTATCGTGGCATTATGCGCTGCGGGGGGGGGGGGGGGGGGTGCATGTGCGGCTCCTGCTGCAGGCCCAAGAGACAATGGCCTAGGCAGTGCGCAGACTGGTGCTCCGCCAACAGGCCAAGGGGCAGGGGGTGCCTTGTGCTGCCCTAGACTGACGGCCATGAGGCGCAGCGGGCCAGCCAGATCAAGTTCAAGGGCGGGGAGGGACTCCCTGGTCCACAAACAAAGGGTTTTACAGCCAGTGTCTAGGGTTCAGGTTTCAGGACCCAAGCCCCGTCTACCAGTTCCCATGGTATGACATCCTGGTTTTTGCCTTTTGGTAACAGCGCTTTTGGCACACACACACAGAATATGGCGTACCGGCTCCATCCATTGGACAGTCAAGGGCCAACGACATCCGCCATCATCGTATGACACCCGGCAGTCCACCAACGTGCCCCCAAACAGCAAACCGAACCCAAAAAACACGGGAGGTGGCATAAATGCGCACATTGTGTGGCATGACCACTGGCACTCATCCAGTGTTTGTGTCAATGATACGTCCTTGGCAATGCACCCCCCACACGAGGCCCCTCTCGCTGCATGAACGAGGTGAGGCTGTGTCATTGCCATGGTGGACGTTGTGGAGTAACAGGTCGCCGGTGCACATCCAAGTGACTGGTGAAGCGGTTGAGGGAAACTGGCGTCCAGTGGGGCCGAAAACCCAGAGCACATGACTCCAGCTTGCCGAAGGACAACCCTCTTCCGCATGACCAGGGAAGGTGCGCACCGTTGCATCCATAGCCCATGCCAAGCTAAGCCTCCACTGCAGGGGAGCAGGACGGGATGACTAGCCCCCCGGTTGTTGGAGTTGGGGGGGCCAGTCCCGTGGTTATAACCGTGCGTGTACGGTTGCGCACGCTCACTCACCCAGGCCACGCACGGTTGCGCACGCTTGGCTGCGGAAGCCACGCACACTTATGCACACTTAGGGCTGTACAACTTGAGCAGGCAGTAGGCTATTGCCCTTGGGAACTGCGGAAAAATATTTGGTGCTGGTGGTATTTGTGTTTAAGGGCACTCACAATCCGGCAAAAACTGACCCCACGGTCCATTCCGGGCCAACATTTTGTTGGCGCCCCACCAGGCCAAGCACCACCAATTACAAGTCTTTCAAACTGTCCATCAGCAAACAGCGGTGTCCAAGCAACTTTGGTAATTGATGGAGGGACCATTTCAGATCTTGGGTCTGCTTCTGGGTTCGTTTTGTACAGCAGCTTTGGTTGGCCCAGGCGGTGAACATGCGCAACCCCCACCCCTCCGGTGTCATACCAATAGACACCATCATCGGACGCAACCGGCACCTCAGGGGCTTTCCGGCCAGAAAAAAATCTGTGTACGGTTGCGCATGGTTGGACACGAGGAGGCCGCACACTTGCGCACAGTTACAGCCCATTACTCTGCACGCTTACGCACGCCTAAGCTTGACCGTTGTGCACGGTTATAACCACGGGACTGGTTGGGGCAGCCCCGGAACAATGTGCCCATTGCAGCACGGTCCCATAGGAATTGGTGGCATATTCCACATTGCATCATCCCCGGAAAAAATGTTGGAGGATAGATGGCCTGCAATCACCGGACATGCTCGGCGGTGGGGTCAACCGTTGTCGTCTGTATGGCCACTGACACACTCTTCTCCCAGGGACAGTCACCGTACTATGTCCGGGCCCCCATATGCAGCGCAGCACCTCGCAGCATGCGGTCCAGCTGCAGACGTCTTCTCTGTTTGGGGGCACAGCGTGCGGGGGCACAGTGTCATGGACGGCAGTTCAGTGCAGTTCTGGACCCCCACAGCAGGGCATGGGCCGGGGGGTTCCGGAGTGGGGTGGGGGGGTGGGGTAGGGGTAGAGGGGGTCAAGAACGTTTTGGGTTTGGGGAATATGTTTAATTGCGTTCATCTTGAACCCACACAAGTACAATTCTGTGTGTGTGGGGGGGGGGGTAACAAACCCGCTCCCCATGCCCCACAAATGAACACAAAATCCAACCAATCTCTGAATCGCTGACGAGGCTCATCCAGATCAGGGTCATCACTTCACTCTTGACTCGAAAGCTCCTCCAAACTGGCATAGGTGGGGTCGGGCGGGGGGGGGGGGGTCCGGCCCTGCACGTAAATGCGCCCCCCCCCCCCCGATTGGGGCATAGTGTTCTGGGCCTCGCCCGGGCCTTCAACACAGTGGCTCTGGCCCTGGCATGCGCATGCTGGACATGCGGGCCACGCTACACCCACACCAGTCTGTGTCCTGCGGGGCCTGCGCCCCAACGGCGCTAGGGTGATGGTGAGTGACCTCCTGTTATCCCACACTGCCTGGGCGACTGCCTTGGGGTCGAGCTGGACCGGGGGGGGGGGGGGCGTCGCCATGGAGAGATTGAGGTGGCACTGGGTGAGTGTCAACACGTCCGCAAGCTCACAACGGTGGTGCCACTTCACCATGACGTGGAGGATGTCGCACCAGGCAACTGCACACCAGCACAAGGGCCTTGGCCTCCAGGGGCCCCGCTAGTGGGGGCTGGGTGGGGCACTTGAAGCATACGAGTCGGCCATGGCCCAGATCCACCCCCATGTTCGGGTCCACGGTGGGCACCCCAACTGCCACTCCAAAATGAGGTGCTCCGTGATGCCCAGGCCAATGCTGCACTGCTGGTCAGTGGGCAGTGCAAATCCTTCAGTACACTGCCACAGTGCAGGGGGCAGGGGGCATCCCTCTGTTCAGTGGGTGTTGTCTGTGTGTGTGTGTGTGTGTGTGTGTGTGTGCATGTTTGCATGTGATGCTGCAGTGCCCCTGAGATGGCAGAGAGGTGACCCAGACCCCAGATTTTAGAAAAAGCGCAAATGGCATTCTGGAAATCGGTCCGAAACTGTCATCATATGTCTGAGATCCACTGGAAAAATATTTAAGCATTTTTTGCCCCCCAAGTTTTCTCTGGTGCCAGATTTCATAGCGACTGATCACTGGTCCCGGTCACTTGCGCCCTCGCGGTCTTTTTGGGGGCTCTATTGACCCCCTGCCACACCCGCCATTAAAAGTACGACTGCTCCAGTGCGCACACGCGTCACACATGCGTCTGCCACATTTCACAACAACACGCCTGTGTGACCCCTCAATGGGACACACACCCCGTCTCGCCAACGCCCGTCACAGGCGACGCCCGCACTGCGGCCGTGCTCACAATGGGGTCCTGGACCCTGACCGCGCGCGCCAACGACCGATCGATCCCAACGCCGGTGGAGTTCCTGCAGCACAAAGTGATCACGTTGGTGGCGATGGGCTTCAAGCACTCCGCTGCGGTCGCTGGCAGTCAGCTCCTGATGTGGGGGCACAACACACACGGGCAGCTTGGGTTCGGGGACACCATTGCGCGGACGGTCGCATCGTGCGTGCCGGCGTTCGAGGGCGCGCGCGTCACGCACGTCGCACTGGGCGACTACCACAGCGCGGCCGTCGCGAACGGCCGGCTCTACGTGTGGGGCAACAACAACCACGGGCAGCTCGGCGTCGCCGTTGGCGACTATGTGACACGGAAGCGACCCGTGCCAGTGCCGGGCCTGTGGGGCAAGGCCATCGCCGCGATCGCGCTGGGCGACTCGTTCACGCTCGCGGTGGCAGACGGCGGGCTGTACTCTTGGGGCTCGAACACCCGAGGGCAGCTCGGGCACGGCACGGTCGGCCGCCCCCTTGCCCACGCGTACACCGTCCCGACCCCCGTTGGCTTCTTCGGGACCTTCGCCCCGGTCGTTGCGCTCGCGGCCGGCGGCGACTCCAGCGCGGCGGTCCTCGCGAACGGGACAGGGTACGGCTGGGGCTCCAACTTGTACGGGCAGCTGGGCGTGGGCCACTCAGTGAGCCCTGTGCCGGGCCCGCAACCGTTGGCCCTCGACAACGTGACCGCCGTGGCGCTCGGCGACGCGCACGCGCTCGGCTTGTCGGACGCCGGGGTGTGGGCCTGGGGCCGCGACCTATTCGCGCAGCTCGGCGACGGCCTGGCCGGTGTGCCGGGGGCCGTGAGCACGCCGCAGCGTGTGGAGGCACTCGCGGGGCTAAACGCGACCGCGGTCGCAGCCGGGGGGTTGCACAGCGGCGCGGTCGCCGGCGGGCGGGTGTACTGCTGGGGCTACAATGCCTACGGCCAATGCGGGATGGGGAACACAGCCACGCAGCTCCTGCCGGAGCCGGTGACGGGTTTGCCGGGGCCGGTTGCTGCCCTCGCTCTCGGGTACCAACACTCGGCCGCGGTCAGCGGCGGGCGGCTGTACTCGTGGGGGGATGCCGCGGACGGGCGGCTGGGGAGGGACGGCGCGGCGGACCTGCCGCTCCCGGCGGAGGGGCTGCCGCGTGCGCGTGCCGGCGACGCCGTCGCGGCGAACGATTACCACGTCGCGGTCCTCGTGGGGGGCGCGCTGTGGACGTGGGGCCAGAACACCGCGGGGCAGCTCGGCATCGGGACGACCGGGGCGGCGCAGACGGCGGCGCAGCACGTGGCGTTCTTCGCCGGGAGGGGGGTCACGCACGTGGCCGTGGGGGCGTACCACAGCGCGGCCATCGCGGCGGGGCGGCTGTACACGTGGGGGCACAACACCCAGGGGCAGCTGGGGCTCGGGACCAGCACGCTGCACGCCTCGCCGCAGGCCGTCCCGGGCCTCCCGTACACCGTCACGGCTGTGGCATTGGGGGTGTACCACAGCGTCGCCGTCATGCGGGGCGAGGTCTGGGCGTGGGGCCACAATGTGTACGGCAGCCTCGGCCTGGGCCACACGGCGGTGTGTAGCTCCCTTTCTGTGCACAGGCCCACGCACGATCCCACATGCGCCGGTGCAGTTGGGCTCTGCCCTGATATTCAAGACAGTCTGCTCAGTGCCGTTGTGTGTGTTGTGGATAAATGTGACTGTCTGCTGTGGCCCACACGGTGGCCCATGCGTATGCCCCCATCCATCAGGCTGCGGCATGGTCACATGGTGCACTACGTGTTGGCATTGTGCCCCAAAGAGGCGGCCCGACGGGAATCGGGGGTCCCACTGCTCTGCGGGGCGCAGATTCTCGTCCTCCAGAGCGATGTCCTGGCGATCCTTGCGCCGCAGCCCCGTCAAGCGCATGCATGTGGCTTCTATCGCACTGGCAGGCGGTCTTTGGGTCCGCAAACTCCGACCAAGCCATTCCCTGGCAATCTCCTTCTGTTGCGGGAGAGGGGCCGTACCTTCACACGCCGGGTTTGGATCCCATGTGCCGGCAAATCCAGAATCCAGACAGACAAGGGACAATGGGTCGCAGGACTTCCCTCACATGCCCCCCCCCCCCCCCTACACACCCAGGAAACAGATTCCACGCCTTTTCGCGCAGTAGCACGTCAACGAGGCGTCAGACAGGACAATGGTGTCCAAGTGCCCCCCCCCCCCCCGCTTTGGATGGAATACAGTTTTGTGAAATTCCCAACGGTTGACGTCCCCACCCCCCCCCTTCCCTCTTCCGTGGCTACTTCTACATGGGGGTGCGGGCGGGACGCCTGTGCTTGACCGGGCTGCGGGGCAAGGATTGCCCTGGTGGTATTACTGGTCCTTTCCGCTTCCGTGCGTCTTTCTACTTCTGACTACCCTCCAGTCGGTTTGTCACCGCCAGGGCTCCGGTTGACATCGCCAGTACCCGCTTTTGCACCCGCTCTTGAGATCCCGCCTTTGGGCCTCAAGCCCAGGTCTTGGGCGGGGTGGCGTGTCTCCAACTCAGGGGCTGCTCCCGCACCCGTTTCTGGTTGCTGCCGCCGGACATCAAACTGCGGGCGGCTGCGCTCATTCCCATTCTGCACCCCCCCCAACCCCCCACCGCGAGCCGCGACTCCATACCTCGACTGTATGCCGCCCCTAGGGGCCCATTGGGGATACTACCTTCATCACTGTATGCTGGTATGGAAAGGGAGCCTTTTTAGGCCCGCTTAAACACATTGAACGGACGCTGTTTTTTCATCCAATTGCTGCGTGCCTACGTTGGTAGAGGCTTCCCGCCATCCTTGGCACAAAGCCTCACATTTTTCTGCGCAATTTCAGGACATCTGTTGACAAATATAGTAAGTCCTTTGCAAGTGGCATGTACTATCTTCTCCAAAACCTGTTGCTGTGTTGATCGGTGCTGCAGTTTCCTAAAGACACCCAAAATGACAACGATTCCTGGGAGGAAGCAATGCAAATATACGGAATCATGATCAAAGCCATGCGAAGATACGGAATCTTGATTTGAGTTGCCCAAAATAACAGAATAACACGATCTCATTTAGTTCAACAATTTGCAACAAGTCCAACCATAGGCTTGCATCATAGATACACACCTTGGAACACAAAGCAGCACCGTAGACTAAATACTTACACAGATCAATGGACAATAGTTGGTTTGAGACTAAGTAGCCTCAGATCAGCCTGTGTCCTTGAGTGTTGACAGTGTCTCCGAATTTCCAAATGAAGGTCCACTGTCCTGGTAATCCCGCCCCCCACCAAAAAAGCGTTGCTGAGCAGTACGTCCACTGTCCTGCCCCAGTGGCAGTGGTTTAACCTCGGAACGGCCTGACTTTTGTGTGCAGTGAACTCACTAGCCAGGAAAATCCTTCGAGCCGGTGCGTGTTTGCAGAGCCCGCAGAAATCTCCGCAGAGGGTGGCGGGTGAAGTCGCCGACCTGCAGTTCACCGCCGTCAGCACCTACTACTACCACACCGCCGCGGTCACGTCCCAGGGCGACCTGGGGCTACAACACCTACGGGCAGCTCGGCGTCGGCGACCAGGCCACCCGCAACGCCCCGGCCCGCGTCGCCCTTCCTGCGCCGGTGTCGGCCGTCGCATGCGGGCGATACTTCACCGTCGCGGTGATCTCCGCGAACGGCACCACCTTCTTGTACGCGTGGGGCGAGAACACCTACGGACAGACCCTTCAGAGCTCGGCCGGGGGCTCATACAAGACCCCTCAGCCCGTCACCCGATTGGACGGCCCCTTCTCCGCCGTCAGCGCCGGCCGGCACTCGGCGGTGGCCATCGTCGACGGGCAGTTGTACGCCTGGGGCTACAATGCGCAGGGGCAGCTTGGGATCGGGGACACCGCGACGCATACGGCGGGGGGGGCGGTGCATGTCGCCGTGCAGGGGGTCATCTCCGTGGCGATGGGGAACCAGAACGGGGTCGTGCTCGGGGAGTTGCCCACCATAGAGCAGTGTGCAGGTACGGGGGCATGTGGTGCGGTGGGCCTGTGTGTGTGTGTGTGTGTGTGTGTGTGTGTGTGTGTGTGTGTGTGTGTGTGTGTGTGTGTGTGTGTGTGTGTGTGTGTGTGTGTGTGTGTGTGTGTGCGTTCGAGAAGGCATGAAGTCCGGCTGATGCTGGCCCGAGAGGGGGGGGTGGCAGGGAGAGAGTCACAGCGGGGCCGTGGTCGGAGGCAATCAGAATTCGCCTTGCCGTTATTGACGTCCGCCCAGACTCACAGTGCTTTTGTTTTGCTTTTGACAGTCAGTCAATCATTCAGTACTCCGATCAGTGGTACGTCCCCGGGCTCAAGGCTTGACCGAGTCATGAATATGGCGACCCTGCCTGGGTGCATGCAGCTTTGTGCCACACACCATCGCTGTCTAGCGATCGTGTACACCGAGAGCTCAGAAACCTGCGACATGTTGGACCGCACCTATGATGCACTGTATCAATCCACATCCAACGGTGCAGTGACTGCGAACAAGATCGTTGCAGGTGTCTGCTGCTGTGTGTGTGCAGTGACATTTCTCAGGTAACCAATAGGGAGTGCGTGGGGGCGCGTAGTGAAGGCCAATGCCGCATGGATTCGTAATGTCTGGGCTGCCACTGCCCGCAGCTGATGGAGAACCGCTGGCATGGTTTAGGAAGGCTGCCAGCCACACTATACAACAAATGCAAGTGCGCACCCATACATGCACTAACACAACCACCCACCAAGCCAGCCACACCCACGCCCACGCCCACGCCTACACCCACATCCACACACACCCACCCACACCCACAGAAAGGGGAGACACACTGTCACACAGAGGTATCCACTGCATTTGGATCTCCCTCGTTAATAGTACACCTGCTTTGTTTGGCCCCTGCCGTGGTAGCAGGGCACCCCCACTGACAGCCAAGCTCGGTGGGGTTTCACGCAGGGGATTTGGGCTACCCCCACCCTGTCCCATACTCTCGCATCAGCGTGCGGCACACGCTGTGCTTGCTTGTTGCCAGCGCTGCACTGTCCCCACACAGCTATGCACACGCACGCTGCTGCACCTGTGTCCCTTGTGGCCTCTCCGCCACACCCCGGTTGCCAGCAACAGGCTGGTCCGGCTGGTTGCCCATTTCAGGGCGAACTTCTTCGTGCACGGCACCCCTTGTACGTGTCGTGGGCAAATCCCGGCAGGGCCTCCCAACCCCTACACGGTGGCGAACCATAGGACCCAGTGTCCTTCGGTAGTACTCCCTCATGGATGACTCCTGCTCGTGGGTCCTAGAGCCTGTATGGTCGGGGTGGCTGCACACCAGCAGATGCTTGGGGTGGACTCCGTGCGAGGCCCGGTGCCTGCCTTTGCCCAAGAGCCTCCTGCCCCTCACCTACACCAAGGTGGCATGGGAAGCAATGCCGCACGGAGAGCGGGCTGTGGTTGCCGCGGCTGTGCAGCAGTCCCTGTTGCAGCAGGACGAGTATTGGCCCTTGACAAAGGGCCCGACCTCCAGCATGTGAGGCCGGGCAAGCACTTGCTGGCTATGCAGCTGCAGCAGCGGCACAGCTGTCTTTCGCGCCTCGGCACAAACCCCAGAATGGGGCGGCCCCCGTCAACCCGCACGGGCGGCAATTGGCATGCCTAGCCTGGGTCGTGGTGCACTTGGCACTGTGGTGGTGGGCGGCTTCAGTGCTCCCCTACAACCCGCGCTGTAGCACTTGCCCTTGCTGCTATAGGGCACACCACCCCCCACCGGCGTCATGTCGCTCTCGCGCCCCTTCAAGGAGGGCGCTTTCGCACCCCTTCGGTCCGAAGTCTAAGGGATATGCCAAATCAAGCTGCGCTCCAGGGTGGAGGACTGGCTTGTCCCCGACTCGGCTGGCTGCCACTTTCAAGGAGGTTGTCCTCTTTGGGGGCCACGGACTGAGAGGCCTCTGGCCTTCAACAAGTGGGACGAGGTGGAGGCCATCTCCACCCCGGTGTTAGTTAGTGCAAGGCGCCCCCCGGGCACAGTGCTCCGTGGAGCGCCTCTTGCGCACCTTTGACCTCCCCAGGGCGGATGTGGAGCTTGGGGGGAGGGTCCCGCACTCACAGTCCCTGCCACAGCGGGGCTCTTGCACTTCTTCCCTTGTGCGTCCGTTGCCTCCTACACCGGGTAGGAGGGATCGCACATATTCCCCTAATGATTTTTGGACCGTGGTTTTGGTCCAACTACATGCGCAATCCTTGTCCCCGGGGCCCATGAGGAGCTGGAGGTTGAGGGTGATGCCAACCCTCACGAAGACCTCCCCCTGGGGGGGGGAAGGGTTGCCGTTGCTCTCCTACAAGGAGGGAGGGGGGCTTCCGCATCTGCACGGTGCAAGGTGGAGAGGACCTGGCGCCACTAGCCCATACGCTTTGCCTCCGGTGGCGCTGGCCTACGCAGGAAGAGGAGGGGCATGGGGACATGGGCACTTGGGAGGTTGGGGTCGGTGATCCTTCCTTTGTAGGTCACAACTGTTCTCAACCCCAATGGCAAGCGCAAGGGGATCACGCGCCAGCCTGCAAGAGGGGGACTACCCGGTGCCGGGTGCTACGCCGTGGACCGAACCGCCAGCTTCAGCTAGGGTGCCCCTCCCCCACCTCTTCGAAGCTAGTGGCGGACCCCAAATCTTGGGGCATTTCGGGGTGTGCGCATCTTTGGGGGGTTTGCCCCTAGGGGTGGCCCAAGCAGTTGGGCAATTGCTGGAGGTCACCCCCCAGAAGGTGGTGGTGCGCGTCGGCGGGGCACCCCATTTGTATGGGGGACTATGTAAATGGTTGGGGTGGCGGAAGACGCAGGGGGGGGGGGGGGCGGCCATCGTCCGCCGCGAATGCCCCCCCCCCCATTCCGTATACTCCCGCCCTTGGTGGGATCTCACGCAAGGGGTTCCCGGTGGTTTGCGGCCTCAACAGGAGCTGCGGGGCCGGCTTGGGCTTGGGCTGCTGCTCCGTCCGTCGCCGGGCGGAGGACAGGTCCCTCCACGAAGCGCTACGCTAGCGCTCGCGCCTCCTCCCACACGTGTAGCTAGGCAAGGGACGCCCATGCAGTGGGCATGCCCTTCCCAGGGACGGGTCTACACACACCCTCGACGAAGACAAGGTGGCAGGAGGCGGGAGCCACGTGCCACGTGAGCACAATCGGGGCGTCGTTGCGGTATGGTGCCAGGCGTAGCTGTGGCCTCCATGGTAAACGGCCGCAACCATTGCGCCCAGGTGAAAGGGTACAACCTGTTGCGATCCTTGGGGAGGGGGGCACACAAAAACCACAAGGTGCCCGGGGTACTGCCAGCGGAGGGTAGCCCCGACGGTGGCCCCCTTAACAGACAGCTCAGGGGGAGCTCGGGAAGCCCCTCACCCGGGGACCGTGCCGAGCCACTCCGCCCCCTTGTTGGGGTTGGGGTTGATGTGGAGCCGCTGCTAGCCCTCAAAGGCCCCCATCAGGAGGTTCTCCATGCGTAGCACACCTGGTTGGAGGTACTCAAGGGAGGCAATGGGCCAGGCGTCGCCGGCCAAGGCGGCGCCAGTCGTTGGCATGGTAGAGCTGCCGGCACTGACAGGCGGGCTCCCTGCTGCTATCGCCGTGCTTTGTAGGTTGCCCTGTGGGTTCCTGGACCTGAACCCTTCCGTGGGCAATGCCGTGCAGAATAGTATGCCCAAAGCGGCCATGACCAATTTTAAACAGGAAAGGTGCACACAGAGCTCTAGCGGCAATGAACAACGGGAGGGTAAAGGTGTGAGGATGGGTGGGGATGGGTATGGGTACAGAACAACGGGGGGAGGGGGCGATCTCAAGGCAATGCTAGTCTTGAGACAGGCCCGGCTGGCAAGGAGGCCCGTTTCCGCACTTGGCCCCCCTCCTCCAACTTGATTATTGGGTAGATTGGTGGGCGGGTGCATCTGATCCTGGCCCTTGCAGGAGAGGGCGCCCTCTTACAAAAGGAGGAGGAGGAGGAGGAGGAGGAGGAGGAGGAGGAGGAGGAGGAGGAGGAGGACTAGTGTACAGTAAAACGGCCGTGCATTGCATCGAAAGCGGGTCACTGGACGGACCTCCAACTCATCCTCTACACTCCATACCTCTATCGTGTCATGGGTAGAAGAGTACCACTTACCCAGGAGACCGTCTGGCATAGTCGTACCCCATGCCACGCGTATACCACTAACTTTCCTCAGGAGCCTAGTGGAGTACCATAGGGCATCCTCCCACTAATTTGTTCGGATTTCCGTTATGGTGATTCCCCCGGTATCTGGGTATCCCGATCCAGCTTTCCACTTTTGCTCTGCTGCCTACTGCGATTAACCCATACACGACATGGAATGGAAGGAACTCTGCACATCACAACCAGTCAACTGTCCGGGTCGAGACTTGTTGCAGTGTCATGCGGTAGTCTCTGGAGCGTACGGCATATGGCACTGCCAAGGATTCGAACATGGCCTTAAAGATGCGAAACATGACTTCCGACCGGGGTACAAATGTGCGCTTCCTGTCATTGCAAGTGCAATTAAGTAACAAAACGGAGGTGCTCCGGATATCCATATGACATCTCCCAGTATCGCGTGTCGTCATATATACCCTCTGTGCGCAACGGTACTGGGGTGTCCAAGAAAGCTATGGAAGGTATTCCCACCGGCGAAGACGGCCATTCGCCCTGCAAATCTGTCATGTACCAGAAAAGAGTGGAAGACAAGTCCGGGGATGGCATTTATAGGTGTGGCAGAAGCACATTGACCCGGCATTCATTGGAGATATGAAATAGAAGAGGTGAAGATGGCCAGATGATTGCATCGTCCATCCACGGTGCCCAGCTGCACTGCAAAGTTTCAGAAAGAGTGAGGACATGAGCTACCAGACCGTACGGATTGCGGGGCATGACGAAATTTGGGTCGATCGGAGGAAGTGGCGTGCTGTCTTGTTGCTGGATGTTATACCAGGTGGTGAGTGTCGATCCCAAAAGTCGGACCAACATGAGTTCTATGGCTCCATGTTCTGTAGCTATGCGCACAGATTGAGATGTGAACTCCCCAGTGACAGAGAAATGGAACCGCTCATATGGGAAACGAAAAATTCTGGTGTCCTGGTCAGACAATAGCAAGAGACCTTTTGTGGTCTTCACCGGTACACCCCATGGTGTAGGAATACAGCGATGCCAACAGGGGTTCAAGGAGGGTATCATCAGACACAGTTTCACATAGAAATGCCAAGTCGTCAGAAATTGTAAGGGGCAACTGTGTATGGCATGAGAAGTAGAAAGTGGCATGGTACACATGTGGCAGTTTCTCTGCGTGAACTGTTGTATATCATGTCGAATACCCACTACATACAAGTGTGTCTGCCATTGTATCTCCCCACGCATGATTGCATTCACGTACAAAGTGTACTTCGTGTGTGTGTGCGCAGTGCAACTCGGTGTTGTTGACAGTACAACAGTCGTAAACGACGCTCTATGTGGTTGGTCAAATCGTGTTTTTGCTTGCGTGATATCGTGAAAACCACTTGTTCGGTGTCCAGATGTGAGAGCCATACTGCACATGCATTGTGTGTCTGTGCGATTCGCTTGGCCGTGGAGTCTACATCATCGAGTATTCTGTCATATATCATGCATTTGCGATGTGAGTGTACGTGTATGTGTTTGGGGGGCGCAAAACAAGTACACATATTCCGACGTGCTTGCAAAAGCTTCCGAATCACTGGGACTGATGGATCTGTGTTGGATTGTAGCACGTGGATGTAGGACATGGAGTCTGTATACGTGTGTCCCCTAGTACACCAAAGCCCATCACCCGAAATTTGTAAATGTTGACATAAAGTTCTACTGCATACAAGTGATCAAGTGAAAGCGGTATTACCACAGGGTACAACGTGTAGTGAAAAGTGTCTCCACATACAATGGCTATGCACCCTTCACATCGTCCATCTAGGTGCCATGACCCATCTGTCATGAAAAATGGTTTTTTGAGGACATACGCTACGATAGGCACCGACGCTGACAAGGGTACTGCAACAGGACCATGAAAATGCACGGAGTCATGTTGCCAATTGGGAACTGGCCATCCCTTAGCCTTAGCCTTGCTTGATATCGCTCGGACATCCACGTGTGTACCTGACTTGCTTGCCATTCATTTGTTACCTTGTGCATCGGGATGTCGTCGTTATGCTTGAACAATGCAGGGGGGAAATGCAATTGTATGCCAAGAAAGTGTGTCAACACTATGAAATGCGAGTGGTCGGTGTAATGCACAGGACAAAGCTTCTGAAGAGGGTTTGCTGCACACTCCATATGTTCACTGAAGCCTTCTCTTGCTCGCCATAGGCTACATGTGACTGAATTGCGTACCACTGAGTTTTCATGACCGAGTTGCTTGATATATTGTATAAGGAATTGATGCACCGTCACTATTGTGGCCGATTGTATTCCAGTCCATCCTGCCTCTAAAAGGTTGTAAGAACAGAGCTGACGAGGTGTCCTTCCAACCTGCCGTAGCTCTAAGGACTGATGTTGTCGGGTGGTCACCCGTCGCTGCATTCGTGAGTATGTCAACCAGGTGTGGAGGGAAATATAACAAATGAAGAATGGACCGCAGTGTCTCATGTTGCACTTATCCTACCGCATACCAAAAGGTCCGCAAACCACGTGTCCAAAATAAAATTGTGAACTACCCAAATGGTATCGATGGCAGAAGCATTACCGTACAGTGCAAACTGCAGCGGTGGAATTACCTGTGCGGCACACAAAATGGGCATCGAGAAAGATTTTAAACATGCTGAAAAGACTTTCCGGATAGTGGTAAAATTGAGCAACGGTGTGGCATTTGCAATGGGGCCGTGTGGCTTCTTGTTTGGTTTGGCATAAAAGTCGCCTTTTGTAAATGGTATGCAAGTGTTCTCCTTGATACCATCGATTGTACAAAGTACGCAGAAAGTTCAATTGATCATCAGACAAGAAACACAGAGATTTATATTGCAACCTGTCATGGTATGGACTGGTGTGTGAAGTTTGAGACAAAATGCCTCTAATCTGCGGAACTGTGACAATGAGATCAGGTACAGACACCACAGGCCATTGCATGTATTGTTGTACATCTTGCTTGCTCAATGTGAGAGGGGGAGCCAAGTGTCGTTGGCAAAACTGATCCATGCCTATAAGGCCATGAAGCTCTGGTGGAGAGGAAATTCCTGCCACAAAAGCAGGCTCTATCCGAGACAGTTGTCCTTCCCTGAAAAATTTTCTATACAGCGGTCGTCTGGGTGGTGTTGAGAAGGATGCATAGGCATCTTCCAAATTTTTTGTCGCGGTGGGATCCAAGTGATCCATGAATGCTACCTGAAAGCGAGCTTGCACAAAGGGAGACAATTCTGCTGGAGTCAGAATTCGGCCCGCAGTGACTGTTGCTGTCGGGGGTTCTGGGGGTGTGATTGTGGGAACTGTAAGAAGCAGAGGTGTATGATCTGATGGGAAGGAGGAACTCGTCAACACCCATGCCAATGGAGGGGCATGTGAAACTTGAGTGGTAAGAAAGTAATCCACAGCACCATAAAAACCCTGTGGGGAGATCCAAGTCTATCTGTCCGTTTCTTTCCTTACTACACGCATAAGGGTATCATCAAAAGTTTCAAGGATCGCTGCACTGAGTGTAGTGGATGCTACTGGGCATGCCATATCCCAGTTGGGATTTGCTTGGAAATCCCCGCCATATATCGTGAAGAAACTGGAATCCAGCAAGAAAGGTATTGTCCACTCCAAAGTGACCCGCAATTCATGCGGCTCACCCCCGGATTTCAAATAAACGTGCACAATCTGCACTTTGGTATGACAAATCACTGCACGGACTATGACTGCTGGATGG
This sequence comes from Eutreptiella sp. 'Long Island Sound 2002', assembly GCA_964036045.1. Classification (NCBI taxonomy): domain Eukaryota; phylum Euglenozoa; class Euglenophyceae; order Eutreptiales; family Eutreptiaceae; genus Eutreptiella; species Eutreptiella sp. 'Long Island Sound 2002'. The sequence goes on from OZ038380.1 coordinate 13,621,316, forward strand.
TTTGGTTCAAAGTGTGACTCTGTTACTATTATTTGCTGTGTCCTTCGTATGAGGATACAGGCCCCTATTGAGTTTTTTGTAGGGGAAACATAGTATGCAACATACGGTGGGTGAAATACAAAGTCTTTTGTTGTTTTCCCGACTTCCTGTGGCAAAATTGCTGCAGGCTAACCAGCCTGCTTGATCAAAACCTATAACGCCCTACCTATAACGCCCTGAGCTTAGGCTCAACAGAAATCTGCATATTCAAACACAGGACGGTCAGTCATGTCTGTACTGGGGAGATCGGAGCTGATGTTTCTGTTTCCTAACTGACAGGGGTTAAGATAATTTCATGTAATGCTTCTTTGACACGAGGCGGGATCGGTATGTTTTTCCCTAGGAACTTTTGATGGTTTTCACTTTGAAGTTGGCATACACCAGAGTTTGGTTGTTGGGTGTGGTGGGACTTATATGTATTGTGTGGCGCGTGAAAATGTTTTGGGACAAACGAGGTGAGTGCCTCTCTGGTATCACTAGGGGGCCCATCCTGACTTGGCCAAATTTTGCCATGACCGTAGCATTTCCTTGAATCTGACAAATATACCTCCTAACACAGGAGTGAAGACAGTGTGATATCCTCCAATACATGCTGCGCATGCACAAGGGACGGTAAAATGCTTCTAAGACCCAATACCTCAAGATGCAGTTCTTGATATCCGACACACTGTTTATGTTCAAAACTGAGGCCCCATTGCTTGCCACAATTACTGTTGGTGACGGAAATAAGGTATCTGAGAACTGAGGCAATAGGAATTTCCGATGGCAGGCTATGGGTTGTGGTAAATCAAAGCAATGTCTACCAATCCCAGCGAGTGTCTCCTCTCCAGCTTGATCCTTCAGGACTAGGCTGCCAGGTCTGCGGAGCATGCCTGTGAGCTGGTTGTGGGGGGAGGGGTGTGTATGTCCCTGGTGTCGTTGGAAAGGTTGATGGCCGTGTTTGTGGAAATTGTTGGGGTGTTCCTTGTGTGTGTTCGTTGGTTGTGCTCGGTCGACGATGGGAGCGTGAACGGAAGTGTGAACGTGATCGGTTGGATTTTTTCTTTCTGTCATGGGAGCGTTTCCTCTGATGGCTGCTAACACTGTCTGCGCCACTGGACGAAACGCTTCTAGACCGAGATCATTTGTGGTGTTTGTACTCCCATGATCAGGATGGAGCTGACCTGGCCCTTCGTATGTTGGCAGGTTCTGTCGATGCTCTTGTATGCGGTTGTCCATTCCGTCTCTCTGCAGATGCCTTTTCCGTGAGCTACAATCAGCACTGTGGGGGCACGGCGGTGACGCTGGAGGACGGGACGGCCAGCACCTGGGCCCCCGGTGCCCTGGGTGTCGAGGCATGCGAGGCCAAGTGCCGAGCTTCGGCCTCATGCTCCGGATTTGTGTCCCGCAGATCCGACAATTATTGTTTTTTCAAGAGTGGGGCCGATGCAAGCACACAATATGGCACCAACTATCACAATTGCCATTTGAGAAGCCCTGGTATCCGCTCGCCTCATGTGCCAGTCCTACAACCCGTCGCTCCATCGGGTCGTCCTTAAAGAACGAGATATTTCTTTCTGTTTTGCTTTTTCGTTGAGGACGGCTGGAGGTTATCGGTGGCAGGATTCGGTGGACCGACGGTAGTTGACACTCAACCGACGGCGGTTGGCTGATGGCCGACAGCAGTTACTTGTTGGCTGATGCCGTGCGGAGGTCCGAGGGTACCGAGGCCAGTATTTGTTTCCCTGGTTTTTTTTTGGGGGGGGAGGGGGTTATCACTGCCCTACAATCACAAACGAATGATGTCATGGTGCAAGAAGGCAGGGATGACACCAGGAAACAGTGAAATCTGACGGCAAGGGGAACGGCGGTTGACTACCAACGACCGTCGATTGCGCGCATCGACTGCGTCGTTCACCTCAAGACCAGGACGTCCCTCGAGGGGGATCCTTCGGTGCAGTACCCAGCCACAGGCCCCCGGTTAGAGCACCTCACCTCCAAGTACGAGTGGGGAGTAGGGGTTGTGGGCACGTTTCGTCTCCGTGTGCAGTGTGTCACAGGGTAGCCCCCCCCCACAGTCCCACCGAACGTTTGGGGGCTGCGGGAAGTGGCGTGTCCTCTGGCAGAGGTCCCCAGTCTCAAACTCTGCATTGTGCATCAGCACTGGTGGCCCGTCTCGGACTGCAGGGGTGCGCTTCAAGAGGGGTATGGGTACCCCCCCTCCCCCAATTTGGAATAACTGTTAGCCCTGCCAACCACTTGCTTCCCACCCCCCAACGGCTCTCCAACCAGTTTATACCCGCCATAAACTGCCTCCCAGCGCTTTCCCAACCGCCAGTAACCGCAACCGAAAGTCTCCAGGAACCCCAGTCCCCGTCAAGCGCATCCCTACTCGGACTGTTCATGCCCATGCGTCTGTGACAAATTAATTGGGGCCTAACAGGACATCTGCAGTTGTTGTGTGGTCAGCAGTGCAACTGCTTTGTGTCAGCAAAGAAACCCCACTTGACTGCGTGGCGTAGAACCCCCAGCGCCCCCGGTCAGAGCTATGAATTGACATGGTTGGTGTTTGTGTGGTGTAACAGGCTCTACTACGTCTGTCTCGGACAGAGGCCAGCGGTCTGAAGCCCCCAAGTCCAAGCCCTGGGGATGGTCGGCACGTTGCCGCTGTGGCCAGGGGCGCTCCAGGCAGCGCCAAGACTGGTGCTGGACGCCACCCAAACCAAGTCCAACCCCCAAGTAGGAGAGTGGGCAGTTGGGTATCAGCCTCCCTCCCCCCCCCCTCCCCCTCCGAGGGTGAATGAACCATTCCCTGGTCAGCGCGCAACCGATGGATGACGTCGTGAGGATATATGCAAAGGGCAACCGGTGACAATTGGCGCCTCAGCGACAGGTTTGTAGGCCCACTGACCGCGATCGGCAGCCATTCTGTGGGCGGCAATCACTCCATTTATTTCGCGCTTTTTTGAATTCTGTTGTGTGCCTTCAGAGCCACCGCCCTCAGTGTGTCTGGGCGTGTGTTCGGTCTCCACAATGCGTCTCACCCCCTGTTGGCGAGACCTATGCCAGCGGGCAGCAGCCCAGGGGAGGCAGGGCTGCTTTCGACGAACAGTTAGGGCTCCGGTTTGACGGTTGGTGGCCCCCTGAACTTTGTCTCTGACCAACCAGTTGGTGTAACAAGAGCCATGGGCGCCATCCGGGGCGCTGTGGTAGGGAAGTGTGTGCTTGTGGTAGGGCAAGATGTGCCGTTTGTAATGGGATGCAGCCCTGGCCCCTCTTCCTTGCAGAGCACGCGCGATGCTGCCCGCATTCGCGCTGTCCTGTGACCCTGTCGGCCATCTGATGACCTGCCCCTGCGGCCCTCTCCCTCTGTCCCGCTTCGCCTGCAGTTTCTGAAGTTCTCCCGCTAAACTTGCTGACTGCACTTGCGAAGCAAAGCGACGGGCAGGCCAGTGCGCGGTATCCGCTGACGAACACCCCCTTCGCAAACAACATCCCCTGGGGCCTGTGTCTCCACTACATCGCCCATACGGACCCGTGGTGGGCAGTGGATCTGGGCGCCGCCCTGTTCGTCAGCCACGTGCGGCTCTACGGCCGCATGGACTGCTGCGCGGTACGCCTGCAGGCAGTGGGCCTCTACCTGGGGTCCAACTGGACGGCCGCAACGGGCAACCCTTTGGTGGCCTCCGGTGTCGACGTTCAACTGTCAGCCCCCCGGATGGTGACCGTGAACGCGGCCGGGCAGTACTTGTGGGTGACACGCTTCGGCAGCACCGGGATGTCCCTCTGCCGAATCGAGGTGTTTCAAGGTGTGCCATGCCCATATGGTTGCCGGGCTGGTCAGTGCCTGGCGATTTCGAGGGCTGTACGTCTACGTGTTTACGTATACGTATATAGTTGCGTATACGTCGTGTAGACGTAAACGTATACGTATACATCATGTACACGTCGCGCATACGTACACGTATGCGTTGCGTATGCGTATACGCGCGTGTACTAACACCGTGTCTACATAGGGAGGGAGCCTGTATACACACGTGTATGTTGTGGATACTGACGCAATAGCGACACAACAGGGACTCCTGTGCACGGGTAAACGCTGTTGCTGCCGTGTGTTTCGGGAAGGGGGCCTTTGGCCCTCTTCCTGAATTTTTTCCCTTCGCATCTACAACATGTGCACAATTTGTATAACATGTGCATGCTGTACAGCACCTGTGCACAGTGTCTACAGACTACACTCGGGTAAATGCATATGTGCACAGTGTCCACAAGTTGGATCACAGTGTGTACATGTGTGCATGTATACTTGTATACGCATACGTATATGTGTGTATGCAGGTTCCCTGTATAAAGATGGTTCCAGTACACGCGTATATGTATCACACGTATATGCATATACATGTTTACGTATACGTGTTTGCGTATACGTCGCTTATACGTCGCTTACGCCGCATATGCGTCGCGTGTACGCATATACGCATATACACGTATATGCGTACACATGCATATACGTGCATATCTGGTCCCAGGGAAGACCTCGACGGTGCTGGACATCGGCCCAGACTGTCGGGCAGGGGAGCGGAGAGACCTAGTCTGTCCAAAGGCCTGCAGAGTTCCAACGTGTATCTTTATGTAGCGTGGTGTGTGGGACTGGCATTCTATGGCGCGGCATTGCATGGGCTGACGCGCAAACTGGTCTGTTTGCGCCTGGCAATGGGACACATTGCTGCCCAACAAAACAAACCCACCTTTTCCTACCACCCCCTCCCATGCCAATCGGCCCCGTGCCAATGGACACCCCTCCTCTGGGAGTAAGATGTCCACCCTTTGCCAATGGCCTGCCACCCTGGAATGACGAATCATGGCCTGGCCCAGAGTTCAATTTGAGGGTCGATTTTTTTGTGTGTTGCCCTCTTTTTGCCATGTTTACTCACCCCAGAGTGTCAACAGATGTGGCATTCCATGGTGTTGTGCCTTTCTCCTCCCTAATCTGTGCCCTGTCACGGTGTTGGATGGTGTTGAAGTCATCCCTTTCGGTCGGTTCCCCATGCGTGTCAATGGAGCCCCCCCCCCCCCTCCTCTAGAAGTAAGAGACATGCCCAGCCCTTTGCCAATGCCCCCCATAGGGGGCGTAGTGCACGCGCTGTGCACAAAGTTTGTGCAGGACCATACCCAAGCTGCATAGCAGCGCCTAGTACCAATAACAATGAGCCTTGTTATGCATTTGTATGAGTTGCTTGCATGCCTTGCCCTCATTTCTAGTGTATTTGTGTGTGTTGTTGTGCATGTCACTCAAAAAGGGTACCCAATTTGGTGCTATCCGGTTAGGGACATGCCGACCATGTTGAGGAGATTGAATGGCAGATACAAGAGTGTATCGATGCTGGATTGGTGCTAGAGTATAAGAAGGGGGGATATCCTTCTTATTGCCCCCATCCCTTCCTCATGGCTAAGCCTGGATCCACCGCTCTATGCTTGGTGGTTGGCTATGGGGAGCCTAACAAACGTACCGAGAACCATTTTGGGAACTATGCCCAATATGGAACACACCCTTCAGTGCATTTTTTGTGGGGCTGTACACCATTGTGGGGGTGTAGTATGGTTTGTTTAGGCAAGAATATTGCGAATTGTAGGTAAAAAACCCAATTTCTCCCTGTCATATGCGCGCTGTGCACACACGCCCCCATACAGGAATGGAGAATCCTGGCCTGGGCCAGTGGCATGGGGAAGAGGTGGTACAACATAGACCATGCCAAATCTGCCTCAATCAATCCTCATTGAATAGGGGGGAATTGCTGCGTCTCAGCCGGCCCACCCAAGGTGTTGAGGTGCCATGCCATGCTGTGACATGGTGTGGGGCTGGTAGGCCTGGCGGTGGGTCGGGGCAGGGGTGGGGGGATGGGGCCGGGTGCGACACCTAGTATGGCAATAGCCTACCAGCCCGATGCAACATGGCACCGATACTCAGGGCGAGCGTCCATGATGGACTGCCCAGATTGACGTGGAACACGGCGCTGGGGTGGGTGATGCCTCAGGCCACCCACGCTCTGCCCCATGTTGCAGGATTAACCATGAACAGTTCCAGCCCAAGCCCAAGCCCAAGCCCAAGCCTGAGCCCGAGCCCGAGTGCACTCGTGACTTCAGGTGTGCGCCTCACGTGCATTGTTCTTTTGTGCAGCCCTGACTTCACACACTTGTCAGAGTGTCTGAGGGCGCAGGTCCTCTGTCAGAGAAAAAATGTCAAGTAGTTGATCGCTTGGAGCCTGGAGGATGTGGGGGATAGGGCGGCATAAAGGCGGTTGGGGGTAAACCACAAAGGCGAGGGAGGGAGAGCGTGTGTCATGGGGCATCACTGCACAGCTCAACTACCCGACAGTGAGTGTCGGTGTTGGTGCCCCAAGGTCCAGAATCTCCCCTTTCCGGAACCTGACAATTTAGGGAAAATGAGGGAAGTGGGGGAAATCTTGAGCCGTTTTGTAGTTTATGTGGAAAAATGGGGGCATTGCTATGAGAAATGTCCGGGAAGGCTACTTTTGGGTGGCCAGGTGGCCAAGGGGGTGGTAATGTGGAGAAAAAGTGGCAGGAAATGTGGGAAGGGGGGGGAAATTGGGGAACATGGGTGGCATGTGGTAGGAACATGGTGTTGTTAATTTTTATCACTGTAGGGGGGTTTAAGTTGCTTTTTGGTGTGCCCCCATGGTCATTTCCTTGTACAGTTGTCCCTTGAATGGGATGTGTATTGGGAACTCCCTGCTACTCTTCAAAGGGTATGGCCCAGACCCCTGCCTCTTCTATATGTTGTTGCAAGCCAGGGCCACGTTATGTGAACGCTGAGTGGATAGTAGGCTCTCTGGGTACCTACCTACTTCACGCCCATATGCGGGGGACTGGTTGCATGACTCTCATTCTCAATTTCCCTCAATTTTGTAGACACTTTGCACAGTTTGTATGCACTACACGTTTATCTGGGTCTAGTCTGTAGACACTGTGCACCACAAATAGACGCGGCCTGCGAATTGTAGACATTAATGTCGGCCTGTTGTAGACGCGAAGAGACAATATTTGGGAAGGGGGCCAAAGGCCCCCTTCCCTAAAAAACAGTCCGATAACGGCGTTTACCCATGCACAAGGGCATGTACGTATACGCGACGTATACGTGTATACGCGCGGATACGTACAGCCCTCGAAGATCGGCAGCAGATAGGCGGACTACGGGCTACACATGCTCTGCAAAACATTTGCCCGGACAATGCGAGACCACACACAGAGCAAACCGCACACATGATGCATCAGGGGATTCGATCGGACGTGGCTGTCTGAGTTGCTGGTTGCGTTGTGCAGAGATCTCATCGTCAGCAATGGACCCCACATGTGTTTGCGGCACTTCTTCCTGCGTAGGGGCGACACCAGCACCAACATCAGCAACAGCAACGGAAACAACGACATGGTCGCCGATGCAGTCCAAGACAGTGTCTCATACCGCAACACCTGAAGGTGTGTCTTATCTTGAAGTGAGGTATCTTCGATGACCCTGCGGATCAAAATTTTCAGTTAAGAAGGACGGTTCAGGCGACGAAGGCTCAAGAGCAGGATGAGGACAGGGATGAGGATGACAAGCCGTCCGCCCAAGTAAGTTTGATGCAGTGCACCACTGGCGGGTGGCTGCTTACCCCGGATTTTCGATTGCAGGGGAGGTGGGGGGCGACAGAGCCCCCCTGGCCGCGGAAGTATTGACCCGCCCATCGTCCTTCACTTCTGTGCCCCACGCCCCGCCTGTAGGGCGCCCCCTACTCCGTCTTACTCCGCAGGACACGGTTGTGGATGTGACCAGTACCGTAACGGGGCCAGCGCTGTGGATGCGGAGATATGCAGAAAGAACCAGCAGGAGCAAGGGCTGTGGGTGTGCCTGCCGCCCAACCCCGGAGATGGTCTGTGCCCTGCGGACCACACTCAATGTGATCAGTTCTCCGCAGGTGCGTGTTAGTGCGTGCGGTGTGTGCTTTCTGTTTATGTCCTGCTCTAAGGAAAAGCTGTGCCCTTGAGAAGAAACTTTAGTGGGCAATACCCCCCCTGCCCCGTCCGCAATCCGATGAAGACAAAGCCACAGCCTCCATTGGGTGTGCCTGTGCTTGGATGGGAGGGGTGCTGCTGTGAAGAGCTGTCACTTGTTGCCCACTTGCTCCCGTCTTCGGGTTCAAATCGGGATTCAGCCTCTCTCGTCTAGAGCGGTGCTGACATCCAAATCCCGGAAGCCAACACTTGTGCTGCCGGGGCACGTTTTGCTCAATCTTTTGTGGTCTCTGCTTGGTCGGTGACATGCGGTGATCAATGGGCGGTCATTATTGGGCCGTCATTAGTGGGTGTCCTCCATGCGCCGCTGCGTGCGAACATGTCTTATGCTATGTGTGTGCAAATTTGTGCAGTTGCTGAATCACGGCGTGGCCCTGCAATCGCGCCAGCAGCGCCATACTCCGCTCGGTACATTCGTGCCGCATTGGAGCTGCGTGGCCGTGTTTGGGGTTTGTCTTGGCGCGCGGCTGCCCGCACGCAACACCTCACTCCACCGTGCACGTGTGTCTCGTACGGACTGCAGCCCCAGACCTCGGCCACTCCGGTGCTGTGGTCGGGGCAAAGGGAGCCCCTCCAGATCCGGAAGATTCCAAAAACAAATCTTTGGCTCAACCCGTCGCAATATTGTTGCCACAGAAGTAGTGCAAACCCGCGGGTGTCGGGGCCCCGCCCTTCGACCCCTTGCAGGATGATCGTGTCTTCGTCGAAGGTGATGACGTTTGTGTAGATGTGACGGCTTTACGCAGTTGGTGACACACAGCGTGTCCAGTGGAGTATTGAGCCTCGAACTTGCACGGCCCTGGCGGTTTTTGAAGAGAATTTGAAGATTTTCCCGGGCCTTTTTCTCTTTTTTTGGTAAGGGGCGGGTTTGGCACGAGGCCGTGGTGTTGGTTTGGTTTGGTTTGTTGGTTTTTTTTTGGGGGGGGCATCCTTGTGGGTATTGCCCTTCCTCATGCAGCCTCATCCCCTTGCGTCAAGGATGTTTCAGACCTGCATGTCTCGTAGGGTTTTGCGCGCAAGGGGACTGGCGGGCAATCATCCAACTATGGGCCTGTGAAGATGACCCTTGCCGACACAGTCACATTGCGGAGCTGGGCGCGTCTTGTGTCCACTGTTTATATCCTTTTCTATCCGGTTCCATACCGCCTCTGCTGCAGTGTTTGTCGCCCGCTCCAGGTCTCCATCCTGCCGCATCCGTGTCCGTTCCATTGAGTGTCGTCGGACCGTGTCCAGTCGATCCAACCGTGGGGCACCTTTCACACCTTCTTTGGGGGCCCTCAAGGAAATGGTTCAGTTCCCCCAACCCGCGGGCCACTGCTGCTTGCCTGTCCGTTGCCTCAACTTTGGGGCAGATGTCATAGTCCCAATTCAGTGGTCCCCAGGGGCGCACCGGTTCTCACAAGTTCGACACAGGGCTAGTTTTGCCAAATGGGGGCCTGCTGCACCCAACTCTTCCATCGAGCCCACGCAAGTTCCTGGGTTGGTTCTTTGGGGGTCTTGTAAACTGAGCCTTTTTTGGGGGCGAGTTAGCCAAGGGGCTCTACGCGGGTGCGTGGTAAAACTTAGTAAATTTTTTTTCAAAAATTTTAAGATTTTTTTTGAAAAAATTTACTGTATTTCAAAGCTCAGTGAAAAAATATTTGTTTACTAAGTTGTTCTTCTGCGGGTGGGTTTTGGACTAAGTGATTTGCTTAGTAAAATTTTTTCCCCTAATTAAATTACTTAGTAAAAAATAAATTTTTTCACAAAGTAAAATTTTGCAAAAAAAATAAGCTTTTCAACTTCTGACTACCACTGCTGATTTCGTCCCCCGCTCTGAAGCGTTGGGGACCCCCCCAAGCGGCAGGGGTTAAGTAGGCATCCTGCCCACTTGTGGACCACCTCTGATTTTGTACCCTGCTGTCAAGCGTTGGGGACCCCCATGCGGCAGCCGTTATGTAGCCACCCTGCCCACTTGTGGGCCAGTTGTGATTTTGTCCCCCACTCTCAAGCGTTGGGGACCCCCAAGCGGCAGAGGATATGTAGCCACGCAGCCAAATTGTCGGCCACTTCTGATTTTGTCCCCCACTTTGAAGTTTGGGGACCCCCTAGGCGGCAGGGGTTATGTAGCCACGCCGCCCACTTGTGGGCTACTTTTGATTTTATCCCCCGCTGTGAAGCGTTGGGGACCCCGGAGGTGGCAGGGTTTATGTAGCCACCCGGCCCACTTTTGGGCCACTTCTCATTGTGTCCCCCGCTCTGAAGCATCAGGACCCCAGGCGGTCTTGGTTTTGTAGCCACACAGCCCTCTTGTGTGGCCCCCTCTGATTTTGTCCCCCGCTTTGAAGGGTTGGGGACCCCCCAAGCGGCAGGGGTTAAGTAGCCACCCTGCCCACTCGTGGGCCACCTCTGATTTTGTCCTCCGCTCTCAAGCGTTGGGGACCCACCAAGCGGCAAGGGTTATGTAGCCACCGAGACCCTTTGTGGGCCACCTCTGACTTTGTCCTCCGCTCTCAAGTGTTCGGGACCCCCCAAGCGGCAAGGGTTATGTAGCTATCTTGTTATGTACCCACCCAGCCCACTTGTGGGCCACTTCTGATTTTGTCCCCCACTTTGAAGTTTGGGAACCCCCTAGGCGGAAGGGGTTATGTAACCACTCAGCCCACCTGTGGGCGAAGTCTGATTTTCTCCCCCGCTGTGAAGCGTTGGGGACCCCCAAGGCGGCAAGTGTTATGTAGCCACATGGCCCACTTGTGGGCCACTTCTCATTGTGTCCCCCGCTCTGCGGCATCAGGGACACCCCAGGCAGTCTACAAAGGGAGACGGTGGCTACATAACCCTTGCCGCGCAAAATCCGAGGTGGTCTACAAGTGGGCTGGGTGGCTACATAACCCCTACCGCTTGGGGGGGTCCCCCACCCTTCAAAGCGGGGGACAAAATCAGAGGGGGCCACAAGAGGGCTGTGTGGCTACAAAACCCAGGCCACCTGTGACTTTGTCTTCCGCTCTCAAGTGTTGGGGAACCCCAGGCGGCAAGGGTTATGTAGCTATCTTGCCCGCTTGTGGGCCACCTCTGATCTTGTCTCCCGCTTTGAAACGTGGGGACTCCCCACGTGGCAGGGGTTATGTACCCACGCTGCCCACTTGTGGGCCACTACTGATTTTGTCCTGTGCTCCGAAGCGTTGGGGACCCCTCATGCGGTAGGGGTTATGTAGCCACAAAACCCTCTTGTGGACCACCTCTAATTTTGTTCCCCGCTGTGAAGCGTTGGGGACCCCCCAGGCAGGCGGCAGGGGTTATGTAGCCACCCTACCTACTTATGGGCCCCTTCTTATTTTGTCCCCCGCTTGGAAGCGTTGGGCACCCCTCAGGTAGCGGGGGTTTTGTAGCCACCCTGCCCACTTGTGGGCCAGGTGTGATTTTGTCCCCCGCTCTCAAGCGTTGGGGAACCCCTAGGCGGCAGGTGTTATGTAGCCACCAAGCCAACTTGTGGGCTACCTCTGATTTTGTCCCCCACTTTGAAGTTTGGGGACCCCCTAGACGGTGGGGGTTATATGTCCAACCAACCCACTTGTGGGCCAGTTCTGATTTTATCCCCCGCTCTCAAGTGTTCGGGACGCCCAAGGTGGCAGGGGTTATGTAGCCACACAGCCCACATCTGGACCACCTCTGATTTTGTCCCCCGCTTTGAAACGTTGGGACCCCCCAAGGTGGCAGGGGTTGTGTAGCCACACAGCCCACTTGTGGGCCACTTCCGATTTTGTCTCCCACTCTAAAGCGTTGGGAACCCCCCAGGTGGCAGGGGTTATGTAGCCACCGTGCCCCTTTGTAGGGTGCCTCTCACTTTGTCCTCCGCTCTTAAGTGTTGGGGACCACCAGGCGGCAAGCGTTATGTAGCTATCTTGCCCACTTGTGGGCCACCTCTGATTTTGTCGCCCGCTTTGAAACGTGGGGACTACCCACGTGGCAGGGGTTATGTACCCACCCAGCCTATAGTGATTTTGTCCTGTGCTCCGAAGCGTTAGGGACCCCTCAAGCGGTAGGGGTTATGTGGCCACACAACCCTCTTGTGGACCACCTCTGATTTTGTTGCCCGCTCTAAGACGTTGGGGCTCCCCAGGGCGGCAGCGGTTGTGTTGCCACCCAGACCATTTGTGGAACACCTCTATTTTTGTCCCCCGCTCCGAAGCGTTTGGGACCCCCCAGGTGGCAGGGGTTATGTAGCCACCCACCCAGCTTGTGGGCCACTTCTGATTTTGTCCCCCGCTGTGAAGCGTTGGGTACCCCTCAAGCAGCAGAGGTTATGTAGCCATCCTGCCCACTTGTGGGCCAGTTGTGATTTTGTCACCCGCTCTCAAGCGTTGGTGACCCCAAAGCGGCAGGGGTTGTGTAGCCACCCACCCAACTTGTTGCCTACTTCTGATTTTGTCCCCCACTTTGAAGTTTGGAGACCCCCTAAGCGGCGGGTGCTATGTAACCACTCAGCCCACTTGTGGACCACTTCTCAATGTGTTCCCCGTTGTGAAGCGTTGGGGACCCCCAAGCGGCGGGGGTTATGTGTTGACTTAGCCCACTTGTGTCCCCCGCTCTCAAGTGTTGGGGACCCCCCAGGCGCCAAGGGTTATGTAGCTATCTTGCCCACTTGTGGGCCACCTCTGATTTCGTCGCCCGCTTTGAAAGGTGGGGATCCCCCACACGGCACGGGTTATGTACCCATGCTGCCCACTTGTGGGCCACTTCTGATTTCGTCGTGTGCTCCGAAGCGTAGGGGACCCCTCATGCGGTAGGGGTTATGTAGCCACAAAACCCTCTTGTGGACCACCTCTAATTTTGTTCCCAGCTGTGAAGCGTTGGGGACCCCCTAGGCAGGCGGGGGTTATGTAGCCACCCGGCCCACTTATGGGCCTCTTCTTATTTTGTCCCCCGCTTTGAAGCGTTGGGCACCCCTCAAGTAGCGGGGGTTTTGTAGCCACCCTGCCCACTTGTGGGCCAGGTGTGATTTTGTCCCCCGCTCTCAAGCGTTGGGGACCCCCCAAGCGGCAGGTGTTATGTAGCCACCAAGCCAACTCGTGGGCTACCTCTGATTTTGTCCCCCACTTTGAAGTTTGGGGACCCCCTAGGCGGTGGGGGTTATATGTCCACCCAGCCCACTTGTGGGCCAGTTCTGATTTTATCCCCCCCTCTCAAGTGTTCGGGACGCCCAAGGTGGCAGGGGTTATGTAGCCACACGTCCCACATCTTGAGCACTTTTGATTTTGTTCCTTGCTTTGAAACATGGGGATGCCCAAGGTGGCAGGGGTTATGTAGCCACCCAGCCCACTTGTGGGCCAATTCTGCTTTGTCGCCCGCTCTGAAGCATCAGGGACCCCCCAAAGTGGCAGGGGTTATGTAGCCACCCAGCCCATCGGTGGACCACCTCCAATTGTGTCCTCCGCTCTCAACGGTTGGGGACGCCCCAAGCGGCAAGTGTTATGTAGCCCCCCATCCCACTTGTGGACGACCTCTAATTTTGTCCCCCGCTTTGAAACGTTGGGACCCCCCAGGTGGCAGGGGTTATGTAGCCACGCAGCCCTTTTGTGGACCACCTCTAATTTTGTCCCCCGCTCTAAAGAGCTAGGGACCCCCCAGGTGGCAGGGGTTATGTAGCCACCCAAGCAGCTTGTGGGCCATCTCTGATTCTGTCCCCCGCTGTGAAGCGTTGGGTACCCCTCAAGCAGCAGGGGTTATGTAGCCATCCTGCCCACTTGTGGGCTAGTTGTGATTTTGTCCCCCGCTCTCAAGCGTTGGGGACCCTGAAGGGGCAGGGGTTGTGTAGCCACTCAGCCAACTTGTGGGCTACTTCTGATTTTGTCCCCCACTTTGAAGTTTGGAGACCCCCTAAGCGGCCAGGGCTATGTAGCCACTCAGCCCACCTGTGGGCCACTTCTCAATGTGTCCCCCGCTGTGAAGTGTTGGGGACCCCCAAGCGGCGGGGGTTATGTGTTGACTTAGCCCACTTGTGTCCCCCGCTCTCAAGTGTTGGGGACCCCCCATGCGGCAAGGGTTATGTAGCTATCTTGCCCACTTGTGGGCCACCTCTGATTTAGTCTTCCGCTCTAAAGCTTCGGGACCCCCCAGGCGGCAAGGGTTATGTCGACACCGAGCCCTCTTGCGGGCCACCTCTGATTTCGTCGCCCGCTTTGAAAGGTGGGGACCCCCCACATGGCACGGGTTATGTACCCACGCTGCCCACTTGTGGGCCACTTCTGATTTTGTCGTGTGCTCCGAAGCGTAGGGGACCCCTCATGCGGTAGGGGTTATGTAGCCACAAAACCCTCTTGTGGACCACCTCTAATTTTGTTCCCCGCTGTGAAGCGTTGGGGACCCCCCAGGCAGGCGGCAGGGGTTATGTAGCCACCCTGCCTACTGATGGGCCCCTTCTTATTTTGTCCCCCGCTTGGAAGCGTTGGGCACCCCTCAAGTAGCGGGGGTTTTGTAGCCACCCTGCCCACTTGTGGGCCAGGTGTGATTTTGTCCCCCGCTCTCAAGCGTTGGGGACCCCCCAAGCGGCAGGTGTTATGTAGCCACCAAGCCAACTTGTGGGCTACCTCTGATTTTGTCCCGCACTTTGAAGTTTGGGGACCCCCTAGGCGGTGGGGGTCATATGTTCACCCAGCCCACTTGTGGGCCAGTTCTGATTTTATCCCCCGCTCTCAAGTGTTCGGGACGCCCAAGGTGGCAGGGGTTACGTAGCCACCCAGCCCACTTGTGGGCCAATTCTGACTTTCTCCCCCGCTGTGAAGCATCAGGGACCCCCCAAGGTGGCAGGGTTTATGTAGCCACACAGCCCTCTTGTGGACCACCTCTGATTTTGTCCCCCGCTTTGAAGCGTTGGAGAAGCCCCAGGGCGGCAGGGGTTATGTAGCCACCCTGCCCACTTGTGGGCCACTTCTGATTTTGCCCCCCGCTCTCAAGCGTTGGGGACCCCCCTGGCGGCAAGGGTTATGTAGCCACCCAGCCCATCGGTGGACCACCTCTAATTGTGTCCTCCGCTCTCAACTGTTGGGGACGCCCCAAGCGGCAAGTGTTATGTAGCCCCCTAGCCCGCTTGTGGACGACCTCTAATTTTGTCCCCCGCTTTGAAGCGTTGGGACCCCCCAGGTGGCAGGGGTTATGTAGCCACGCAGCCCTTTTGTGGACCACCTTCAATTTTGTCCCCCGCTCTGAAGCGTTTGGGACCCCCCAGGTGGCAGGGGTTATGTAGCCACCCAGCCAGCTTGTGGGCCATCTCTGATTCTGTCCCCCGCTGTGAAGCGTTGGGTACCCCTCAAGCAGCAGGGGTTATGTACACTTGTGGGCTAGTTGTGATTTTGTCCCCCGCTCTCAAGCGTTGGTGACCCCGAAGCGGCAGGGGTTGTGTAGCCACTCAGCCAACTTGTGGGCTACTTCTGATTTTGTCCCCCACTTTGAAGTTTGGAGACCCCCTAAGCGGCCGGGGCTATGTAGCCACTCAGCCCACCTGTGGGCCACTTCTCAATGTGTCCCCGGTTGTGAAGCGTTGGGGACCCCCAAGCGGCGGGGGTCATGTGTTGACTTAGCCCACTTGTGTCCCCCGCTCTCAAGTGTTGGGGACCCCCCAGGCGCCAAGGGTTATGTAGCTATCTTGCCCACTTGTGGGCCACCTCTGATTTTGTCGCCCGCTTTGAAAGCCTCGGGACCCCCCACGTGGCACGGGTTATGTACCCACGCTGCCCACTTGTGGGCCACTTCTGATTTTGTCATGTGCTCCGAAGCGTAGGGGACCCCTCATGCGGTAGGGGTTATGTAGCCACACAACCCTCTTGTGGACCACCTCTAATTTTGTTCCCCGCTGTGAAGCGTTGGGGACCCCCCAGGCGGCATGGGTTATGTAGCCACCCTGCCCACTTATGGACCTCTTCTTATTTTGTCCCCCGGTTTGAAGTGTTGGGCACCCCTCAGGTAGCGGGGGTTTTGTAGCCACCTTGCCCACTTGTGGGCCAGGTGTGATTTTGTCCCCCGCTCTCAAGCGTTGGGGACCCCCCAAGCGGCAGGTGTTATGTAGCCACCAAGCCAACTCGTGGGCTACCTCTGATTTTGTCCCCCACTTTGAAGTTTGGGGACCCCCTAGACGGTGGGGGTTATATGTCCAACCAACCCACTTGCGGGCCAGTTCTGATTTTATCCCCCCCTCTCAAGTGTTCGGGACGCCCAAGGTGGCAGGGGTTACGTAGCCACCCAGCCCACTTTTGGGCCAATTCTGACTTTCTCCCCCGCTGTGAAGCATCAGGGACCCCCCAAGGTGGCAGGGGTTATGTAGCCACACGGCCCTCTTGTGGACCACCTCTGATTTTGTCCCCCGCTTTGAAGCGTTGGGGAACCCCAAGGCGGCAGGGGTTATGTAGCCACCTTGCCCACTTGTGGGCCACTTCTGATTTGTCCCCCGCTCTCAAGCGTTGGGGACACCCCTGGCGGCAAGGGTTATGTAGCCACCCAGCCCATCGGTGGACCACCTCCAATTGTGTCCTCCGCTCTCAACTGTTGGGGACGCCCCAAGCGGCAAGTGTTATGTAGCCCCCCATCCCACTTGTGGACAACCTCTAATTTTGTCCCCCGCTTTGAAACGTTGGGACCCCCAGGTGGCAGGGGTTATGTAGCCACGCAGCCCTTTTGTGGACCACCTCTAATTTTGTCCCCCGCTCTGAAGTGTTTGGGACCCCCCAGGTGGCAGGGGTTATGTAGCCAACCAGCTTGTGGGCCATTTCTGATCTGTCCCCCGCTGTGAAGCGTTGGGTACCCCTCAAGCAGCAGGGGTTATGTTGCCATCCTGCCCACTTGTGGGCTAGTTGTGATTTTGTCCCCCGCTCTCAAGCGTTGGGGACCCTGAAGCGGCAGGGGTTGTGTAGCCACTCAGCCAACTTGTGGGCTACTTCTGATTTTGTCCCCCACTTTGAAGTTTGGAGACCCCCTAAGCAGCGGGGGCTATGTAGCCACTCAGCCCACTTGTGGCCCACTTCTCAATGTGTCCCCCAACTTGGGGACCCCCAAGCGGCGGGGGTTATGTGTTGACTTAGCCCACTTGTGTCCCCCGCTCTCGAGTGTTGGGGACCTCCCAGGCGCCAAGGGTTATGTAGCTATCTTGCCCACTTGTGGGCCGCCTCTGATTTTGTCGCCCGCTTTGAAAGCCTCGGGACCCCCCACGTGGCACGGGTTATGTACCCACGCTGCCCACTTGTGGGCCACTTCTGATTTTGTCGTGTGCTCCGAAGCGTAGGGGACCCCTCATGCGGTAGGGGTTATGTAGCCACAAAACCCTCTTGTGGACCACCTCTAATTTTGTTCCCCGCTGTGAAGCGTTGGGGACCCCCCAGGCAGGGGTTATGTAGCCACCCGGCCCACTTATGGGCCTCTTCTTATTTTGTCCCCCGCTTGGAAGCGTTGGGCACCCCTCAGGTAGCGGGGGTTTTGTAGCCACCTTGCCCACTTGTGGGCCAGGTGTGATTTTGTCCCCCGCTCTCAAGCGTTGGGGACCCCCCAAGCGGCAGGTGTTATGTAGCCACCAAGCCAACTTGTGGGCTACCTCTGATTTTGTCCCGCACTTTGAAGTTTGGGGACCCCCTAGGCGGTGGGGGTTATATGTCCAACCAGCCCACTTGTGGGCCAGTTCTGATTTTATCCCCCGCTCTCAAGTGTTCGGGACGCCCAAGGTGGCAGGGGTTATGTAGCCACGCGTCCCACTTCTGGACCACTTTTGATTTCGTCCCCCGCTTTGAAACAAGGGGACCCCCAAGGTGGCAGGGGTTATGTTGCCACCCTGCCCACTTGTGGGCCAATTCTGCTTTGTCGCCCGCTCTGAAGCATCAGGGACCCCCCAAGGTGGCAGGGGTTATTTAGCCACACAGCCCTCTTGTGGACCACCTTTGATTTTGTCCCCTGCTTTGGAGCGTTGGAGAACCCCAAGGCGGCAGGGGTTATGTAGCCACCCTGCCCACTTCTGTGCCACTTCTGATTTTGTCCCCCGCTCTCAAGCATTGGGGACCCCCCTGGCGACAGGGGTAAGGAAAAACCACCCAGCCCATTTGTGGACCACCTCTAATTGTGTCCTCCGCTCTCAACTGTTGGGGACGCCCAAAGCGGCAAGTGTTATGTAGCCCCCCAGCCCAGTTGTGCACAACCTCTGATTTTGTCCCCCGCTTTGAAGCGTTGGGACTCCCCAGGCGGCATGGGTTATGAAGCCACGCAGCGCTTTTGTGGGCCACTTCTGATTTTGTCCCCCGCTCTAAAGCGTTTGGGACCCCTCAGGCGGCAGGGGTTATGTCACCACCGTGCCCCTTTGTAGGCCACCTCTAACTTTGTCCTCCGCTCTCAAGCGTTGGGGACCCCCTAGGCGGGAAGGGTTATGTAGCTATCTTACCCACTTGTGGGCCACCTCAGACTTTTTCTCCCGCTTTGAAGCCTCAAGACCCCTAAGGCGGCATGAGTTATGTATCCAACCAGCCCACTTGTGGGCCACATCTGATTTTGTCGCCCGCTTTGAAACGTGGGGACTCCCCACGTGGCACGGGTTATGTACCCACCACTTGTGGGCCACTTCTGATTTTGTCGTGTGCTCCGAAGCGTCGGGGATCCCCTCATGCGGTAGGGGTTATGTAGCCACACAACCCTCTTGTGGACCACCTCTAATTTTGTTCCCCTCTGTGAAGCGTTGGGGACCCCCCAAGCGGCAGCGGTTATGTAGCTAACAAGCCCATTTGTGGAAAACCTCCAAAGTTGTCCCCCACTTGGAAGCGTTGGGCACCCCTCCGGCAGCAGCGGTTATGTAGCCAACCAGCCCATTTGTGGATTACCTCTAATTTTGTCCCCCGCTCTGAAGCGTAGGAGAGGGTTGGCAGGGGTTATGTAGCCACCCAACCAACTTGTGGGCCACTTCTCATTTTTTCCCTCGCTCTGAAACGTGGGGTACCCCTCAAGCAGCGAGGGTTATGGGATAGTTGTGATTTTGTCTTCCGCTCTCAAGCGTTGGGGATCTCGAAGCGGCAGGGGTTGTGTAGCCACTCAGCCAACTTGTGGGCTACTCCTGATTTTGTCCCCCACTTTGAAGTTTGGAGACCCTCTAAGCGGCCCGGGCTATGTGGCCACTCAGCCCACTTGTGCGCCACTTCTCAATGTGTTCCACAATGTGAAGCGTTGGGGACCCCCAAGCGGCGGGGGTTATGTGTTCACTTAGCCCACCTGTGTCCCCGCTCTCAAGTGTTGGGGACCCCCCATGCGCCAAAGGTTACGTAGCCACCCAGCCCACTCATGGGCCACCTCTTACTTTGTCCTCCGCCCTCAAGTGTTGGGGACCCCCCAGGCGGCAAGGGTTATGTAGCTATCTTGCCCACTTGTGGGCCACCTCTGATTTTGCCTCCAGCTCCAAAGCTTTGGGACCCCCCAGGCGCCAAGGGTTATGTAGCCACCTAGCCCACTTGTGGGCCACCTCTGATTTTGTCGCCCGCTTTGAAAGGTGGGGAGCCCCCACGTGGCACGGGTTATGTACCGACCCATCCCACTTGTGGGCCACTTCTGATTCTGTCACGTGCTCGGAAGCGTAGCGGACCCCTCCTGCGGTAGGGGTTATGTAGCCACACGACCCTCTTATGGACCACCTCTAATTTTGTTCCCCGCTGTGAAGCGGTGGGGACCCCCCAGGTAGCGGGCGTCATGTAGCCACCCTGCCCACTTGTGGGCCAGGTGTGATTTTGTCCCCCGCTCTCAAGTGTTGGGGACCCCCCAGGCGGCAGGAGTTATGTAGCCACCGAGCAAACTCATGTGCCACCTCTGATTTTGTCCCCCACTTTGAAGTTTGGGGACCCCCTAGGCGGTGGGGGTTGTATGTCCACCCATCCCACTTGTAGGCCACTTCTGATTTTATCCCCCGCTCTCAAGTGTTCGGGACGCCCAAGGTGGCAGGGGTTATGTAGCCACGGTGGCCACACGTCCCACATGTGGACCATCTCTGATTTTGTCCCCCGCTTTGAAACATGGGGACGCCCGAGGTGGCAGGGGCTATGTAGCCACCCAGCCCACTTGTGGGCCAATTCTGACTTTGTCCCCCGCTCTGAAGCATCAGGGATCTCTGAAGGTGATAGGGGTTATGCAGCCACACAGCCCTCTTGTGGACCACCTCTGATTTTGTCCCCCGCTTTGAAGCGTTTGGGAACCCCAAGCCGGCAGGGGTTATGTAGGCACCCAGCCCATTTGTGGACCACCTCTAATTGCGTCCCCCGCTCTCAAGCATTGGGGACGCCCCAAGCGGCAATGGTTATGTAGCCCCCCAGCCCACTTGTGGACGACCTTTGATTTTGCCCCCTGCTCTGAATCTTCAGGACCCCCAGGTGGCAGGGTTATGTAGTGCCCCAGCCCACTTGTAGACCACCTCTGATTTTGTCGCCCGCTTTGAAACGTTGGAACCCCCAAAGCAGCAACGGTTATGTAGCCCACTTGTGGGCCACCTCTGATTTTGTCCTCCGCTCTCAAGCATTGGGGACCCCGCAGGCGACAGGGGTTATGTAGCCACGGTGCTCCTTTGTGGGCCACCTCTGAATTTGTCCCCCGCTTTGAAGGGTGGGTGACGCCCCCAAGTGGCAAGGGTTATGTAGCCACCCAGGCGATTTGTGGACCACTTCTGATTTTGTCTCCCACTCTCCAGCGTTGGGGACCCCCCGCGCGGCAAGGGTTATGTAGCCACCGTGCCCCTTTGGAGACCACCTCTGACTTTGTCCTCCGCTCTCAAGTGTTGGGGACCCCCCCGGCAGCAAGGGTTATGTAGCTATCTTGCCCACTTGTGGGCCACCTCTGATTTTGTTGCCCGCTTTGAAACGTTGGGACTCCCCACGTGGCACGGGTTATGTACCCACCTAGCCCACTTGTGGGCCACTTCTGATCTTGTCTCCCGCTCTGAAGCTTCAGGACCCCCCAGGCGGCAGGAGTTATGTACCCACCTAGCCCACTTGTGGGCCACTTCTGATTTTGTCGTGTGCTCCGAAGCGTTGGGGACCCCTCAAGCGGTAGGGGTTATGTGGCCACACAACCCTCTTGTGGACCACCTCTGATTTTTGTTGCTCGCTCTAAAGCGTTGTTGGATCCCTAGGACGGCAGCGGTTGTGTTGCCACCCAGACCATTTGTGGAGCACCTCTAATTTTGTTCCCATCTCTGAAGCGTTGGGGACCCCCCAGGTGGCAGGGGTTATGTAGCCACCCAGCCAACTTGTGGGCCACTTCTGATTTTGTCCCCCGCTGTGAAGCGTTGGGTACCCCTCAAGCAGCAGAGGTTATGTAGCCATCCTGCCCACTTGTGGGCCAGTTGTGATTTTGTCACCCGCTCTCAAGCGTTGGTGACCCCAAAGCGGCAGGGGTTATGTAGCCACCCACCCAACTTGTTGCCTACTTCTGATTTTGTCCCCCACTTTGAAGTTGGGGACCCCTAGGCGGCAGG
Source organism: Eutreptiella sp. 'Long Island Sound 2002' (assembly GCA_964036045.1). Lineage (NCBI taxonomy): Eukaryota > Euglenozoa > Euglenophyceae > Eutreptiales > Eutreptiaceae > Eutreptiella > Eutreptiella sp. 'Long Island Sound 2002'. The sequence continues at coordinate 13,642,857 of OZ038380.1, forward strand.
GGCTATGTAGCCACTTAGCCCATTGGTGGGCCATTTCACATTGTGTCACACACTGTGAAGTGTCGGGGACCCCGAGGCGGCAAGGGTTATGTAGCCACGCGGCCCACTCATGGGCCACCTCTGATTTTGTCCCCCACTCTCAAGTTATGGGGATCCCCCAGGCGGCAGCGGTTATGTAGTCACCTGTGGACCACGTTTGAATTTGTCGCCCACTTTGAAGCTTGGGGACCTCCGAGGCGGTGGGGGATATGTAGCCACCCGGCCCATGTGTGGGATAGTTCTGATTTTGTCTTCAACTCTCAAGCGTTGGGGACCCCCTAGGCGGCACGGTCGTGTAGCCACCCAACCCACTTGTGCACCACCTTTGATTTTATCCCCCACTTTGAAACATGGAGACCCCCTAGGTGGCAGGGGTTATGTAGCCACCTAGGCTACTTGTGGGCCACCTCTGATTTTGTCCGCCGCTCTCAAGTGTTGGTGCCCCCCTAGGCGGCACAGGTTATGTAGGCACCCTGCCCATTTGTGGGCCACGTCTGATTTTGTCCCCTTCTCTCAAGGGTTGGGGACCCCCCAGGCGGCAAGGGTTATGTAGCCACCCAGCCCACTTTTGGGCCACTTCTGATTTTATCGCCGCTCTGAAGCGTTGGGGACCCCCCTAGGGGCGAGGGTTATGTAGCCACCCAGCCCACTTGTGGGCCAGCTCCGAATTGGTCCCCCGCTCTCAAGCGTTCGGGACCCCCCAAGCGGTAGGGGTTATGTAGCCCCCTAGCCCACTTGTGGACCACCTCTGATTTTGTCCCCCGCTCTGAAGCTTCGGGACCCCCCAAGCGGAAGGGGTTATGTAGCCACCTGGTCCGCCTGATTTTGTCCCCCGCTCTGAAGCGTTGGGGACCCTCAATTGGGAGGGGTTAGGTAGCCACGCAGCCCTCTTGTGGAGCACCTCTGATCACCCCCCCCCATGGCGTCATGCCAACCCCCTCCCCCCTCGCGTAGCAACTCAACCAGAAAAGGGACGCACCACGTCGTCAAGCGCCCGGACCAAGCCGGGAGAAGGGGGCCAGCAAGGGGCCCTACGCACCTCCACCCAACACGGGACACCACCGTCAACCCAACAACAACTCGCTCCTATGTTGAGGTGGTCCGGGGAGTCGCGCAACGCAGTGGGCGGCCAGCGACGGTAAGAGGCCCACCCCACGTCACCCGCTACATCCTACTCCCCCGTGCACCCACGCATCCCCCACAACCCCCGTCCGCGCAGCAAAGGCATGAAGGAGAGGGTAGGGGGTTTGTGTTGCGCTCGCCAAAGGATGGACTGAGCGCGGGAACTTGGAGGAGAAAGGTTGTTATGTGCCCCCGTCGGGGAAACGACCCCGCAAGTGGCCATCCCAGGGCCCACCAGCCGCCGTTGGGGAGAGGTACCTCACCGCCGGCTTGGGATGGCCGCTTGGACGCACCTGGCCAAAGGCGAAGGCAGTTGCCTTCCTCTGTGTGGACTCGACGCAGAGAAGTGAAACAGGGCAAGTCCGGGGGCTCCGTTGGCACAACCGACCAAGGGAAAGGGAAGGGAAGGAGTGTGGTGAGGCCGATGGGCACGGTGGCCTACAGAGGGAAAGGCCAAGGGAAGGGAAAGGGGAGGGGAGAGGGAAGGTTAGGGCAAGGAGGAAGAGGAAGGTCAAAGGGTGGTGAGAAGCTGATGGGCACCACCGCCTATGGAGGGAAAGGGTCCAAGGGAAGGGCAGCGAATGGCGATCGGCCAGTAGGCGCCGCCAGCTGCAGACGAGATCATCACACCATGGCGTCATGCCAAAACCCCCCCCCCCCGCCGCTCTAAAGCGTTGGGGACCCCCAAGCGGCAGGGGTTATGTAGCGACTTAGCCCACTTGTGGGCCACCTCTGATTTTGTCCCCCGCTCTGAACCTTGGGGATCCCCCACGCGGAAGGGGTTATGTAGCCACCTCGACCACCTGTGGGCCGCTTGTGATTTTTGTCTTCCACTCTCAAGCGTTCGGGACCCCCAAGGCAGTAGGGCTTATGTACCCACTTAGCCCACTTGTGGGCCAATTCTGATTTTGTCCCCACTGTAGAGCGTTGGGGACCCCCAAGCGGCAGGTGTTATGTAGCCTCCCAGCCCACTTTTGGGCCACTTGCAATTTTTGTCCCTTGCTCTGAAGCGTTCAGGACCCCCAAGCGGCAGGGCTTATGTAGCCACACAACCCGCTTGTGGGCCTCTTCTTATTTTGTCTTCCGCTCTCAAGCCTTGGGGACACCCCAGGTGGCAGGGGTTATGTAGCCACCCAGCCCACTTGTGGACGACCTCTGATTTTGTCCCCCGCTCTCAAGGGTTGGGGACCCCCCAAGTGGCAGGGGTTATGTAGCCACCCCGCCACTTATGGGCCCGTTCTGATTTCGTCCCCTACTCTGAAGCGCTGGGGACCTGCAAGCGGCAGGGATTATGTAGCCACCCGGCCCCCTTGTGGGCCACCTCTGATTTTATCCCCCACCTTGGAGCATTGGCAACCCCTCAAGCAGCACGGGTTATGTAGCCAGCCGGCCCACTGGTGACCGTGTTCTGATTTTGTCCTCCGCTCTGAAGCGTTGGGGACCCCTAGGCGGCAGGGGTTATGTAGCCACCCGGCCCACTTATGGACCACGTCTCTTTTTGTCCCCAGCTCTAAAGCGTTGGGGACCCCCAAAGCGGCAGGGGCCATGTACCCACCCAACCCACTTGTGGACCACCTCTGATTCTTTCTTCGTCTCTGAAGCGGTGGAGGCCCCAAGGCGGCAAGGGTTATGCAGCCACCCGGCCCACTTGTGGGCCACTTCTCATCGTATCGCTGCTATGAAGTGTTGGGACCCCCAAGCGGCAAGTGTTAGGTAGCCACCCAGCCCACTTGCGGGCCACCTCTGATTTTGTTGTCCGCTCTCAAGCGTTGGGGACCCCCTAGGCGGCAAGGGATATGCAGCCACACAGCCCACTTGTGGGCCAATTGTGATTTTGTCACCCCCTCTCAAGCGTTGGGGACTTCTCAAGCGGCAGGGGCTCTGTAGCTGTGCCCCCAACTTATGGGCCGGTTCTGATTTTGTCCCCCGCTCTCAAGCGTTGGGGACCCCCAAGCGGCAGGGCTTATGTAGCCACCCAGCTCACTTGTGGGCCATTTCTGATTTTAAGCCCCACTCTAAAGTGTTGGAGACCCCCCAAGCGGCAGGGATTATGTAGTCATCCGGCCAATTTGTGGGCCACTTCTGATTTTGTCCCCCGCTCTAAGGCGTTGGGGACCCCAGGCGGCAGGGCTTATGTAGCAACCCAGGCTGCTTGTGGGCCACCTCTGATTTTGTCCCTCGCTCTAAAGCATTCGGGACTCCAGAAGCGGCACGGGTTTTGTAGCCACCCAGCCCACTTGTGGACCAGCTCTGACTTTGTCTTCCTCTCCGAAGCGGTGGAGGCCCCAAGGCGGCAGGGGTTATGTAGCCACCCAGCCCACTCGTGGGCCACCTCTGATTTTGTCACCCGCTCTCAAGCGTTGGGGACCCCCAAGCGGCAAGGGTTAAGTAGCCACCCAGCCCACTTGTGGGCCAGTTCTGATTTTGTCCTCCGCTCTAAAGCTTTGGGGACCCCAATCGGCAGTGGTTATGTAGCCACTCAGCCCACTTGTGGGCCACTTCTGATTTTGTCTTCCACTCTCAAGCGTTGGGGACCCCCAAGCGGCAGGGTTTATGTAGCCACGCAGCCCTCTTGTGGGCCACCTCTAATATTGTTCCCCGCTCTGAAGCGTTGGGGACCCCCCAAGCGGCAGTGGTTATGTAGCCACCCGGCTCACTTGTGGGCCGATTATGATTTTGTCCCCTGCTCTCAAGCGTTGGGGACCCCCAGGCGGCAGGGGTTATGTAGCCACCTAGCCCACTTGTGGACCACGTCTAATGCAGCGTAGTATTGCTTGGTTGTTTGTGAAACTCTACGCTTGATTTGATGAAGGAGCTTACTCATCATTTATGGGGAAAGATTCGCAGACACGTAGTAAGGTGTAGTGCATGTGGGGGACCATCTTGCACCCAACCCCCTCTACGAATGTTGAAGTGTGCAAAGATTTTGAATGCTTTCGGTGCCCTTGCATTTGCGATTGCACCCCTGCATTCCACCTTCATCGAGCAGATTGGTGGTATCAGTTGCCATCGGGCATGTCTCTTGACATTACATTGTGCCTTGTCTCGACGTGTTGTCAAGGGCATATTGCAAGTGCCATAAGATAGATTGTGGTTGCTGCGTGAAATGGCTGAAGCTACTCTGTACTTTAGTCGTTGCAAGTTGGCCTCCACCCCGCCAACCCCAACACTACATTAGGGGGTGGCTTGGATGTACACCGAACCCAAATCTGTGGACCCCGCTGACACATGCTTTTCTCGTGATGGCACACCTTACATAGCCTGCCACGAATGTAAGGTCATTCATTGTACCTTGCATGCGTCTATCTTGTGTCAATCGGAGATATGTGTTGGATCGTGCCAATTTTGGGTGGCCAACCTTGTTGTTGTTGCTGTTGCTTCTGCTCCTGTGACTACTTCTGTTGTTAACACCCGTCCTTGTGTGTGGATCTATCGCAATTGGTGTATGCGGTGCCTCCTCAATACCCCCAAAATGCGAATGGTCAACTTAGAAATGACCAAAAATCTTCCACCAAGCTGCAAGGGGAATTGAAAAAGGCTGTGTTTGGAATGTGCACCAATAATCTCATAGACGGAGGCAACTTGAGGCATGCAGACACCAAGGCCGACTTGATTTTCAAGCATTTCTTTTGTAACTACTTGTAAGTAGTTAGCACAGATGTTGGCCATGGCCCTGTCGGGGCTCTTTTCTTGAGCCTGATTTTGTTTCTCGTGCCCGATCCCAATTATATTTTGCTATGTTGGCCGAGTGCTAACTAATTGGTGTGCATGATGGGTTGGCTTGGGTGGGGCGCCACTAACACAAGTGGCCGGGGATCGACCCGCGGGCCTTGTGCCCTTGAACAAAAGTACCACCTACCATCAAAGTGTTGACTACCTTGTTTAAAAAGGCCGGTGGGGGGGTGGGGTAAAATTTATTAGAAACGAGGTAAAACTTAATAAGCAAAATTTTTTAGAAAATTTTTGACTAAGTTTTACCGAGTTTCTACTAACTTTTACCAACTGTTACTAAGTTTTACCAAATACCCGCTCTACCCCCCCCCCCCAGCACCACATTGAAAGCGTCTACCCCCGCTCCTTCTACAATCCAACCTCTTCAAGGTTCTCCAACCCTCCGTCACTCATGTACACAGGCTTTACGTGTGTGTGCATCATCCGTGGTGTAGGTGGGCAGCAACAACCATAGGACAAGGAATGCCGTGCAGCTTTTTTTTGGCTTTGGCATTCAGCATCCCCCTGCCAACGACCCACACTTGCACAGGCTCTGGGGTCTGCAACGGGACGGAGGTCATGTGGTGGCCCGAGGTCACCTTTTGTTTCCCAAACAAGACGTGCCTGGCCCGAGTGTCCGACAAGTTTAGGCTGGAGTGCCTCGCCTGCCTCTTCGGCCAGGACAATGTGATGGCCGGTGCCGCCTGCTTCGTCCCTCAGCCTCATGGTGTGTGCCGGGACCTGCGGGTGATGGGGAGTGCCTGGGCGTTAGACTCGTCGAGTGGTTTCTGACCAACGCGGCCCCGAGCCCTCAATTGTCATGTCTCGCTTGCATTCAGACATACGTGTCGGGCTGGTGCCGATCGGTGCCGGGGACCCAGGCGGCTGCTCTGGGGAATACGCAAGGGCCGAGGGGCAGTTCAACACGAGGCCGTACTACCGGCGACTGACAGTGCCGGACCGGTGGCTGGCGTGGCACGAGCAGCGGTGGGTCGTCACGGACACCAACGTCACGGCAGACAGCAACGTCAGCGTGTTGCACATGACCTCAAATGCACCCGTCAACGTGATTGACGGCCGGTGGACATACTACGCCATGCAGTACCGCTCAACAGGTGGCACTGACCTACGGAAGGCATCACCCCTGGGGCTTTGTTGGACCTGCTTGCGGGTGGGCAGCGGTCGCGGGGGTTGGGGTGGGGTGTGCTTTTGTCTGTGGAATTTCAGTTCAGTGTGCAAATGCCAGGGTCGAATGCCTGGGACAAGGCTACCCGTTTGTTCACGCGGCTCCTGACGAAGCAAACGCCAACGCAAAGGCAAAGGCAAGAGGAAAGCGGGGTTACAGTTCCGCTGTGGAAGTGGTGCCGCCTTTAGTTTGCTCAACCTTCCTCCATTTCTGTGCTCTGCTCTGGCATTGCGTGTGACGTGCACAAACCCTCCTAGAATTGCTTTGAAAGGAGGGAAAAAACCAAATAATAAAACGGTGCTTTCCATTTATGTCTCTGTGACAGTTTCTCTTGCGAGGGCCATTAGTGGCCGCTGAATCGGACGCCGCAAGTGATAAAAGGTAAGAAATGAGGTTGCACTTGAGTCCGGGGATCGCCAGGGCCCTCTAGCTACTTCCCCAGGTACCGCAGATGCTCCTCCGCCGCAGGAGTGGTCTTGTCACGTGAACTTGGCGTGCGTCAGGTGCGCTGTGAGCTGCGCCAGTCGACACATTCTGTTCCTAAGCTCAGTCAGGTACAGGCAGTCTGGACGTGGGGCGTGAGTTGGGGATACATGTCTGATACGTGTGTCGTGCTTCGCCTCACAAGTACTTACGAACCACAAGGTGCTTGGCTCGCTCGTCTCACTCCACAGGCATGCTGCCAGGGGACTGCTGGTTGCGCATTGCCCCCACAAACCTGGCAGTCTTGACAAAGCCAGCAGATGGCATGGGTGCCCGCTCCATGATATACATCCACAGCAACTCCCAGAATTTTCCGAGCCCGTCACCCGGTCCTCCTCCCTCGACAAACACAAGTAGTGCCAGTACAACTATTACAAGCACACCGACCTGCAGCCCCAGCGCAGAGGCTACTGCGACAAGCACGGCCAGCCTTAGTAGTAACCCCAGCTGGACTTCTACTACCAGCTCTGCAATCAGCCGCACCCCCAGCGTCACCCACAGCCGGACCATCGGTACTAGTTGCAGCAACACCCGCATCGGCACCGCCACCGTGAGTCTCAATGCAGAGAGCACGCTCACGCTCACACCCACACCCACGACCAGTCACAGTCCGACTTCTACGCTGACGCCATGCTACACCTGCAGTCGGACTAGCAGCGGCACCGTCAGCCACACCTTCAGCGTCACCCACAGCTGGACCATCGGTACTAGTTGCACCAGCACTCGCACCGGCACCGCCACTGTGAGTTTCAATGCAGAGAGCACGCTCACATCCACACCCACGACCAGTCACAGTCCGACTTCTACGCTGACGCCATGCTACACCTGCAGTCGGACTAGCAGCGGCACCGTCAGCCACATCCCCAGCGTCACCCACAGCCGGACCATCGGTACTAGTTGCACCAGCACTCGCACCGGCACCGCCACTGTGAGTTTCAATGCAGAGAGCACGCTCACACCCACACCCACGACCAGTCACAGTCCGACTTCCACGCTGACGCCATGCTACACCTGCAGTCGGACTAGCAGCGGCACCGTCAGCCACACCCCCAGCGTCACCCACAGCCGGACCATCACGCTCACACCCACACCCACGACCAGTCACAGTCCGACTTCCACGCTGACGCCATGCTACACCAGCAGTCGGACTAGCAGCGGCACCGTCAGCCACACCCCCAGCGTCACCCACAGCCGGACCATCGGTACTAGTTGCACCAGCACTCGCACCGGCACCGCCACCGTGAGTCTCAATGCAGAGAGCACGCTCACGCTCACACCCACACCCACGACCAGTCACAGTCCGACTTCTACGCTGACGCCATGCTACACCTGCAGTCGGACTAGCAGCGGCACCGTCAGCCACACCTTCAGCGTCACCCACAGCTGGACCATCGGTACTAGTTGCACCAGCACTCGCACCGGCACCGCCACTGTGAGTTTCAATGCAGAGAGCACGCTCACACCCACACCCACGACCAGTCACAGTCCGACTTCCACGCTGACGCCATGCTACACCAGCAGTCGGACTAGCAGCGGCACCGTCAGCCACACCCCCAGCGTCACCCACAGCCGGACCATCACGCTCACACCCACACCCACGACCAGTCACAGTCCGACTTCCACGCTGACGCCATGCTACACCAGCAGTCGGACTAGCAGCGGCACCGTCAGCCACACCCCCAGCGTCACCCACAGCCGGACCATCGGTACTAGTTGCAGCAACACCCGCATCGGCACCGCCACCGTGAGTCTCAATGCAGAGAGCACGCTCACGCTCACACCCACACCCACGACCAGTCACAGTCCGACTTCTACGCTGACGCCATGCTACACCTGCAGTCGGACTAGCAGCGGCACCGTCAGCCACACCTTCAGCGTCACCCACAGCTGGACCATCGGTACTAGTTGCACCAGCACTCGCACCGGCACCGCCACTGTGAGTTTCAATGCAGAGAGCACGCTCACATCCACACCCACGACCAGTCACAGTCCGACTTCTACGCTGACGCCATGCTACACCTGCAGTCGGACTAGCAGCGGCACCGTCAGCCACATCCCCAGCGTCACCCACAGCCGGACCATCGGTACTAGTTGCACCAGCACTCGCACCGGCACCGCCACTGTGAGTTTCAATGCAGAGAGCACGCTCACACCCACACCCACGACCAGTCACAGTCCGACTTCCACGCTGACGCCATGCTACACCTGCAGTCGGACTAGCAGCGGCACCGTCAGCCACACCCCCAGCGTCACCCACAGCTGGACCATCGGTACTAGTTGCACCAGCACTCGCACCGGCACCGCCACTGTGAGTTTCAATGCAGAGAGCACGCTCACACCCACACCCACGACCAGTCACAGTCCGACTTCCACGCTGACGCCATACTACACCTGCAGTCGGACTAGCAGCGGCACCATCAGCCACATCCCCAGCGTCACCCACAGCCGGACCATCGGTACTAGTTGCACCAGCACTCGCACCGGCACCGCCACTGTGAGTTTCAATGCAGAGAGCACGCTCACACCCACACCCACGACCAGTCACAGTCCGACTTCTACGCTGACGCCATGCTACACCTGCAGTCGGACTAGCAGCGGCACCGTCAGCCACACCCCCAGCGTCACCCACAGCTGGACCATCGGTACTAGTTGCACCAGCACTCGCACCGGCACCGCCACTGTGAGTTTCAATGCAGAGAGCACGCTCACACCCACACCCACGACCAGTCACAGTCCGACTTCTACGCTGACGCCATACTACACCTGCAGTCGGACTAGCAGCGGCACCGTCAGCCACACCCCCAGCGTCACCCACAGCTGGACCATCGGTACTAGTTGCACCAGCACTCGCACCGGCACCGCCACTGTGAGTTTCAATGCAGAGAGCACGCTCACACCCACACCCACGACCAGTCACAGTCCGACTTCTACGCTGACGCCATACTACACCTGCAGTCGGACTAGCAGCGGCACCGTCAGCCACACCCCCAGCGTCACTCACAGCCGGACCATCACGCTCACACCCACACCCACGACCAGTCACAGTCTGACTTCCACGCTGACGCCATACTACACCTGCAGTCGGACTAGCAGCGGCACCGTCAGCCACACCCCCAGCGTCACCCACAGCCGGACCATCGGTACTAGTTGCACCAGCACTCGCACCGGCACCGCCACTGTGAGTTTCAATGCAGAGAGCACGCTCACACCCACACCCACGACCAGTCACAGTCCGACTTCCACGCTGACGCCATGCTACACCAGCAGTCGGACTAGCAGCGGCACCGTCAGCCACACCCCCAGCGTCACCCACAGCTGGACCATCGGTACTAGTTGCACCAGCACTCGCACCGGCACCGCCACTGTGAGTTTCAATGCAGAGAGCACGCTCACACCCACACCCACGACCAGTCACAGTCCGACTTCCACGCTGACGCCATGCTACACCTGCAGTCGGACTAGCAGCGGCACCGTCAGCCACACCCCCAGCGTCACCCACAGCCGGACCATCACGCTCACACCCACACCCACGACCAGTCACAGTCCGACTTCTACGCTGACGCCATACTACACCTGCAGTCGGACTAGCAGCGGCACCGTCAGCCACACCCCCAGCGTCACCCACAGCTGGACCATCGGTACTAGTTGCACCAGCACTCGCACCGGCACCGCCACCGTGAGTCTCAATGCAGAGAGCACGCTCACACCCACACCCACGACCACTCACAGTCCGACTTCTACGCTGACGCCATGCTACACCTGCAGACGGACTAGCAGCGGCACCGTCAGCCACACCCCCAGCGTCACCCACAGCCGGACCATCGGTACTAGTTGCACCAACACTCGCACCGGCACCGCCACTGTGAGTCTCAATGCAGAGAGCACGCTCACACCCACACCCACGACCAGTCACAGTCCGACTTCCACGCTGACGGCATGCTACACCAGCAGTCGGACTAGCAGCGGCACCGTCAGCCACACCCCCAGCGTCACCCACAGCTGGACCATCGGTACTAGTTGCACCAGCACTCGCACCGGCACCGCCACTGTGAGTTTCAATGCAGAGAGCACGCTCACACCCACACCCACGACCAGTCACAGTCCGACTTCCACGCTGACGCCATGCTACACCAGCAGTCGGACTAGCAGCGGCACCGTCAGCCACACCCCCAGCGTCACCCACAGCCGGACCATCACGCTCACACCCACACCCACGACCAGTCACAGTCCGACTTCCACGCTGACGCCATGCTACACCAGCAGTCGGACTAGCAGCGGCACCGTCAGCCACACCCCCAGCGTCACCCACAGCCGGACCATCGGTACTAGTTGCACCAGCACTCGCACCGGCACCGCCATTGTGAGTTTCAATGCAGAGAGCACGCTCACACCCACACCCACGACCAGTCACAGTCCGACTTCTACGCTGACGCCATGCTACACCAGCAGTCGGACTAGCAGCGGCACCGTCAGCCACACCCCCAGCGTCACCCACAGCCGGACCATCGGTACTAGTTGCACCAGCACTCGCACCGGCACCGCCATTGTGAGTCTCAATGCAGAGAGCACGCTCACACCCACACCCACGACCAGTCACAGTCCGACTTCCACGCTGACTCTGGTATGCAACGGCTAACTCAGTACCATCAGTAGTAGCATTACGTCGACCCATCTACTCTCACACACTACTAGTCTTACCGCTACTCAACCGTTGATCCCAACGCCCAGCACCTCTTCCACGCCGAACTCTTCCATCAGCCCTTTTTTCAGGCTCACCCTCCCTTCCACGCCGGCTGTGACCCCAACCCTCAGCCCTACTTTGAGCTCCACCCGCTCCCGGCCCACACTGAGCGTAACCGTCACGCCCAGCGCAAACCCACAACCCTCCCCTACGCACAGCTCTACTTCTACATCGACGTCTATGATCACCTCAACTCCCACTATGAGCCAAACCTCCAACGCACAGGACATCAACACCATCCCCCACTTGCTCTTTGGCCTCAGCCCACTTACTGCATCGAAATCGCATCCCGCTGACCTAATATCCAGCCCTTATGACAACTACACAATTCTAAATATCACCACCACAGCGCCATGGATCGTCAGGTGCTTTCCTTCCATCCCCTTCCACCCCGAGGAATCTCTTCCCGAATTCGGAACTCTTCATCTCTCTCTCTCTCTCTCTCTCTCTCTCTCTCTCCCCGTCTGCCTGTCTGTCTGTCTGTCTGTCTGTCTGGCTATCTGTCTGTCTGTCTCTTTGTCTGTCTGTCTGTCTCTATATGGACGTGGATGGGTGTGTGTGTGTGTGTGTGTGTGTGTGTGTGTGCTTATTCTGTGATGTGTACCTGTGAATGGCTATCTGAGAATCATGAGTGAAATGACATGGCTTTCTAATCGTCCCATGTGTATCTATGCCGGTGGTAGTGGTGGTGGTGGTGGTGGTGGTGGTGGTGGTGGTGGTGGTGGTGGTGGAGCAGGAGTTTCGAGAGCCTCCGGGGCCAGGAGTTTCGAGAGCCTCTGGGGCCAGAGGTCGTAAGGGGCGAGGTGCGGTTGTGGGGAGCGTCGACGGGAACGATGAGCGGGTGTCGGAGGAGTCGACATGCTCAGACGAGGGGTCCCTCTTGGAGCCCCCCCCCCCTCCCCTCTGAGACGTCCGCAGAGGCGGGCACCGACTTCTAGGGTTGGGAGGGCAAATGTGCGCCCAAGTTCGAAGGCGTCTGCCAGCGGCAGGGGGGTGGGCAGGGTACCGAAACGTGACGACAAACTTGTCACTTCGGAAGCCACCACTACCCCCGATGGGGGAGATTCTTCTGCTGAGGAGGGCGCCAGAGGGAGGGCTTCTGAGGCTCCCGCTTCTGGGCCAAGGAGGGCACCAGGTGGCAATGAGGCCATCTGCATGTCCTCGGCCTCAGAACCTCGGAACGAGGGGGAGGGGGGGGTGCGGGGGGTGGAGGGGGGGAGCGCTTCGTTATTGGAGCAAGGCCACACCAGGGCGTCGGGGGGTCCAAACCCCCACCGGTGCGGGGTACCCCAGGGAAGGGGAGACGGCCTCATGTGGCTCCTGCCGGGAGTATGCGTCGGCCGAGGACGACGCGTGCGCCGGTGGGAGTGGCAGCTGGGGGGGAGGGAGGAGGACGTGCCGGCAGGGGCGTTGTTTGTCGCGTCCAGAGTGCGTCAGGGGCGGGGCTTCCGGGTGGAGGGGAAGGCCCGAAGCGACCCAGGGTGGCCGGCACTGGTTCGGTGCCTGGCGGAGCTGGCGCGGGTGGCGATGTGGCTGGCTCCAAGGACCAGAGTCGACCTCCTGCGGCTCCTGGGTAGATGCACTGTTCTGGCGGAAAGGGTCTTCGCGGCGGCGGAGGACTGGGGGAGGGGGAGATAATTACTCGTTTTTTGGGGGGTCTTAGGGGACATGACCGAGGACGCTTTTGAGTCTTTGGCCCACCTGGGGACCTCCCCCAGACCTAAGAAGGCGTCGATTTCAGAAGAGATATTGCGTAAAGGGTTGGGGGTGGTGGGTAACTGTCCCATCCCAAGGGACCTCTGAGATGAACTCGTCCCGGCGGGCCTGCCGGAGCGTTTGCGTGGGGTGCGGCTGCCCGAGGGCAAGGGATACCCGAGCCCGGAGACAGAGGTGATGTTGGAGGTATTGAAGGGACAGGGGGTGTTTGCTGAGGTCCAGGTCCAGCAAGGTGAGCAGAAGGGTTCCAATTGTGCCCCCTTTGTTATCCCCAAAAACGACATCAAGGCATCGATTATTTTGGATTGCACCCCGGGGAACGCAGCGGACCCTGAGCCGCCCCCATTTCATTTTAGCGTCCTGGACGGCTTTGGGGGAGTGGTTGCAGGTCTATGGGGGGGGTGGATCTGTGCATGACACATGTCGATTTGTCTAACGCTTTTTGGAGTTTCTTGCTCCCTGCTGGGTCGGAGGGGATGTTTAGGTTTAGATTTGGGGGGAAGTTGTGGGATATGAAGAGGTTGCCTTTGTGCTTGTGTTGCCGGCATGGGAAACAAAAGTACCACCTATCATGCCCCCCCCCCCCCCTTCAAAGAACTTTCCCCAAAATACATGCCTGGAAGTGATTAGCGTGATAAGGCGGTCATTTTATGCCATATATGTTGGGGTCCGGAGCCTCCTCCCCCCTCTTCCTGGCTGCCCTCAGACCCCCCAGACCCCCAGACCCCCCCCCCCCCCCGAAAGTGGTCCGAATGTGGGAAGGAGTTGGCGTATGGCCCGATGCTACGCCCCCCCGTGCCTGGCGTTACATTGTGCTGTATTCCTTTGCAGATTAGATACGCTGGAGGTCCAAGGCGGTGGAAATCTGCGCATCAAGGGCACTTGCCTGTACTCTGTCACGCAGGCGGTGTGTGTGCAGGCGCCCGCCGTGTTCCCAGTATCCGTGAGCTTCGATTTGATGCTGCAAGTGACGGTTGAGTTTGCAGATACGGCAACGCCTGGGCTGTCCATAGGTGTGTCTCGGGATGGAGCATAGGTTCGCGGAGCTTGGTATTATCTCTCTATAGGCCAAAATGTGCTTGGGGCTGGAAGGGACAGAGTCAAGGTTTGTGTGTGTGTGTGTGTGTGTGTGTGTGTGTGTGTGTGTGTGTGTGTGTGTGTGTGTGTGTGTGTGTGTGTGTGTGTGTGTTTTAGAAAAGCGCTTCGTTGTTTTATGGTGTTGTGCTTACACCCTTTCTATGACTGTGTGATCTACCTAACGAGTTCACTGTTCAACAGGGACCTCTGATGTCCGTTCATTGCTTGCATTGCACGACATCGGGTGTGCGTTTCCATGTGTGTGTGTCTGTGTCTGTGCCGTACCTGCGTCTGCATCCATGAGTGAGAGCCTGTGTACGAATGTATCCATATCTCTCTGGGACATCCAGAAGGTGCCAACATGGAGCAAATTCGCATTTCGGCAGGGTTTTCTCAACTTTTGGTCTAATGCACCAAAATGTCGTTACCTCGGGGTATGTATATGCTTTTTGAAATCTGTGCGAAAAGGCCTTTTCAGAAATGTATGGGTTTGGGGGGGGGGGGGTACGTGGTCACAATTTTGAGCACGGAGCTGTAAACAGGACGACGTAGTGCAGGAACTGGGTCTTGCAAATTTCGCGACGCGACCCACGGTATGGCACAAAATATCTTGTTTGATGCCCCCGTTTTCTGGTGTACTTCTGGCGACCTGCATGTTTCACATTTTGCTCCAAATCCATGTCGATGCAGGTTGCCAGAAATTCATGCTGAGCAGCCTTGTTGGGGTGCACTTTACGATCCCAAAACTGGGTTGCAAAAGCAGCGGCCTCTGCGGTGGACAGAATCTGGTGTTCCTCGTGGGTGCATGCAGGTTGCTGTGAACCGACTACACGAGGCTTCTGGGCTGGCTTGGCAGGACGCCGAGTCACACGCACCCACTCTGCACCCCCAGAGCGAGCCCTTTTGCGCACCAAAGGTTTCTGTGGTGCATCTGGGGAAGCAACAGCACGTGGTGTGAATTTGTAAACAGAGATGGTAGCTGCCTGTTGACAAAACGAGGCAGCAGGCAGCACACATGCCATCCAAAACGGACGAAAATCTCAAACATGTCGTCAGTACAGCATGCAGACCCAGGGAGTTCCAAATAGCCCTTTTGAAGGGCTTTCCGAATATACCCGACATACCCCCCCCTTTGGGACACTCAGTGGGCACAAATGAGGCAACAAAGGCACCCACCCCTGAAAACGCTCCGTGTTGGCACCAAACGCGGTGTCCCAGAGAGATATGTGCATTGGTGTGTGTGTGTGTGTGTGTGTGTGTGTGTGTGTGTGGGTGGGTGGGTGGGTGTGCGTGTGTGTGTGTGTGTGTGTGTGTGTGATGTCAAGTCGGGCTATGCCGTAACGATAGCATGTGGGTATCTGGTATGCTCTCTCCCTGTCGACATTTTTTTGTGGCTCTTAATGGAGGTGTCTCTGTGTTGTGGGCACAGGAGCGCATGTTGAGGTGAAGTGCTGAACTTACACAGTCCAGCGGGCACAACAGAGAGGGTTTGAAGCATTTTCTTGCTTCCTTGAATATAGACCTCTTGTGATGCCTCACGCTAGGCATCACACGCAAGACTCATGGGGGAGCAGATGATTGCACACAGGGGGGACATCTAGAACACTTCCATGCCCTTGAAGAATTCACCTGAGACCCAGAGGGCAGAGCAAAGGAAGCAATTATATCAGACGTGGCCCGAATCTTGGCAAAGTCGCTACATAACCCTTGCCGTCTCCTTCTCCAGGGGTCCCCATTGCTTAGCATGGGAAGTGGCCCAATCTGGGCAAAATGGCTACATAACCGTTGCCTTCTCGGGGTGCTCTGCACGGGGTGAAATCAGACATGGCCCTCATATGGGCAAAATGGCTACATAACACCTGCCTTCTCGAGGGTCCCCAATGCTCTGCACGGGGAGAAAATCAGGAGTGGCCCAAATTTGGGCAAAAAGGCTACATAGCCCCTGCGTTTTCGCGGGTCTCCAGTGCTCAGCATGGGGAGAAAATCAGAATTGGCCCAAAAGTGGGCAGTGGCTACATCTTCCCTGGCATCTCGGGGGTTCCCAAAGCTTAGCAGGGCGAGAAAATCAGAAGTGGCCCAAATCTGGGCAAAATGGCTACATAATCTCTAGGCCAGCCGTTTGAAGCTGGCTAAACTAGCATTCTGGTTTTTGGATTTAACATAGCCAGCTTCCAACTGCCAACCTAGGGTCCCTGCCTTCTCAGGGGGCCCAGTGCTAAGCACAGAGAGAAAATCAGAGGTGGCCCAAATCTGGGCAACATGGCTACAGAACCCCACGTTTGGCAGATTTTCTCGGTTCGCCCCAGGCGCAGCAATAGCTGCAGCTCTCTTGCAAAGGCTTGCTCAATGGTGTAGGGCATGTGGTGCAATTCTGCAGATTGCCAGCTCGCGATTTCTGTGGCCCAGAAAAAAATTGTACCTGCACTTGGAAAGATGGTCTACCCCTCCACACAAATGTGGCAATCACTGCAATTACCCCTCCTCCCCCTTCTTTTAGACAGCCATGCAAGGCCCAGTCACACAGGCTGCCCCAGGCCGTGGCCCCAGCATCACTACCTTCTGCTCTATCTCTGTTTCGCAGGGCGGATGATCGTGTCCCAAGGCCCAAACACCGTCAGTGGTGCGTTCTCGTGCCTCTTGCTGCCAGCCTCAAGCATCACGGGCACAGCCGCTGGCACCTATTCCAGCGCAGGCCGAACTCTGCACGTCCTGAACCGCAACCGGAACTACTACTTCGGCAGCAATTTGCCCTCCCGCTTGGGGGGCTACGCTTTGGGCCTCAGCTACCGTGTGGAGGTGTACACCCCGGCAGCGAACAGAAGAGCCGGAGAGCGCTACAACACCCAACAGAGTGCAATTGTGGCGGCGGCGTTTGGAGTGTCTTCTACGGACTCCGAGGTCTGACGCGTTGCTGACCTGCTCACCCCTCAATGCCGATGCCCCTGCGCTGCCCCTACGTTGTGCGCATCTGGTTTGTCGCATGCGTGGCCGCAACGGTTGCTTTGCACACTGCTACTCAATGGTTTTCGAGGTGTAGACCTGGATTTCCAACGCAAATCACTCTGCAGGATCCTACATGACATTTGGTCGTGACCCCAGGTACTGGAAGCCAAGAGCCCCTGCCTTTGTCCCATCAGGCACAAGCACACTGCAGGTTGGCCGCAACAGTGCTGGCCACGGGGGGGGGGCAGTGTACACTTGTGACTGATTACCATGTATAGTAGAATGCAGCGGCTGGTGCCAGCCGTGACAAAACACGCCGGACCATGAGGTGCCAATGAACTGGTGTGGCAACCATCCCAGCTTGGGGGGCTGAGGGGACCCCTGAAAACCTCATGATTTGGCCAAGAGCAGCTCCCACGGTTTTGGTTCTGATGTTGCCAAACCCTTTACGACGATAGAACAAGAACCGATGGGCAGTAGAGACCCACTTCTGAATCAACTAATGACGCATTCAGTCGCCCCCCCTCTCCCTGTGGGTTTGCAACTCAGGGTATTGTTGGCGGCAACAGCCGCATCCTTGGTACCTGTTTGAGGCGCAAGGTTGCTCTAGCAGTGTTGCTTCCTCAAACGGTCACCTGCACCAATGCTCAACAACCCTCAGCAACCTTCAACAACCGTCACCAACGTTCACCAACTCTCAACCCAAGCCAACCCACTCCGGGTCCATGGTAAACTTAGTAAAAAGGATTTTTTTCGAAAAAAAAAATTTACTAAGTTTCAAAACTAAATAAAAACTTGTTACCAAGTTTTTCGTTTGTGGGTGGGTTTTTTACTAAGTGATTTACTTAGCGAAAAAAATTGGTGTCCTTCTGAGTATTTTACCTGGTAAAAAAGTTTTTCTACTACGTACTTTACTTGGTAAAAAGAAAAGTTCTTTTTCTACTAAGTAAACTACTTACTAGAAAAAAAAAACTTTTACTAACGAAACAGCTTACTAATTTTTTTTTCTACTGAGCAAAAAACTTAGTAAAAAAAGCGCCCATTTGTGGGCCTATTCTGATTTTCTTCCCCGCTCACAAGCATTGGGGACCCCCTGGACGGCAGGGGTTATGTAGCCAATCTGCCCATTTGTGGGCAACTGTTGATTTTGTCCCCAGCTCTGAAGCGCTGGGGACCCCTAGACGGCAGGGGTTATATAGCCAATCCGCCCACTTGTGGGCCACTGCTGACTTTGTCCCCCACTGTGAAGCACTAATGTTGGTTGTGGCCCTGCCGGGGTCTCTTTTTTTATTACTTCCGGTTTTGTTCCTATTGCCACTGCACTGATGTTGGCCATGGCCCTGTTAGGACTCTTTTCTTGTGCCTGATTTTGTTTCTAGTGCCCAATCCCAATATATTATGTCACATTGGCCGAGTGCCAACAAGTTGGTGTGCATGATGGTTTGGCCCAGGTGGGGCGCCACTCACCCCCCTGAAACAAAAGTACCACCTGCCATCGAAGTGTCGAGATCCTTAGTAAAAATGGGGGGTGGTATGGTACAACTTACCAGAAACAAGGTAAAACTTAGTAAACAACATTTTTCTTAAAATTTTTCAAAAAAAATTTTACTAAGGTTTCTACTAAGTTTTACCACATTTTACTAAGTTTTACCTCATCTGGTACTAAGTCTTACCAAATACCTGCCCTCTCCACCATCTAACCTAGCCCGCTTTCGGGCAGTTAGACTTGATGTCGGTGTTGTGCCTTAAACAGAGATGCCACTGGTACGTGTGTTACTCAGCAGACCAACATGCCTGTGAACGAGCAAGACCTGTTCTTCTATTTGATTTGCCATTGGCTGTCGACCAACCTTTTACTGGTGAACCAGCCATTTCCTCCAGGCAGTCTTGTGTTGGCTCTTCGGACTGACTGCTCATAACAGAGCATCCCGCATCTTTTGGTCCCTGCCCCACAGCCGTCTCACCACTTGGCACTTTGGTACCAGTGTAGCCTTTAATTGGGATGCCAGTGGTGCTTTGTTGGCCACCATTTGCATTCACTATGGCATGAGGGTTTTGTCGCGGTGGCTTTTGGTAACCACGTTGACAAAACGGTTTGGAAGGTTTCTTGTGGTTCTTGTGGTGCAGGTAGGCACTGGTACAAAGAGCATCGAGACACTAGGTGAAGGTTGTTGCATCTGGTATGTTTCTTCTTGATGAACTTACGCCACACGCCACGAGCCATAGCGCAAAAGTACAATATGCACTGTTCCGCAGGCCCCCCGGGGTGCAGGTTCCCAAGAGATGAGGGGTGAAACGCTTGCGGCATGTTGAGGGACGCTTAAGGGTGTTGATGGTCTGTCTTTTCCCTTGCGCCCCCCAAATTTGTTTGGCCCATGCTTCTTCTTGGTTGTGAGCCACAACAAATTTCGTGGCTCCAAATGTGTTCCTAGAACATGTTTGCGACTCCGCAGGTAATTGTTGCTGATGTTGCATGCCATGATGGCCTTCTCTGCCTCTGCATAGTGTTCCACCCTGTGTGACCTAGGGCTATTGGACCCCTTCCGAAGGACTGAGATTCATTGGGCCCGACAGCCCAACAACAGGCGTAACCTTCCGGCTGCTGGTGCGAGCCCAGATCGCCGCCACTGGGGCACAACACAGCGCCGTCGCTGCCGGGCAGTGGTACATCATTAACGCCGGCCCTGACTTGAGTTCTGCTGACGTGGCAGTGGATCCTGTTGCCACCCGCACGGGCGACATTGTTGTGCTCCAGGTCACGGGGTGGCGGCACTCCGCTGGTCTGGCAGTGGCATTGTGGCAGTTTGCCCTCGGCAATGGCACACGCTCGACTGCGTTGCACCCGGAGGCCAGGAGGCTGGCACCGTATGTACCCTGGACAGAGACGCTGCCGGTGACAGTGGTGGCTACAGACGAGTTCGGGTTCACTGCAAGTCTGCCGTTCCCCGCGCAGGTCCATTTGTTCTTCTGAGGGCACATGCCACTATGCCACACGACACCGCACCACACCACACTACGCCACACAGGTGTAGCGCAGGCGCTGTCCCTCGTCTGCCTATCAATGCGGGGGCTGCGGGCGTCAAGGACCAGGCACATCAGGTAGGGTGGGCATTACTCCCCCCCAGAGCTTGAGACCATAGGGGTCTGTAACTCCGTGCTGCCGGGGGGGGGGGGGTTGCGATTAGGGAGGGCCCAATCCAATTGTGTGAAAAATTGTGGGAAAATTGCAGAAAAATTGCGAATAATTGCGGTGCCACAACCAAACCTCCCGAAGCCTCAAGGAGCAACACTTCTGCACAGGTGGTCCTAAAACCCGTTCAAAACGGCCGAACATTGGGAAACAGTTGATACACTCTGTGTGTCTGGCTTGACTTCCTCATATGAAAGAGCCTTCTGGTGCCAAAGACCCTCACGATATGTCCAACAAACGCCCCCAAAAGCTTCTTTCCACAACAGCTGTGCGCAACAGCAAAAGGGCACCAACAAGCATGCGAAGTGAACAAGCCCAAAGCAATTTTCAAAAAATTGCAAAAGTTGCAAAATCGCGGAAAATTGCGAGCTACAATCCCCCCCCCCCCCCTTGTGCCATACTCACTTGTTTTTGGCCGTGCAGCCAATGTTGTGGAGATAAACCGGGGAATCATACCGCAGGATGATGCACCGGCTCTCGCTTGCGTGGGAATAGCGTCCAATGAAATTGTGGGCTTTCCCGCCGAAAACCAGGGAGTTGTGATGGAAGAAGATACATGGCGGGTCTATGTGCGGAGACAACGGCAGCGCTTTTCACCGGACGTCACAACCATCACCCCGCTATACGTACAATTGGCATGCTCTGCTGCCTGGGCTGGACGGAATGAACCGGCGGTACCCTCAGCGGCGGTTCATTCCGTGCCTGGGGGCAGTGGGCAGCAGTACTCTTTTTGTGCAATGCCTCACTGCCCGTGGGCAGTGGGTAGTGGAACTCCTCTTGTGCACTACCTCACTCCATGCAGGCTATGGGTGTTGGCACTCCTTCAGTACATTACCTCACTACCTTGGGGCAATAGGCAGTAGAATTCCTTTTGGTTCACTTCCTCGTTGTGGGGGAGCAATGGGCAGTGGATCTTCCTCATTGCACTGCCACTACTACTGAAGAGACGTGGGCGGTGCACCAAAGTAGTGGGGACTGGGACTCCTTCAATGCACTGCCACACTAGTGGGAGGCAGCGGACAGTGGGACTCTTGCACAGCATTGCCACTCTACTAGGGAGCAAACAGGCAGTGGGACTATAGCGATGCATTGCGACATTGCTGGGAAGCAACGGGTGGTGGGACTCCTTTGGTGCACTGCCACACTGCCACACTGTTAGGGAGTAGTGGGAATCCTTCACTGCACTGCCACACTACGAGGGAGCAGTGGGTAGTGGGTCTACTTTAGCACACAACTAAACTGCTGCGGAGCAGTGGGCAGTGGGACTCCTTTTGTACTGCGCCACACTGCTAGAGAGCAGTGGGCAGTGGATCTCCTTCTGTTCATGGCCTCAGTGCCGGGGAGCGATGGGCGGGGGATGGTAGCCCTGAGGTGCAACGGCACCATGGGCCGGAGGGACGGAGTGTCCCGCCGTGCCTCTGGTTGCAACTTGCGGGGTGCCAATGGGGGACAATATCCCTCAAAAAGAGCGGGATCACGGGCCGTGGAGACGGAATGTCCCGCCGTGCAGGTGGTCGCAGCTTTCGGGGAGCCCTCGGTGGACCTCTTTCAATTCACTGCTGCACTACTAGGGAGCAGTGGGTAGTGGGACTCTTGGAGTGCACCACCACACTGCTAGTGAGCAGTGGGCATGGGAATCCTTCCGTACACCGCCACACTGCTGGGGGCAGTGGGCAATGGACCTCCTTCAGTACACTGCCACACTGCCTATGCGCAGTGGGCAATGGAACTCCTTTTGTACACCGCCTCACCGCTTGTGGGCATTGGGCATTGGCACTCCTTTGGCACGCTGCCTCACTGCCTTGGGGTAGTGCCAAGTGGAACTCCTTCTTTTCACTTCCTCACTGTGGGGGAGCAGTAGGCACTGGGACTACTTTTGCGTACTACCACACTGTTGGGGCGCAGCGGGGTGAGGCTCCTTCAATGAAGTGCCACACTACTGGGGAGCAACGGGTAGTGGGATTGCTTTAGCGCACCGCCACACTGCTGGGGAGCAGCGGGCAGTGGAACTTCTTCGGTGCACAACCAAATTCCTTCGGAGCAGTGGGCAATGGGACTCCCTCAGTGCACCGCCACATTGTTGGGGAGCAGCAATGGGACACCTTCAGTGCACTGCCACATTGCTGGGAAGGAGCGGGCAAGTGTACTCCTTCGCTGCACTGCCCTGCTGCAAGGCGGTAGTGGGTAGTGTGACGCCTTCACTGCACCGCCACACTGCTAGGGAGCAGCGGGCAGTGGGACTCCTTCTATGCACTGCGATACTGCTGGAGAGCAGTGGGCCGTGGGATTCTCTAGTTTTTCTAGAAGCTAGAGTTTGAGGTATAGGGTTTAGGGCATCTCCTGTGTTGTTTGTTTTTCAGTGTATGTTCTATTTGTGTTAAGCGCATGGATCGCACTATGTCCCAGGAACAGCACATTAATGTTGGACTGGTCAGCCCTTCAGTACCCACCCCTCCAGAGTGCCCTTCCACTATGTCGCACTGCTCCACCAGCGGGTGGCAGCACATTTGGCTTGCCCAAGTGCTGATGAATTCAGCATGCGACGACAATTTGGACAAGAACCGCAGATCTGCAGCAAAGCAACCTGGTTGTTTATGCGGAGTACTGGGTCGAACAAGATCAACTCTTGCGAGCCGCCGAGAGTGATGGACAGCCCGCCCGAGTATCCGAATGTCCACCTCCACCTACGAATGGCGAGTAGCCGGACGATGGAGTGGGTTGGGGATATGCATGGCGAGCAGCCCCGCTGCCCTGATCCGGGGCTTACCGGGATCCGGCCGGGATCCGGGCGGGCCGGCATCATGGAGTGTGGGAAACAGCCCAACAAACACTGTATCTATTGGGGACGAGGGCCGGGATGCAGTGGTGGAATCTGCTGACCAAAGACAACCGATCACCCAGCTTGGGAGGTAGCCGCAGTCCGAAGCGATGATCTTTAGGGAGCAACCAATGTGGTCTGATTTGGATGGCTGGTATGGGGCCAATGTCCCGGTGTTGGAAATGGACATCTTCATCGTAATCCTGCCGGACGGGACGTTGAAGGAGGTGGCATGACATATCCTTCAAGGTTTGGGGGTGTCCTCATATCTGCGAGCCATTGGGTTGACCCACACACCTTCTGGTTGACCAATGGAATGTGTCCGTTACAATCCAAGGAGATCCCGTCCCTTCCCAGTGGGCTCCGCTTGGCAGTCATTCCATGAGTCCATGGGGGTATGGAGGCCACTGCGGGAGGCAATGGGGGTTCCCACGTACCGGCGGAACCACGTGTGCCTTTTGCGAAGTACATGATGGGCGACACTCACACCCAGTGGCAACAAGCAGTTGACACTAGGGAGTTGTTGTGGACCAAGATAGATGTACGGTCGAGGATTGATGCGTTTGGGGACAACAAGGGGCAGTGGCTCAACCAGTTCATGTCGCATCATGGAATTGACGTCCACTACATAGGTCAATTGGTGGAACTGATCGCGTGCTACATGCTATTCTAGAAGTGTGACCTCCCCATGACATCTGGTAAGTTTGTTATTTCTATGGCACCGGCACCAGCCAATATCTCCCCGGAATTTCAGGCCCTCATGGCGAAGTTGGAAGCTCAAGACAAACGCATGCAGGAACTCACGACGCAACTGCAAGCCTCCTCTATGGACAGTGTTAAACCTTCTTACAAACCTTCAGCACTAACGTGGGCAGCTGTCGCAACTTTGGTGGAACGCGGAAAAATGCCCCGATGGCCCTGGAGGCATTGCGCTTGATCTACATCACCATGAGGGATGAGGCACTGCCGGATGGTACAGCGATCCGTACGAAGGAGTGGAAGGAGTCGGACGCAAAGGAGTGGTGCCAAATTTCCCAACAGCAAGCTGCCAACTCGCCAGTGTTGAGCGCCATGGACGTTGATGGAAACGAGCACCCGGCCCGCATGGGCCTGACGTTCCTCTGGCCTCATTCACTCGGCTTCCCACGTTTATGCATCGTTGTACAAAGGAGATGGCAGCCTGGATGGGCCCATGGGTGACATTGCGGATGATTTTGGCGGGACTAGTGTGGCGGATCCCATGGGACATGTGATGAGGACATCTTTTGTGTCAGTTTCGGTGTGTATTGCTTCTTGTGCTCCGTTGCCACTTCTCAAACCTTCAGTGCACTACCACATTGCCGGAAAGCAGCGGGTAGTGAGACTCCTTCAGTGCACAGCCACGCTGCTGGGGAGCACTAGGCAATGGGACTCCTTCAGTTCACTGCCGCAGTGCTGGGAGCAGTGCGCAATGGGACTCCTTGAGTGCACTGGACTACTTTACTACAATGCCACAATGTTGGGAAGGAGCGGGCAAGTGTACTCCTTTGCTGCACTGCCCCGCTGCAAGGTGGTAGCGGGTAGTGTGACGCCTTCAGTGCACTGCCACACTGCCATGGAGCCGCAGGCAGTGGGACTCCTTCTATGCACTGCCACACTGAAGGGGAATAGTGGGTCGTGGGATTCCTTCAGTGCACTACCACACTACTGGGAAGGAGTAGGCATTGGGTCTCCTTTGGAGCACCGCCACACTGTTGGGAAGTAGTGGGCAGTGAGACTCTTGTAGTGCATTGCCAGAGTGCCGGGGCAGCGGGTAGCAGGACTCCTTTAGCACACTGCAACACTGCTAGAGAGCAATGGGTAGTGGGGCTCCTTCACAGCATTGCCACACTGCTGGGGAGCATCGCAATGGGCAATGGGACTCCTTCAGTGCACTGCCACATTGCTGGGAAGGAGTAGGCAGTGGGACTCCTTCAATGCGTTGACCCACTGCAAGGCAGTAGTCGGTAACGGGACGCCTTCAGTGCACCACCACACTGCTAGAGAGCAGCGGGCAGTGGGACTCCTTCAACACACTGCGAGACTGCTGGGGAGCAGTGGGTAGTGGGGCATTTTCACTACATTGTGACATTGCTAGGAGCAGTGGGCAGTGGGACTCCTTCAGTGCAGCCACGTTGCTGGGAAGGAGTGGGCACTGGGCACCCAATGCGCTGCCCCACTGCAGGGTAGGGTAGTAGTGGGTGATGGGACGCCTTCAGTGCACCACCACACTACTAGGGAGCACTGGGAGCGGCATGGGACTCCTGGAGCCCTGCTCCAAACCTAGCCGCCATGCCGCCGTAGAAGCCCCACAGCGGAGGGCCTCCACGCCGTCGGCCGGCACACCTGTGCGAATGGGCGGGCGGGTGGGAACAAGAGGGGGGGCTGCAGGGGGAGTTGGGGGGGGGGGGGCTGCTTGGGCATGGGGGAAGCTGTGTGTGGTGGGGGTAGGGGAGGCTGCTAGGGCCAGCGCCCCTCAGGGCTGTGGTGCGGGGACTTTGTGGGCGGGGCGGGTGTGTGTGGGAAGGAGAAGGAGAGGCTTTGCCAGCCCTCTTCTCCAGGGGTCGCTGGCTGGTTCCTGGGGCCCATAGTGGTACTAGGGGGTTGTGTGATCCTTGGTGATGGTGCTTAGCTCTGGAGCACGCGTACACCCGACACTGTTAGTACACCACCCCAGGGAGTGGCGCCCAGGCCTCGTCGAGTGGGCTTCGCACCAGCACCCAGCCCATAGAGCTGGGGAGTGCTCAGGGTGTGGTGTGGTGTGGTGTGGTGGGACTAGGAGGACCGGCTACCCCATAATGAGCGCCCGAGACCAAGACTCCGGACACCCTGTGGCCTCACGCTCTGCCGGGGGCGCAACTACACCGGCCCTGCCCAACATGCCTGAGCTCCACAGTCGCAACCCACAGAAGCAGAACAGCATTGGTTTGGGATTGGTCCTACTGAACAAAGCAGTCGGGCTGCGGGAAAACAGTTGAAGAAAGGATCAACAGCAAGAGGCTTTGTACCCACAGAATTCAGCCATACGCCACCCGCAAATGCAGAGCTATGCTTTTAACAACAAACAATTTTGCTAATTTTGACATGAGTTTATTTCGCACACTGGCCTAAAAGTTGTGTGGGAATTTTGAAACGTGAATTTCCTCAACAAAAAGTTTCCTTCATGAGATTCTGCCCCCTTCGATGTGCTTTGGGCGCGATGCATGGATTTCATGGACAGCAATTTTCGGCCTTTTCTAACAAACAGGGTCATGTGTGGATGTCACATGTAAAGTGAGGTATTTTTTTTTTGCTGGCCCAAAGCACCAACGGTCCACCAAGGGGTTGCCTGCCCTGTGCCCTGAGGCCAATGGGGGTGCTCAGCGCGTCTTTGCTCTCTGTCATGTTCTGCAAGTTGTGTTGACACAATCCAATTGTGCTTGTGGTCCATCTTTTTCTCAAACACCCACCGCATGTGGGCATCCAATGCTGCCCGCTGCTTATCCTGTATTGCTTGCTGCCTGAAAGTGCAACACGACGAACTTCATGCAACATATGCTCCAATTTCCAGGTGCTTAGGTGCTTTCGCTGCCCCACTGCTGATGATTGCCATCAACTCAATGAAAACATGGCAGTAGATGTGAAGTTCAGAAAGAGTACAGTTTGCAGGAAAATGCAGGCCCGCCCCAGCCTTGATTCCTAGTGGCCCTTGACCTTCGCCTCAGGGAGGTGTGGAACCGTCATTTTTGCCCTGGATGTTGATGACATTGACATGTGCCCCAAACATGCCTAACATAATACCCCCAAATACACAAATGAGTGGACCTGCAGCGCCCGGAGCACCGCGCGCCTCTCACTCACCGCTGGGCAGGTGACGGTGGAGCCCGCTGGCCGAGACGTTCTCGTCGCAGCGGTGACAGGCTTTCAGCAGCAGCAGAGCATTAATGACACCCAACTGCAGGACTACAACGAGATGCTCACTGGCTTGATTGCCTCCGACATGGCAACCACCTCTGGCCAAGCGTTGGGCGCTCAAGTTGTGGCGGCCATCGACGACTGGTTTGCCAAGGCCGAGCTTGTGGCTGTCGCCTCCGGCAGCGATGCACACATCCGCGACATGATCAATTATGGTATGAGCCGTGTGATGGAGTGGGATACGGCCTTGTGCACGGGATGCCCCTAGGTCCAGGTGGGTCTTTTGACAACAAGACTTACTTTGTTCACTGCGGACCGCCCCTTCAGGACTGCCCTCTGGGCTGGCGGTTAGCTGCCAACCGCCGGCGATTAATCACTATTCACCGGTAGTTGACCGCCAACCGCCGGCGGTTCATAGCCAAACTGTTGTTCACTAAGCACCGACTGCGGGTGAAGGTTCACTGTTCTCTTTCCCTACAACCGACTTCAGACGCATGTGTCACCGGATGTGCTGTGTGCGGTGCCTGGAGTGCCTTCTTCGTGTCACTGTGCCTGTTTGTTGGGTCCAGCGTTCATCGACGGGGTTGCTTTTTTTTTTCCGCTTCAGGATCCCCCGCCTGGGTCTCTCTCTCCAAGGGCAACAGGGAGGGACTCGGTGCTTGAGTGGACAAAGTCGGGGAGTTGCTGGCCTTCCAGCTTTCATAGCACCGACCCCACACACCCCTCCCTCCCCGCCCAGGAGTTCTCCTCTTTCGGGGACCCCGCCCCTCCAAACGGTATACCACGGGGTAGACATTGCCCAGACTGCCCCAGGCCTGAGGACGCGGTGGGTCACAACGGTGGACACAGAGACTTGCTGCAAAACCTGCTGCGTTGAACAAGCAGGACTGAGCAGGACTGGCGCTGTCAAGTACAACTGAGGGTCTGGGTTTGGAAAAAAGAAGCCATCTGGTAGGATGGCTGCTTTCTCCCCAAGCAGCCAAAGGGGCAGGCTTGCTGGTGACTCAGTCCCATCAGCACATCTGCTTTGCCCACGAAACTTAATTGCCAGGCAGGAGGGCGAACCCCCTTTCCCCCCGGTGCGCGGAGCTCCGAGCGCCCCTTGGGCTTTCGTCCCGTCCAGGCACAAGCCTCCCAGGGGCCTATAAAGTATGGAGGGGGCTTTCATGTTGGGTGCGAATGGGCTTTGGAGACGGTTCAGTGCGTGTCAAAGAGCGACGGTAGAGGGTTGGAGTTGCCCTGAGGATTGTGTGCAGGAGGGGGTGACAGAAAAGGCGCGAAACCGACGCCCACCAACACAGGGTTTGTGACTGCAACAGCAGAAAGATGAGGGTAAAATCCTGTCCGAGCGTAAGCAGCGGCGCTTGAAGAACAACCGGTGATGGTTGGAAAGCAACTCGGGTGGGCGTTAATGCAACAAAAGGTGGGTCTGTTATGTGTGTGCGGGGGGGAGGGGCGTTGGATGAAAATTTTCAAGGAGGAGCCCGGGGTCCAACAAGAGGGTAAGAGCCAATGTCGTGTAGCCCTGGCTACAACAAGCTGTGTCCACTGGGGTGGCCAAGAACGTTTTGTCCAGAGCAGGGATGTGCTTGAGGGAATAGGGGGTGGGGGGCCGAAGGGAGGTTTCGTGGTTGCAAAGCAGTTACCAGCGGTTGAAAGGCGCTTTGAAAGGAGGCAATTTCTGGCGGGTACAAACCGGTGGGAGGGCCGGTGGGGGCGGACAGCCCCGGTTTGCCTGACTGCTACCCAAAGGGGTACCGCCCCCACCCCTTTCAACTGCAAGTCTGGTCCAGCGGTACTGTGCTGTCGTTGTTAAAGTTGCTGTTGCCGCTGGTGCTGGTGGTGCTGCTGCTGCTGTTGTTGGTGGTGGTGGTGGTGGTGGTGGTGGTGGCCCCGATGCACCGGGCGGCCCTTTCGCAGGGGTGGCGAAGCTGTCGGTCTGGAGTGGCAACGACATTCCCCCAACAGCGCACGCCCGCGCCAAACGCCTCGTGGGGGACAGTGTGTTCAGTCCCACGAACACCGGCTTCTCGGAGGAGGCCTTGAACGACCTTCTGGTAGCCGTCGCCGCGTTGCAGTTGGCGGCCGCCAATGCCACGGACGCCGGGACCGGGGCCACACGGCGCACGCGACGTACGGCCGGAACGTGGGGCTCCGACTTCGTGCCGGCCCTCCTCCAGAAGCGCATGTGCAGCCTCACAAACGCGGCGCAGGTGCAGAGTGTCAGTGCCTGCAGAGACCGCTCGAGGCCATGGCCCTGCGCGCAGTCACGGGCATTCCACGACTGCCTTCGGATGCATTCGTCCGTGGTCCTGCGGTCCGGCGAGGTCCTCCTGCCCGACATCGAGATGGCCCTCCTCACCCCGACGCTGCCCACGTTTTCAGGTGCAGTCAAAAGGGCGCGTGGCAGGCCGGAGGGAGGGTTCAAGTGCGGCTGCACCGGCGGTTACTGGCGGCTGGAAAGCGGTCTCAGGAGCCGTGCTGGCGAATGCAAAGCGGTTGGGGGTCAATGGGGGGCGCATAGAAGCAGTAGGGACAGGGATGACAGTGTTACCCCAACACTGGCCCCTGTTGGGCAGCTGGAGGAAAGGCCAGTGGAGGGACAGTCGGTGGCGGGGTCGGCAACTGTTGACGTAATCCAGTGGGCAAACCTGGTGCCCCTGAGGAGACGGGCTGCCTGTAGCAGGGCCGGGCAGGGGGGCGGGCCCCCTTCAAGCACAGACCTGAGTGCAATGCCTTAACCCCAGGACTGGGCTGGGGGCTTGGGCATCTGATCACTCACAGCGTGCGTACTGCGGGAATGAGCACTGCAAGGCCATGGCATTTGGTTGCTGCTGTGTTCCCTGCAGTGTTCGTCATTGTTGGGGGCGGATGGCGCGGAACTGTAAGGCCCTCCTCCAATGCCACAGTCTCCGCTCAAGTGGAGACGCGTTAGCGGAAGCTTGAGGCCACACCTGAAGTAGTCCCGTTTTCCCGCGGCTGACGATGCTGCTGTTGTGCCAGTGTGTTGGTCCCAATTTTCTCGTATTGAACAGACGTGTTAGAGGACTGCAAATTCTTCTCTTTCATGCGACAGAGACATGTTTGAGGTTGTGGATGACAACACCATTTTGGACAACAAAAGTGTTCCATTGGCATTTGGACACATCTTGATGATAATCGCCGCAAACTTAGGGGCTTGAAGGCTTCTGTCTTTGGGGGGGGGGGGGGTCCCTTCTCAGATCCTTGCGGGGGTTGGGGCACCCTCTTACAGCAGGGTCAAATGTGCTGAGGTGCAGTGCACCCCCCTCCCGCCAGCTGCGCGCAAGTTGGAGCCAGCCCTGATGATGGGCCATCGACACCCCCCTATGTATGTGGCAAGGCTTGGTCTGGCAAGTTTGGGGAGGGGAGGTCTGGCCCTACCGGTATCCACCCCCCGTGGTTTGACAGTGTGGTTTCATTTCCTGCGTTGCCGCTGCTGCAGGGGCTGTCTTATTGGGGGCCGCAGAATGGAGTGACGTCTGCAATCCGGACCGCGTGACCAGCAATCTGGTGTCCTCGTCGCAGCTTGTTTTGCTGTTGGACATGGGCGGCAACTGCCAGGAGGTCGAGGGCGACCTGCAGTCCATCGGGAAGTACTGGCTGCGCCCTCCATCAGACATGAATGTCAATTGTGTTGCAAAGGTTGCGGACCAGGGCTTGTGCATGGAAGTGGGGATGGGGCTGTGGATATGACCCCGCATGCGATGGGAGAGGGTGCGGGATGCGTTGGTGGGTAGCATAGTGACAGCCGGCAAGGGCCATGTAGCCAATCTGCCCACTTGTGGGCAGCTGCTGACTTTGTCCCCCAATGTTGGAGACCCCGCAATTGGCAAGGTTATGTAGCAGTTGCTGACTTTGTCCCCCGCTCAGAAGTGTTGGGCGCTTGGGAGGTACCCAACGCTAGAGCGGGGGACATAATCAAAAGTGGCCCAGAAGTGGGCACATTGGCTACAAAACCCTTGCCGTCTAGGGGGTCCCCAACGCTGTACCGTGGGGGAGAAAATCAAAAGTGGCCCACAAGTGGGCGGATTGGCTATATAACGGCAGGGGTTGGTAGCCCATCCGCCCAATAGTGGGCAACTATTGATTCTCTTTCCCGCTCTAAAGCGTTGGGGACCCCCAAGACGGCAGGGGTCGTATAGCCAAACTGCCCACTTGTCCTAGTGCACAAGAAATCCTGGTTGATGTATGCACAGCACTGGGTGATAGCCATGGCTCATTTCGTCCATCTTTGTCCGAGGTCGGGGCACTCCTTGGTGCCGATTGGGGGTAGCCACTACATGTCACAGTTCCAGGTTTGTCGCCACAACGATATGAGTTCGAGGCATGCCATTTACAGGGAACCCACTACCGAGAGCTATGTCACAAACTGTGCTGAGATTGTGGTGTATCAATGGTGGGCAGCCCCGACCGCTCTTAGTGCGGACTGGGACACAACTGGTGTGGCATGGGTTGAACATGATTCGTTTTGGAATGCCTGGTGTTCCAGATAACAAAATAGATAGCAGTTGGTTGGATTCTGGGCACGTTGCACTTTGGAAACGGCGTCCATTGATATGTCTTTTGCACCACCCTTGGTTGTGGCGCAAGTATGTAATTGGGGCAAGTTCCATTGGGTGCTCCGCTTGTTGTTGATGGCCCCAACTTGTCAATACCTCTACCTTAAGTTTCACCCCCTATGTGACCGGCCACACATTGTTGGGGCTAGCTAGGAGGAGTCGTTTGTTGTGGATTTGATTGTCGAGCGAGAAGGCATTCAACCACAGTAGCGGAAGAAGTGGGCAAATTTTTGAATTTTTTCGGTGCCCTTGCATTTGCAATTACACCCCTGCATTCCACCCTCATCGAGCAGATTGATGGTGTCAGTTGCCATCGGACATGTTTCTTGACATTGCATTGTGCATTGTCTCAACGTGTTGTCAAGGTCATATTGCAAGTGCCATAAGATAGATTGTGGTTACTGCGTGAAATGGCGAAAGCTACTTTATACTACAATCATTGCAAGTTGGCCTCCACACCCAAGACCCCAACACTGCATTGGGAGGTGGCTTGAATGTGCACCGAACCCAAATCTGCGGACCCCGCTGACACGTGTTGTTTGTGTGATGGCTCACCTGACATAACATGCTTGGATATACACCAAACGAGAGGGAGCCCTGGTGACAGAGCCCATGCTCTGAGGACCAGTGAAATCTGGGGCTCTGTGCATAATCGGTGCTGTGGTGTGATCGTTTTCAGGAGCATGTTTGACGGATTTTATCCATCCGATGGCCAATTATCTAATCTGCTCATTCGATCCAGATTTACTAATTTTCCAATCAAATGTTAAAAGTCGTATCACTACAACTTCAATGTTATGCAGAGCTGGGGGTATTGGCACTCAGAACCAAGGCTCAGGGCAGTCCCTGAACAACGAAGATTGTTTTCTGCACTCGGGACAGCCCCTTGAGGAAAGCCCTCTCGGCCAGCAATTCACCGCCAACCGCCGGCGATTCATGCATTTTTGGTTCGCTAAGCACCGACTGTGGGTAAAGGCCCGTGCATCTTCGCTTTACCACGTGTCGCTGCATGTATTGACACTGTGCTGTGTGTAGTGCCTGGAGTGCCTTCTCCGTGTCACTGTAAGCGTTTGTTGGGTCCAGCGCACATTGACAGGATTGCTTTGGTTTTGGCGTTAAGTGCTGCGCCACCACAGATGTTGACATGGGGCAGGGATGGGAAGGGCCTCTATGGGAAGGGGGGGGGGCGATGGCTCCATCTGCTTATGCCCCTGCCAGAGAGCCGTGGCCTCGGAGTGGAACGACATTGGGATGGAGGACGACAAGTGCGTCAGCGACCAAACGGCCACGTGGGTCAGTCTGCAGCGGAACATCAAGGTCACGGTACCCAATGCCAACGCGTCCTCTGCGGCCATAGACTTCACGCCCCACGCCCCGTCTGCAAAGCGAAGGATTCAGTGGTGGACCGCGGTGATCTTCGGGCTGTTGATTGTGGCACTGCTGACCTGCACGTTCATCGCACAGGAGCTCCGCCGCCGGTACTGTTGGCAGCCACCAGACAAAGGCCCTGGGCGGAGCGCAGGGCTGAGGGTAGGGCCAAGCACAGGGCCAAGCGCCGGGCGGAGCCGCCGCTTGAGTTTTAACGTGAGTGGGTATTTGGAGGCGACGAAAACGAAGCGAACAGTGGGTCCCGCGCTGCCGCCGCTCACGTATGCCCCAAGGCCTTTGGCGTTGGCTCTGCGTTGTCGTGAGTGGATTGTTACCTTTGTTGAGACCGATCAGGGGGATGGGACCTCGGACCTCAGC
This sequence comes from Eutreptiella sp. 'Long Island Sound 2002', assembly GCA_964036045.1. Lineage (NCBI taxonomy): Eukaryota > Euglenozoa > Euglenophyceae > Eutreptiales > Eutreptiaceae > Eutreptiella > Eutreptiella sp. 'Long Island Sound 2002'. The sequence continues at coordinate 13,676,121 of OZ038380.1, forward strand.
GCCACACCCTCAGATAGGGGACCCTGCTTTGAGGCTTTGGGGCGCAGGGATTCTGTGCCATGGGGTGTTTATCTTCTTTTGTAATTTTGGGGGTGGGGGCAAAAGACGGGGGGATTTGCCAAAAAGGCTCAGTGTCTAGGTGGGTACTACTGGGTGCACGCCCTGGTTTCGATTTGAACGAAACTGGGGTCAAGTGTCATTGGGGCATGAGAGTGGGACAGTTGTCCCACTGCTCACAAACGCTGCTTCTGCCCCTCAGCCTCCCTCCCACGCCTCCGCCGGTGATGCTCCACCTTCAGTCTTTGCCCCAGACGGTGAAGTTTGGAGGGTGCTCACCCCCACAGATGATGTGGGAAATACAACGCAGGGCACCAAGGGTGCGGGGGGGGGGGGGGGGGGGCTATCTAGGATGTGCCCGCGGGGAGGGGGCGTCGCAATACGCGTGCGCATGGGGGGCACGGCAGAAGCGGCCAAGCTGCCCAAGAAAAGGAATCTAGACCTGGTGGCTTGGGATTTGTGGGCCTCCACCAGGTTCTTGCACATGCACATAGAGGGCTGGGAGGGGAAGGGGATCTCCTGTTTTACTTCAGCTATTTGTGGTGTCCGTCAAGTACTTTTCATTTTGGTAGGCCTTCTTCTTTCATTTGCCGTGTGGTTGCAAGTAGCAATATTGTTGGGATCCCCGTCCCCCATGGCACTTAAGTGCATTTGTGGCCCCAAATTAGCTTGCCATCATGGCCATCGTGTGTCCCGCACTCACCATTGGCTCTGTATCATTGCACCGTTCCTCCGACAGGATGGGGGCTCCCAAGCCTTTTTCACAATTCTTCCAAGGCGAGAAGCCTGCAGCTTTTAGTCACGGCCAGGTCACAGCATGCAATGGCAGCCTCTGAAAAGGACGTGATGTGATGTATGCGTGCTCCCATTTGCAATGACAATACAGCATTTGCTTGTGTTCGGTCTGCAACCTAAATCAGATGATCCTCCATGTCTCCACTGCGCTGTGTGCCGTGAACCGCATTCAGTGTGCCACAACTGAAGCCTGCCCCAAAAGACATGCAAAGAAAAACTGATATCTTCTGTGTGTGACCACCCCAGGGTCCAGGGCGTGACAGACTGCTGTGGTTGCACACGTATCTCTCAGCATTGGGCATCCGAAGAAAGGCCAGACCAGAAGACAGATGCTGTGTCTGAGTCCAGAGCTCTGTGACGATTGTCTCGATCAATACTACCGCCATTCACAGGTATATTCTGTGAGAATGCATGGCCCCAGGCACCGCACCCCCCGCCCTTGAGGTCCCGGTGCCTGCCCACTGCTGCCTGCTGCGTGCGTACCCACCGTGTGTCGTGTGGCACAGGGTGCGGGCTGGTGCTGCCGCCCGGCGTTCAGCGTGGGCTGCCGCCGCCTGGCGTCTGGTGGTGGCCGCTGCTGCCTGGTGCTGCTGGTGCTGGCGGCGGCGCCCGATGACAGCGGCCGCCGCGCACTGCATGACATTCAGTGCTCGCGGCTGCGGCATGGGCTTGGCGCTTGGTGCCAGCGGCTGCGGCCTGGCCCTCAGCGCTGGTGGTTGCTGCTTTGTGCCTGGCGGACTGAGGGCCTGGCGACGGGTTCTGTGTGTGGCTTTGGGACAGTGTGGGCCCAAGGCGTCGTGCGGGGTCCTCAACCTTCTACCGCAACTGTTATTGTGTGGTGTATGCAATTATGCCATGGTTTACCCTTGCACTCCCGACCGTCATTCAGCCGACAGTGCACTACTCTCACATGCCCAAGCACATGTCGAGCATACCTACCCAGGCGTGTTTCAGCTGGGAAGCTACCACCACAAACCTAAGCATGCTGCCGGCATCTACCGGCGCTGGTACTGCACGCGGTGTTTTGGTTTGGATAAGAGTGGAGGCGCCCCGGCCTGGTTGGCCTGGACTGGATTGTGCTCCCACACGCGATCTCACACATGGGTCTGCTTGCGCTGGCACCACCCGCAGTGTTTGACCGACTGCGGCCCAAAACACACACCTTTTGAGCAAACCCTCCGGTCACGCTTTGTGCAGCTGAAAAAACGCTCGAAACAAACCGTTTTGCACGCTCCTCCTTCGTCCCACTTCACCGTTCACGACCACACAACTTCATCCCGGGCGAAGAAGCCGCCGGAGGTTCCGTTGTACAATCAGTTGCAAAGTGAAACAAACGTAGTAACCCGTAGTAACTCCGATCGGTCGCAACAGTAGAGATATCCACGTAATCCATCGGTGTGGATAAGGAGGAACAAATGTTTCTCATTGCAAACTCCCCTTGTTTTGTGAACAGTGCTGCAAATTTGCATTGTGACAACTGCTGTGCTGTACTCCCTTGTGCTGTGTTTTCCCCTCCCATTGTTGGTCTGTTGCCCTTGCAGGAGGTGACGTCTGCAAACCCGCTGCATGCACCTCTATCATTTTGGCCCAGGTATGTTGCGCACGCTCTGCGCACGCCTGCGTACTGCCTTGCCCTTCTGATTGTTCACGGGTTGAAGTCACCGAGCCGGTGTAAGCAGTAAGGGTTTCTTACCCTCTTTCAGGTCCAGGGTGGACGTACCCTTTCTTGCAGCAGCAGGCACGCACGAAATGGGCAAAATCAGAACTCGCTTGTGGTGGTTCAGATCCAGGCGCAATTTTGGTGGATGATAACTATTGAAGTACAGTCACACAATTTTTGAGCAAGAAACTCAACAGTGGCGGCTGGGAATGGTTGCCACCAGTGGCGGTCCCGGGCTCCAAATTCTGTCACAAATTGCCCAAAAATGCCATTTTTTCGCCAGTTTGGGTGCTGAGAATGTGTGTTGAGGGGGCCATTTGCCATGGATCCAACCTAGATGATGAACAGACAGCGGCAGGGTCGGGCACAGTGTGTCGTGCGTGGCTGTTCTCAGTCTATTCAGCACGGCACCCGGCACAAGTGTTTGCCCTGGGGTGGAAACGGGGACGTGCCGACATTCCAGCCCCCCACTGACCCTGTCTGGGGTGGCCATGAGACTGGCCTGGCAGGTGGTGGTCAGGAGGAGCCGCACACTCAGCGTGAGAGGGCTCAAGTCCTGCAGAAGGAACCCTGGAATCAACATCTTCAGGGTGGGTCTGAGCTGGTGGGTGGGGGGGCAGTGCCGTGGCCCCAGGGCTCTCATCCCCTTTCTCTCAGGGGGCGACGGGGCGCAGCCGCCGCTCCCGACCAATGCGGCCTCCACCAGTTCACAGTGCCCTCTTGGCCGCCTGCCGGCCCAGGCTCCATGGCCTCATCCCCGGCCTCGCCCCTCCACTTCAACGGCGCGGCGTTGCCCCTCGCCTCCCCTGTTGACGCCGCGAGACCGCCGCACGCGTCGGAGGCCCGGCCCACGTCCTCCGCGGAGGCCACGCCGCGCACGTCTTACGAGGAGGCGCGGTCGGCACTACGCGAGACCCCGGCCTTGTCCCGGAACAGCAGCCCCTGGGCCTCGGCGGAGTACTCATATCGGACCCCCGCCCAACTGGCGGGCCACTCGCACGCGTGGGCGCGCTCCTCCTGCGACCGCGTCCGAGACGTGCCGAGTCCTGTGGCCCTGTCAGTGTCCGGCGTGTCACGGGTGCACCCGCCCCTTCCAGACCGTGGCCCCCGTGATGGGGGCTTGCAGTCGCTCTCCCCGTTTGCCAAGTCGTCGCCCGCACATGGGGGCGTCCCGCTGCAGAGTTACGGGTCGCGGGGGAAGGCGGTGTCCAGCTCCTTCTCCCACATCCCGGACCCCTCGATTGGCTCGTTCGCGGACGGGGACCCGATCCCGGACCCCGTCATCCGCAGGGCCTCGGTGATGGACCCGGCAGCAGCCCCAACAGCCTCAAAGGCTCCAGGACAGCGGCTCACGGATCCTGCAGCCCTGGCTCCGCCTCTTCTCATGCACCGGTGAAGGCAGTCCGCACAAAGCCCCCCATGCATAACCCAAATCCCTCTGCTTCATTGCTGGGGGGTGGGGCATTCTGCAGCTGGTGACAATTTGCGGCGGGAATTTTGGAGCATCGCAGGGGGAGTGGGCTTCTGTGTCGGGTCGGTATCCCCCCCCCCCCCCCCTTTCATGACCCCCACACCCACACCAGCGGCGTTCAATGAGGCAAAACGGACTCGGGGGCCTGCAGTGCCTGGAACTTTTTTTTTCGCCCCCCTATCTGCCCCCCCATTGCCCCCCATTTGGGGTGAACGGTAAAAGGGGATGGTACCCCCCCGGACGTGTGTATATTCGAAATGCTCTGGGTGAACGGGGGATTCCACAATGCCCCCAAAAGGCGCTAATAATTTAGCCCCTTCCCGACACCCCCCCCCCCACAACGACCACGTGGGTGCTGTAAAGGCGCAGCAAATGTTGGTTCTTCTGGACATACGCAGTGGTTTGGGTGTTCAAGAGCAGAGCCGGATACACAAGTAGGTGCTGTTTTGTGGTGCAACCCCCCCCCCCCCCCGCATCACACCATGGCGTCATGCCAAACCCCCCCCCCCCGCCCCTCCCTGTGGATTGGCCAGTGAAGGCCGTTGTGCGGCAGGTGCGATTGGAGCCAATTGCGGAGAGCAAACCTGTCTGTTTGTGGCTGAGGGGGGTTGCACAAAATGAGGGGGGGGGGGGGGGGCTGTAAGAGGGGGGTGATCCAACTGTACCGGTGCCGACGGTGGCATTGCCCCTGGCCCTGATCAAAGGGGATTGAGCTGATGCGCTTGGGATGTCAAAACTCCATCAAAATCTCCATCAAAATTTCAGTGCCATGTTTGTCAGTCACCCGCTGTACCGATGATGGTGTAAAGAAGCCCCCTTCCCTCCACGGGGGGTGCCCGCCATGGGGGTGGCAACAGGGCCGTGACTAGCCCACCACTTGCGGGACAGTCAACATCGTGCGGAGATGTGAAATCCTCGTGCGGGTGGGCAGGCGGGTGGGACAGGAGTGGGTGCGCACAAGGGGCGCCCAGTAGCGCCAACGGACAGGGGGAGGAGCAACACAGCCACACAGAACACTGAAGCCACACCAGGAGGGACGAGGGAGAGTGCAGCAGACAAGGAGGAGGGGGGCAGTGAGGCAGGGGAGGCAGCCAGGACAGCAGGAAAAGGGAATCAGAAAGTAGAGGATGGGAGAGCATGCGCATGGGGGGCAGCGACAACACAGGGGATGGCCTGGCCAGCCAGACCCATCGCTACCAGGTGCCAGGGCAACCCCTGCTCAACCGGCATCAGGTGGGGGGTGTCTCCCGCAGCCCAGATACGCTGTTTGCGTAACAGGAGTGGGAGCCCACCAGGGGCAGACCAGCCATGAGGGGGAAAGGGACGACAAGGGCCCCTGAGCCCACACCCCACACCAACACCAGCAACCCACCCAGGGGCGCCCAGGTCCTCCCCACCCCACACATGGTCCCCCCAGCCCGACCCAGTGTACCCCTGCACCGCCTTTTCGCACAACAGGAACATTGGCCGCCGAGGAGACCTAGTGACCCCACAGGGGGGACGGCCGGGAGATCGGCCTTCCAGTGGGCCACCAGGGCCCCTGAGGAGTTACGTGAAGGGGTGAGTGGACGCAGGGGATGGGGCACCCAGAGGGCCAACCCTGGTCTCTGTCTGCCTGTGCCCAGGGGACCCAGCACCCAGTGGACCACCACTGGGGACCTGAGGAGTTCTCTGGAGCCACCAGTGCGCACAGGGGATCAGGCACCCGGGGAGCCAACCCTGGGGCCCATGTAGCGTGCCACCTATGTTCGTCCACGCTCAGGGGACCCAGCACCCAGTGGACCCCAGTGGGGCCCCTGATGCGTTCTGTGGAACCACCAGTGCACGCAGTGCACACGTGCAATAGCCCAGAGTTCCTTCGGGGGGGGGGGGGGTACACACAAAGAAGGCTTGGCTCCCCAGACGACAGCCCAGCCACACAACAAGGCTCAGTCTGTGGACCCCGTCCACAACAGCCCCGCCCCAGAGGAGTGCTGGACTGCCTTGCCGCAGGGGTGGCTGGGGGTCATGGCAAAGGGTCCCATCCCAACACATGCTTGAGGCTCGTGGAGCCTACCAACCCCTCGTTGTCAAGTGCATGTCCTAAAACGTCTGCCGCACACTGTGAGCACTGAGCAGAGTCCTGGACAGAGAGGAGGTACAGGGGGTGGGGTGGGGGGGGTCAACCTGCCTGACTCAGATCAGCCTGGCCGTTGGCAGAGCAGCCAAAGTAACTGCTCACCGACCGACTGGCGTCAGTTGGTAGCCACGCCAACTCTGCCATGCACTCCGTTGGCCTTTTCAGCCTACAGTCTTCTGTGCCCCAAGAGCACCCTGGGCCGCCGACGCCGTGGCAGTTTCCCGCTGCATAATCTGGTATCAGAGCCAGCTCATCCTCACTGCGTGTCAGATCTGTCATTTGTGAGGTCATTGTAGACCTGGACACCTCTGAACCTTGATTCTGACAGTTATTTCAAGTACCACCCAGTGAGCAGGCAGCTCATCGTTCCCCCCCCCCCCCCCGTCCGCCCCACTGACAAAAAGTATCAACAGTTTGTGAATTCCATTTCTTTGTGCGACGACTCCGTAGGATGGTCAAAGGAACATCCATCATTGTCAGAGGTGCTTTTTTTTTGGCGGAGGTGAGTGGGGCGTTGTTCAGTCGAATTTTTCAGAACTAAAGCAATTCCGGTTCCCCTTCGTTGTACTCGCCTTTGCTAAATTTTACGAATTTTACAAACCTACGAAACCCCCTGGCCTTCAGACAGAGTCGTCAGATTCAGCACAAAAGTTCCGGGCTGACCCTGTGCGCAGTAGCTTTGCGTAGTGGCAATCAAGCTACAATTTGGATGTGCAAACGCCGTGCGTGGTAACTGGCATTGCAGCAAAGAGGTACTCAGTCAGCTGCTGGAGCCATTCCAAAGGCTGGTCCGAAGAAATGGTGTGGCCCAATCGCGCTTTGATCTCCATGTGGAAGAGAGCCATTGCGCGCACCACTGTCGCACGGATGCCCCATGAGTGTGCCGGTGTGCCAATGAGAAACGAAGGGTCCCTGCATCGAGACCCTTCGACACATCCTTGTCCCTTGTTTGCCAGATGCCATTTTGGATTTACCGCTCAGGGGTAGTTCTGCGAGGCTGCTTGCGCCAAGGCCCTTGCCTGCCCCCAGGCATGTCCAGAGGAGAGGTACCTCACCGCCGGCTTGGGATGGCCGCTTGGACGCACCTGGCCAACGGCGAAGGCATTTGCCTTCCTCTGCGTGGACTCGACGCAGAGAAGTGAAACAGGGCAAGTCCGGGGGCTCCGTTGGCACAACCCACCAAGGGAAAGGGAAGGGAAGGAGTGTGGTGAGGCCGATGGGCACCACGGCCTACGGAGGGAAAGGCCAAGGGAAGGGAAAGGGGAGGGGAGAGGGAAGGTTAGGGCACGGAGGAAGAGGAAGGTCAAAGGGTGGTGAGAAGCCGATGGGCACCACCGCCTATGGAGGGAAAGGGTCCAAGGGAAGGGCAGCGAATGGCGATCGGCCAGTAGGCGCCGCCAGCTGCAGACGAGATCATCACACCATGGCGTCATGCCAAAACCCCCAGGCATGTCCACTGGTGCCTCCAGACTTGCAGGGTTGAACCCAAATTTCATTGTTGGGGGTGTTGCATGTCTCCACCAATGTACCATAGTGTCCAAGGAGAACTGCGCCCTGGCGTCTCCGAGCGACAATGCGGTGGCATGAGGTGGCAACAGGGGTGTGCAGTGCTGTGGACTGCAATGGTGTACAGCTTGAACTCGCCAAGTGGCGAGGAAGCCCGGCCAGCGGGCCACAGTCTGGCATGCAGGGAGCAAACCTGAGGCTGCACATTGGGGGGGGGGGGGGGGGGCTCTTGCCATGTCGGCTGAGAGGGCTCTGCTCTCACACTATCCGGCCCAGGATAGCATGAGAGCGGAGGCAACGTCCAGCAGCCAAGGGCTATGCTCCTTGATATGCATTCCTTCCTTGCCATAGACCATTGGCATGCTTGCATGTTGAAGGTATGCAGAAGAGATGTTCCACTGTACTGTGCCTCATGATGGACCCCCTTCGTGGTGCAATACATCCCGCAAAGCTCACACCGCAGGATGCTTGCGGCAAACAACGGCACGTGGGTGAGGGAAGGTAGGGGATGTTTGACAAGGCCAGCTCAAACCCACTCTTCGGAATCGGTCATTCTTGGGTCGCATGTGTTGTCCTTCGTATGTCATATATTAGAGCACCACCCAATCAGCAGTTTGTGGAGGTGCTGATATTTTGATGGGACGTTCTCAGTGCACCACTGCAGGTGCACGGGAGTGCCTGCTGTACAGCTTCACCACCCTTGCACATGGGCTTCCTGCCACATGTCTGTTCTGGCACTGGTGCGGCGCTTAAGTCATTTCACAGCTCAACAAATTTGATTTTTCTGTTTGAGAGCGTCCGTTGCACAGTGTTTGGCACCCAAGCTAACACCTTTGGGGTCTGTCTGGAGATGAACCAGAGTTCAAGTTGCACCAGTATTCAGAGGCTTGGCGATCCCAACAATGGAAGCTGTCCATTGAGGCATGCGTGAGCTACAGAGCCAAGCCGGTGAACGGGGTTTCTTTGTGTGTTGGGTTTCGATTTCGACAGAAATTTGTTTCCAGTCTCTAATTGCAGCCCACGTAGATACTGTCAAGTGAAATGGTGTGAAGCGTTGGAATGCAGCATCATCTCTGTGACCTTGTTTTTGCTGCCATGCGGTGTTAAGCATACCACAGCTTCTGGGCGCTTGTGCTGCTGTTTGCACGCCCCAGAATCACTTCAGTGCTGGCCAGCGGCCCCCCCAGGAGCTGGGACAGAATGGCCGCTTCGATACTTCCCACTGATTTGATTCACATAAGGCTGCGTTCAATGCCTGCCTGTCATGTGCGATCAGGTATGGGCCCTGCCGGAGGGGGATGGGGGGGAAGTCAGTGGATAGTGATGGCACCAAGGCTGGCGCCAGGGGGGGGCTTCAGTGACCTTCTGCTGCTGGCCTTTATGTTTCCTGTCCCACACAAGCGGTGCTGTCCCTCATTATTCTTTATTGCTGTTCTGATGCAGTATGGACAGCCATCATTCTCACAAGCTAGCATTCAGCAAGAAGTCTATTCAACAAGTTTGTACACATTTTTTATGATGCAATGCACCTTATATATTTTGCCTGAGTTGCAGCAATTGGGTGAAAGCCTTCACACAGATCAAGTATTCCAGCGCATGAACGACAAAGGTACTCTAATTCATTAACGCACGCAGCCCAGCATGTGCAAATGTGGACAGAGCTTTGGGGGTGCAAGTGAAGGAGAAGGAGGGCAACCATGAACTTGAGCTGTGAGTTATAGCAAGCATCGGGGATATCCATTTTACACCATTGCTGCTTCATGAGTATGGTGTTTGTCGTTGGATACTAGATCTGGCGCTTTAAGAAAGCAGCTACAGGATGAAGTGCATCGTATTGGAGTCATGCATGTACACCCAAGAACACATTACCAGCAATTGATTAATGTGACCAAGTGACAAAGTTTTTGCATTACTGTTTATGTGGTCGTTTACTTTTGATAAAATTCACATCTAAGTATTATCTCATTCGCAACCGATTGTGCATTGGATTGATGCAACCTTTTCAGTGTATCAATGTTGGTTCACTCATCACAGAGGTCACACTGTTTTTTTTGGGATGTTTTTCATCTGGCATGCAATTTTTTTGAGTGGCAATGCCATTTTGATTTGGTGTAGGATGTATCTCATTTCTTTCAGTGTTGAGTGCAGTGTTTGTCATCTGTGGCATGATATGCAGTTTCTCATTTGTGTGCACACTAATGTGGAAAGGGTAATATTTAATGGGAATATTTCACTCTGTATTTGGTATTTTCACTTGTTGCAAATTGCAGACAGCTCTGGTTGAAAATTTCGTTCGAGTTAACTGGGAGTGAGAGTTGAAGTATTGGTGTGGTTGATTTTGCTGCCGAAGGAAGCAATATTTGAGTTGCTTCACTTTGGCCAGCATTACAATTTTTTTTTGCAGCTTGCTGAGGGCAGAATCTTGGTATTATGTGCGCAGTGGTTCTCAAAGCAAGTCTCTATGCAAGGCTTTCAATGAAATATACGAGGCCACAACTGAGCAGTTCTCTGTCTATTGGTTTTCTACAGTGTTTACATTGCTGTCGCTGGTCGTTTCTTGATTTGGCTTGAGGTCTGGGCTACTGCGACACAGGTGTGCCACAGAGAGACAACCAATCAAAGTTTCGCATTGGATGCCAGGCCAGGTCCTGGACCCTGGCTTTGTCCACCGTGCTATTCTGGGTTGCACCGCGTGTCTCTAGGCTATATTTGGGGTCACGCCCGTGCCGTGGGACCTCCAGTCCTGGCTGGTGAAGGTCCAGTATGACGATCTACACACCCGGCAGTTCATGGTGCACTCTGAGGGGGGGTGGGTTTGTTTGTTTTGTTGCCAGTTTGGAAGCAGTAAATTATGATGGTTGGGTGTTTGGTGCCTCTGCCATGGTCTCGGATTCAGGTCTGGTTTTTGGAGAATTTGGGAAATTTTGCATGATTTCGGGCACGATTCGACCGAAGGTTGCCTTTAGGAGCTACTACTACTGGGAATACACCTGAACTCGTCCAACTTCAGAAGTTAGGCCGAAGACGAATGCACCCAAATGCCCTGGAAATAGGCTGCGCAACGGCACCTTTGTGCACAGACTTACCCAAAAAAAATAATCCGCAACGGCTCCAGATCACACACGACTGGCCCCTGGGATGCACAGTGTTTTGACCAACATGGGTGCGCAAGCCCTTACCCCACTACCCTCCTTTGTCCATCCCAGGGGCTTGGGTTCAAACCCCTCTGCCCTCGTCTTCCTTCAATCCTGTTAGCGCAAGAAGGAGGTATCCCCCCCCCTCTCCTTGTACGTGCCCCTCCCGTTGCGTAACACCCAGCCCCCCCCTTTTCACTACGTCGGTAGTAGGGTTTGCTTGTGCCCCTCCCATTCCGCCCCTCCCCCCTAGGGGTAGGGTTTGTCCCGATCCCTCCGGCTTAGGGTGGGGGGGGGCGTGGTCCCATTTAGGCCGCGGTTACATATTATCGGCCCATTTGTGCGTGCCTCTTCATAACTTGAGCCCTTCTTCCCCGTTCCTTAATGGAAACAATGGTGTTTCAACACCACTATGTGGAGGCCAATGGGCCATCTCCTTCCATCATGTCTCACCGTCCCGGGTTCAAACCCCTCTACCCTCCTCTGTCCATCCCAGGGGCTTGGGTTCAAACCCCTTGGGATACTGCGCGGGTAGCTGAGGGGCAAAGCAAGCACGTCAGCATTCAAACCCCTCTGCCCTCGTCTTCCCTCAATCCTGTTATCCCACGTAGGAGGTATCCCCCCCCCCCCTCCTCGTACGTGCCCCTCCCGTTGCGTAACACCCACCCACCCCCCCTTTTCACTACCCGGGTAGTAGGGTTTGCTTGTGCCCCTCCCATTCCGCCACTCCCCCCTAGGACACCCACCCACCCCCCTTTTCACTACGGGGGTAGTAGGGTTTGCTTGTGCCCCTCCCATTCCGCCCCTCCCCCCTAGGACACCCACCCACCCCCCTTTTCACTACGGGGGTAGTAGGGTTTGCTTGTGCCCCTCCCATTCCGCCCCTCCCCCCTAGGGGTAGGGTTTGTCCCCATCCCTCCGGCTTAGGGTAGGGTGGGTGGGGGTGGGGGGGGGGGCGTGGTCCCATTTAGGCCGCGGTCACATTTTATCGGCCCATTTGTGCGTGCCTCTTCATAACTTGAGCCCTTCTTCCCTGTTCTCAGGGTGTCTTTGTCTGATTGTGCCCCATGTGGGTCGTGTTTCGGCTGAATCTTTTCGTTGGTGGCCCGTCTGGACGCGATCCATCCGCCCCCTCCCCCCACCCCCGGACCAAACGTCCGCCCTTACCTGGTGCGTACGTCCATACTACTGGGAATATACCTAGACCCGTCCGATTTAAGCAGTCAAGCCTAGTTAGGCCCAGTTAGTACTGAGGTGGGTGACCACTTGGGAACACTGGGTGCCGTACGCTTTTTTATTTACCCTTTTCCGGCACCTCCCGCGGTGCACCCACACACCCTCCCCTCCGTTCCGCTTCCTCCCCTCCCTCCCAACGTGCACACATGGCACATGTGCCACTGCGTACGGCCATGCTCCTGGCGGCCCCCTTCCACACCAACCCGCCGCCCGCGCCGTCTTGAGCTCATTACCGGATATGGGTGACTATTACCGACTCGGTAGGATCTGCCCGTTCCTAACCAGGCAGATCCTACCGAGTCGGTAATAGTCACCCATATCCGGAAGTGAGCTATTTGTACCAAATCGACATGAAGAACACAGGAACCCCCCCCTATTTCGGGGTCGCTGAATCCAAAACTTCACTCATTTTGCGAATCTGAGACAGTGGCGTCGAGTTATGGGGCGGGTCCTACAAACCCCCCGCAATGCACAGTGTCTGTGCCAACATGGATGCGCGTAGAATGGCAGCCACGCACACGCGATTGCATGCACACGCCATGCAGGGGTACACTTCCTGAGTGTCTTTTTTTTTCGGTATATACTCGTTCCTTAATGGAAACAATGGTGTTTCAACACCCACTTTGTGGAGGCCAATGGGCCATCTCCTTCCATGATGTCTCCCCGTCCTTGGTTCAAACCCCACTGCCCTCCCAGTGGCTTGCGTTCAAGCCCCTCTGCCCTCATCTTCCTTCACTCCGTACGGATATCCCCCCCCCTCCTCCTCCTTGTACGTGCCCCTCCCGTTGCGTAACACCCACCCACCCCCCTTTTCACCACGGGGGTAGTAGGGTTTGCTTGTGCCCCTCCCATTCCGCCCCTCCCCCCTAGGGGTAGGGTTTGCTTGTGCCCCTCCCATTCCGCCCCTCCCCCCTAGGGGTAGGGTTTGCTTGTGCCCCTCCCATTCCGCCCCTCCCCCCTAGGGGTAGGGTTTGCTTGTGCCCCTCCCATTCCGCCCCTCCCCCCTAGGGGTAGGGTTTGCTTGTGCCCCTCCCATTCCGCCCCTCCCCCCTAGGGGTAGGGTTTGTCCCCATCCCTCCGGCTTAGGGTGGGGGGGGGCGGGGATGGTCCCATTTAGGCCAAGGTTACATTTTATCGGCCCATTTGTGCGTGCCTCTTCATAACTTGAGCCCTTCGTCCCAGTTCGCAGGGTGTCTTTGTCTGATTGTGCCCAATGTGGGTCGCGTTTCGGCTGAATCTTTTCGTTGGTGGCCCATCTGGACGCGATCCATCCCCCCCCTCCCCCCGGCGCCGGACCAAACGTCCGCCCCTGCCTGATGCGTACGGCCATACTACTGGGAATATACCTGAACCCGTCCGATTCAGCAGTCAAGCCTAGTCAGGCCCAGTTAGTACTGAGGTTGGTTACCACTTGGGAACCCTGGGTGCCGTACCCTTTTTTATTTGCCCTTTGCCGGCACCTCCCGCGGTGCACCCACACACCCTCCCCTCCGTTCCGCTTCCTCCCCTCCCTCCCAACGTGCACACATGGCACATGTGCCACTGCGTACGGCCATGCTCCTGGCGGCCCCCTTCCACACCAACCCGCCGCCCGCGCCGTCTTGAGCTCATTACCGGATATGGGTGACTATTACCGACTCGGTAGGATCTGCCCGTTCCTAACCAGGCAGATCCTACCGAGTCGGTAATAGTCACCCATATCCTAAAGTGAGCTATTTGTACCAAATCGACATGAAGAACACAGGACCCCCCCCCCCTATTTCGGGGTCGCTGAATCCAAAACTTCACTCATTTTGCGAATCTGAGACAGTGGCGTCGAGTTATGGGGGGGGGGGTCCTACAAAAACCCCCGCAATGCACAGTGTCTGTGCCAACATGGATGTGCGTGGAATGGCACCCACGCACGCGCGATTGCACGCACACGCCATGCAAGGGTACGCTTTCTGGGTGTCTTTTTTTTTCGGTATATACTCGTTCCTTAATGGAAACAATGGTGTTTCAACACCCACTTTGTGGAGGCCAATGGGCCATCTCCTTCCCTCATGTCTCCCTGTTCTGCATTCGACTCCACTGCCCTCCCAGTGGCTTGCGTTCAAGCCCCTCTGCCCTCATCTTCCTTCACTCCGTACGGATATCCCCCCCCCTCCTCCTCCTTGTACGTGCCCCTCCCGTTGCGTAACACCCACCCGGCCCCCTTTTCACCACGGGGGTAGTAGGGTTTGCTTGTGCCCCTCCCATTCCGCCCCTCCCCCCTAGGGGTAGCGTTTGCTTGTGCCCCTCCCATTCCGCCCCTCCCCCCTAGGGGTAGGGTTTGCTTGTGCCCCACCCATTCCGCCCCTCCCCCCTAGGGGTAGGGTTTGCTTGTGCCCCTCCCATTCCGCCCCTCCACCCTAGGGGTAGGGTTTGCTTGTGCCCCTCCCATTCCGCCCCTCCCCCCTAGGGGTAGGGTTTGCTTGTGCCCCTCCCATTCCGCCCCTCCCCCCTAGGGGTAGGGTTTGCTTGTGCCCCTCCTATTCCGCCCCTCCCCCCTAGGGGTAGGGTTTGCTTGTGCCCCTCCCATTCCGCCCCTCCCCCCTAGGGGTAGGGTTTGCTTGTGCCCCTCCCATTCCGCCCCTCCCCCCTAGGGGTAGGGTTTGCTTGTGGCCCTCCCATTCCGCCCCTCCCCCCTAGGGGTAGGGTTTGCTTGTGCCCCTCCCATTCCGCCCCTCCCCCCTAGGGGTAGGGTTTGCTTGTGCCCCTCCCATTCCGCCCCTCCCCCCTAGGGGTAGGGTTTGTCCCCATCCCTCCGGCTTAGGGTGGGGGGGGGATGGGGGTGGTCCCATTTAGGCCAAGGTCACATTTTATCGGCCCATTTGTGCGTGCCTCTTCATATTTTGAGCCCTTCGTCCCAGTTCGCAGGGTGTCTTTGTCTGATTGTGCCCCATGTGGGTCGCGTTTCGGCTGAATCTTTTCGTTGGTGGCCCGTCTGGACGCGATCCATGCCCCCCCTCCCCCCGGCCCCGGACCAAACGTCCGCCCCTGCCTGATGTGTACGGCCATACTACTGGGAATATACCTGAACCCGTCCGATTCAGCAGTCAGGCCTGGTCAAGCCCAGTTAGTACTGAAGTGGGTGACCACGGGGGAACCCTGGGTGCTGTACGCTTTTTTATTTGCCCTTTGCCGGCACCTCCCGCGGAGCACCCACACACCCTCCCCTCCGTTCCGCTTCCTCCCCTCCCTCCCAACGTGCACACATGGCACATGTGCCACTGCGTACAGCCATGCTCCTGGCGGCCCCCTGCCACACCAACCCGCCGCCCGCGCCATCTTGAGCTCATTACCGGATATGGGTGACTATTACCGACTCGGTAGGATCTGCCCGTTCCTAACCAGGCAGATCCTACCGAGTCGGTAATAGTCACCCATATCCGGAAGTGAGCTATTTGTACCAAATCGACATGAAGAACACAGAAACCCCCCCCTATTTAGGGGTCGCTGAATCCAACACTTCACTCATTTTGCGAATCGGAGATAGTGGCGTCGAGTTATGGGGGGGGGGGTCCTACAAAACCCCCCGCAATGCACAGTGTCTGTGCCAACATGGATGCGCGTAGAATGGCACCCACGCACGCGCGATTGCACGCACACGCCATGCAGGGGTACACTTCCTGGGTGTCTATTTTTTTTCGGTATATACTCGTTCCTTAATGGAAACAATGGTGTTTCAACACCCACTTTGTGGAGGCCAATGGGCCATCTCCTTTCATCATGTCTCCCTGTCCTAGGTTCAAACCCCACTGCCCTCCCAGTGGCTTGCGTTCAAGCCCCTCTGCCCTCATCTTCCTTCACTCCGTACGGATATCCCCCCCCCTCCTCCTCCTTGTACGTGCCCCTCCCGTTGCGTAACACCCACCCACCCCCCTTTTCACCACGGGGGTAGTAGGGTTTGCTTGTGCCCCTCCCATTCCGCCCCTCCCCCCTAGGGGTAGGGTTTGCTTGTGCCCCTCCCATTCCGCCCCTCCCCCCTAGGGGTAGGGTTTGCTTGTGCCCCTCCCATTCCGCCCCTCCCCCCTAGGGGTAGGGTTTGCTTGTGCCCCTCCCATTCCGCCCCTCCCCCCTAGGGGTAGGGTTTGCTTGTGCCCCTCCCATTCCGCCCCTCCCTCCTAGGGGTAGGGTTTGCTTGTGCCCCTCCCATTCCGCCCTTCCCCCCTAGGGGTAGGGTTTGCTTGTGCCCCTCCCATTCCGGCCCTCCCCCCTAGGGGTAGGGTTTGCTTGTGCCCCTCCCATTCCGCCCCTCCCCCCTGGGGGTAGGGTTTGTCCCCATCCCTCCGGCTTAGGGTGGGGGGGGGGGGATGGTCCCATTTAGGCCAAGGTTACATTTTATCGGCCCATTTGTGCGTGCCTCTTCATAACTTGAGCCCTTCGTCCCAGTTCGCAGGGTGTCTTTGTCTGATTGTGCCCCATGTGGGTCGCGTTTCCGCTGAATCTTTTCGTTGGTTGCCCGTCTGGATGCGATCCATCCCCCCCCTTCCCCCGGCGCCGGACCAAACGTCCGCCCCTGCCTGATGCGTACGGCCATACTACTGGGAATATGCCTGAACCCGTCCGATTCAGCAGTCAAGCCTGGTCAGGCCCAGTTAGTACTGAGGTGGGTGACCACTTGGGAACCCTGGGTGCTGTACGCTTTTTTATTTGCCCTTTGCCGGCACCTCCCGCGGTGCACCCACACACCCTCCCCTCCGTTCCGCTTCCTCCCCTCCCTCCCAACGTGCACACATGGCACATGTGCCACTGCGTACGGCCATGCTACTGGCGGCCCCCTTCCACACCAACCCGCCGCCCGCGCCGTCTTGAGCTCATTACCGGATATGGGTGACTATTACCGACTCGGTAGGATCTGCCCGTTCCTAACCAGGCAGATCCTACCGAGTCGGTAATAGTCACCCATATCCTAAAGTGAGCTATTTGTACCAAATCGACATGAAGAACACAGGACCCCTCCCCTATTTTGGGGTCGCTGAATCCAACACTTCACTCATTTTGCGAATCTGAGACAGTGGCGTCCAGTTATGCGGGGGGGGGGGGGTCCTACAAAACCCCCCGCAATGCACAGTGTCTGTGCCAACATGGATGCGCGTAGAATGGCACCCACGCACGCGCGATTGCACGCACACGCCATGCAGGGGTACATTTTCTGAGTGTCTATTCTTTTTTCGGTACATACTCGTTCCTTAATGGAAACAATGGTGTTTCAACACCCATTTTGTGGAGGTCAATGGCCAATCTCTCTCCATCATGTCTCCCTGTCCTGGGTTCAAACCCCACTGCCCTCCCAGTGGCTCGCGTTCAAGCCCCTCTGCCCTCATCTTCCTTCACTCCGTACGGATATCCCCCTCCCTCCCCCTCCTTGTACAGGCCCCTCCCGTTGCGTAACACCCACCCACCCCCCTTTTCACCACGGGGGTAGTAGGGTTTGCTTGTGCCCCTCCCATTCCGCCCCTCCCCCCTAGGGGTAGGGTTTGCTTGTGCCCCTCCCATTCCGCCCCTCCCCCCTAGGGGTAGGGTTTGCTTGTGCCCCTCCCATTCCGCCCCTCCCCCCTAGGGGTAGGGTTTGCTTGTGCCCCTCCCATTCCGCCCCTCCCCCCTAGGGGTAGGGTTTGCTTGTGCCCCTCCCATTCCGCCCCTCCCCCCTAGGGGTAGGGTTTGCTTGTGCCCCTCCCATTCCGCCCCTCCCCCCTAGGGGTAGGGTTTGCTTGTGCCCCTCCCATTCCGGCCCTCCCCCCTAGGGGTAGGGTTTGCTTGTGCCCCTCCCATTCCGCCCCTCCCCCCTAGGGGTAGGGTTTGTCCCCATCCCTCCGGCTTAGGGTGGGGGGGGGGGTGGTCCCATTTAGGCCAAGGTCACATTTTATCGGCCCATTTGTGCGTGCCTCTTCATAACTTGAGCCCTTCGTCCCAGTTCGCAGGGTGTCTTTGTCTGATTGTGCCCCATGTCGGTCGTGTTTCGGCTGAATCTTTTCGTTGGTGGCCCGTCTGGACGCGATCCATCCCCCCCCTTCTTCCGGCGCCGGACCAAACGTCCGCCCCTGCCTGATGCGTACGGCCATACTACTGGGAATATACCTGAACCTGTCTGATTCAGCAGTCAGGCCTGGTCAGGCCCAGTTAGTACTGAGGTGGGTGACCACTTGGGAACACTGGGTGCTGTACGCTTTTTTATTTGCCCTTTGCCGGCACCTCCCGCGGTGCACCCACACACCCTCCCCTCCGTCCCGCTTCCTCCCCTCTCTCCCAACGTGCACACATGGCACATGTGCTATTGCGTACGGCCATGCTCCTGGTGGCCCCCTTCCACACCAACCCGCCGCCCGCGCCGTCTTGAGCTCATTACCGGGCATGGGCGACTATTGCCGAGTCGGTAGGATCTGCCCGTTCCTAACCAAGCACATCCTACCGAGTTGGTAATAGTCACCCATATCCTAAAGTGAGCTATTTGTACCGAATCGACATGAAGAACACAGGTACCCTCCCCACTTTCTGAGTCTCTATTTTTTTTTCGGTGTCTTTTTGTCCATGCTTGCCCGGGCCGCTGGGCCTTGACAAACTGTCGCCGACGCCAACTCCTTGTCCCCTGACCGCATGAGTGTCCGGGACACCCAGGCCCGTTTGGCCACGCCAGGCGACGAGGTCATTGTTCCTGCCGACGCCGGTCAACTGGCGTGTTTGGCAGCCATCGATGACGCCGACTATATCATTGAGGACGAAGTGGTGCTAAAGAGTGGAGTTCCACAGGCTGCCTCCCTATTGTACGACCTCTTGAAGGACTGCGACTCGTCTGAAAAACTTGCTGCCGTCCTTTACGGCAGTCGCCCCAATGTTGTGCTCGTTGGGGAGATGACTGAATATGATAAAGTCCAACATGCGATTAAGAGACTACTTGCTCATTTGCCCATGCTCGGCCACTTTGTTGCTATCCTGCTTGAACATGTCAACGATGATGATGACAGGCCATCATTTCTCAATCGGGCACTCGCCCTCAACTCGAACTTGCCTTTCGGCTGCGAAAAGTTACCAATGGCGGACAGGGCCCTCATGCACATGCGCACACATGATCGATTTGATGTTTGGATTGCAAGCAGCACAAGGGACTCCAGAAGCCTATCTCCGCCCCCAACGTATAAGCTTCTGCGGCTTATGACGCCTGGGGCAGAAGTTGACAAGGTGGTGTTCCACGAGCCAGATGTGCGGGATAACCAATACGCTGTGCAGGTCCATAACGACCTAGTAAACGGGTTATTGGGGTCTATTGGCATGAACTCTGATGAAGTCCATCTCCTCCCGGGGACAGACCCACGGAACTCAAAACTGTTCTTCACGGAGTTGAGGAACAGGTGAATACTGTGGTATCACAGTTCGGATCCAAGCCAAGGTTCCAGATCCAGCCAGTGGAATGGTATCGTGGTGCCAACGTGACCAACATGACTGCTGTCTATGAGGTG
This sequence comes from Eutreptiella sp. 'Long Island Sound 2002', assembly GCA_964036045.1. Classification (NCBI taxonomy): domain Eukaryota; phylum Euglenozoa; class Euglenophyceae; order Eutreptiales; family Eutreptiaceae; genus Eutreptiella; species Eutreptiella sp. 'Long Island Sound 2002'. The sequence continues at coordinate 13,695,577 of OZ038380.1, forward strand.
TGGATCAAGAAGACGCACAAGGAAACATGGTCTCCCATGCTGTATGCCTCAGTTCTCGCGATGTTTTGGACAATCCCGGGCGTGCTGCAAGCACTATCGCCAGTGAAAATCCACGTGCTGGGGCCCAGCAAACTGCTGCCGGGTCTCACGGAAACTGGGCACTCACTGCTGAAGACAAGGTATCGTGAACTGGTGGCTGCTATCGGGGCTGTCTTCAAGGATTTGAGGACAGGACAGTTCCTCGATAGGGATATCATCTCCAAGCCCAAAATCCCCTCGACATGGAAGAAGGACCTTGTTGGCAAAGTGTACTTTCTGGATGTGGCACCGTGGTGCTACCTCTCAAACCTGACTGAGGCCCTTGCACCTTCAGTGCACTGCCGGTACATCGCGGACCGCGTCAGATAGAGTGGTGGGGAGATGCGCATTGCCACCTGGCGATTGACCGGGGAAAGTGTGACACAGCTGATTGGAAAGGTCTACCTGTCAGATTCTGGGATGCCTCCGATGTTTGTGATCTCCGAGGTGGATTACGAGGCGCGGAAAAGGCGAATCACAGACCGGCCCAGAAACACAAATGACTCGAAGACACGCAGGCAAGGCCTAATCAGGACGGGAGAAATGGTCAAGGCTATGGAGTTGGATGACCAAGTCGACAAGGTCATCAGCCCCCTCAAACGCAAGCGGGACTTGAAGGAAGATGAGGCTTCGTTGCCCATGGAGCACCACGATGACGTGAGCATCAAGCATCCCCCTGAGCAGCATGCTCAGAGTATTGTCCCAAAATATCAATGGGTTTCAAACAAAAATAACCATGAGAAAGCGTAAGCAAAAGCGCACAGTGGCCCTAGGGTCACTGCTGCGGTCCCTGGAGATGGACTTCTTTGCCATCCAAGAACCTCACTTCGTCACGGTGGAGGATCGTCAAGCGTGCGTACAGTGCTTGTCAAAGTACGGGTATGGCCTGGACGGACCACTTCATGAAGAAGGAAGGGGAGGGGTGGCACTCGCGTGGAAAACATCCAAGTGGACACTGCAATCACTGAAGTTCTTGTCTCCCAGGGCTTTGAAAGCCTCGCTATCGAGTGGTCCGCTGGAGATCACCATAGTTGTGGTCCACTTCCACCGCAAGCACACGCGTCGACAGTCGCAATGGAAAGACACCGCCAAGGAGTTACATGGACCAAACCTGATTTTATGTGCTGATCACAATAGTTTAGTTGTAAAACACAGGGACGCCTTTGCGCCCCCAGAGTTTGAGCATGACACATCTTTACGTGCCAGAGACCAGGAGGTAACGACCTTGGCGAAAGCAGGTCTGCAGGATGTTTGGGTGGATATTCACTGTCCAACCGTGACGGACATCAAGGACAAGGAAGCATAGTGTACGACGGGCTTCACATACGGCTACCCCCGAGAAGGAGAGCGGCTCGACCCGCAGAGGCTACGCGGTATTGACCGCATCCACACAACATCTGAATTGCTGAGCCTAGCGCCCAGCGTGTACCCCATGTTTGCTGCCAACTCGGACCACAAGGTGATCCTGGCTGAATTCACACCCCCGTCTTTCGACACAGAGGAGACAGTCCCCAGATTCTACTGCCCAGAGACCATCCTTCACGACCCGGAGGCAATGGAAGATCTGGAAACATCTCTCAAGTCTATCAAGTCAACAGGGGATCAATGGTGGGAACAGGCGCTGAGCTGCATCCAAAAGAAGGCGATCAACCATCAAAGGGAGCATAAAAACAAAAAGCACTCGGTAGAACTACAGGCCCTGCGGTTCCCCCCGTGGATCCACGAGAGACTCTGTCGCACCAGCGGTCTACCAATTTTTATCATCACTGGGGATTCCAGCAACAGATGCAACAACAGCCTACATCCTCCTGGTGGGGGTGTATGAAAAGGCTCAGCGTGACAGAACGGGCATGGAAATACCATCCAAGCTCAAGGGGGTGAACACGACCGGGGAAACCTCAGGAGATCCGAGAACGCAAAGGAACGAATTGTATCGGTTAATGCAGGAGTTGCAAGAGCGAAAGAAACTTCAACAGCTGGTACCCAAGACAGGCTCGGCGATACAGGGGGCAAAGGCGGTGGCAAAAGAGTTGGTGGACCATTGGGACAAAGTGCCCACACCGACGGGATCCACCGAAGAAGATTGTGTGGCCTATTTGAAGACGTTAGGAGTGGAACAGCGGCTGCGCAAGGCAGGTCGAGTTCTTTTCAAGCAACTATCCCTGGACATTGTTCATGAAGGCCTTAAGAGGCTGAACAGCAACAGCTCCCCTAGATTGGATGGTTTCTCGGCGAAATTCTTCAAGAGGTTCTCGGACATCTTCGAACCGCAAAAGTATGATTCAATGAAACGTTTCCTCGAAGTGGGCAAAATGCCGGAGACATGGACCTCGGGAGTGGTGACAATGATCCCCAAGAGGAAGGTGATGCAAACACCAGATTCGCTCTGACCAATTGCACTGCAGACTACAAGGCAGAAGTGGCTCACCAACATCCTCCTGATCCAGTTAGAGGATGTACTTCTCCACTGTATCCCGTCACAGCAAACAGGTTTCCTTCGACACAGAAGCATACTTCAACATGTCTATGGGTCACGGGCACTCTGGGATGGCCTAAGTGAAGGAGCGGCGTTATCAGTGGACTGCAGAAATGCTTTCCCCACGATGTCTCACGAGATGGTGTCGGCAGCTCTGGGTCTAATGTGCATACCATTCTTGTATATCCGTCTGATTCTACACCTTTTGCGAGCTCCGTATCTATACTCCGTTGGAAAAGGATACGTCCCAGGCGTATACCTCCACCCGAGGGCAGGCACACGCCAGGGGGATCCACTCTCCCCGGCGCTGTTCTCCCTGGTGGCATCCTTCGTGATTTTCCCACTACAAGACCTGGGTCCAGTACTGACTGTCATGATGTATGCAGAAGACCTCATCATTTTCTTTGATGGAAGAGCCAAGCAACAGCTGTTGAAAAGGGTATGCGAAGTGGTTTCGCGTTTCGGACAGTTTTCGGGGTTGAAGGTCAACCTGAACAAAACAGCAGCGATAGTTCGCAACTGTGGGGGAATGGAGTGGGCGAGGTGCTTTCGGGACATTGGAGTGTATGTCAAAAACTTCGTCAAGTATCTGGGTGTACGCTTGGGCAATATTCGGCACGAACAAGACGACCAAGGATGGGGGCTGACGATGGAGCAGGCCTTCGCACCAGCAGTGCAAGGGGCCTTGCATCGCGCAAGGGTGGTATCCACGTTGCAACTGTCCAGGAACGAACGAGCATTAATGCTGACGTCATGGATTCTGCCGGTCGTGGCATGGGTATCCAAGGCATATTATGCCCCAGTCTCGGTGATCAGACAATTGAAGATGGTGTATCAGGTGACTATGGGTACCAACAGCTGGGGAGTCACCTTACCAATCCTCTCACGACCAAGAACGCAAGGGGGACTGGCACTACCAGAACCAGAACTGTTTCTAATGCACCAGGCGGCGGCTCCGTTCGTCAGCTTGTTGGGAGACCCTCACAAATTCCTTGATAAGGCAGTGGAGACCTCCTATGCATCGGCAACAGCCATAGGGTTCACACCGTCCAAGGACAACCTTCCATATATTCAAATGGGCATGGTCCGAACGGCAGATCTCACATTTCTGGGATGGTCGGCGAAGGCACACTCCAACATTCAGCAAGTGGCCCCGCAGGTGGCCCCCCCGGCGAACCAGGACCGACTGCCGTTGTGGCACTCTGTGTATTTCCGAAATGAGTTCCGCTGCTCCTACTACAACACGAAATTGATCCGGCAGGGCGTGCTGACGTGGGGTCAATTCCAAAGCTTGGAGGACGCAAGATTGTTCAATGCACTGCCTCGGACATGGAAAGGGGTCTACAATCATGGCGGACGACTCCTCAACAAAGTCATGTCACAAGGGGGGTTTGATACCCCCGCAGTCCATACCCAAAACTGGACCAGGGCATGGCTGCTCCAGTTCTACGCCTCTCCGTCAGGGGTCCGCGACCCGCAAACACCGGAGGTATGGGAACAGCTGGCACAGGCACAACTACCACCGAGGGCTCAAGACTTTGCGCGAAAGGCGCTGTGGCACAAACTGACCGTACATGCAAGAGTCTACAAGAGGTCAGGCACTGACAAGTGCCCGGTTTGCTCACAAAAGGAGACGATCCAACATGCGATGGTCAAATGCCCCATGTTCAAAGCAGCAGCGGCGGTTATACAGCACTACTATGGCCAGGTGACAACTGATAACGGGACATCCACAGTTCGAGATATGATGGAGTCTTACGACCAAGAATGGTTGCTGAAAACGAACCAAGGCTGGGCGATGTGGTCAGCAAGAAGTGCCCACTGGCGATATCGATGCGAAGTCAAGGCAGGAGCGTCGCCGGTGTTCGCGTCATACCTTACAACATGGCTAAGGGAGCTATGTGAGTGGGTGGGATTTTCCACAGGGGAGCACAGGGAACAATGGAAAGGATTTCAAAAATCACTGCAGAAACTTCGAGACACCGGAGTGCAGCCATGACAAGGGGAAGTGCAAGTACATGGGGGACTGAATGCATGGTGGCAAACACACACGGAGTGCTTCTCCCAAGAAAAATCAGCCGACAATCAAAGTTGGCAAAGGGCAACGGAGTCACGCCCGAAGCGCCCGAGGCAGGCAGGCCCGGGAGTGCTACAAGGAGTGCAAGAACTGATTGCACAACTGGTGGAGAAGGGCTACAGGATAGTGTACACTGATGGATTGTCGAAGCGACTGGGCCACAAGGACATGCGCAGGACCGGGGGATTTGGCGTGTTTGCGGCGGAACACGACCAAGGACCAGAGGTGCGCTTCTGTGGCTACGTACCAACACATTACAGGCAAACAAACAACGGAGCAGAGCTTTGGGCAGCCGTGGAAGCCTTACAGGGTTTCTGGGTGCCACAACTGGCAATCCTCACCGACTCACAATACCTGCAGCTGCGAGCGACTGGCAGGGCCCAGCACTGGAAGTCAAAGGGATGGACAACCACATCTGGAAAACTGCAAGTCCACGTCCCAGTCTGGGAAATACTGCTCCAGGAAATGGCGACGCCGGGAAGAGAAGTCAGGTGGGAACATGTCCCAGCACATGTCAACGTGCAGGGAAATGAGATGGCGAATGGATTGGCCATGGAAGGCATGTGTTCAAGCCCATTGTGGTCACAGCATGTTGCACCAAAATCATCATCTGGGTCAGATTCCACGGTAGGTTTGAGGGGAGGGTCCGGATCAGAGTCAGAGGGCACAAGGGCACTCTGGTCATCCCTGGGTATGGTACCCATGGACAGTGATGAACTGACAGGGGAAGCATCCGGGGAGCCAGTGCCACGTGGGATGGGACCGTACTCCTCAAGCAATATAGAAAGTGAGGAAATGAGACCAGGACACACACACCAGGGAGTGCTGTCGAATGCACTGTCAGCAGCAGACACACTGTCCTTCAGCACTGATGTGAGTGACACCAGGCGACGGCGCAAGAAGCGAAGGCTCAGGAAACGCAGGAACCCAGGACAGGGTCGATAATGCCAGAGCCAGAAGCTCTTGCACAGTGGAACAGAGAAAGAGAGCGAAGCCCACAGAGCGAAAGACCAGGGGGAGAGAGAGAGAGAGACAGACCCGCAGAGCAAGGGTTCGAGACTAACCGGCACTGTGGGAGGGTGGTGGGTGCGAGCTGACCCAAGTGTACAGATGGCCAAGGCCAAAGCACAATCGGCAGCCACGTGGAGTGGTAAACAACTTGTCTGCGCTGCAGTGCAGCAAGGCAAAACATTGAACTGTGTGGTGATGACCATGCACCTGTGACACGGGGGCGTATGCGAGCCCAGTATCCGTTGCCTCATGGCCCCTATTTTGGGGTCGCTGAACACTTCAATCATTTTGCGAATCTCAGACAGTGGCGTCAAGTTGTGGGGGGGGGTCCTACAACACCCCCCGCAATGCACAGTGTCTTTGCCAAAATGGATGCGCGTAGAATGCGCAATTGCACGCAAACGCCATGCAGGGGTACATTTTCTGAGTGTCCATTCTTTTTCGGTATATACTCGTTCCTTAATGGAAACAATGGTGTTTCAACACCCACTTTGTGGAGGCCAATGGGCCATCTCCTTCCATCATGTCTCCCTGTCCTGGGTTCAAACCCCACTGCCCTCCCAGTGGCTTGCGTTCAAGCCCCTCTGCCCTCATCTTCCTTCACTCCGTACGGATATCCCCCCCCCTCCTCCTCCTTGTACGTGCCCCTCCCGTTGCGTAACACCCACCCAGCCCCTTTTCACCACGGGGGTAGTAGGGTTTGCTTGTGCCCCTCCCATTCCGCCCCTCCCCCCTAGGGGTAGGGTTTGCTTGTGGCCCTCCCATTCCGCCCCTCCCCCCTAGGGGTAGGGTTTGCTTGTGCCCCCCCCATTCCGCCCCTCCCCCCTAGGGGTAGGGTTTGCTTGTGCCCCTCCCATTCCGCCCCTTCCCCCTAGGGGTAGGGTTTGCTTGTGCCCCTCCCATTCCACCCCTCCCTCCTACGGGTAGGGTTTGTTTGTGCCCCTCCCATTCCGCCCCTCCCCCCTAGGGGTAGGGTTTGTCCCCATCCCTCCGGCTTAGGGTGGCGGGGGGGGAGTGGTCCCATTTAGGCCAACACATTTTCTCGGCCCATTTGTGCCTGCCTCTTCATAACTTGAGCCCTTCGTCCCAGTTTGCAGGGTGTCTTTGTCTGATTGTGCCCCATGTGGGTCGCGTTTCGGCTGAATCTTTTCGTTGGTGGCCCGTCTGGACACGATCCATCCCCCCCCTTCCCCCGGCGCCGGACCAAACATCCGCCCCTGCCTGATGCGTACCGCCATACTACTGGGAATATACCTGAACCCGTCCGCTTCAGCAGTCAAGCCTGGTCAGGCCCAGTTAGTACTGAGGTGGGTGACCACTTGGGAACACTGGGTGCTGTACGCTTTTTTATTTGCCCTTTGCCGGCACCTCCCGCGGTGCACCCACACACCCTCCCCTCCGTTCCGCTTCCTCCCCTCCCTCCCAACGTGCACACATGGCACATGTGCCACTGCGTACGGCCATGCTCCTGGCGGCCCCCTTCCACACCAACCCGCCGCCCGCGCCGTCTTGAGCTCATTACCGGATATGGGTGACTATTACCGACTCGGTAGGATCTGCCCGTTCCTAACCAGGCAGATCCTACCGAGTCGGTAATAGTCACCCATATCCTAAAGTGAGCTATTTGTACCAAATCGACATGATGAACACAGGACCCCCCCCCTATTTCGGGGTCGCTGAATCCAACACTTCACTCATTTTGCGAATCTGAGACAGTGGCGTCGAGTTATGGGGGGGGGGGGGGTCCTACAAAACCCCCCGCAATGCATAGTGTCTGTGCCAACATGGATGCGCGTAGAATGGCACCCACGCACGCGCTATTGCACGCACACGCCATGCAGGGGTACATTTTCTGAGAGTCTTTTTTTTTCGGTACATACTCGTTCCTTAATGGAAACAATGGTGTTTCAACATCCACTTTGTGGAGGCCAATGGGCCATCTCCTTCCATGATGTCTCCCCGTCCTGGGTTCAAACCCCACTGCCCTCCCAGTGGCTTGTGTTCAAGCCCCTCTGCCCTCATCTTCCTTCAGTCCGTACGGATATCCCCCCCTCCTCCTCCTTGTACCTGCCCCTCCCGTTGCGTAACACCCACCCACCCCCCTTTTCACCACAGGGGTAGTAGGGTTTGCTTGTGCCCCTCCCATTCCGCCCCTCCCCCCTAGGGGTAGGGTTTGCTTGTGCCCCTCCCATTCCGCCCCTCCCCCCTAGGGGTAGGGTTTGCTTGTGCCCCTCCCATTCCGCCCCTCCCCCCTAGGGGTAGGGTTTGCTTGTGCCCCTCCCATTCCGCCCCTCACCCCTAGGGTCAGGGGTTGTCCCCATCCCTCCGGCTTCGGGTGGGGGGGGGATGGTCCCATTTAGGCCAAGGTCACATTTTATCGGCCCATTTGTGCCTGCCTCTTCATAACTTGAGCCCTTCGTCCCAGTTCGCAGGGTGTCCTTGTCTGATTGTGCCCCATGTGGGTCGTGTTTCGGCTGAATGTATTCGTTGGTGGCCCGTCTGGACGCGATCCATCCCCCCCCTTCCCCCGGCGCCTGACCAAACGTCCGCCCCTGCCTGATCCGTACGGCCATACTACTGGGAATATACCTCAACCCGTCTGATTCAGCAGTCAAGCCTGGTCAGGCCCAGTTAGTACTGAGGTTGGTGACCACTTGGAAACACTGGGTGCTGTACGCTTTTTTATTTGCCCTTTGCCGGCACCTCCCGCGGTGCACCCACACACCCTCCCCTCCGTTCCGCTTCCTCCCCTCCCTCCCAACGTGCACACATGGCACATGTGCCACTGCGTACGGCCATGCTCCTGGCGGCCCCCTTCCACACCAACCCGGCGCCCGCGCCGTCTTGAGCTCATTACCGGATATGGCCGACTATTACCGACTCGGTAGGATCGGCCCGTTCCTAACCAGGCAGATTCTACCGAGTCGGTAATAGTCACCCATATCCTAAAGTGAGCTATTTGTACCAAATCGACATGAAGAACACAGGACCCCCTCCCCATTTTGGGGTCGCTGAATCCAACACTTCACTCATTTTGCAAATCTGAGACAGTGGCGTCGAGTTAGGGGGGGGGTCCTACGAAACCCCCCGCAATGCACAGTGTCTGTGCCAACATGGATGCGCGTAGAATGGCACCCACGCACGCGCGATTGCACGAACTCGCCATGCAGGGGTACATTTTCTGAGTGTCTTTTTTTTTCGGTATATACTCGTTCCTTAATGGAGACAATGGTTGCAACACCCACTTTGTGGAGGCCAATGGGCCATCTCCTTCCATGATGTCTCCCCGTCCTGGGTTCAAACCCCACTGCCCTCCCAGTGGCTGGCGTTCAAGCCCCTCTGACCTCATCTTCCTTCACTCCGTACGGATATCCCCTCCCCTCCTCCTCCTTGTACGTGCCCCTCCCGTTGCGTAACACCCACCCACCCCCCTTTTCACCACGGGGGTAGTAGGGTTTGCTTGTGCCCCTCCCATTCCGCCCCTCCCCCCTAGGGGTAGGGTTTGCTTGTGCCCCTCCCATTCCGCCCCTCCCCCCTAGGGGTAGCATTTGCTTGTGCCCCTCCCATTCGGCCCCTCCTCCCTAGGGGTAGGGTTTGCTTGTGCCCCTCCCATTCCGCCCCTCCCCCCTAGGGGTAGGGTTTGCTTGTGCCCCTCCCATTCAGCCCCTCCCCCCTAGGGGTAGCATTTGCTTGTGCCCCTCCCATTCGGCCCCTCCTCCCTAGGGGTAGGGTTTGCTTGTGCCCCTCCCATTCCGCCCCTCCCCCCTAGGGGTAGGGTTTGCTTGTGCCCCTCCCATTCCGCCCCTCCCCCCTAGGGGTAGGGTTTGCTTGTGCCCCTCCCATTCTGCCCCTCCCCCCTAGGGGTAGGGTTTGTCCCCATCCCTCCGGCTTAGGGTGGGGGGGGGTAGGTGGTCCCATTTAGGCCAAGGTCACATTTTATCGGCCCATTTGTGCGTGCCTCTTCATAACTTGAGCCCTTCGTTCCAGTTCGCAGGGTGTCTTTGTCTGATTGTGCCCCATGTGGGTCGCGTTTCGGCTGAATCTTTTCGTTGGTGGCCCGTCTGGACGCCATCCATCCCCCCCCTTCCCCCGGCGCCGGACCAAACGTCCGCCCCTGCCTGATTTACGGCCATACTACTGGGAATATTGAAGCGGTACCCAGAACCTATGGCCCATGGCCCGGAGGCCTGTGAGCCGTCACACCCGTGCGGAAGACGTTGACACCGGCTGTCAGCGGGATATCCCTGTTCTCTAACCCGCGAAATCTGGAATCCGATTTCTAACCAGTAAATCGATTTAGAATTACCATAATTTTACTGTCTTAGGCGATTTTCAGTCGGAAATCGGTGAAATACCCGATTTCTACCGCGATTTCTAATTGTCGTGAAATCGCCGCCTGATGTCGCCTGTTCGCGCGCTTTCGTCGCTTCTCGGGTACCTTTGAGGTTCTAAGAGAACTTAAGGGCTGAATCTAGAGGGTTTTTAATGTACTTTCATCTGGTGTGTTCACCAGAATTTTTCGCCGTTGCATCTTCGAGAAAATCAGCGCGCAAGCTTTTCCGTCGATCGCTCGAGCTCATGGTTCCCAAGAAGGACGCCATCGAGGCCGCGCGACGGAAGGTCGCTGAGGAGAGGGCCAAGACAGAGGCGGAGCTGGCGGCGCTGGAAGCAGAGAACTCTCGGCTGCAGCAGGCCCGGGAAGCCGAGGCGGCTCGTGCCCGGGAGGAGGCCGAAGGGCGAGCTGCCGCAGCCACGGCCGCCGCAATGGCGGAGGCGGAGGCCAAGCTCCGCCGTGAGACTCCCCTGGGAGGATCCCGAGTGGAGACCCTTCGAAAGCTTTTCGAAGGGGACGCCTCCTCCAAGATGGCGCTGGATCCGGAGGGGGTGGACACGGGCAGCAGTGGGAGCAGTGGCCCCACCGCCTACCGACGGAGGAAGGGTAAGGGGAAGACCCCCGAGAGGTCACGGAGGCCAGCGGGCGGACACCCCCACGACAGCCACCCCTTCTTCACCGCCAGCGACGGGGATGAACAAGGCCGCCAACATCGCCGAGGAGTGGCTGGCGGAGGAGGAGGAGACGTCCCCATGGAGCCGGAGGGTGAGAGTGTGGATCTCCCTCCTCCCTACCGGAGCTCGGAGTCTTCCGCGTGCGGGACCGAGACGCCCAGTTGGGGCGACATGGACGAGGATGATGACATGGACTTCGACTACACGAAGAAGCCCCCATCCTCGGACACACCGAGGCGACCCGGCGGAGACCCACCGGAACCCCTTGGCGGAGGACCAACAGGACCCCCTGGAGGACGCCCACCAAGTGGACCCCCTCGAGGCGGACCACCGGGCGGGGGAGGACCCCCTGGACCGGGCGGACCCGGCGGAGGCCCTCCTGGAGGACCCCCTGGGGACCCCGACGACCCACCAGGGAACGGCGACCCGGATGCCACCTGGCGGTGGATTGTCCACCTCCGCAGGAGGGTCCAGTCCCTCGAGCGCGAGGTAGACACGGGCAAGGGCGAGATGACTCGCATCGCCAGGCTCGCCGCGGGCGCACAGAAGGAGCTGGACATCGCCAAGATCGAGACGGTCAAGATCGCCAAGGTCGCCACCGCCGCCCAGAGGGAGCTGGACATTGCCGGGGGCGAGACCAGGCTGCTGAACAAGGTCATCAACGGCCTGCAGCAGCGGTTGGACGCGCTGGAAGGCCGTGGGAGCGTCGGCAGCGACCACCCACCCCTGGAGTCTGGCTCGTCGGACGACGGCTGGGGACCTGGACCAGGTCCAGGCAGACCCCACGCCCCAGGCGGAGCCCCCAAGAGTCGCCCCAGCGCCAGTGCCCCCTCTCTCAGCGCCCCCTCTCACCACAGCGCGGGCCGCCGCAACGAGCGCGTGCCGCCCGGCAGTGGCAGTGAAGAGTGGCGTGATGAGTGGCTCAGGGCGGAGTACCACAACCGGTGTGCTCCACCGCGGACACCGGTACGCCCCCGACGCCCCGCACCAGCCCCGGAGTCAGTCCCAATGGCTGGCGGGCGTTATGGTGGACTCAGGGATGAGGTCCCCGGAAGAGACGTGGAGTGGGATGTCGGCGGAGGTTCGGAATTCGCCCTGGATGCGTTCTCTTCAGGAACCTCCGCCCATCTTCGGGTTTGTGAGAAGTACTGGAGCTCCCAGGAATCCGCGTGGAAGAAGCACTGGGGTCCGCATCAGGGTTTGATGTGGATCCATTGCCCCCGATGGGACATTCCAAGGGCAGTAGCGAAGATCCGCAAGGACCGCTCCAAGGCAGAGCTGGTTGTTCCTATGGGATGCACCGAGGAGGAAAGCACCCGAGATTGGGTGGTCTCATTGACCAACATGACCTTAAACAAGGTCGTCCTACCGGCTGGAGAGAGTGTCTATCAGGACGCTAAGGGACAGCCCATGCCACCCCAGAGATGGCCAACGGAATTCCATTATGTGGATGGGGACCTTGAACAGGCCGACACGACGGACTTCGTGTGTGTCAACCGCATCACAGCGGAGCCATGGCGGCAATGCTTTGCGGTTTCCCCTGTTGACATCGGAGAATCGGAGGACCCCCTCACGGAAGAGGAGTTGGATCTGGTTCAGGGGTATATGGATCAGCCCTTTCACGACTGGGGAAGCCAGCGTGAGGGCAAAGGCCAGGACAAAGCCTGGTGGGAAGTGGACTCCATCGTCTCTGGTTCCTATGATGGGAATACCTTCGTACGGAGGGTACTGGACCACATGTCCAGCCAGGACGAGCCAATCGGCGGGAACCCGCCCACCTATGGTGACTTGTTCCGAGGGAAGACCAGAGATGGCCCTTTGGGCCACCTGGGAAGACCACCTGAGCCGAAACTGAGTGGGGTCGCTACCCCTCAAGTAAGCTCAGTGGTTCAGGTGCCCGGAAAGGCCAAGGCGGAGTCTGACGATTGCCCCAAGATCCAGGCATTGAGGGCCAGGCTGAGGCAGAAGTACGGTGAAACCTTCTTCAGCGGAAAACGTGTGTTTCCCCCACCGGTGCGTGGACCGTATGGCGAGGCCAAGATACGACTGACGCTGGACCCCCGTGTGTATCGACACCAAGAGTTCGCCCTGAGGGGCGAGAGGAAGGAGGCCATGGAGAAGATCCTCCGTGACTTCATCGAGAGAGGCTGGCTTGAGCCGTGCCACTCCGAGTGGGCCTCTCCGTGCTTTGTCGTCCCCAAGAAGGTGGCCGGTGAGTGGCGGCTCGTGGTCGACTACCGCGGCCTAAACGCCCAAACGCAGCATGACAGCTATACGCTGCCCCTCATTGAGGACATGCTGCAAAAACAACACCGGCGGAGGATCTTCACGGTGATTGACATGAAACATGGTTATCATCAGATGCCTCTCGCCGAGGAGTCCCGTGCCTGCACAGCCATGAGCACCCCACTTGGACCTCTCCAGTGGAAGGTGATGCCCATGGGCGTTACCAACGGCAATGCGGCTTTTCAGCGGATGCTGGAGAGCCTGCTTGAGCCGGTGCGTGACTGTGCAAACCCCTTCGTGGACAACGTGATCATCGCGTCCGGGGACCCCAGTATGAGCTTTGAGGAGCTCCTGGAGGCACATGAGCGGGACGTCACCCGGGTGCTGCACCTTCTGGTTCGGCACAACCTCACGGGCAGCAGTGACAAGGCCACCATTGCGGTAAGCGAGGTGGTCTTCGCTGGCCACGTAGTTGGGAACGGGCAGCGGAAGCCCATACCTGGCAAGGTGGCTGTGATCGAGCACTGGGAAAAGCCCAAAACGGTCTCTGAGCTGCGTGCGTACTTGGGGTTCTGCAACTACTACTCGGGGTATATCAAGATGTATGCCGAGTATGCAGCCCCCATGACGACCATGCTCAAGGGCAACCGAGAGGAGACCAAGAATTTGTCCAAGAAGGCTCTGGCCTGGAATGATGAGTCCGACCGTGCCTTTGAGGGGATGAAGCAGGCGCTGCTATCCGCAGTGGGTCTGCACCTCGTGGATCCTGACCGAGGGTTCGTCCTGCGCACCGACGCTTCCGACTACGCCGTTGGCGCTGTGTTGGAACAAGTGCTTGACGATGGGAGGCACGTGCCAGTGGCCTTCTGGAGCCGAGTCCTGGCGGAAGGCCAGAGACGGACGTGGACGCCCCGAGAAAAGGAGGCGTATGCCATCGTCATGGCTCTCAGAAAATGGGCTGGGTACATAGCCCTCCATCCCGTCACCGTCTGCACCGAACATCAGAGTCTGCAGTCGTGGCACCAGGAGCACGTGGACACCCCCTCTGGTCCCGCCTCCTGACGGGCAAGATGGCATGAGACCTTGGCCAAGTTCGACCTCACGGTTGTTTATGTTCCTGGCAAGGACAACACCGTGGCGGACTGTCTCAGTAGGTGCGCCTATCCCGCCAGCAAGGGCATGACAGACGTGTTGGCCCATGGCGATGAGGCTGAGACCGCTGAGGCCAAGAGGATCATAGAAATGGAGCGCCTGATGGAGGAGGAGGGTGTTAAATGCTTCGTCGTCATGGCTGCGGATGCCCCCCTCGGAACGAGGATGGGCAGAGCGGTCAGAGTACTCGCCCCTGATGGAGCTGAGTCCGACAAGCACCTCTTCCCTGCATCTTGCCTCCAGGACAGCTGCACCGACGACTACGCCAAGTCTGAGGCCTTTGAGGCCGAATATAGGGCTGTGACCAACCCTGATGACGGGCAGAAGTGGCCAAAGGGGCTGACTGAGGAAGATGGCAAGCTCTACCGGAATGGTAAGCTGCTGGTCCCAGAGTCCCGACTGCTCGAGCTATGTGAAGCTTGGCACCACCATATGATGCACCCAGGGGTCAAGAAGCAAGCCCTGGACATGCAGCGCCGGTTCGAGATCGACCAGATCAATCTCTACACCGCCTTCAAGAAGGTCAGGAAGGGTTGCTCGGACTGTCAGGCCTGCAATCCCGATAACCGGAACGTCAAGGGGGAAGCCCAATGGACTCCGGTGCCTGACCAGCCCATGGAGAGCGTGGCCATGGACGTCTTCTCCATGCCCGAAGTTCACATTGGCAAGGAGACCTTTGACTGTGTGGTCCTTTGTGTGGACCGCCACAGCGGCTACGTAGTAGCCGTTCCGGCACGCAAAAAGGGGTAGCTTGCCAAGGAAGTGGCAGTCATGATGATTCGTCATTGGCTGACCGTCTTTGACATCCCCCGCACCATTTGCAGTGACCGAGGGCCCCAGTTTACTGGTGGCTGGTTCAAGGCCATGTGTTCCCTCATGGGAATACGTCATGCCAAGAGCGTCGCCTATCTCAGCCGGTCCAATGGCCGGGCTGAGGTGGCTGGAAGGCAGCTATTCGAGAAGCTGCGCAAGATTCACATCATCAATCCACGTCGGAACTGGTTTGAGGAGATGTGTCCCGCTCTGAAGGCCCATCATGACACCCCCACTCTGGGTGGTTTGTCCCCTCACCAGATTCTGTTCGGCAGAGACCCCCTGGGTCGGGGACTTCCGTTGTCTGGTGATGGTATGGCCATGGACGCCAAGGAATTCTTTGCGCGGCAAGAGGCAACGGTGCGAAACATCCGCCAGCAGCTCGAGAAGGAGCACGCTGAGCGTCAGAAGTCCGCCCCGAGCTCGACAGCACAGAAGTTCAGGGTGGGAGACCCGGTGTGGGTGATCACACCCCGCCCTATGGGCACCCACAGCACCGAAACCTGGTTCACACCCGGAAAGGTGGTCCGCAGGATTGGTGAGGACACCTACCGCATCAAGGTGGGTCACGGACAGTTCCGGGAGCGCCACGGGGGTCAACTCCGTGTGCGGGAACCCGACCTCCGTGGCCAACATGTGTCTCTGGACCTGCCGCACATGAGGCTGATTCCGACGACGACTATGCTGAGCAGGACGACTATACCGTCGAGAAGATCCTGGCCCAGCGTCCGAACGCCTCGGCACCCGGAGGCCTGGAGTTCAAGGTTCGTTGGCGAGGCTATGGGCCGTCCCACGACACCTGGGAACCCGTCTCCTCGTTCGTGCCGCGGATTAACACTCCCTTCATGGACTACATCCGCAAGCAGAAGACCAAGATCCATGTCTCAGACCTGGCAGCACTCACCCGGGCGATTGCAGCCAGGGGCGCCTGATCACCGCCCTGAGCTCTCCCCTGATGCGTTTTGAGCGCTTGTTAGGTCGACGGATCGTCCCTCACTTGCTTGCTCTCTTCCATCTTCCGGTGACCTGAGTGGCCATATACCCCCCCCTGCTGAATCCAGAGGACGATGGCTCCTCTCATCCACTTCTATTCGTCACTCCCCACCTGCTGAATCCTTGGGAAACTGGGCAGGGGACTGACCTTGACATTTCATAGCTCTTGGGGCCTTGAAGCCCATAGGACGTTGCGCAACGGATGCCGCTGTCATCAGCATTGCGATTTTTTGGTGTGTGGTCTGGTCCCATGGCACTTGCGGGATCCAGACCAGTCTACGTGTGTCTGCAGACTATATATGGCCTGAACTCAGGCGTTTTCATGTCCACCCTCCTGCACATGCCTTATCCTAACCGGGGAGTGGTTTGGCGCTCTGTTCAGACTGTGTTTACACGCCTATTACCCCGCTTATTGCTTTTTTTTCTGTTCCCCAGGATATGTGCATCTGTATGTTGCATAGTGTCAGCCCATCACCGAAGTATGGACTGTTTCCCCCCCCCCACAGGGATGCGAATCGGAATACGAAGGCGCCCTGAGTCGCCGTGTACATGCTCTTACATAAAGTCCAGCCTGGATCAGTACCTAAGTACAAATTCTTCTGTTTGAGTGCCCGTGATACTGTGTGCCCTAGTGGCTGTGATGTGCTGAGATCCTGATGGCGCCAGGCGGGAAGCCCAGTTGCCTGACTACACTCCCAGCGGTCCGCCACTGTCAGTCCCAGTGTGAGCCTACCGACTCGCAGACGCACTTGCAGTCGGGTGGCGACCTCCAGTGTCCTGACCTCGGTCAGTCTGCCTGGGAAACTGGTGGTTTGAGGAGTCGACGCCTCCGCCCAGACTGCATGGGGACTCCCCCATGCATGGCCTTCGTGGTAATGGGGCGAGGGAAACGACGGCCTTGATGCCCGATCCCTTTTGGAGGAGCTCGTTCGACTTTACCACTCTGGACTCGCGTCGTGGATATGGACATGGTGCGCCCAAGGAAGGACCCGTGGGGACTCTCCCCCAGACTGCGGCCTTGGGAAGCCTGGGGTAGCCTGATGGATCTTTGTGGTCGCTTTCGACCTGTGGGACCACCTCGGTCGTCGTGTGACGCCTATGTTGGCCGTGTATGCCTCTGCCACTGTGGTAGTGACTGTCGCAGCCGGCACCCGGTGCGCCTGGTTGTAACGTACCACGACTTGACGTTAACCCTGAGATCCCAAATCCCTCAGGCGGCACCATGCAGAACAACTCCGTAATCACAGCTGATTTAACAAACAGGACATTTGGTGCCTAAAACAAACGATAATGTTTTATAATAAAACATGCGCTATTTACAACACAATGCGATCTCGATTTATCTACAATGCGCATGCGCGACCTGCGATGCGGGCAGTGCACTGGTCTGCTGCACGCCCACCCAAGACAGTCCAAGGGGACCAGGGGCTGGCTGACACACACAAACAGTGGCAGCCAGTGCACTGCGTGCCAAAAACAGAGCAATAATGTACACAAAAAAAAATAGGCACTCAGAAAAAAAATACCAAGCACACAAAAATTTCTAGAACACCCCGGTGCCCAACGATGGAACCCCACCTGGTGTCAGGGGCTCTTTGTGTGTTTAGTATACAAACAAAATAGCTATTTGCATCCTGTGGCGTCAACCTAAAAAGGAGGCTTGCCAGGCCTCTCAGCCCATCCCCCAATGGTGGCCACCCATTGGTTAGGTGGGGCAGCGTTCCTTTTTACCTGCTGACCCCATACAGGAAATTAGCAACTATTTACTGCCCACTGCCACTTTTCCTGCACCAAAAAGAAAACCCCTGCTCAGAAGTTTGGTTGCATAAAAAAAAACAACACAACACAAACAGACATAGCAGCAAATTGACAATAAAACTGCATGTGGACTGACCCACAGGGTACAAACCCTTACGCTAATGAACAAAGCTGCTGGTCCTCCAAGGAGCTTAAGCCCCATATATCAGACTTATCTTAAAGCTTGTGCGCCAACTTAACTTCTGAGCATCTCGAAGGCAGATGGTGCTTGGCTGGGTCTTGAGGGGGGGATTGGCCTGCCTTGGTGGCTTGATGGCCCCCCGATTCTGATCTGCCGATCTGCAGAGAGTCAAACAAAAGAAAACAGTGAACTATAAACATAATATAGACAACGTGCATGCAGCGCAACGTATGTAACAGCAGAGTGCAAAGTACACACACATTGCAAATCCCAGCGAACACTGCACAGTAAGCTGCCGAAGCATGCAACAAGCCGCAGGCAGAGCAATGCAGGGCAACAGCAAAATGCAAAGTACACCCTCGGAGCATAGCCCTCGGAGCAAAAAGGCTGTTGGCACCAACAAGCAGCAGCGAACAGCAAAAACTCGCTGAGCGCATACAAAAACTACCTGCACAGTGGGACTCCAGAGCTGAGCTAGTCCTGCTCCCTGCTCATAGTCCTCACCGCGCTGGCACCCTTGAAAAATGGACTCTGAGATTCAGAATCTAAAAACAAAAACAAGGCTGCATATCAGTGCATGCCTAAAAGCACAGCGACAGTGTTTTTTCAGCGCCACAGGTGCTTGGTGTCAAACGCAATTTTGTCATGCAACTCATTTGAGCCAGATTCAGGCCAAACCGGCGAAACCAAAAAACAAACAGTGGCGACGCACCCATGTTGGTCTCACAAACGACCGTGGTCGCTGACATGGCAAGTAGGGAGGCCAGGCTGGGTCTGAAACCAGTGTATGCAGTGGGAGACTGCCACCTACGTGGCCCTCCAATGTGCAAGCGCGCCCGAACACACGCACTGCACAGACACAACCTTGAACTTGTGCAACAGCACTGATGTCGACTGCTTCGCTCCTGGCGCTCCTCAGTTCGGACTCACGAGGTCGTTGACAGCGTCGTTGGCTGGCGCCATTTTCTGCCACCACGAGCTCGGCGTTTGGGCCTGCCAGCCGCCATAACAGCTGCAGCGGGTGAAATGGCAGCCGCGACAGCAAAAATGGTCCTCCCTGACGAACTTCGAAAGTCCTTGGCGACCTGGACTGATTTGCTTTGAAACTCCACCAGAGCTTGCTCCAAAATGCAGTCGAGGTTGATCACAGCGGGCACGTCCGCAGATGCCTGATTACCTTCAAGGTCGCCTGGACCGTCGTTCGTTGGGAACGCACTGCCTGAACACATCGTCACTGCCACCAGTTCGTCCTCCAGCATAGTGTCAGGCATGAACGAAGGAACACAAAATTCACGGCAGGGAGGCACAAACCCCACAGCCCTAGGCTCACCCTCAAGGCACCGAAGCACATTTTGCGGCTGCCACACGCGCAGTTTGCGTGCGTAGTACTGACACTCCATGTCCCACTGCGCCGCACGACGAAGAACCTCACGAAGCGCCTCCTCCCGTCGCTCGGGCACTGACGAACTGCACAGCCGGCGCACACTGGAACTGTCCAAGCTCTTGATCTCGTCAACCGACTTGATCTTACAGCGGCGGCGCGGCATTTCCGTCCCGTGTCTCAATGCAGCCTAGCGAAATCGTTCTGGTCAAGTTTGTTAAATTGTAACGTACCACGACTTGACGTTAACCCTGAGATCCCAAATCCCTCAGGCGGCACCATGCAGAACAACTCCGTAATCACAGCTGATTTAACAAACAGGACATTTGGTGCCTAAAATAAACGATAATGTTTTATAATAAAACATGCGCTATTTACAACACAATGCGATCTCGATTTATCTACAATGCGCATGCGCGACCTGCGATGCGGGCAGTGCACTGGTCTGCTGCACTGGTATGGGTTAACGGGTCCTTTGGATGCCGAACAATCGCCGCCAGGACCCGGGACTTGATACTTGATACTATACTTGCGGTTACTAACAGCTACAGCACCGTACCTGTCTTACTGTGGGATTCGGGCAGCCTAGCCTGCAAATCAGCCTGAAGTGAGGACGTGACACCCCCCCCCCTTCAGGGGATGGTCCTGGGTACCCGCTGCCATGCTTGGGTGTTATCGAGCCCCCCCCAGGGTTTGCTCTAAGGAGGGGGATGAAGCGGTACCAGGAACCTTTGGCCCATGGCCCGGAGGCCTGTGAGCCGTCACACCCGTGCGGCAGCCGTTGACACCGGCTGTCAGCGGTATATCCTTGTTCCCTAACTCGCGAAATCTGGAATCCGATTTCTAACCAGTAAATCGATTTAGAATTACCATAATTTTCTTCTCTTAGGCGATTTTCAGTCGGAAATCGGTGAAATCCCCAATTTCTACCGCGATTTCTAATTGTCGTGAAGTCGCCCCCTGATGTCGCCTGTTCGCGCGCTTTCGTCGCTTCTCGGTGGCCACTTTTGTGAGTGATTTTTCTCCAGTACCTTTGAGGTTCTTAGAGAACTTTAGGGCTGAACGTAGAGGGTTTTTAATGTACTTTCATCTGGTGTGTTCACCAGAATTTTTCGCCGTTGCGTCTTCGAGAAAATCAGCGCGCAAGCTTTTCCGTCGATCGCTCCAACTCATGGTTCTCAAGGACCATGAGTTCGGACGGAACCCTACATTCCCCCCCTATGCCTTTCATCCATGCCGCTTTCACGTGGGCATATCGCTTTGTATAGGGAAGCGGGCAATGGCGATGTTTTAGGCAGCCTATGAGTTTCGCAAACCCAAGTCGTTTGCGTGCGCAAACGCTAATTTTGTGGCCTTGTGAGCATGAACGTTAATAACCGAACACAATGCTCACAAGACCAAAAGCCCTAGGCCATTTTCGTTTTTCGAGCCAATCCAACGATGGCTCCACGCAATTCAATGCGTACCAAAAGTCTATTTTCGAAAGAGGACAAGTTTTGGTTGAAAATTAGGCCAAAATGGCCAAACCCCCGAGGCTCGTACTCGAAGCCTATAGGGAGTTGAGCCTCGAACCAAGGCAATATGTAAAGTAGTGACCACGAAGGACATCGTGGATGGCTTGGTTGATTTTTACAACCTTGTCATCTATTTCACATAATTTCGCCTTATGAGCACGCGTGCCATACTGCCTCTTTGCACACGCAATCATATCCAAGCACTAATGACACGAGTTGGCGGAGACAATCTAACCATTGTGGGCATATTTGAAGGCACCTACTATGGGCCTACTCCAAGAACGTTTACTCATATTTTTGCTCCTCAAGGTCCCAAAGATATGTTCATACCAATATCGCCGATATATGCACTTTTTCCTATAAATAGTGTGCTTCAAGGATTGAGGTGTTAAAAATGCTTCCATCATGCTTTGAACCTCAACCCTTGTTGCAAAAGGGAAGCAAAGCTTCGGTTTGCATCCATGCAAAAGCTCAAGGCTCCTTTCTCTTGTGATACGGAGATACGATTTTTGGAGGGACCACTTTTGGGTGAATTTTGGCCGTTTTGCCCAGAATGGCCACAAACCCCTTCTCCCCCTGATTTCGCCCCCGAGGTTGCGTGCGCCACTGGACCAAGGGTAAGGGCAATTCGGAGAGGGCACATAAACGCGCATGGAATGGGGTGTTTCCCCATGTGGCCTCTCCTCTTGAAGGGAGAGTTGTGAGTCACCCAATTTGGGGTATGTTGCCATTCTCCCCCATTTGTGTGTCACTTTCTCTCCAACGGGGAAAATAACTAGAGGTGACCATGAGGGTTGGCAAGCGGCATATATTGGAACCTAGGTCCCATATGTCTCTAGCATCTTTGGTTGAAAGGATCCTCGCCGTGGCCATGGAGATATGGAATCATGAGTGCGGGCCATTTTGGCCAAATTTCGCTGTTTTTGCCATTACATGCCATATTGGAATTACCATATCTCTATGGGGCACAGGATCTAGCCAGGAGGAAAGGGCGAATATTGTAGCATATGACCAGGGGTTGAACGCCATTGAGTTTCGTATTTGCTCCTCTGGCTCATCCAGAGTTATTCAACTTTTGGTGCGATCCATGATCTCCCCCTTTGCACCGCATGCTGCTTTCTGCCCCATCCGCGTGTTCATCCCCTCGATGAACAGCAAGCAGCCAGTGTGACAGCAAGCCATAACCCAGGGCATGGGACCAGAGGGGATATCAAGTGTTGTGATCCAAGGCTTGGCGCATCAATATCGCCAAGGTTTCCTACCCTGGACGGTCGACCGAGACGACCGATTTTGCCATTTTGGCAGTTGTGGACCCAATTTGGATTGTCACCACGCCAACTGGCATGGAGATCTTTGAGAGCCAAGTGCATGGGAGTCTCCGTTGGACTCCCAGTGGATCGCGTATGGTATGGCGGATCCGATCTCCAAGCCGGCGTGGAGATATACAATTGGGGACACCCCCAATTTTGGCTCATTTTGAGCAGCCAAAATGACCCCCTTTTGGGACCCCAATTTCACCCCCCCGTGTGGTCAATTGGCGGCCCCATATCTCTTTGCCCATGAGGTGTCCGGACCTAATTTCAAGTTGTGCACTCAGATATAGGTCCTAGGTCCTGCCTCCTATCCTGTGAGCCATTGGCCTTGCCCTGGCCGGGCGAATCACCCGTGGGGATGACGCCAATTTTGATCATTTTGGCATCATGACCCCACTTGATGAACCCGTGGTGCCCTGATGCCGGGACCTCAGAGGGAACCAGGTTGGGTGAGGGCTCCAAGAATTTCGTACGCGAAGGGCATAGGGTCAGTTGCCTTGTCCCTACCTCTGGCGGGTCCAGACGAGGGGTCAATTTTGGGGTTTTTGGAGCTAATATCAGTTTGGGCTGAAACAGCCCGTTTTCGGCTACCAACTCCTAGGGGATAATGGCGGGGCCTTATCTCCGGCTCAGAGGGGAGTTGGGACCTGCCGTTAAGGGAGCATAGGGAGCCATCGCCGATTGGCCTTGGAGCATCCTGGTTTTCTGGGAACTGGCCTGTGGCTGGGCGGGACACCCTCCCCTATTGGCAGGGTTTCAGGGTCCGGACTGACTAGGGCATGGGTTGTGTTTGAGCCCCCGCCCCTGCCAGCCACTGAGAGGGTCGGACCTGGGATTGGGATATGAGTTGGGACTGAGTGTCCATTGTCCTGTGATGCGCTTACCCCAGTCCAGTCTTAACCCCATGTGTACATATCCTGATGTGTTGCTGTACATACTTCTGTTCCCTTGTTTCAGAGTGGCAAGGGTCCTGAAACGCTTTGTCACATGACACGAGCGTAATGATGCCCCTGTGAGCGCAGTGCTTTGTCTGCCTGCTTGCTTGTGCGTGTCTACCGCAGCATCCCGTGGCCAGGCCCCCCACGGGAACGCGTCAATATACCTGAACCCGTCCGATTCAGCAGTCAAGCCTGGTCAGGCCCAGTTAGTACTGAGGTGGGTGACCACTTGGGAACACTGGGTGCTGTACGCTTTTTTATTTGCCCTTTGTCGGCACCTCCCGCGGTGCACCCATACACCCTCCCCTCCGTTCCGCTTCCTCCCCTCCCTCCCAACGTGCACACATGGCACATGTGCCACTGCGTACGGCCATGCTCCTGCCGGCCCCCTTCCACACCAACCCGCCGCCCGCGCCGTCTTGAGCTCATTACCGGATATGGGTGACTATTACCGACTCGGTAGGATCTTCCCGTTCGTAACCAGGCAGATCCTACCGAGTCGGTAATAGTCACCCATATCCTACAGTGAGCTATTTGTACCAAATTGACATGAAGAACACAGGACCCCCCCCCCTATTTTGGGGTCGCTGAATCCAAAACTTCACTCATTCTGCAAATCTGACACAGTGGCGTCCAGTTATGGGGGGGGGGATCCTGCAAAACCCCCCGCAATGCACAGTGTCTGTGCCAACATGGATGCGCGTAGAATGGCACCCACGCACGCGCGATTGCAGGTAGGTAGGTAGGTAGGTGCACTCGGTCGTGGAGAGGCGCCCCTTGGTTTCCCCTGGCGTCGCCCCTGTAACGAACAGGAAGAGGCTCCGCGCGTGAAGAGTGGAGGCGGCTTACATCCCGCTAGACCTGACTGTTGGCCCCCAACAAAGCGGCCCCGGGCAACACCGGGAGGGCTGATCGCCGCTGGCGTGACGTGCTTGTCTCGCCGGGAGGGTGTGCCCCCGTGCTTGCGCACATCCCCTCCTTTGGGCGGAACCCTAGAGGTTCACCGGACTTCCTGGCGTATCCCGTTCCGAAGGCATGCATGCACGTTCTTGGTACTAGGGTTCCGAGGCGCTTGGGTGTTGCACGCCCCGCCTCGAGTCTCAAAGCAGCGCAGGCCTTAGGATGCAGCCTTACCCCCGGTCTCCGGATCTCGTTTGGCCGGGTCACCTGTATGGCACGGGCTGCCTCAGTGCCCGGGCTGTGGGCACTGGCTTTCCTACTGTTGTGCGGCGTTTTTGTTTGGGTCCGCGTTGCCGTTGGGTGTGAATTTTGTTAACCCCGCCAGTCCTGGCTGGGGTCTTGGGTGGGTGTGTTTGGGCACGGTTTGTGGTGTTGTCCCTCTTTTGCCGGCTGTTTGTGGTGTTCGTGGTTGGGCTTAGGTTTCAGCCTGCTTATGGGACGTGTGTGGTTGCGTGCGCGCTCCGCTTGCCCCGCGCCGTATCCGGTTCCGGTGTGCGGTGTGGGCGTGCGTGCTGGGCCCGGGTCTCAGCTGTGCCCCGCCCTTCTTGGCTGGGTTGTCGGGGTGTGTTTTTTGCGCTTTTTTTTTCTTCTTGGTTTGGCTTTGTGGTGTCGGTTGCTGGGTGTCCCTGTCCCAGGCCTTGTGGCCCCTGTCCCCCCATCCCCTTTCTTTCGGGCTGGGTTGCTGGCTCTTTTTTTTTTTTCTCGTGGTGTGTGTCTGCATGTTTCGGTGTCCCTTTTTCGATGGGCCCCTGTTCCTGGCTTGGTGTTGCCGGTTTTGGCTGGGTGGTCCCCCTGTGCCTCTTTGGGGGTCCCGTCTTCGGTGCTTTCTCGGTGGGGGGTTTGGCCGTCTCTTGTGGTGTTGGCGGGCGGTTTGGTGGCTGTGGGCTGTTTTCGCGCCCCCCCCCCCCTCCCCCCCCGTTTTTTTTGGGGGGGGGGGCTGCCTGTTCCTCCCTCTGCCTTCCCTGGGCTGGCGCACGCACTGGCCCGCATTCAGTGTGGTCTTCCGGGCTGCTGTTGGCGGTTGCGGTCTGTTCCTCCGTGTTCCGGCCCCATGGGTCGGGCGGGCTATGTACACGTTGGGCTCGGCGCTCCTTCCTGCCGGGTCAGGTCCTGGCTCTGCCGGCTGGGCGGCTGCGCCAGGCGGCTGCGTGTGGCTCTGGGTTAGGGGGCTGGGGTTGCTCGTGTCCTTTCTCCTCCGCGGTGCCGGTTTTAACCTTCTGGGTGGTTCGCCACCGTTGTTGCCGGGCGCGCGGTGGCCCCGTGTGTGGCCTGCGGTGCCGGTGTGTGGCGTGCTGGTGCGGCGGCTTCCGGGGTGTGCGGTGGCTTGCTTGGGTTAGTCCTTCAGGTTAGGGTCAGTCGTGCCGTGTTTTCCCGCTCTGTGCCGCGTCGCGTCACGTCGTGCTGTGGCGCGTTGCACTGTGGCGCGCTGTGGTGCAGTGTGCCGTGGTCTCACGTTGTGCCGTGGTGGGTCAGTGGAGGTTAGCCTGGCCTGTGTCGTGGTGCGGAGTGCGGGCCGGAGTGTGGCTGGCTGGTGGCTGGGGGGTGCGGTTAGGTGCGGGTGTCTCGCTGGGTCCGTGCTGTGGGGGCCTGGGCGTGCCGCTCGGGCTGGTGGGTCGGGTAGGCGTCCGTGGGGTCGCCCTCCCTGGCAGCCTGTGCCTTGGTCCCGTGTCCTCTGGGGGTCCCGGTCCCTAGCCCTGGTCGCTGTGGCCGTGTCTTCGTCCTCTTCCGGTGCCTGTGAGGTGGCCCTTGTGGCAGCCGGGGTCGTCGCCTGGCGGTGAGGGCGTGGTGGTGCGCCGTGCGGCGGCGTTCCCTGCGGCTTCCTCTGTGGGTGTTGCCCGTTCTCCCCGTGCCCTCCATCCCCCGTGTGTTTTCAGGTGGCTGGCGGGTGTGCGCTGGTGTGATCCGTACGGCGTCCGATGCTTGCTTCAGCGGTGCATGTTGGGGGGTGCGCCCCCGGGAGTCTTGCGGCGTTCGGTGGGGGTGGGGCGGCGCTGGTCCCCCCGTCGTGGTATGCCCTTCCTGGGTGTGGGTCGTGGCGTTTGCTGTGGTGCCCTTTTCCTCCGTGCCTCGGTCCCCGCTCCTGCCCCTTCCTGGTTCTTGGGTGGTTGGCTGCCCCCACGTGGTGTCTCTTGCGGCGCCCTGTCCTTATGGGTGCCTGCCCTCACTTGGGGCCCCTCCGTGCCGTCTTGCCTGAGTGCCCCTTGGTGTCCCTGAAAGTGCTGCCCTGGGTCGTTGTGGGTGCCGGAGGGCTCGGGGCCGGCAAGACCAGTGGGGCAGGCACGCGAGGAGTCTCCCTGGATGTTGTTATTGGGGGTAGAACCGGATACTCGGACACCAACAGAGGCGAGAGCAGCGACAACAGAAGCAAGGTCCATGCTGATTGTTATCCGGCAGAAAATCCCAGTCTATGAAGAAAATTGAGGGGAATTATTCTAAATACATCTGAGTGTCCAAAACTGTCTGAAAAGATTTAAATAATCCATTTATGTAAAAAGGTCTGGCCGATCTGGCCCGCGAGCGCGCGTCAGCGGCAAATGGCGATTCCAGCTAAAATAGCGGAACGCGGCGGATTTACGGGAAATGGACCGCGGAATCAAATCCGGCATATCAGAAATATATAGGAAATATCCTGTGACTGAGCTGCGAGGCGGCAATTCCGCCGAAGCAAAGAAAATGACCAAAATGTAGCCAATCTGGGCAGAATGTCTGAAAATCTGAGCAGATGGGGCTAGCCGCACTTACACTCCCCCTCCAAAAACACACTGGGGTGTGTCGCTACGTCAACGAAGAACGTAGTGCGGGTAAGTCCCAGAAAAACATAGAAATGTAGCCTTGGTGGGGCGAAATCTGCTTGATCTGACCTGATTTGGGCTGAATTGGCACTGAATCAGGCTGGATGAACCTGAAATGAGACAGAATGAGAAGTGACGAACAGTCCTCCGTGCTGTAAAATATTAGGTCAATGGCTAAAAAGCATGTAAACGTATCGAGAATCGATACCAAACCATGCATTGGTTGAGAATGAGGTAGATTTTTGATGGATTGAGTGGGGGGATCAAGAATTGGAGTGACATCTCAGCGCTCTGGCAAAGTTTCGCTGTCGCGGGCACGCTACGGTGTCCTCGCCGAACTCTACATCGTGTTATTCCCGCTTTTCTCGTTCTGAAAAGTACAGCATGTGCTTCAGATTAGACGCATCTAGTGGATGATCACAAGATTCAGCAAAAATGAGAGTTAAATTGAGCAGAGATTAAGGGGATGAAACAATCACAGTGAGGGCAAACAAATACAAATGTAATCTACAGACCCTAAGTGAACCACCGAAGGAAGAAATGTTCTTCTGTTCACTTAGATCTAAACAGATCTTCAAGGAATGAGAGGAGATGACAAGGAAATCAGTCTAAATTGTCCTAAAATCAACAAATTCCCTAAGATGAAAGTGAAATGAAGCGGAATGTCTGGAACTGAAACTACTAACACTTTCGTTTAGACTAAAGTTAATATATATTGTCGTTTATTCAGCTCAATTGTGCTTTCCGGCACGTTGGTTCGCGAGCATCTAACAGATTCTATCAAAATGTGGATCATGTGATGATGCATCATGATGGGACATGCTGGCCCTGGATCCTTGGCATGTAACACGCCGAAGGTTCACTGAAGGCGCTTTACTGACAGTATATAACTGAGAGACACCGAATTTACAGTGGCGGTGGTGTCAATCGACTTGGACAAGGCCAATCTTTCGATGGAGTCCCACAAGACACTTGGATTCACCATTTTCAACAGTATCAGGTCGGATTGAGCTCACATTGGCGTGTGCCAAAAATACAACGAAGTTTACGGACTTCAGAGATTGCTGTTAGAAGTCCCTAGAGCTCCTAGATGAAGATTGTCTGAACAATTGACGTCTGGGTTTCGTACAACAGTGGCAGAATGATGGACAAACCTGAGAAATTCAAGGTAAATTTGAGGATCCTGGATCTGAATCTGGACTTTGGCGTTAGCATCACAGCAAATGAAGGTACGATCTGAGTTCCTGGCGTCGCATCTGGTGCAGCCAGTACTACAGGGGTTACCTGTAGGGGTGAATGTCGCTGGCCAGCGTTTTGATTATGTACATTTGCTTCCATCTGCACGAGTAGCCAAATTCCAAAGATGCACAGACCAACAGAGACAAGATTACCCCGAATCTGCCTGAATTAAGCCTGAGTTTGGTTTTTTCTGAACACGGCAGCACACTCCGTCAGCGTATCTACGCCTTGTCTGCCGAACGGAGACCAAAGAAAAGTTGATTGACGTCAAATTATCAAACATTCGCAGTTCTCCACATCATGACATAAACAGAAAGAATGAACAGTGGATTGAGCAGAATGTGGTAGGATGGCTTCTTTAATTCGGCCAAGCACGAATACATGTGACCACCAACCTGTCGGGCCTGGCCCTCGTACGGCTTGGGCGCTGCAAGTCAGCGGCCGAACTCGAAGCTTGGTCCTCATTTGGCTCCTGGGCTGGCCTGACCGCAGGAGGGGGGATCGACGGATCAGCCCTGGAATGTGGCTGCTGAGGGCCGTAAAAGGCTGGATCTCGATTCACCACAGGTCGTTTTCCGTCGCTCTCCACTTGTCTGTCTGGTTTCGACAAACAATCTGTCAGGAGTACTCCAATTTCGGGGTGCTTCTTGAGGAAGTCGATGAACCCCTTGGTGTACCCATGGACAAAAGATTGGGCTGGTTCCCAGTTGTTATGACTGGAATCAAAGCCCCTCCACTCACACAGAAATTCCCATTCGCCCTTGGCGTCACGTCTTGCTTCAACAATCCTCTTGAGTTCGTACTTTCCCCCTTCGATGACCCGATCAGACAAGTGTTTCGCAGTCCAAAAAAGGGGTTTAACTCGATCCTTGGGGGAGGGGATCTCTCTCTTGAGGCGATCGCCCGAAACGTCAACTTCCCTGCTGACATCCACACGAATCCTCCACCTGTTCTCTCCAAGACGCGCTGTAACAGCGAATGGCCCCTCCCACAAGGGAAGAAGCTTGTCATCTCCGTCCAGGGTGGTTTCGGATTTTCGAAGCCAAACTCGATCATCGACTTCAAAATTGTGGGGGTTTTTTCGGCCTTGATTCTGGACCCAAAGCCAGTCAGCTTGATGCTTCTCTATTAATTTCGACACAGATTTATCTGCTCGTTGGACTTCGTCCAAAAACAGCGAAGCATCCTTACAGGGGCGAGGATTATTCAACGGCATGTTCCACCAACACTTCTTTCGTCCAAAGACAATTTCTTTTCCAGAAGGGCCATGATACAAAGGCGTGTTGTGGTAACGGCGAAGCAATGCGAAGAGAACTTCCATCCAATGGAAATCCTTTTCACTCGCGAGCTCCTTACGAAGCATATTAATTATAGAGCGGCCGGCTCTTTCACCAGGCAGCGCTCGATGCGAGTGGATTTCACATCGCAGGTGGTGGATTCCAAGGCGAGCACATAATTCTCTCCACCATTCGGAGGTGTACTCTTTGCCTGAATCCGTCACCACCTCGGATGGGACGTCCCAACCTCCCATCCAGGTCTGCGCGCACCATTTGGCGGCAGCCTTGCCAGTCATCGACTCAATGTTGCAAGGCAACACTTGGATGTAGCCGGAATGACGGCACTGAATAGGGAGCACACCATTGACTTTTTTGTTAGTCCAATGGCACTCTTCGTCATCGAGTTCACCGCGATAGTGACGCGTTCCCGTGGGGGGCCGGCCACGGGACGCTGCGGTGGACACACGCAAGTGAGCAGGCAGGCAAGGCACTACGCTCACAAGGGCATCAATACGCCTGTGTCATGTGACAAAGCGTTTCAGAATCCTTGCCACTCTGCAAAGAGGGAACGAAAGTATGTACAGCAACACATCAGGATATGTACACATGGGGTTAAGACTGGACTGGGGTAAGGGCATCACAGGACTATAGACACTCAGTCCCAACTCATATCCCAATCCCAGGTCCGACCCTCTCAGTGGCTGATGGGGGCGGGGGCTCAAACACAACCCATGCCCTGCTCAGTCTGGACCCTGAAACCCTGCCAATAGGGGGGGTGTCCCGCCCAGCCACAGGCGAGTTCCTGGGAACCAAGGGGCTCCAAAAGGGACCGACAGTGGCTCCCTATGCTCCCTTAATGGCAGGTCCCAACTCAACTCTGAGCCAGAGATATGGCCCCGCCATTATCACCCAGGAGTTGGTAGCTGAAAATGGGCTGTTTCAGCCCAAACTGAAATTAACTCAAAAATCCCCAAAATTGACCCCTCGTCCGGACCCGCCAGAGGTAGGGACGAGGCAACTGACCCTTTGCCCTTCGAGTACGAACTCCCTGGAGCCCTCACCCAACCTGGTTCCCTTTGCGGTCCCGGCATCAGGGCAACACGGATGAGTCAAGTGGGGTCATGATGCCAAAATCACCAAAATTGGCGTCATTCCCACGCGTGGCTCGCTCGGCCAAGGTAAGGCCAATGGCTCACAGGGTAGGAGGCAGGACCTGAGACTTATATCTGAGTGTACAACTTGGATTTAGGTCCGGGCTCCCTCTGGGCTTAGAGAAATGGGGCCGCCAATTGACCACACGGAAGGGGGAAATTGGGGTCCCAAAATTGGGTCATTTTGGCTGCCTGAAATGAGCCAAAATTCGGTGTGCTCCCAATAGTATATCTCCACGCCGGCTTGGAGATCGGATCCGCCATACCATACGCGATCCACTGGGAGTCCAACACAGACTCCCATGCCCTTGGCTCTCGAAGATCTCCATGCTGCTCGGCGTGGTGACGATCCCATTTGGGTCCACAAATGCAAAAATGGCAAAATTGCCCATACTCAATTTGGCCTAGCGCCTTAACGAAGGCGGCTCCGCTTCGCCCACCTGGTGTGTGGACCATGGGGACCATTACCCATAACACCCATGTCATATATGGTCCATTGGTCCATGCGTCCGGCGTGCACGAAGGTTAGAACATGGGGCACGGCGGGCAGCAAAAGTGGAAAAATGCTCAAAATGGCCAAAAATGCGCACACTCATGGTTGGGGCAAATGAGGCACATGCACGACTTGGACCGGAGTGTGCCATAGGATTGAAATCAAGTCATATGTGTCCAACATATCTTTGGGGCGTCGCCCAACTCCTCCCGTATTGGGAATGGCAGGGTCGCCAAGTGAGCCCATGATTTGGGATAGTCCCAAATCGCCAACATGGCGGCCACGGTATGCCAAGCCTAAGAGGAGTTATTCGCCGGGTCCAAGATATGTTGGCTACCGAAGTATGTACCCTCATAACATACTTGGGTCATGATGTCAATTGAGCGCAACGTTGAGATACACGGTCGCCACTTGACATCATGACGAGCCAAAAATGGCAAAATTGGCACAAAGACAAACCAAAGTGCCTTGAAAGGCGCACAATTATATTATAATATCTTTGGCTTGGATCGTGCCATCAACTAATCCTCCTAAACACAATGACTTGACACCAATGACCTTCGATCCCACATATGTGCTCCACTTGGTGCGCCTTGAAAGGTTACGAGCGCTGCTTCCCAAGTGGGCACATGAAAATATGGAAAATTGTAAAACACACACCTTGCTCCCAACGCATCGCATCGGGATCACCACACAAGCTTCCCTTCACGAAGGTTAGGCCTGCAATTGACCGTAGGGAGTATGGAGAAGGGGCTTGCACAATATGAGGTCCATTGGCGGGCTTAGCTTGGAGTAATGGACCCGCCAAATGGGCACACAACCCAACACATGGCACATACCACATATTGCCCAAAAATGTAGCTCCCACCATGATATGTCATGCCCCTCCAAGGGCATAACTTTGTGTCAATTGCTCATAGGAACTCAACGAGAGTTCCTATGCCACACCAACACTTGCGCGCTACACTCGAAAGTTATCTTAACGCACGCAATATCATGGCCAAAGAGTTATAACGCAAACTCTACCCTCTTGACCATGATTCATTACACTAGCGCGCATGTGTGGAGACGCAAGGCATGTAAAGCTTCCTAAATTACGTCGGGAGTATTGTGAATACATCCCACGTTTCCTTATCGTCAATACTCGCAAGCAACACGAGATATGACCTTCACAAGTGGCCTCACGAATCAACTTTGTTTTGCCCATATCTTTAGGACAAATGGAGGGCAGGATAAAAGGGAAGTTGATTCGTGCATACGGAAGCACGTAGGTCCACTCGAAAGAGGTCAAATCAAGTGCGGGGATGTCGAAGTCGAAAATCCGATTTCGACATCCTGAAAAATTCGGATTAAGGTTGCGAGTATTAATTATGAAAATTGCGGAAGCATCCATGCAGTTCCTGGCGACTTTGGAGCCTTCGTCGCGGATAGCGTTAAAATTTCCATTATAAACAGTTAAACTGGCGGTTACGGTAAAGTCGCGAACCAACCGCCAGCAGTCAAAACAGTGAGTATCAGAACGGAAGCGTAAAAATTGACGGAAACAATATGAAAATAAAACCCTGTTGATTCCTGATATTCTGATATACAAATCTCCGCTGGCGGTGCATCGGTTGCCGATGCGGGGCTTCACGGCACGGAACACGCCGTGCATGGGGTTAGTGGACCGGAGACCGGTTGTATGCCGTAACCTGGCCATGGGGTTCTGGGTACCGCTTCACCCCCCTCCTTAGAGCAAACCCTGGGGGGGCTCGATAACACCCACGCATGGCAGCGGGTACCCAGGACCACTCCCTGAAAGGGGGGGGGGTGTCACATCCTCACTTCAGTAAATCACAGTAAGATAGGTATCCCACAGTGGGATAGGTATGCTGCTGTAACAGCTCGTAGCAGATGTATAGTATCAAGTATCAAGTCCCGGGTCCTGGCGGCGATTGTTCGGCATCCAAAGGACCCGTTAACCCATACCAGGCGCACCGGGTGCCGGCTGCTACGGTCACCACCACAGTGGCAGTGGCATACACGGCCAACATAGGCGTCACACGACGGCCGAGGTGGCCCCACAAGTCGAGAGCGACCACAAAGATCCATCAGGCTACCCCAAGCTTCCCAAGGCCCGCCGACTGGGGAGAGTCCCCACGGGTCCTTCCTCGGGCGCACCATGTCCATATCCATACGACGCGAGTCCAGAGTGCCATAGTCGAACTCCTTACGAACCCCAAATCGTAAGGGAACTCCTCCTGAAGGGATCGGGCATCAAGGCCGTCTTTTCCCTCGCCCTACTGCCACGAAGGCCATACATGAGGGAGTCCTCATGCAGTGTGGGCGCAGGCGTCGACTCCTCAAACCACCAGTTTCCCAGGCAGACTGACCGAGGTCAGGAGCACCGGAGGCCGCCATCCGAATGCAAGTGCGTCTGCAAATCGGTAGGCTCACACTGGGACTGACAGTGGCGGACCGCTGGGAGTGTAGTCAGGCAACTGGGCTTCCCGCCTGGCGCCATCAGGATCTCCACACATCACAGCGAATAGGGCAACACGGTATCACGGGCACTCAAACAGTAGAATCTGTGATCAAGTACTGGTCCAGGCTGGACCAGGCTGTAAGGATATGTACACGGCGACTCAAGGCGCCTCTGTATCCCGATTCGTGGTGAAAAACAGTCCATCCCTCAGCGATGGGCTGATGACACTTAACATACAGATGCACATATCCTGGAGGGCAGAAAAACAAGCAACAATTTGGGTAAATAGGCGTGTAAACACACTCAGAACAGAGTGCCAAACCACGCCACGGTCAGGATAAGGCAAATGCAGGAGGATGGACAGGATAACGCCTGAGTTCAGGCATATATAGTCTCGAGACACACGTCGACTGGTCTGGATTCCGCAAATGCCATGGAACCAGACCACAAACCAAAAAAAATCGCAATGCCGATGACAGCGGCATCCGTTGCGCAACGTCGTATGGGCTTCAAGGCCCCAAGAGGTCAGAAAAATGAAGGTCAGTCGCTCTACCTGGTTTCCCAAGGATTCAGCAGGGGGGTGAGTGACGAATAGAAGAAGAGAGGGGCCATCCTCCTCTGGATTCAGCAGAGGGGGGGTATATGGCCACTCTGTCACCGAAAGATGGAAGAGAGCAAGCAAGTAAGGGACGATTCGTCGGCCTCACGAGCGCTCACAACACATCAGGGGAGAGCCCAGGGCGCTGATCAGGCACCCCTGGCTGCAATCGCCCGGGTGAGTGCTGCCAAGTCCGAAACGTGGATCTTGGTCTTGTGTTTGCGGATGTACTCCATGAAGGGAGTATTGACCCGCGGCACGAATGAGGAGACGGGTTCCGAGGTGTCGTGGGACGGCCCATAGCCTCGCCAACGAACCTTGAACTCCAGACCTCCGGGTGCCGAGGCCTTCGGACGCTGAGCCAGGATCTTCTCGACAGTATAGTCGTCCTGCTCAGCATAGTCGTCGTCCGAATCGGCCTCATGTTTGGCGTAGTCCAGGGACACATGTCGGCCACGGAGGTCGGGTTCCCGCACACGGAGTTGACTCTCGTGGCGCTCCCGGAACTGTCCGTGACCCACCTTGATGCGGTAGGTGTCCTCACCAATCCTGCGGACCACCTCGCCGGGTGTGAACCAGGTTTTGGTGCGGTGGGTGCCCATGGGGCGGGGTCTGATCACCCACACCGGGTCTCCCACCCTGAACTTCTGCGCTGTCGAGCTCGGGGCGGACTTCTGACGCTCAGCATGCTCCTTCTCAAGCTGCTGGCGGATGTCCCGCGCCTTTTGCTCTTGCCGCGCGAAGAACTCGTTGGCATCCATAGCCATGCCATCACCAGACAAGGGAAGTCCCCTACCCAGGGGGTCCCTGCCAAACAGAATCTGGTGAGGGGACAAACCGCCCGGAGTGGGGGTGTCATGATGGGCCTTCAGAGCAGGCCACATTTCCTCGAACCAGTTCCGCCGTGGATTGGTGATGTGGATCTTGCGCAGCTTCTCGAACAGCTGCCGTCCAGCCACTTCAGCACGGCCGTTAGACCGGCTGAGATAGGCAACGCTCTTGGCGTGTCGTATTCCCATCAGGGAACACATGGCCTTGAACCAGCCACCAGTAAACTGGGGCCCTCGGTCACTGCAAATGGTGCGGGGGATGTCAAAGACGGTCAGCCAATGACGAATCATCATGACTGCC
This sequence comes from Eutreptiella sp. 'Long Island Sound 2002', assembly GCA_964036045.1. Lineage (NCBI taxonomy): Eukaryota > Euglenozoa > Euglenophyceae > Eutreptiales > Eutreptiaceae > Eutreptiella > Eutreptiella sp. 'Long Island Sound 2002'. The sequence goes on from OZ038380.1 coordinate 13,730,600, forward strand.
ACTTCCTTGGCAAGTAACCCCTTTTTGCGTGCCGGAACGGCTACAACGTAGCCGCTGTGGCGGTCCACACAGAGAACCACACAGTCAAAGGTCTCCTTGCCAATGTGCACCTCGGGCATGGAGAAGACGTCCATGGCCACGCTCTCCATGGGCTGGTCAGGAACCGGGGTCCATTGGGGTTCCCCCTTGACGTTCCGGTTATCGGGATTGCAGGCCTGACAGACCGAGCAACCCTTCCTGACCTTCTTGATGGCGGTGTAGAGAACGATATGGTCGATCTCGAACCGACGCTGCATGTCAAGAGCTTGCTTCTTGACCCCTGGGTGCAGCATGTGGTGGTGCCAAGCTTCACACAGCTCGAGCACCCGGGACTCCGGGACTAGCAGCTTACCATTCCGGTAGAGCTTGCCATCTTCCTCGGTCAGCCCCTTTGGCCACTTCTGCCCGTCGTCAGGGTCGGTCACAGCCCTATACTCGGCCGCAAAGGCCTCAGACTTGGCGTAGTCGTCGGTCCAGTCGTCCTGGAGGCAAGACTCCGGGAAGAGGTGCTTGTCGGACTCAGTTCCTACAGGGGGTGCCGGACCGGGCCTTCCGCCCGCGGCACCCACAGGGGCGAGTACACTGACCGTTCTGCTCACCCTCGATGCGAGGGGGGCATCTGCAGCCATGACGACGAAGCATTTAACATCCTCCTCCTCCATCAGGCGCTCCATTTCAATGATCTTCTTGGCTTCAGCGGTCTCAGCCTCATCGCCATGGGCAGAGATATCCTGCATGCCCTTGCTGGCGGGATAGGCCCACCTACTGAGACAGTCCGCCACGGTGTTATCCTTTCCAGGAATATAAACAACCGTAAGGTCGAACTTGGCCAAGGTCTCGTGCCATCTTGCCCCTCGGGAGGCGGGACCTGAGGGGGTGTCCACGTGCTCCTTGTGCCACGACTGCAGACTCTGATGGTCGGTGCAGACGGTGACGGGATGGAGGGCTATGTACCCAGCCCATTTCCTGAGAGCCATGACGATGGCATACGCCTCCTTTTCACGGGGCGTCCACGTCCGTCTCTGGCCTTCCGCCAGGACTCGGCTCCAGAAGGCCACGGGCACGTGCCTCCCATCGTCAAGCACTTGCTCCAACACAGCGCCAATGGCGTAGTCGGAAGCGTCGGTGCGCAGGACGAACCCTCGGTCGGGATCCACGAGGTGCAGACCCACTGCGGATAGCAGCGCCTGCTTCATCCCCTCAAAGGCCCGGTCAGACTCTTCAGTCCAGACCAGAGCCTTCTTGGACCCCTTCTTGGTCTCCTCTCGGTTGCCCTTGAGCATGGTCGTCATGGGGGCTGCATACTCGGCATACATTTTGATATACCCCGAGTAGTAATTGCAGAACCCCAAGTACGCCCGTAGCTCAGAGACCGTCTTGGGCTTTTCCCAGTGCTCAATCGCAGCCACCTTGCCAGGTATGGGCTTTCGCTGCCCGTTCCCGACCACATGGCCAGCGAAGACCACCTCGCTTACCGCAATGGTGGCCTTGTCACTGCTGCCCGTGAGTTTGTGCCGAACCAGAAGGTCCAGCACTCGAGTGACGTCCCTCTCGTGTGCCTCCAGGAGCTCCTCGTAGCTCATGCTGGGGTCCCCGGACGCGATGATCACGTCGTCCACGAAGGGGTCCGCACAGTCGCGCACCGGCTCAAGCAGGTTCTCCAGCATCCGCTGAAAAGCCGCATTGCCGTTGGTAACGCCCATGGGCATCACCTTCCACTGGAGAGGTCCAAGTGGGGTGCTCATGGCTGTGCAGGCACGGGACTCCTCGGCGAGAGGCATCTGATGATAACCATGTTTCAGGTCAATCACCGTGAAGATCCTCCGCCGGTGTTGCTTTTGCAGCATGTCCTCAATGAGGGGCAGCGTATAGCTGTCGTGCTGCGTTTGGGCGTTCAGGCCGCGGTAGTCGACCACGAGCCGCCACTCACCGGCAACCTTCTTGGGGACGACGAAACAAGGAGAGGCCCATTCGGAGTGGCACGGCTCGAGCCAGCCTCTCTGGATGAAGTCACGGAGGATCTTCTCCATGGCCTCTTTCCTCTCGCCCCTCAGGGCAAACTCCCGGTGACGATACACACGGGGGTCCTGCTTCAGTCGTATCTTGGCCTCGCCATACGGTCCACGCACCGGTGGGGGGAACACAGGTTTGCCGCTGAAGAAGGTCTCGCCATACTTCTGCTTCAGCCTGGCCCTCAACGCCTGGATCTTGGGGCAGTCATCGGACTCCGCCTTGGCTTTTCCGGGCACTTGAACCACGGAGCTTACTTGAGGGGTAGCTACTCCGCTCGCTTTCGGCTCAGGTGGTCTTCCCAGGTGGCCCAAAGGGCCATCTCTGTTTTTGCCCCGGAACAGATCGCCGTAGGGGGGTGGGTTACCGCCAGGCGGTTCGTCTTGGCTGGACATGTGATCCAGCACCCTCTGTACGAAGGTATTCCCGTCATAGGAACCAGAGACGATTGAGTCCACTTCCCACCAGGCTTTGTCCTGGCCTTTGCCCTCACGCTGGTTTCCCCAGTCGTGAAAGGGCTGATCCATATACCCCTGAACCAGATCCCACTCCTCTTCAGTGAGGGGGTCTTCGGAGTCCGATTCTTCGATGTCAACAGGGGGAACCGCAAAGCATTGCCTCCAAGGCTCTGCTATGATGCGGTTGACACACACGAAGTCCGTGGTGTCGGCCTGATCAAGGCCCCCATCCACATAGTGGAATTCCGTTGGCCATCTCTGGGGTGGCATGGGCTGTCCCTTAGCGTCCTGATAGACACTCTCTCCAGCCGGTAGGACGACCTTGTTCAAGGTCATGTTGGTCAATGAGGCTACCCAATGCCGGGTACTTTCCTCCTCGGTGCATCCCATAGGAACAACCAGCACTGCCTTGGAGCGGTCCTTGCGAATCTTCGCTATCGCTCTTGGAATGTCCCAACGGGGGCAATGGATCCACATCAGTCCCTGATGCGGACCCCAGTGCTTCTTCCACGCGGAGTCCTGTGCGCTCCAGTACTTCTCACACACCCGCAGATGGGCGGAGGTTCCTGAAGAGAACGCATCCAGGGCCAGATCCGACGCTCCCAGGTCCGCGACCACTCGGTACGCCACTTCCGGCCTTACGCCGTACTCCTGGTTCGCTGGCCCAGTAGGCTCAGTGTCCAGCGCGGCCACTTCGAGCTGATTGCGTTCGGGGTGGATCCATTGGCATTCCACATGGTGCTCAGGTGACGAAAGCCACGAGAGTTGGTCGTCCTGGTACAGGGTCATGGAAGCCTGGGCCGGGAGGACGCCGGAGTCCGTCTCCATCATGAAGTCGTACCCGACGATCATGTCCCAGTCCATCTCGGCCTCGTAGAAGCTACCGTGCAGGAGGATTTCCTTGCCGAGGTCTGGGCGGCTCAGCTCACGATGGTTCACGAACTGCAGCCCAATGGCCGCTTCCTTCGTGCCTCCCACCATGTACTGGCCGTTCGCCACCTTCAGCCTGACAGGTTTCCGACTGTCGGTAAGACACTCTGGCGGAAGTAGGCCAGCCTTGACCAAGCTGACTTGAGCTCCCGTGTCGACCAACACGTCGAAAACCTTTTCCACTTCCCCGCATAAGGCACGGACCTTAAGATGCAACTGCCGCTCGCGACCGACACGGCGCACGGCGTGCAAACTCAGGATCTCCGGCCGTTCCAGAAGCTCCACAAGCGACTGGTGCAGGTCGTGGACAATGGGCTCAGGCTGCCCATCTGCAGCATCCAGCTGCGGTCCGGGTGATCCTCCGATACTCTCGGATAGATCCTGTAGTACATCAAACACGTTCTTGGTCGCGAAGGACGGACGGGTGCAAGGGTTCGTGCCTTCACTTGCCCTCACCCCGCCTCCGCGACTGGGCGCCAGACCGGGCCTTCCGCCCGCGGCAGTCCCCTTGTGCTTATCGACTCCCGACTGGGATGGATCGGCGCTTCCCACGTCACCATCCTGCGACCGCCCTAGCTGGGGCCCTTGGCTGCGGGGGCTCCGCTAGGGGGCGTCGGTTGTGGAAGAGGGGGTGTTCTCCTCGGCCTCAACGTCGTTGATGCCTTTCTTTCTTCCCCCCTTACCTCCTCCTTTGCCCTTCTTGTCCTTGTCCTTGTTCTGGTCATTCTGGTTGTTCTCCTTGTTCTTGTTGTCCGACCTGGGGACCCAGTTCCGCTTGATCTCCTGGATCTCCTTGGCCAATTCGGTCCCCACCGACGACATCAGCTTGGCCAGCTCGTCCTTGTCCACCTCCATCTTGGCTTCCCGGATACCCGCGGGCGCACGCTTCTTCGACCCGTGCGCCTTCTTGTAAGCCTCCGTGTCGGCCTTGTGGACGGGGCATGTTCGGTGGTCATGGTTGAAGCCTTTCTTCCTTCCATAACACACGAAACAGCCCTGCGGGTGAGCTCGTATGAACTCCCCAAAGGACAGCGGAGGGTCGCCAATGCGGCGAGGATCCCTCTTCTCCTGCTTCCTCCAACCCTGCTGCAGGGGCTTCCAGTTTCCCGGCTTGCTCCCCGTGTTCAGGTTCTTGGCCACGAAGGCACAAACGGCCACTTCGGCGGGCTCATCGTTGTCGTCATCGTCGACGAGAGTCTCATCGCCGCCGGCTCCCGCTGGGTCCATGGCAGATTCCCCGCCAGGTCCCTCGCCAACGTAGTTGACGTCGCGGTCGCCGGGCCTCAACCCGCGGGTGTGGTGGAGGTTTCGGTACTCCTTGAGTACTTCCTCGCCAACCCACTCCAGGATCTCGTCGCAGCTCATCCGCGCCGGGATGGGCTGCAGACGGATGGTCTGGCCGCTCAACTCACACTCGTCAAGGCGCCACATCGCGGTCTTCTCGCGATCGCCCGAGACGGTGATGAGAAGAGCGTTCCGCAGGGAGTGCCGTTTGACATCCCGGGCCACGTTCTTCTTCGCCCAAGACACAACGTTCGTATGATACTCCTTGGGGAGCATCATCTTGACCGTGTGGTTGGACTTGGCCCTCTTGGATTCCTCCTTGGTGACCCTCTTGATCCATGCTTCCGGCAGCATGGAGAGCAGGCGAGCCTGCTCGTCACCCTCGTTCCAATCCTCCACATTGCGGCGGAAGAGGGTGTATTTCCCTCGGAAGTCACGCCAGTCCCGTAGGCGGATCTCCCGTCCATCATGCTCAAGCTTGATGGACTTCCAGCGCTTGGCAGCCACCTGCGGAGCGTCCACCCGCTCCTGCTCGTTGAGCCACTTCTTGGCGTCCTTGAGGGTCTTGATTTTCCCCTCCTTGGTCGCCACGAAGTATAGCTCGCCGAGCACTTCCGGCAGGCGGTACCTGAACCGTTTGAAGACATATCTCTCCGCATCCGCGGGAGGTAGGTCTTCAGTGACGGTCAGCCCCCAATCGTCCAGCTTCTCCAAGAAGCGGTCGAGGTTGAGGGGGTTGCCATCGTACATGGGGGGCTTGATGTCCTTCAAGTCTTCCAACACGGCGGCGTCCGCGGCCTTAGAGACCATGAACGCCGGCCGCGAGGTCGACCGAGGTTCCCATCGGCCTCGCCCACGGACTCCCACGGCCGCCACGTCCATCTCCTCCATGGAGTCCCTGTGGCTACGCCGCGGTTCCTCCACGTACGCTGAACCGAAATGTTCACGCCGTACTGCATCCATGTACGCATCCTCATCACGGCGCCGGCGGCTGCGTTCAGCGGCCTCCCGTCGTACACCACGCGGCGGGCTGATGTCGAACTCCTCCAGGTCCAGGTCCAGGTCCAGGTCCCCACCTTCGCCGACATCCCACTCCACGTCTCCTCTGGGGACCTCATCCCTGAGTCCACCATAACGTCCTCCAGCCCTGGGGATTGGCGCCGGGGCTGGTGCCGGGCGTCGGGGGCGTACAGGCGTCCGCGGTGGGGCACGGTGGTTGTGGTAGTCCGCGCTGAGCAACTCATCGCGCCATTCCTCACTGCCACTGCCGGGCGGCACGCGCTCGTTGCGGCGGCCCGCGCTGTGGTGAGAGGGGGCGGTGAGAGAGGGGGCACTGGCGCTGGGGCGACTCCTGGGGGCTCCGCCGGGGGCGTGGGGTCTGCCTGGACCTGGTCCGGGTCCCCAGCCGTCGTCCGACGAGCCAGACTCCAGGGGTGGGTGGTCGCTGCCGACTCTCCCACGGGCTTCCAGCGCATCCAGCCTCTCCTGCAGGCCGCTGACGACGTTGGTCAGCGACTTGGTCTCGGCCCTGGCGATGTCCAGGTCCTTCTGCGCGCGCGCGGCGACCGTGGAGATGCGAGCCATCTCGACCTTGCCCGTGTCTACCTCGCACTCGAGGGCAAAGACCCTCCTGCGGAGGTAGACAATCCACCGCCAGGTGGTATCCGGGTCGCCGTTCCCTGGTGGGTCGTCGGGGTCCCCAGGGGGTCCTCCAGGAGGGCCTCCGCCGGGTCCGCCCGGTCCAGGGGGTCCTCCCCCGCCCGGTGGTCCGCCTCCAGGGGGTCCACTCGGTGGGCGTCCTCCAGGGGGTCCTGATGGTCCTCCGCCAGGGGGTCCCGGTGGGTCTCCGCCGGGTCGCCTCGGTGGGTCCGAGGATGGGCGCCTCCTCGTGATGCCAAACTCCATGTCGTCATCCTCGTCCATGTCGCCCCACCTGGGCGTCTCGGTCACGGAGGACTCGGAGCTCCGGTAGGGAGGAGGGGGATCCTCATCCTCACCTTCCATGGGGACGTCTCCGCCACCTCCGCCCGTCCAAGCCACCACTTGGCGATGTCGACGGCCTCGTTCATCCCCGTCACTGGCGGTGAAGAAGGGGTCACTGTCGTGGGGGTGCCCACCCGCTGGCCTCCGCGGCCTCTCGGGGGTCTTCCCCTTGCCCTTCCTCCGTCGACGGGCGGTGGTGCTACCGCTCCCACTGCTGCCCGTGTCCGCCTCATCCAGCTTCATCCTGGAGGAGGCGTCCCCTTCGAAAAGCCTTCGAAGGGTCTCCACTCGCGATCCTCCCGGGGGAGTCTCGTGGCGGAGTTTGGCCCACTGCCTCCTCCATTGCGGCGGCGGTGGCTGCGGCAGCTCGCGCTTCGGCCTCTTCCCGAGCACGAGCCGCCTCGGCTTCCCGGGCCCGCAGCAGCTGCGCCTTCTGCGCCTCCAACGCCGCCAGCTCCGCCTCCGTCTTGGCCTTCTCCTCAGCGACCTTCCGTCGCGCGGCCTCGATGGCTTCCTTCTTGGCGGCATCCTCCTGGGCCTTAGCCGTCGCTTCGGCGTGGGCCCTTTCCTCCGCCTCCTTCTTTGCCCTCTCTTGGGCAAGCGCCTCCCCCAGCGCCTTCACCTCGGCCTCCTTGCAGGCAATGGCCTCCTGCGTCAGGCGGGCTTCCTCGTCGGCTGCCGCCAACTCACCGTTGACCTGGGCAGTCGCTACCCCATGGGCGGCTACGGCCGTGAGTCCGGCCGCAATGGCCGCCACGGTCTGGGTGTGGATGGCCATGCCATGCGCCCACTGCGCAGCCTCCTCCTGGGCGATGCCGGCGGCGCCCTCCACGGCAGCGCTGTACTGCTTGGCCCGTTGCCGGGCAACCTGACGGTTGCAGGGCACCCCACAGGCGCGCTCACAGGCGCGCGCCACGTCCCTTTCGGGAGCGACGCTGCTCCTAGAGCTGGCCTGGTCGGCCGGCGTCCTCCCGCGGTGGGCCGACTCGATGTCGCTGCTGGGGCCTGCTGAGGCCTGCCGGGCCTTCAGGAGCAGCGAACGGGGCTTGGCCTGGGTCTGCTTGGCGACTTGGATGTAGTCGCCAAGGGTGGTGGAGCCGGGGTGGTGTCCACCATTGGGCCGTTGGGGATTGGGGGCTGGGTTTCCGCCCTTGGCGCCTTGGGCGGCTTCGGCAGCCAGGGACTCCTGGTACTCCCGCCACCTCCGGTCCCTCTTCCTGTCCCCGGCGGACCGCTTCTCCGTCCCCGGAGACGCGCTGCTGCTGCCCTGCAGCCTGCGCTCGCTCCCCGGTTCCGGGAACTTCCTCTCGATCACGTCCCACAGGGAGACGTTGATCGAGGCGCCCGACGGGTACACGTTGGGCTCCTCGTCCTCCTCAATCCCGTCGGGACGCAGGCCTTCGCCGGGCCTGTCCGGCCGGGTCCACGTCCTCCAGCGCCTCTGCTGGTGGCGGTACTCGTACCCTTCCGCCCGCAGCCAGTCCTCCACGGCCTGCAGGTGGTCGGGGGCGATGTCCGTGCGGAGCTCGAAGCTCCTGGGCATGCCGCCTTCGCACTGGGGGTTGCTGTGGCGGTAGTGCTGGTCCCAAACCAACCCACGCAGCAGGCGTGCTGCATGGGGTGGGGCCGCGGCCACGTCCTGCCCGCTTCCTGCCAGTTCACCATGGCAGCGGGGGCGTAGATGGTCTCGAAGTCCTTGATCTGCACTCGTTCAACTCAACGAACTGGTTGTGGTTGTTGAGGAGGGTGCTGCAGCACTGGATTGGAAGTGCGGCTGGTGCTGGTCAGCCGGTGGTTGTGGAGGTGGTTGACGCGGCCTTCCTGGTCGGCCGATGGGACTCCGAGTCGGCCGATGGGGCTGATGCAGGAGTCCTGGTCTGTGCACCTCTTTCACGGTTGCTGCGCGGTCAGGGCGATGCACTGGACGGCGCTGCGGGCTCCGTGACGAACTCGCGCTGTCGCTGAGTGGCGCTGCGAGCCGCTGCGCTGCGCTGCGAGACGCTGCGCTGCGCTGCGAGCTGCGAGCTGCGCCGCGCTGCTGCGACGCGCTGCTCGGGGTTGGTGGCCCCGAGTGGCACGCGAGGGTTGGGTAACCCCGCGGCGGTGAAACGCTTTTGACGCGTTCCCGTGGGGGGCCGGCCACGGGACGCTGCGGTGGACACACGCAAGTGAGCAGGCAGGCAAGGCACTACGCTCACAAGGGCATCAATACGCCTGTGTCATGTGACAAAGCGTTTCAGAATCCTTGCCACTCTGCAAAGAGGGAACGAAAGTATGTACAGCAACACATCAGGATATGTACACATGGGGTTAAGACTGGACTGGGGTAAGGGTATCACAGGACTATAGACACTCAGTCCCAACTCATATCCCAATCCCAGGTCCGACCCTCTCAGTGGCTGATGGGGGCGGGGGCTCAAACACAACCCATGCCCTGCTCAGTCTGGACCCTGAAACCCTGCCAAAAGAGGGGGTGTCCCGCCCAGCCACAGGCGAGTTCCTGGGAACCAAGGGACTCCAAGACCAACCGACAGTGGCTCCCTATGCTCCCCTAACGGCAGGTCCGAACTCCTCTCTGAGCCAGAGATATGGCCCCGCCATTATCACCCAGGAGTTGGTAGCTGAAAATGGGCTGTTTCAGCCCAAACTGAAATTAACTCAAAAATCCCCAAAATTGACCCCTCGTCCGGACCCGCCAGAGGTAGGGACGAGGCAACTGACCCTATGCCCTTCGAGTACGAACTCCCTGGAGCCCTCACCCAACCTGGTTCCCTTTGCGGTCCCGGCATCTGGGCAACACGGATGAGTCAAGTGGGGTCTTGATGCCAAAATCACCAAAATTGGCGTCATTCCCACGCGTGGCTCGCTCGGCCAAGGTAAGGCCAATGGCTCACAGGGTAGGAGGCAGGACCTAGGACTTATATCTGAGTGTACAGCTTGGACTTAGGTCCGGGCTCCCTCTGGGCTTAGAGAAAGGGGGCCGCCAATTGACCACACGGAAGGGGGAAATTGGGGTCCCAAAATTGGGTCATTTTGGCTGCCTGAAATGAGCCAAAATTCGGTGTGCTCCCAATAGTATATCTCCACGCCTGCTTGGAGATCGGATCCGCAATTCCATACACGATCCACTGGGAGTCCAACGGAGACTCCCATGCCCTTGGCTCTCAAAGATCTCCATGCTGCTCGGCGTGGTGACGATCCCAATTGGGTCCACAAATGCAAAAATTGGCAAAATTGCCCATACTCAATTTGGCCTAGCGCCTTAACGAAGGCGGCTCCGCTTCGCCCACGTGGTGTGTGGACCATGGGGACCATTACCCATAACACCCATGTCATATATGGTCCATTGGTCCATGCGTCCGGCGTGCACGAAGGTTAGAACATGGGGCACGGCGGGCAGCAAAAGTGGAAAAATGCTCAAAATGGCCAAAAATGCGCACACTCATGGTTGGGGCAAATGAGGCACATGCACGACTTGGACCGGAGTGTGCCATAGAATTGAAATCAAGTCATATGTGTCCAACATATCTTTGGGGCGTCGCCCAACTCCTCCGGTATTGGGAATGGCAGGGTCGCCAAGTGAGCCCATGATTTGGGATAGTCCCAAATCGCCAACATGGCGGCCACGGTATGCCAAGCCTAAGAGGAGTTATTCGCCGGGTCCAAGATATGTTGGCTACCGAAGTATGTACCCTCATAACATACTTGGGTCATGATGTCAATTGAGCGCAACGTTGAGATACACGGTCGCCACTTGACATCATGACGAGCCAAAAATGGCAAAATTGGCACAAAGACAAACCAAAGTGCCTTGAAAGGCGCACAATTATATTATAATATCTTTGGCTTGGATCGTGCCATCTACTAATCCTCCTAAACACAATGACTTGACACCAATGACCTTCGATCCCACATATGTGCTCCACTTGGTGCGCCTTGAAAGGTTACGAGCGCTGCTTCCCAAGTGGGCACATGAAAATATGGAAAATTGTAAAACACACACCTTGCTCCCAACGCATCGCATCGGGATCACCACACAAGCTTCCCTTCACGAAGGTTAGGCCTGCAATTGACCGTAGGGAGTATGGAGAATGGGCTTGCACAATATGAGGTCCATTGGCGGGCTTGGCTTGGAGTAATGGAGCCGCCAAATGGGCACACAACCCAACACATGGCACATACCACATATTGCCCAAAAATGTAGCTCCCACCATGATATGTCATGCCCCTCCAAGGGCATAACTGTGTGTCAATTGCTCATAGGAACTCAAGAAGAGTTCCTATGCCACACCAACACTTGCGCGCTACACTCGAAAGTTATCTTAACGCACGCAATATCATGGCCAAAGAGTTATAACGCAAACTCTACCCTCTTGACCATGATTCATTACACTAGCGCGCATGTGTGGAGACGCAAGGCATGTAAAGCTTTCTAAATTACGTCGGGAGTATTGTGAATACATCCCACGTTTTCTTATCGTCAATACTCGCAAGCAACACGAGATATGACCTTCACAAGTGGCCTCACGAATCAACTTTGTTTTGCCCATATCTTTAAGACAAATGGAGGGCAGGATAAAAGGGAAGTTGATTCGTGCATACGGAAGCACGTAGGTCCACTCGAAAGAGGTCAAATCAAGTGCGGGGATGTCGAAGTCGAAAATCCGATTTCGACATCCTGAAAAATTCGGATTAAGGTTGCGAGTATTAATTATGAAAATTGCGGAAGCATCCATGCAGTTCCTGGCGACTTTGGAGCCTTCGTCGCGGATAGCGTTACAATTTGCATTATAAACAGTTAAACTGGCGGTTACGGTAAAGTCGCGAACCAACCGCCAGCAGTCAAAACAGTGAGTATCAGAACGGAAGCGTAAAAATTGACGGAAACAATATGAAAATAAAACCCTGTTGATTCCTGATATTCTGATATACAAATCTCCGCTGGCGGTGCATCGGTTGCCGATGCGGGGCTTCACGGCACGGAACACGCCGTGCATGGGGTTAGTGGACCGGAGACCGGTTGTATGCCGTAACCTGGCCATGGGGTTCTGGGTACCGCTTCAATAGAAGAAATCACTGGTGACTCTGTTAAAGAGGCGCTCCGGAATAGGATGAGGCCTCAGATGGCCGTGCTTCTTCGCGCTGGGAGGCGTCGAGACAGCACATTGGTCACATCCGGCGGCTACTTTCATGCAATGAGTGTAGAGCCTCGATCCAAACAACCTATGCTTAATCATCGACCACAGTCGACGGCCATGTGCGTGGGGGGACTCCCATTTGTGCCACCAGTTTAACACTCGGGGGGCTAGGGCATCTGGCACACACAATTTACCCTCCATCCACAGCTTCCCCCCATCCAACGAGTACTCAGCAAAAATCCCATCCCTGTGAGCATCTTTGGATTTGAGATTTCCAAAGACCTCTTTAAACATGGGATCCTGCAGGTAATCGGACGTCCAGTCACGGATGATCAGGGAATCCTTCGGCAGGGGTGGAGTTTTGGCCGGATCTCGACGCTTAATGCCTTGGATCAACCGAAATCGACTTACTTGTCGGGTATAATCAAACCGTTTCACACTCCCTGAGGAGGGATCGGTGACTTTTTCCACGACTTTCAGCGTTTTGGTGCAGATCTCATGGGCATGCGCCGGATCTGAGATGGCCGTGATGTCGTGACACGGCAATGCGTGCTGTTTAACAGCGCACTGCATGCATGCACGTCGAATGAGTTTCTTTTCTTCCTGATCCCATTCGATGATTACATGGCGGTCCTGCTCCGTACCATGGATGTTGGTACTTTGCAGCCCCTCTGAGGCGGGGTAAGCCCATCGGCTCAGAGCATCCGCTACCGTGTTGTGTTTTCCAGGCAAATACGACACGTGGAGGTCAAACAGACTGAGAAATTCGTGCCATCTGGCCCGTCGGCCAGCTGGGCTCGCGACAGTATCAATGTGTTCGGTGGCCCAATACTCCAGAGATCGATGATCCGTCAGGACCTCGACTCGATTGGTGCCAACCCACGATTGGTACTTTTTTAGAGCGCAAATTATGGCATACGTTTCTTGCTCACGCGGCGACCATTGCATTTGGCGTGGGGCTAGCTTCCGAGACCAAAATGCAGGAGGGTAATGATCGCCGGTGGCTTCATCAACCTGTTCAAGGACAGCTCCGATCGCGTACCTAGAAGCGTCGGTTCTAATGTAGAAGGGTCGGTCAAATTGGGGCACATGCAACGTGGCGACTTCGCAGAGGGCCGCCTTCAAGTGATGGAAGGCCTCCTCGCACTCGTCAGTCCACTTGACACGAACCTCTGAACCTGCCTTGCCCGCATCTCTCCCTACCTTCAATAATTCAGTGAGGGGGGCAGCAAATTTGGCATAATTCGGCACAAAAGTGTGATAAAAATTGCAACAACCCAGGAATCCTCTCAACTCCGTGATCGTCTCAGGGCGCTTCCACTTCTGAATAGCGACGAGCTTCCCTGGACTGGGTCCTCGGGTGCCATTCTCTAGGAGAGAACCACAAAATTCGACTGATTTTAAAAATAATTTTCCCTTCTTTGGCCCACAAATCAGCTGATTGGCGTCAAGAATGTCCAAAACTTGGTTCAGCTGCTTCTCATGTAGGGCCACCAGCTCGGCTTCGGTCAGTCCCTCCCCTTCCGTCGCGATGATTATGTCATCTATGTACACACTCACGAAGGCACGAAGCTCAGGATGGGTTGTGAACAGCACATCCTCCATCATTCTTTGAAAAAATGAAGGGGCGTTCTTCAGGCCCATGGGCATGACCGTCCATTGGACTGGGCCACATGGCGTGCACATACAGGTGAGAGGTCGGCTGTCCTTCCTCAACGGCATTTGGTGAAAGCCGTGACGGAGATCCAGCACAGAGAACAAACGACCTCTTGCCCTCTTGGCGATTTCCTCCTCAATGAGGGGCAGGGGGTGTGAATCCGCCTTGGTTTCGGCGTTGAGATTGCGAAAATCAACAACCATTCGCCAACCATCAATGGTGTTCTGGTCTGCAGGCGGTGGCTTCGGGACTGTGAAGGGTGAACAGCACCATTCGCTGGTCATACAACCCTCAAGCCAACCAAATTCCCTGAGATTTCTCTCGATGATTTTTCTGAGAATCTCATGTTTATGTCCATGATTTTCATAAGGGCGCTGTTTTTTTGCCTTGTACCCTTCACGAAGCTCGATGAAGGCTTCACCGAACTGTCCACGGACAGGGGGATCTTTGATCAACTTTCCTGAAAGGGTTGTGTCCTTCCGTTCCCCAAAAATCTTTTCTCTTGACTTGGAACACAATTCAGTGTCCACCTGATCGCCAGGAATTACTGTCGAAAAAACTTTGGCGACTTCTTCGGCTTTGGCAGGAAGAATCTTCTTACGGATGTCCCTAAACAGGTCCGTATCAACTGCCTCTTGAAGATAGGTGGGTCTTGTGTCGAGATCCCAGAGATTCTCTTCGTGATCCAGCTCCTCGAAAGGATCCATGAAAGCTTCCACAGGGGGTTTTTCATAAAAAACTCTGAATTTGCGGCGCGATTGGAGATTTTTCCTCGCCCGTGCACTGAAGATTCTTTTCGATGTCGACCGTATTGGGGAAGAGGGAGACGAGGCGGATCCATTGGACGTTGAATCACCTTGGGTATCTGACGGACAAAAATCAGAAAAAATAGATTCATCATCAGTACCACGCTCAACCTCAGATTCAGACCCAACACAGGAATCTGTACTAGAATCAGCAGAATTAGAGTCAGAAAGCTTTCCATCCACCAGGAATGCAAGCGAACTCCAGGACCGCTGTGGCAGGGGACCTGTGTCGTCCCTGGCATACAGCTTAATCTTTCTGGGAAGTTCGATGTAATCTACACAAATGTCCTGTAATTCCTGAAACCAAGGCTTGTCGTCCCACAAGGGCACAACTAAAATTGCCTGGGTTTTATCTTGCTTGATTTTGTGGATGACCTGCTGGATTAAGTGAAACGGAGGATTAATCCACAACTTCTTGTCCCATTTGTGGGTCCAAGCGTCGCTGAAGTGCTTGTCAAAGCGCTTGTTCATACGGTTAGCAAAGGCATCATACTGTGGCCAAAAGGAATGATGTTCATGAAAGTATTCACAAATTGCATCGCGCCATTTGTCGACAACTCTGTAGGATGAAGAGTGCCAGCGCGAAGGGCGTCGTGGCTGGGAGTCCCTACGAAGACATTCTAACTCTTGGGAGTAATCGGCACTCCCATTCACCTCTGCAATGGTGACATCTTCACCAAATTTTGGTGTCACTTTTTGCTTCAAAAATTCTTCTGCACTTTTAAACCCTGCGTGCAAAAAACGAAATTCAGGACGCTCCAAGGGACCTGACTCCAGCAAAAAACAACGTCGATGACCTACGGGCGCTACCCTGTTCTTGCGAAGCCAAGGATGGCCCAAATAAAGGTCATACTTTATGTCAGCACGATAGAAGTAGTCATCCTTAAGGACAACTTCTTCCACATTTTGCTCTTCCCAAAGGTCTTGAGCGACCAAATGAGTTGATATATAACAACCGCGTTGCCCACCTGCGAGAGAATGTCCAGAAACTCCCTCGAGGGTAACAGGATGAGGCGATTCAAACACGCAGTCGTCGGGTAAGAAAGAGTTGGATTGGAGATTTACCTCTGATCCATTGTCACACAAACAAGTGGCGAGGTGGAAATTTCCCTTGCAATCAGAGACCCACAGCTTTGTGACAAACTGACGGGCCCTGTGCTTGGACTGTACACCAACCTCGTCCACTACAACAGAAGGATCCGCTGCCGGATCCAGGGGAGAGGAGACAAGCGACCCTACATCAAGTAATGGTCGATCAGGAATTTGGGGATCATGCCTGAAATCGCCTGGGGAGGGGCGATTTTCGTGGCTCCCCTAGGCGTTCTGACCTCCAGCGGCTGCGTTAACATTGTGAACACAGCCTGATTCATCGATCCACTCATCTTGGAACAGATCATCCGCTGGATTCAGGGCATTTTCGACATAATCTCGATCCGCATCGGACACCTGATCTGCACCTGAGACCTGATCCACACGATGATTTCCCTTTCCACGTCCACGGCCACGGCCGCCGGATGATGGACCACCACCGTCGCCACGCCCTCTGCCCTTACCAGAGAAAGGGGTTCCTGAAGGATTTCCCTTACCTTTACCCTGTGATCCTGGAGCATTTCCTTTGTTTGTACCGGATTGAGGGGTTTGGCCTGGATTTCGATTTCCGCCTCCGGCGTTGACATTGGGACTTGTCTGGCCGTTTGGCTGCCCACCGGAGCCGGATGGAGTCCGATTTCCTTTGCCTTGGGACCCGCCAGGGCCTCCAGTATTTTTGTTCCCACCGGAGGGGGTCGGATTACCCTTTCCCCCCTTTGCACCATGCACCTGTCTGTCATTCCTGTCTGAATTCTGCGAATTACTGACATTTTCACCAATCACCTTGTGATCGTAAGCAGACCATCGGTGATTAGCAGTAGAATGCGTCTTAGCTCGGTTCGTAGAACCTAAAAGAAGGCAGATGCTACAATGATCCTGAACATTCCGGGTGTCATTCACCTTTTTGTTGCCCTTTTGGGCCCCATTTTGGGTGTTTTGCTGGGTATTCTTGTTTCCCCCAAGACCCTCATGGAAATTTTGATTGGCGGCGTCAGCGAGCCGCTCAACCTCTTCCCACAGTTCCTGCGGGGTGAACGAAAACACCCAGTTCCTGGCCTTCAGGCGATGGCCGTGGAAACTTACTCCCCTATTGAGGACTTGGACAAACAAGTCCCGATCCTCGTGTTCATTAAACTTGATTTTCCACGTGTTTTCAGTGAATTTCACCTTGGTAAACGACGTGGGGGAGCACTTTTGAAGTGCCTCCCTGACCGTAAACCTGTTGGCCGAGGCATCAAAGCCATCGATCTCCGCCCACCAGGTCTTGACCTTTTCTTCGGATTGTTTAACCCGAAGGGTGGCGGCGGTTTCGGAGGGGATCTTGTCAAAAATCAGATTTTTCAGCTCGGCACTAGAAAATTTTTCGCCTGAATGTTCAGATTCTTCTACGAGATTCCAGAAGCGCTGTCTCTTGTCTTGCACTTCGTGCAAGATTAATCGCGAGAACGAAGGAAAATTCTTCAACATCTGGTGGTAATGGTCCTCTGGCAGTCGGGATCCACGTACCTCCAACTGTTCCCACACCTCATCAAAGGTAAGGGGGGAACTTGAATCTTCACGATCACTCCAGGTCCTGAGCCAAGTGTTGGCCGGCGCTCCCTCAAGGCAGTCCAGGAGGGCCATCAGGAACTGATCATCCTGGAGCTTTTGAGTCTTAACCCACAGTTTAAATTCCCGTTGGAACTGAGGCCAACGTCTGGGGTTCCCATTATACTTCGGTTGCTTGGCAACCTGACGAAGTCGCAATGAAGTGGGATTTAGAAGTGAATCCAGCCCAACACCGGCCGTAATGGCAGACACCTTGGCGGCATCATTAGCCACACCAGCTCCGGCGAGGGTCTGGGCGAGCAACATCTGGGCAATTGCATTGGAATCAACAGCAGGAAGGGTAGTACGGGAGGCAGTTCGTTTGGCATTCTGAGCCTCATTCCTAGCCTTCGCCGATCTACTCTGAGATCGAGAGATTGTAACCCTTTCCTTTAGCTTAGTCCTGCTGATCCTTGCGTCGGTGGTCTTAGAGTCCACCGAAGGAGCAATCGAAAAAATTTCTGTCGCCTCCTCCGACCGTTCTGTTGTTTGTTCCACCGATGATGCGCCCTCAGACCTCATGTGGGTCTTGAAAAGATCTTTAATTCCCAGCGTCTGAATGATGAGTTGCATTTGATCTTTGAGCAATTGGAGCTCAGTATCTCGCTGTAATCGGCAAGAGCAGTCAGCAGGACAGTACATACTGTGTCCTGAAGGGCCTGAGCAGGCTGTCGGACCGCTAATCTCAGTGGTTCGCAGCCAGGAGTCCACTTGGGGAGCTCCTTCAGTCCTAATTTCCAGGCTTGCCTGCCTAGCTGCCTCTAAAATTCCTTCCTCAACCGCGGCGGCTAGATCGTCGCGGATGGACACAGAGGGATGAGGGGCGGAGGGCCCGGCAACAGGTGCCTTGGTCTTCTCCTTCGGGAAGGGGCTTGCCTCCCAGATCTGCAAAAAAATGGCAAAAGATTCATCTTCTTGAGAACACCACCACATCCTGGTATTAATTTCTTCTTGAAGAAGGAAAAAATATTCAAATAAAAAATCAGAGGCGATTCTTTCTTGACCTATCAGCTTAGACGTGGCTAATAGACAAAGGGCCTCAAGCGCCTCAAGGTTACGGGTCACTTCTGAAGACAAATGGTTGTCCCATTGTGCCCATGAGGCTGGTCGATTATAGGTAGGTACCTCACCTGGACCACCCACCTCAATGTCGTCAATGTCGGCGTCGATGGTCTCAAAATGTGGACATTGGTAAGGAGTATTAGTACCTGCCAGGTCCGTAAGCTCCACCGGAGCGTTGCCATTAGCGTAAGCTGGGAGATTCCAGCTGCTTGATGGCCAATTTCGACTGGGATCTTGATTGTAATCTGGGCCTCCACAGCTGCTGATTTGTGCCCTTCTTGGGCAATTTGGGCTTGCGCAAGGCATTCCTCTCAAGGCCTCGTTCGCACAGCACCACGGCAGCGTAATCGTTACGTCTCCGGAAGTGGCGGAGTCTACGGGGCCGTACTGGGGAGCTAACTGTGGTTGGGACACCATAGGAACAACATTCAGGTAGCCTCTGCTACCATGAAAGTGCTGCCCTGGGTCGTTGTGGGTGCCGGAGGGCTCGGGGCCGGCAAGACCAGTGGGGCAGGCACGCGAGGAGTCTCCCTGGATGTTGTTATTGGGGGTAGAACCGGATACTCGGACACCAACAGAGGCGAGAGCAGCGACAACAGAAGCAAGGTCCATGCTGATTGTTCTCCGGCAGAAAATCCCAGTCTATGAAGAAAATTGAGGGGAATTATTCTAAATACATCTGAGTGTCCAAAACTGTCTGAAAAGATTTAAATAATCCATTTATGTAAAAAGGTCTGGCCGATCTGGCCCGCGAGCGCGCGTCAGCGGCAAATGGCGATTCCAGCTAAAATAGCGGAATGCGGCGGATTTACGGGAAATGGACCGCGGAATCAAATCCGGCATATCAGAAATATATAGGAAATATCCTGTGACTGAGCTGCGAGGCGGCAATTCCGCCGAAGCAAAGAAAATGACCAAAATGTAGCCAATCTGGGCAGAATGTCTGAAAATCTGAGCAGATGGG
This sequence comes from Eutreptiella sp. 'Long Island Sound 2002', assembly GCA_964036045.1. Classification (NCBI taxonomy): domain Eukaryota; phylum Euglenozoa; class Euglenophyceae; order Eutreptiales; family Eutreptiaceae; genus Eutreptiella; species Eutreptiella sp. 'Long Island Sound 2002'. Next base: position 13,749,607 of record OZ038380.1, read on the forward strand.
GCTAGCCGCACTTACAGTCCCTTGCCCTCCCCTTGCCCTTGTCCTTCCCCTTCCTGGTGTGGTGGTGGCTGGGTGGGGAGGGGGCGCCGATGGCCCAGGCCTGGGGGTGGGTGGCCGGGAGCCATTGGCGGAGGGCTTTGGGGGTGTAGGGGGGGCGGAGGCCCTGGACCGCATCGCGGAGGAGGGCCTCCCATGCCGCTTGCGGCATGAAGGCCTCCGGGGCGGCCTCGTTGGGGTCGGCGGGGGTGCGGGTGCGCATCTGCTCAAAGGTGTGCACCATGTGCACCCCATCTTGCCTTCCCGCTCCCCCGGCCCACTTCACCCAGCGGCGGAGCTCCTGCAAAGCGGGGGCAGACCACCAGACGAGGTGGGCGGGGGCCTGGGGGGGGGGAGGGGTCCGTGCCCAGGGTCCTGGAGCGGCGGGGGGAGGACGTGGACCTGTGGTGATGGTGGGGGTGTCGGTGCCTGGGGGAGCGGGAGCGGTGGTGGCGGGGGCTGGGGGTGGAGGACGGGTACGGGCGGAGGGGGGAACGGGAGGGGGAGGTGGACATGGGGCGGCGGTGGCGCGCTTGGTGCCGTCTGGGGGAGCGGGAGTGGTGGTGGCGGGGGCTGGGGGTGGTGGATGGGTATGGGCGGCGGGGGGAACGGGGAGCCCGGCGGGGCCTGTGGGGGGAGGGGGAGGTGGACGTGGGGCGGCGCTTGTGTACCTGGCGCCGCCGGGGGGAGCGGGAGCGGTGGTGGCGGGGGCTGGGGGTGGGGGTCGTGTACGGCCGGAGGGGGAAGGGGGAGGTGGACATGGGGCGGCGGTGGCGCTCGTGGTGGCGCTGGGGGGAGCGGGAGGGGCGGGAGCGGGGTCCCGGGGGGTCGTGGTGGCACCTGGGGGAGCGAGAGCGGCGCGAGTGGGTGGTTGAGGCGCGGTGGCGCCGTGGGGAGTGTGGGCGCCGGGGGCGAGTGTGCCGTGCGGGGGGGGAGCGGGAGCGCCGCCGTTTGCGGGGCCGGGCCTCATTGCTCGAGTCGGGCCAGTCAGGAGGCGTCGGGGGGTCCTGGGGGGCCTTGTGTGGTGCCGCCTGGTACTGGGGGGGGGGGGGGGGAGGTCCCCCGTCGTCCATGGATCCGCCACGTAGAGATGTGGTGGCGGCAGCGGCTGGTGGTATGGGTCGAGTGACTGTCCTTGGCGGGGTTGGGCCCGGGGGGCCCCTTCGGCGTGGACGTGGTGGCCGGGGGGATACGGTTCCTGGTACGGGGGCGTTGGCTGGTACGGGGGGGGTGGCCCCTGGTGGTAGGTGGGGTATGCGGGTGGAGCGCTCGGTGGCTGCCATCCCATTCGCTGGTGCTGTTCGTGCACGGGGGGTTGTGGCCCGGTGGAGTAGGGTGGTGGGCAGTTGTAGTTGTTGGGGGGAGACACGCGAAAAGAGAGTTTTCGACTCAAAAAACACTATATTTCACTGTTTTTCGCCCAAAAATCACTGTTTAGCCCAGTTTGGGCAGGATCTCAGTGGAGATCCTGATGGCGACGACTCGTAGCCGTCAGTTTTTCTGATGGCGGCGACGCCGCCGCCTTCGTTTCGTACCCTTTTTCTAAGCTATTTTATAGTTTAGAGGTGATACATATACATTGTACACGTCAACACATTTATTTTGTTACATATACCTTCTCTTTGTCCATAGACGCCAGATTGTGTTTGCGGACGCTCCCTGTGGGGTGAGCAAGGATTCCAAGACCATTTACGCAACTCCAATGGAATCGAAGTTTGGAATAGACTTCATGTAGTACTTGGAGGGGTTGGGGTGATGGGTTGAAGGATTTTCAATTTTCTGTGGACGCACGGACAATACCCCCGCCAAAAATGCTTCAAATTGGTCTTGCCGCTGTCCGCGTGGTTCACTGGTGGACCTGTCGATGAGCTCCCACAACGTCCAGGGGCTTCTCTGCTGCCTGGTTTTCGACAACTCCCGCAGCGCAACAGACTGCAGCCTAAGGTATTGCATTGGTGGAAATACAGTGCAAGAAGGGACGCCTGGGCCAAGACTGGCCCCCAAGGCAACAGCAGCGACGACGACAGCCCTGAGATCAGCGCCAGGAGCTCCTGCGGTGACGACGACGATCCCAGTAGAGGTCTTGAGGCATTCTGGACCCTGCAGCAGCTTGACAAGTGGCGTGGACTCCTATGATGGTTGATCCTTGAAGCGCCGACAGCATGCTGCGCGGAAGGCGCTGCTTGTCCACCAGTAACCAAATCGGGCGCGTTAATTCGTCGCCTTGGGTTGGTAACCAACCCCAAACAGGCGCGGGGCGCCTTGGGTAGGAAATGACCCTAAATGCAGGCGCGAGGAATTCATCGCCTTGGGTACGAAATGACCCTAAATGCAGGCGCGAGGAATTCGTCGCCTTGGGTTTGTGAATGACCCTAAATAAAATTTTCATTTCGATTTCTTGAATTATTATGTTTCCATGCCCATGGAGAAAAAGGGCCAATGTGTGCGCCTCAGTGCTATCAGTCAGGTTGGAAGGACCTGCAGGGCCCCTGGTTTGGTCATCAGAGGCCAAAAGGAGTGCCAGGGACCAGTGTGGTCGCCTGGAGGGCAATCGCCCTATGAACATATCAAGGAATATTGCAAACCCCCCCCCCCCCACTGTCCTGCTGAATCAGTTTCGAAAGGAGGGCAGTGCAGGGGTCAGAGCGCCTCCTTGGCCTTGCCTTCCTTTGGATATAGGCAAGGCTTTTAAGGAGGGGGGTGAAGCGGTATGGGGTGCTTCACCCATACCTGCTGCCCAGCCAGTGGCGCTCTGTTCATCAGGATTTTTCCTGGGCTGATTCTCAGCCTATGACATCGCGATTTCTGTGGAATTCTTGTAAAATACCCCAGAAATCGTCATTTTTCGTCATTTTTTGGCTGGCGCCGACCTTCGTCGCCTGCGCGTCGCAGCCCCAGATCGAAGTTTTATTTCTCGATTTCTGAAGATTATAATCAGTTTTGTTATTGATTTATCGGTTTTAGAAATATACGAATAAGCCGTGACCATTTTCGCGGTGTTCCGCGAGGGTCAATTTTTGACGAAATTGGTCACGTAAAAGATTTTTCCAGAAAATCCTGAGGCGATCCAAGGAATCAGCCAGGCGCCCAAGGCGTGGCCCAACAGTGGCCCTCTTCATATTGACGCGTTCCCGTGGGGGGCCGGCCACGGGACGCTGCGGTGACACGCACAGGTGAGCAGGCAGGCAAGGCACTACGCTCACAAGGGCATCAATACGCTCGTGTCATGTGACAAAGCGTTTCAGAATCCTTGCCACTCTGAAATGAGGGAACGAAAGTATGTACAGCAACACATCAGGATATGTACACATGGGGTTAAGACTGGACTGGGGTAAGGGCATCACAGGTCAACAGACACTCTATCCTAACTTGTATCCCAATCCCAGGTCCGACCCTCTCAGTGGCTGGTGGGGGCGGGGGCTCAAACACAGCCCATGCCCTGCTCAGTCCGGACCCTGAAACCCTGCCAATGGGGGAGATGTCCCGCCCAGCCACAGGCGAGTTCCTGAGAAAAAATGGGACTCCAAGGCCAACCGACAGTGGCTCCCTATGCTCCCCTAACGGCAGGTCCCAACTCAACTCTGAGCCAGAGAAATGGCCCCGCCATTATCACCCAGGAGTTGGTAGCTGAAAATGGGCTGTTTCAGCCCAAACTGAAATTAGCTCAAAAATCTCCAAAATTGACCTCTCGTTCGGACCCGCCAGAGGTAGGGACGAGGCAACTGACCCTATGCCCTTCGAGTACGAATTCCTCAGAGCCCTCACCCAACCTGGTTCCCTCTGAGATCCCGGCATCAGGGCACCACGGGTTCGTCACGTGGGGTCATGTTTGCCAAAATGGCAAAATCGGCCGTCTCGGGCGACCGTCCAGGGTAGGAAATCTTGGCGATATTGACGCGCCAAGCCTTGATTCGCAACTCTTGATATCCCCTTTGGTCCCATGCCCTGGGTTATCGCTTGCTGTCACGCCGGCTGCTTACTGTTCACCGATGGGATGACCACACGGACGGGGCAGAAAGCAACATGCGGTGCAAAGGTGGGGATCGTGGATCGCACCAAAAGTTGAGTAACTCCGGATGAGCCAAAGGAGCAAATAGGAAACTCAAGGGCGTTCAACCCTTGGTCATATGCTACAAAATGCGCGCATCCTTTCTGTCTAGATCCTGTGCCCCATGGAGATATGGTCATTCGAATATGGCATACAATGGCAAAAACAGCGAAATTTGGCCAAAACGGCCCGCACTCATGATTCCATATCTCCATGGCCACGGCGAGGATCCTTTCAACCAAAGATGCGATAGACACATCGGACGTAGGTCCCGATACATGCCACTTGCCATCCCTCATGGTCGCTCTTAGGTATTTTTCCCATTGGAGGGAAAGTGACACACGTATGGGGCAGAATGGCAACATACCCCAAATTGGGTGACTCACAACTCTCCCATCAAGAGGAGAGGCCACATGGGGAAACCCCCCATTCGATGTGGGCTTATGTGCCCTCTCCGAATTGCCCTTGCCCTTGGTCAAGTGGCGCACGCAACCTCGGGGGTGAAATCAGGGGGAGAAGGAGTTTGTGGCCATTTTGGGCAAAACGGCCAAAATTCACCCAAAAAGTGGTCCCTCCAAATATCGTATCTCCGTATCGCAAGAGAAAGGAGCCTCGGGCTTTTGCATGGATGCAAACCGAAGCTTTGCTTCCCTTTTGCAACAAGGGTTGAGGTTCAAAGCACAACGAAAGCATTTTTAACACCTCAATCCTTGAAGCACACTATTTGTGGGAAAAAGTGCATATATCGGCGATATTGGCATGAACATATCCTTGGGACCTTGAGGAGCAAAAATATGAGTAAACACTTTTGGAGTAGGCCGTTAGTAGGTGCTTTCAAACATGCACACTATGGTTAGATTGTCTCCGCCCACTCGTGTCATTAGTGCTTGCATATGAGCGCGTGTGCAAAGAGGCAATGTGGCACGCGTGCTCACAAGGCGAAGTAATATAAAATAGAAGACAAGGTTGTAAAAATCAACCATGCCATCCACGATGTCCTTCGTGGTCTCCCCTTTACATATTGCCTTGGTTCGAGGCTCAATTCCCCATAGGCTTCGAATACGAGCCTCGGGGGTTTGGCCATTTTGGCCTAATTTTCGACCAAAACTTGCCCTTTTTTGAAAATAGAGTTTTGGTACGCATTGAATTGCGTGGAGCCATCGTTGAGTTGGCTCAAAAAACGAAAATGGCCTCGGGCTTTTGGTCTTGTGAGCATTGTGTTCGGTCATTAACGTTCATGCTCACAAGGCCACAAAGTTAGCGTTTGCGCACGCAAACGACTTGGGTTTGCGAGACCCATAGGCTGCCTAAAACACCGCCATTGCCCGCTTCCCTAAGCAAGATGATATGCCCGCGTGAAAGGGGCATGGATGAAAGACATAGGGGGGAGACGTAGGGTTCCGTGCGAACTCTTGGTCCTTGAGAAGCATGAGTTCGCACGATCGACGGAAAGCCTTGCGCGCTGATTTTCTCGAAAACATAACGGCGAAAAATTCTGGTGAACACACCAGATGAAAGTACATTAAATACCCTCTAGATTCAGCCCTTAAGTTCTCTTAGAACCTCACAGGTACGCGAGAAAAGTCAATCACAAAACTCACCACGGAGAAACGACGAAGGCGCGAGAACAGGCGACATCAGGCGGCGATTTCACGACAATTAGATATCGCGGTAGAAATCGGGTATTTCACCGATTTCTGCCCGAAAATCGATCAAGACAATAAAATCACGGTAATTCTACATCGATTTATTGGTTAGAAATCGGATTCCAGATTTCACGGGTTAGAGAACAGGGATAGCCGGTGTCAACGGCTTCCGCACGGGTGTGACGGCTCGCAGGCCTCTGGGCCATGGGCCATAACGGGTGTGACGGCTCACAGGCCTCCGGGCCATGGGCCATAGGTTCCTGGTACCGCTTCACCCCCCTCCTTAGAGTAAACCGTGGGGGGGGGGCTCGATAACACCCACGCATGGCAGCGGGTACCCAGGACCACTTCCTGAAGGGGGGGGGGGGTGTCACATCCTCAAATCAGGCGGATTCAGGGTAGGCTGCCCAAATCCGACAGTAAGATAGGTATGATGCTGTAAAAGCTCGTAGCACATGTATAGTATCAAGTATCAAGTCCCGGGTCCTGGCGGCGATTGTTCGGCATCCAAAGGACCCGTTAACCCATACCAGGCGCACCGGGTGCCGGCTGCTACGGTCACCACCACAGTGGCAGTGGCATACACGGCCAACATAGGCGACACACGACGACCGAGGTGGTCCCACAGGTCGAGAGCGACCACAAAGATCCATCAGGCTACCCCAAGCTTCCCAAGGCCCGCCGACTGGGGAGAGTCCCCACGGGTCCTTCCTTGGGCGCACCATGTCCATATCCATACGACGCGAGTCCAGAGTGCCACAGCCGAACTCCTTAAGAGATCTTAAGGGAACTCCTCCTGAAGGGATCGGGCACCAAGGCCGTCGTTTCCCTCGCCCTATTACCACGAAGGCCATACATGAGGGAGTCCTCATGCAGTATGGGCGGAGGCGTCGACTCCTCAAACCACCAGTTTCACAGGCAGACTGACCGAGGTCAGGAGCACCGGAGGCCGCCATCCGAATGCAAGTGCGTCTGCGAATCGGTAGGCTCACACTGGGACTGACAGTGGCGGACCGCTGGGAGTGTAGTCAGGCAACTGGGCTTCCCGCCTGGCGCCATCAGGATCTCCACATCACAGCGAATAGGGCAACACGGTATCACGGGCACTCAAACAGTAGAATATGTACTGAGGTACTGGTCCAGGCTGGACCATATGTAAAAACATGTAAACGGCGACTCAGGGCGCCTCCGTATCCCGATTCGTGGTGAAAAACAGTCCATCCCTCAGCGATGGGCTGATGACACTTAACATACAGATGCACATATCCTGGAGGGCAGAAAAACAAGCAATAATCTGGGTAAATAGGCGTGTAAACACGCTCTGGACAGAGCGCCAAACCACGCCACGGTCAGGATAAGGCAATGCAGGAGGGTGGACAGGAAAACGCCTGAGTTCAGGCCATATATAGTCAGCTGACACACGTCGACTGGTCTGGATTCCGCAAGTGCCATGGAACCAGACCACACACCAAAAACTCGCAATGCCGATGACAGCGGCATCCGTTGCGCAACGACGTATGGGCTACAAGGCCCCAAGAGCTCAGAAATGTGAAGGTCAGTCGCCCTACCTGGTTTCCCAAGGATTCAGCAGGGGAGTGACAAATAGAAGAAGAGAGGGGCCATCCTCCTCTGGATACAGCAGGGGGGGGCTATATGGCCACTCTGATGGCAGGTCACCGAAAGATGGAAGAGAGCAAGCAAGTAAGGGACGATCCGTCGACCTCACAAGCGCTGAAAACACATCAGGGGAGAGCTCAGGGCGCTGATCAGGCACCCCTGGGTGCAATCGCCCGGGTGAGTGCTGCCAAGTCCGAAACGTGGATCTTGGTCTTGTGCTTGCGGATGTACTCCATGAAGGGAGTATTGACCCGCGGCACGAACGAGGAGACGGGTTCCCAGGTATCGTGGGACGGCCCATAGCCTCGCCAACGAACCTTGAACTCCAGACCTCCGGGTGCCGAGGCTTTCGGACGCTGAGCCAGGATCTTCTCGACTGTATAGTCGTCCTGCTCAGCATAGTCGTCGTCCGAGTCGGCCTCATGTGCGGCGTAGGTCGGGTTCCCGCACACGGAGTTGACTCTCGTGGCGCTCCCGGAACTGTCCGTGACCCACCTTGAGGCGGTAAGTGTCCTCACCAATCCTGCGGACCACCTCGCCGGGTGTGAACCAGGTCTTGGTGCGGTGGGTGCCCATAGGGCGGGGTCTGATCACCCACACCGGGTCTCCCACCCTGAACTTCTGCGCTGTCGAGCTCGGGGCGGACTTCTGACGCTCAGCATGCTCCTTCTCGAGCTGCTGGCGGATGTCCCGCGCCGTTCGCTCTTGCCGCGCGAAGAACTCCTTGGCATCCATAGCCATGCCATCACCAGACAAGGGAAGTCCCCTACCCAGGGGGTCCCTGCCAAACAGAATCTGGTGAGGGGACAAACCGCCCGGAGTGGGGGTGTCATGATGGGCCTTCAGAGCAGGCCACATTTCCTCGAACCAGTTCCGGCGTGGATTGGTGATGTGGATCTTGCGCAGCTTCTCGAACAGCTGCCGTCCAGCCACTTCAGCACGGCCGTTAGACCGGCTGAGATAGGCGACGCTCTTGGCATGACGTATTCCTATGAGGGAACACATAGCCTTGAACCAGCCACCAGTAAACTGGGGCCCTCGGTCACTGCAAATGGTGCGGGGGATGTCAAAGACGGTCAGCCAATGACGAATCATCATGACTGCCACTTCCTTGGCAAGCAACCCCTTTTTGCGTGCCGGAACGGCTACAACGTAGCCGCTGTGGCGGTCCACACAAAGAACCACACAGTCAAAGGTCTCCTTGCCAATGTGCACTTCGGGCATGGAGAAGACGTCCATGGCCACGCTCTCCATGGGCTGGTCAGGAACCGGGGTCCATTGGGCTTCCCCCTTGACGTTCCGGTTATCGGGATTGCAGGCCTGACAGTCCGAGCAACCCTTCCTGACCTTCTTGATGGCGGTGTAGAGAACGATATGGTCGATCTCGAACCGGCGCTGCATGTCAAGGGCTTGCTTCTTGACCCCTGGGTGCAGCATGTGGTGGTGCCAAGCTTCGCAAAGCTCGAGCACCCGGGACTCCGGTACTAGCAGCTTACCATTCCGGTAGAGCTTGCCATCTTCCTCGGTCAGCCCCTTTGGCCACTTCTGCCCGTCGTCAGGGTCGGTCACAGCCCTATACTCGGCCGCAAAGGCCTCAGACTTCGCGTAGTCGTCGGTCCAGTCGTCCTGGAGGCAAGACTCCGGGAAGAGGTGCTTGTCGGACTCAGCTCCCTCAGGGGCGAGTACACTGACCGCTCTGCTCACCCTCGACGCGAGGGGGGCATCCGCGGCCATGACGACGAAGCATTTAGCACCCTCCTCCTCCATCAGGCGCTCCATTTCGATGATTCTCTTGGCTTCAGCGGTCTCAGCCTCATCGCCATGGGCAGAGATATCCTGCATGCCCTTGCTGGCGGGATAGGCCCACCTACTGAGACAGTCTGCCACGGTGTTATCCTTTCCAGGAATATAAACAACCGTAAGGTCGAACTTGGCCAAGGTCTCATGCCATCTTGCCCGTCGGGAGGCGGGACCTGAGGGGGTGTCCACGTGCTCCTTGTGCCACGACTGCAGACTCTGATGGTCGGTGCAGACGGTGACGGGATGGAGGGCTATGTACCCAGCCCATTTCCTGAGAGCCATGACAATGGCATACGCCTCCTTTTCACGGGGCGTCCACGTCCGTCTCTGGCCTTCCGCCAGGACTCGGCTCCAGAAGGCCACGGGCACGTGCCTCCCGTCGTCAAGCACTTGCTCCAACACAGCGCCAATGGCGTAGTCGGAAGCGTCGGTGCGCAGGACGAACCCTCGGTCGGGATCCACGAGGTGCAGACCCACTGCGGATAGCAGCGCCTGCTTCATCCCCTCAAAGGCACGGTCGGACTCAGCTGTCCAGACCAGAGCCTTCTTGGACCCCTTCTTGGTCTCCTCTCGGTTGCCCTTGAGCATGGTCGTCATGGGGGCTGCATACTCGGCATACATTTTGATATACCCCGAGTAGTAGTTGCAGAACCCCAGATACGCCCGTAGCTCAGAGACCGTCTTGGGCTTTTCCCAGTGCTCAATCGCAGCCACCTTGCCAGGTATGGGCTTTCGCTGCCCGTTCCCAACTACGTGGCCAGCAAAGACCACCTCGCTTACCGCAATGGTGGCCTTGTCACTGCTGCCCGTGAGTTTGTGCCGAACCAGAAGGTCCAGCACTCGAGTGACGTCCCTCTCATGTGCCTCCAGGAGCTCCTCGTAGCTCATGCTGGGGTCCCCGGACGCGATGATCACGTCGTCCACGAAGGGGTCCGCACAGTCGCGCACCGGCTCAAGCAGGTTCTCCAGCATCCGCTGAAAAGCCGCATTGCCGTTGGTAACGCCCATGGGCATCACCTTCCACTGGAGAGGTCCAAGTGGCGTGCTCATGGCTGTGCAGGCACGGGACTCCTCGGCGAGAGGCATCTGATGATAACCATGTTTCAGGTCAATCACCGTGAAGATCCTCCGCCGGTGTTGTTTTTGCAGCATGTCCTCAATGAGGGGCAGCGTATAGCTGTCGTGCTGCGTTTGGGCGTTCAGGCCACGGTAGTCGACGACGAGCCGCCACTCACCGGCAACCTTCTTGGGGACGACGAAGCAGGGAGAGGCCCACTCGGAGTGGCACGGCTCAAGCCAGCCTCTCTGGATGAAGTCACGGAGGATCTTCTCCATGGCCTCTTTCCTCTCGCCCCTCAGGGCAAACTCCCGGTGCCGATACACGCGGGGGTCCTGCTTCAGTCGTATCTTGGCCTCGCCATACGGTCCACGCACCGGTGGGGGAAACACAGGCTTACCGCTGAAGAAGGTATCACCATACTTCTGCTTCAGCCTGGCCCTCAATGCCTGGATCTTGGGGCAGTCATCGGACTCCGCCTTGGCTTTTCCGGGCACTTGAACCACGGAGCTTACTTGAGGGGTAGCGACCCCGCTCGGTTTCAGCTCAGGCGGTCTTCCCAGGTGGCCCAAAGGGCCATCTCTGGTCTTGCCTCGGAATAGATCGCCGTAGGTGGGTGGGTTACCCCCGATTGGCTCGTCCTGGCTGGACAGGTGGTCCAGTACCCTCCTTACGAAGGTATCTCCATCGTAGGAACCAGAGACGATCGAGTCCACTTCCCACCAGGCTTTGTCCTGGCCTTTGCCCTCACGCTGGTTTCCCCAGTCGTGAAAGGGCTGATCCATATACCCCTGAACCAGATCCCACTCCTCTTCAGTGAGGGGCTCTTCCGAATCCGATTCTCCGATGTCAACAGGGGGAACCGCAAAGCATTGCCTCCATGGCTCTGCTATGATGCGGTTGACACAGACGAAGTCCGTGGTGTCGGCCTGATCAGAGCCCCCATCCACATAGTGGAATTCTGTTGGCCATCTCTGGGGTGGCATGGGCTGTCCCTTAGCGTCCTGATAGACACTCTCTCCAGCCGGTAGGACGACCTTGTTCAAGGTCATGTTGGTCAATGAGGCTACCCAATGTCGGGTACTTTCCTCCTCGGTGCATCCCATAGGAACAACCAGCACTGCCTTGGAGCGGTCCTTGCGAATCTTCGCTATCGCTCTTGGAATGTCCGAATGGGGGCAATGGATCCACATGAATCCCTGATGCGGACCCCAGTGCTTCTTCCACGCGGAGTCCTGTGCGCTCCAGTACTTCTCACACACCCGAAGATGCGCGGAGGTTCCTGAAGAGAACGCATCCAGGGCCAGATCCGGAGCTCCCAAGTCCGCGACAACTCGGCTCGCCACTTCCGGCCTTACGCCGTACTCCTGGTTTGCAGGACCAGTTGGCTCAGTGTCCAGCGCGGCCACTTCGAGCTGATTGCGTTCGGGGTGGATCCATTGGCATTCCACATGGTGCTCAGGTGACGAAAGCCACGAGAGCTGGTCGTCCTGGTACAGGGTCATCGAGGCCTGGGCCGGGAGGACGCCGGAGTCCGTCTCCATCATGAAGTCGTACCCGACGATCATGTCCCCGTCCATCTCGGCCTCGTAGAAGCGACCGTGCAGGAGGATTTCCTTGCCGAGGTCTGGGCGGCTCAGCTCACGACGGTTCACGAACTGCAGCCCAATGGCCGCTTCCTTCGTGCCTCCCACCATGTACTGGCCGTTCGCCACCTTCAGCCTGACAGGTTTCCGACTGTCGGTCAGACACTCTGGTGGAAGTAGGCCAGCCTTGACCAAGCTGACTTGAGCTCCCGTGTCGACCAACACGTCGAAAACCTTTTCCACTTCCCCGCATAAGGCACGGACCTTAAGATGCAACTGCCGCTCGCGACCGACACGGCGCACGGCGTGCAAACTCAGGATCTCCGGCCGTTCCAGAAGCTCAACAAGCGACTGGTGCAGGTCGTGGACAATGGGCTCAGGTCGCCCATCTGCAGCATCCAGCTGCGGTCCGGGTGATCCTCCGATACTCTCGGATAGATTCTGTAGTACATCAAACACATTCTTGGTCGCGAAGGACGGACGGGTGCAAGGGTTCGTGCCTTCACTTGCCCTCACCCCGCCTCCGCGACTGGGTGCCAGACCGGGCCTTCCGCCCGCGGCAATCCCTTTGTGTTTACCGACTCCCAACAGGGATGGTTCGGCGCTTCCCACGTCACCATCCTGCGACCGCCCTAGCTGGGGCCCTTGGCTGCAGGGGCTCCGCTAGGGGGCGTCGGTTGTGGAAGAAGGGGTGTTCTCCTCCGCATCAACCCCGTTGACGCCCTTCTTCCTTCTTTCGCTGCGAGTAGGCTTCTTGTCCTTGTCCTTGTTCTGGTCGTTCTGGTTGTTCTCCAAGTTCTTGTTGTCCGACCTGGGGACCCAGTTCCGCTTGATCTCCTGGATCTCTTTGGCCAACTCGGTCCCCACCGACGACATCAGCTTGGCCAGCTCGTCCTTGTCCACCTCCATCTTGGCTTCCCGGATACCCGCGGGCGCACGCTTCTTCGACCCGTGCGCCTTCTTGTAAGCGTCCGTGTCGGCCTTGTGGATGGGGCATGTTCGGTGGTCATGGTTGAAGCCTCGCTTCCTCCCATAACACACGAAACAGCCCTGAGGGTGAGCTCGTATGAACTCCCCAAAGGACAGCGGAGGGTCGCCAATACGGCGAGGGTCCCTCTTCTCCTGCTTCCTCCAACCCTGCTGCAGGGGCTTCCGGTTTCCCGGCTTGCTCCCCGCGCTCAGGTTCTTGGCCACAAAGGCACAAACGGCCACTTCGGCGGGCTCATCGTCGTCGTCATCGTCGACCAGACTCTCATCGCCGCCGGCTCCCGCTGGGTCCGTGGGAGTTTCCCCGCCAGGTCCCTCGCCAACATAGTTGACGTCGCGGTCGCCGGGCCTCAACCCGCGGGTGTGGTGGAGGTTTCGGTACTCCTTGAGTACTTCCTCGCCAACCCACTCCAGGATCTCGTCGCAGCTCATCCGCGCCGGGATGGGCTGCAGACGGATGGTCTGGCCGCTCAACTCACACTCGTCAAGGCGCCACATCGCGGTCTTCTCGCGATCGCCCGAGACGGTGATGAGAAGAGCGTTCCGCAGGGAGTGCCGTTTGACATCCCGGGACACGTTCTTCTTCGTCCAAGCCACCACGTTCGTATGATACTCTTTGGGGAGCATCATCTTGACCGTGTGGTTGGACTTGGCCCGCTTGGACTCCTCCTTGGTGACCCTCTTGATCCATGCTTCCGGCAGCATGGAGAGCAGGCGAGCCTGCTCGTCACCCTCGTTCCAATCCTCCACGTTGCAGCGGTGGAGGGTGTATTTCCCTCGGAAGTCCCGCCAATCCCGCAGGCGGATCTCCCGCCCATCATGCTCAAGCTTGATGGACTTCCACCGCTTGGCAGCCACCTGCGGAGCGTCCACCCGCTCCTGCTCGTTGAGCCACTTCTTGGCTTCCTTGAGGGTCTTGATCTTCCCCTCCTTGGTCGCCAGGAAGTATAGCTCTCCGAGCACTTCCGGCAGGCGGTACCTGAACCGTCTGAAGACATATCTCCCCGCATCCGCGTGAGGCATGTCTTCAGTGACGGTCAGCCCCCAATCGTCCAGCTTCTCCAAGAAGCGGTCGAGGTTGAGGGGGTTGCCGTCGTACATGGGGGGCTTGATGTCCTTCAAGTCTTCCCACACGGCGGCGTCCGCGGCCTTAGAGACCATGAACGCCGGTCGCGAGGTCGACCGAGGTTCCCATCGGCCTCCCCCACGGACTCCCACGGCCGCCACGTCCATCTCCTCCATGGAATCCCTGTGGCTACGCCGCGGTTCCTCCATGTACCCTAACCTGGTCGGTACTGCGTCCATGTACGCATCCTCATCACGGCGCTGGCGGCTGCGTTCAGCGGCCTCCCGTCAGACACCACGCGGCGGGCTGATGTCGAACTCCTCCAGGTCCAGATCCAGGTCCTCACCTTCACCGACATCCCATTCCACGTCTCCTCTGGGGACCTCATCCCTGAGTCCACCATAACGTCCACGCGCGATGGGGATTGGCTCCGGGGCTGGTGCGGGGCGTCGGGGGCGTACCGGTGTCCGCGGTGGAGCACGGCGGTTGCGGTACTCCGCGCTGAGCCACTCGTCACGCCAATCCTCACTGCCACTGCCGGGCGGCACGCGCTCGTTGCGGCGGCCCGCGCTGTGGTGAGAGGGGGCGGTGAGAGAGGGGGCACTGGCGCTGGGGCGACTCCTGGGGGCTCCGCCGGGGGCGTGGGGTCTGCCTGGACCTGGTCCGGGTCCCCAGCCGTCGTCCGACGAGCCAGACTCCAGGGGTGGGTGGTCGCTGCCGACGCTCCCACGGGCTTCCAGCGCGTCCAGCCTCTGCTGCAGGCCGCTGATGACGTTGGTCAGCGACTTGGTCTCGGCCCTGGCGATGTCCAGCTCCTTCTGCGCGCGCGCGGCGACCCTGGAGATGCGAGCCATCTCGCCCTTGCCCGTGTCTACCTCCAGCTCGAGCAACTGGACTCTCCTGCGGAGGTAGACAATCCACCGCCAGGTGGTATCCGGGTCGCCGTTCCCTGGTGGGTCGTCGGGGTCCCCAGGGGGTCCTCCAGGAGGGCCTCCGCCGGGTCCGCCCGGTCCAGGGGGTCCTCCCCCGCCCGGTGGTCCCCCTCCAGGGGGTCCACTTGGTGGGCGTCCTCCAGGGGGTCCTGATGGTCCTCCGCCAGGGGGTCCCGGTGGGCCTCCGCCGGGTCGCCTCGGTGGGTCCGAGGATGGGCGCCTCTTCGTGATGCCATGTCCATGTCGTCATCCTCTTCCATGTCGCCCCACCTGGGCGTCTCGGTCTCGGAAGGCTCCGAGCTCCGGTAGGGAGGAGGGAGATCCCCATCCTCACCTTCCGGTTCCATGGGGACGTCTCCGCCTCCTCCGCCCGTCCAAGCCACCACTTGGCGATGTCGGCGGCCTCGTTCATCCCCGTCACCGGCGGTGAAGAAGGGGTCACTGTCGTGGGGGTGTCCACCCGCTGGCCTCCGCGGCCTCTCAGGGGTTTTCCCCTTGCCCTTCCTCCGTCGACGGGCGGTGGGGCCACTGCTCCCACTGCTGCCCGTGTCGGCCTCGTCCAGCGTCATCCTGGAGGAGGCGTCCCCTTCGAAAAGTTTTCGAAGGGTCTCCACTCGTGATCCTCCCGGGGGAGTCTCGCGGCGGAGTTTGGCCTCTGCCTACTCCATTGCGGCGGCGGTGGCTGCGGCAGCCCGCACTTCGGCTTCTTCCCGAGCACGAGCCGCCTCGGCTTCCCGGGCCTGCTGCAGCCGCGCCTTCTGCGCCTCCAACGCCGCCAGCTCTGCCTCCGTCTTGGCCTTCTCCTCAGCGACCTTCCGTCGCGCGGCCTCGAGGGCGTCCTTCTTGGCGGCGTCCGCCTGGGCTTTAGCCGTCGCTTCGGCGTGGGCCCTTTCCTCCGCCTCCTTCTTTGCCCTCTCTTGGGCAAGCGCCTCTTCCAGCGCTCTCACCTCGGCCTCCCTGCAGGCAATGGCCTCCTGCGTCAGGCGGGCTTCCTCGTCGGCTGCCGCCAGCTCACCGTTGACCTGGGCAGTCGCTGCCCCATGGGCGGCCACGGCCGTGAGTCCGGCCGCAATGGCCGCCACGGTCTGGGCGTGGATGGCCATGCCATGCGCCCACTCCGCAGCCTCCTCCTGGGCAATGCCGACGGCGCCCTCGCCGGCAGCGCTGTGCTGCCTGGACCGTTGCCGGGCAACCCGAAGGTTGCAGGGCACCCCACAGACGCGCTCACAGGCGCGCGCCACGTCCCTGTCGGGAGCGACGCTGCTGCTGGAGCTGGCCTGGTCGGCCGGCATCCTCCCGCGGTGGGCCGACTCAACGTCTCTGCTGGGGCCTGCTGAGGCCTGCTGGGGCTTCAGGAGCAGCGGACGGGGCTTGGCCTTGGTCTGCCTGGCGACTCGGATGTAGTCGCCAAGGGTGGTGGAGCCGGGGTGGTGACCGCCATTGGCCCGTTGGGGACTGGGGGCTGGGGTTCCGCCCTTGGCGCCTTGGGCGGCTCCGGCGGCCAGGGACTCCTGGTACTCCCGCCACCTCCGGTCCCGCTTCTTGTCCCCGGCGGACCGCTTCTCCTTCCCCGGAGACGCGCTGCTGCTGCCCTGCAGCCTGCGCTCGCTCCCCGGTTCCGGGAACTTCTTCTCGATCATGTCCCACATGGAGACATTGATCGAGGCGCCCGACGGGTAGGCGTTGGGGTCCTCGTCCTCCTCAATCCCGTCGGGGCGCAGCCCTTCGCCGGGCCTGTCCGGCCGGGTCCAGGTCCTCCAGCGCCTCTGCTGGTGGCGGTACTCGTACCCTTCCGCCCGCAGCCAGTCCTCCACGGCCTGCAGGCGGTCGGGGGCGATGTCCGTGCGGAGCTCGAAGCTCCTGGGCATGCCGCCTTCGCACTGGGGGTGGCTGTGGCGGTAGTGCTGGTCCCATACAAACCCACGCAGCAGTTGCGCTGCATGGGGGTGGGGCCGCGGCCACGTCCTGCCCGCTTCTTGCCAATTCACCATGGCAGCGGGGGCGTAGTTGGTCTTGAGGTCCTTGGTGTGCACTCGTTCAACTCAACGAACTGGTGGTGGTTGTTGAGGCGGGTGCTGCAGCACTGGATTGGGAGTGCGACTGGTGCTGGTCAGCCGGTGGTTGTGGAGGTGGTTGACGCGGCCTTGCTGGTCGGCCGATGGGACTCCGGGTCGGCCGATGGGGCTGATGCAGGAGTCCTGGTGTGTGCACCTCTTTCACGGTCGCTGCGCGGTCAGGGCGATGCTCTGGACGGCGCTGCGGGCTCCGTGACGAACTCGGCGCTGTCGCTGGGCGGCGCTGCGAGCCGCTGCGCTGCGCTGCGAGCTGCTGCGCTGCGCTGCGAGCTGCGAGCTGCGAGCTGCTGCGACGCGCTGCTCGGGGTTGGTGGCCCCGAGTGGCACGCGAGGGCTGGGTAACCCCGCGGCGGTGAAACGCTTTTGACGCGTTCCCGTGGGGGGCCGGCCACGGGACGCTGCGGTGACACGCACAGGTGAGCAGGCAGGCAAGGCACTACGCTCACAAGGGCATCAATACGCTCGTGTCATGTGACAAAGCGTTTCAGAATCCTTGCCACTCTGAAATGAGGGAACGAAAGTATGTACAGCAACACATCAGGATATGTACACATGGGGTTAAGACTGGACTGGGGTAAGGGCATCACAGGTCAACAGACACTCTATCCTAACTTGTATCCCAATCCCAGGTCCGACCCTCTCAGTGGCTGGTGGGGGCGGGGGCTCAAACACAGCCCATGCCCTGCTCAGTCCGGACCCTGAAACCCTGCCAATGGGGGAGGTGTCCCGCCCAGCCACAGCCGAGTTCCTGGGAAAAAATGGGACTCCAAGGCCAACCGACAGTGGCTCCCTAGGCTCCCTTAACGGCAGGTCCCAACTCCTCTCTGAGCCAGAGATATGGCCCCGCCATTATCACCCAGGAGTTGGTAGCTGAAAATGGGCTGTTTCAGCCCAAACTGAAATTAGCTCAAAAATCTCCAAAATTGACCTCTCGTCCGGACCCGCCAGAGGTAGGGACGAGGCAACTGACCCTATGCCCTTCGAGTACGAACTCCTTGGAGCCCTCACCCAACCTGGTTCCCTCTGAGATCCCGGCATCAGGGCACCACGGGTTCGTCACGTGGGGTCATGTTTGCCAAAATGGCAAAATCGGCCGTCTCGGGCGACCGTCCAGGGTAGGAAATCTTGGCGATATTGACGCGCCAAGCCTTGATTCGCAACTCTTGATATCCCCTTTGGTCCCATGCCCTGGGTTATCGCTTGCTGTCACGCCGGCTGCTTACTGTTCACCGATGGGATGACCACACGGACGGGGCAGAAAGCAACATGCGGTGCAAAGGTGGGGATCGTGGATCGCACCAAAAGTTGAGTAACTCCGGATGAGCCAGAGGAGCAAATACGAAACTCAAGGGCTTTCAACCCTTGGTCATATGCTACAATATGCGCCCATCCTTTCTGTCTAGATCCTTTGCCCCATGGAGATATGGTAATTCCAATATGGCATACAATGGCAAAAACAGTGAAATTTGGCCAAAACGGCCCGCACTCATGATTCCATATCTCCATGGCCACGGCGAGGATCCTTTCAACCAAAGATGCGATGAACACATGGGACTCAGGTCCCAATACATGCCACTTGCCATTCCTCATGGTCGCCTCTAGCTATTTTTCCCATTGGAGGGAAAGTGACACACGTATGGGGCAGAATGGCACCATACCCCAAATTGGGTGACTCACAACTCTCCCATCAAGAGGAGAGGCCACATGGGGAAACACCCCATTCGATGTGGGCTTATGTGCCCTCTCCGAATTGCCCTTGCCCTTGGTCAAGTGGCGCACGCAACCTCGGGGGTGAAATCAGGGGGAGAAGGAGTTTGTGGCCATTTTGGGCAAAACGGCCAAAATTCACCCAAAAAGTGGTCCCTCCAAATATCGTATCTCCGTATCGCAAGAGAAAGGAGACTCGGGCTTTTGCATGGATGCAAACCGAAGCTTTGCTTCCCTTTTGCAACAAGGGTTGAGGTTCAAAGCACAACGAAAGCATTTTTAACACCTCAATCCTTGAAGCACACTATTTGTGGGAAAAAGTGCATATATCGGCGATATTGGCATGAACATATCCTTGGGACCTTGAGGAGCAAAAATATGAGTAAACACTTTTGGAGTAGGCCCATAGTAGGTGCCTTCAAACATGCACACTATGGTTGGATTGTCTGCGCCCACTCGTGTCATTAGTGCTTGCATATGAGCGCGTGTGCAAAGAGGCAATGTGGCACGCGTGCTCACAAGGCGAAGTAATATAAAATAGAAGACAAGGTTGTAAAAATCAACCATGCCATCCACGATGCCCTTCATGGTCTCTACTTTACATATTGCCTTGGTTCGAGGCTCAATTCCCCATAGGCTTCGAATACGAGCCTCGGGGGTTTGGCCATTTTGGCCTAATTTTCGACCAAAACTTGCCCTCTTTTGAAAAAGGAGTTTTGGTACGCATTGAATTGCGTGGAGCCATCGTTGAGTTGGCTCGAAAAAAGAAAAAGGCCTCGGGCTTTTGGTCTTGTGAGCATTGTGTTCGGTCATTAACGTTCATGCTCACAAGGCCACAAAGTTAGCGTTTGCGCACGCAAACGACTTGGGTTTGCGAGACCCATAGGCTGCCTAAAACACCGCCATTGCCCGCTTCCCTAAGCAAGATGATATGCCCGCGTGAAAGGGGCATGGATGAAAGACATAGGGGGGAGACGTAGGGTTCCGTGCGAACTCTTGGTCCTTGAGAAGCATGAGTTCGCACGATCGACGGAAAGCCTTGCGCGCTGATTTTCTCGAAAACGTAACGGCGAAAAATTCTGGTGAACACACCAGATGAAAGTACATTAAATACCCTCTAGATTCAGCCCTTAAGTTCTCTTAGAACCTCACAGGTACGCGAGAAAAGTCAATCACAAAACTCACCACGGAGAAGCGACGAAGGCGCGAGAACAGGCGACATCAGGCGGCGATTTCACGACAATTAGATATCGCGGTAGAAATCGGGTATTTCACCGATTTCTGCCCGAAAATCGATCAAGACAATAAAATCACGGTAATTCTACATCGATTTATTGGTTGGAAATCGGATTCCAGATTTCACGGGTTAGAGAACAGGGATAGCCGGTGTCAACGGCTTCCGCACGGGTGTGACGGCCCGCAGGCCTCTGGGCCATGGGCCATAACGGGTGTGACGGCTCACAGGCCTCCGGGCCATGGGCCATAGGTTCTGGGTACCGCTTCAATATATAATATGAATTGGGAAAGGGACGCGTCGTGTCAGCTACACAACGCGTTGGGGGAAGACACGCGAAAAGAGTGTTTTCAACTCAAAAAACACTATATTTCACTGTTTTTCGCCGCAAAATCACCGTTTAGCCCAGTTTGGGCAGGATCTCAGTGGAGATCCTGATGGCGACGACTCGTAGCCGTCAGTTTTTCTGATGGAGGCGACGCCGCCGCCTTCGTTTCATACTTTTTTTCTAAGCTATTTTATAGTTTAGAGGTGATACATATACATTGTACATGTCAACGCATTTATTTTGTTACACATACCTTCTCTTTGTCCATAGACGCCAGATTGTGTCCGCGGACGCTCCCCGTGGGGTGAGCAAGGATTCCAAGACCATTTACGCAACTCCAATGGAATCGAAGTTTGGAATAGACTTCATGTAGTACTTGGAGGGGTTGGGGTGATGGGTTGAAGGATTTTCAATTTTCTGTGGACGCACAGACATCACCCCCGCCGAAAATGCTTCAGTACATTTTCAGGGCCCTGTGCATCCTAAGCAACACGCTCTTTTTCCATCATATATCCATGTTCTCTGAGTCCAGGTCGTCTGACAACTGTCGGTGACTGACACTCGAACAGCTCTGAGCATTTGAGCGTTTTTTGTTTGTCTTCAGCCTGCACAGTGGCATGCACCATAGTGCAGCAGTATAACTATATATTTTTGTATGTCTAGAACTTCTTTTATTGTTGATTATTTATATTATCGCACAGTGAATACACCACAGTGCAGCTTCTTCAGACACACGCATCGAATGGCCATTCGTCTCTCTGCTCAGTCTAATGTCGCTGTGCCTTCCCAGCTTTTTCAGTGCGCCAGTCAATGACGAAGGAAAGTAGTTGGCAGTTGAGGTTATGTGTCAAGTCATTTTTTTACCTTTCAGCACAGCAGGGAACAACAAAAAAGCATGCAGAGGTTCAACAACCAGACAGTTGAACAGTTTTGAAACAATGAACACCATATTTTGAAAAAGCATTTATGTTTGTTAGGATACAAGCTGCAGTGGGTTCTAAAAAGGTTTTCGGAAAGAAAACAATTGGAAATGGATTTTTATTTGTTAGGATAAAAGCTGCAGTGGGTTTGAAAACGGTTTCGGAAAAAAAAAGTGGAAATGCATTTTTGTTTGTTAGGATAAAAGCTGCAGTGGGTTTGAAGACGTTTTCGAAAAGAAACCAAGTCACATCACATTACATCACACCACATCACGGCAATTCAAATATGGTCACACACCTCACATCACATTAAAACACATGACATCACATCACACCACAACACACCACATCACATCAAGTCAAATCAAATATCATTGCACCAAATCAGATCACATGAAATTGCATGGCATCACATGACGTACCTTCACATCACACCACATCACATCACATCACATCACATCACGTCACGTGACGTCACGTCACGTCACGTCACGTCACGTCACGTCACGTCACGTCACGTCGTGTCACATCACATCGCATCTCATCACATCACATCACATCACATCGCATCACGCCACACCAAACCACACCACACGAGATCACACTACATCACATCGAATCACATCATGTCACATTGCATCACATCACATCACATCACGTTGCGAACACCACATCCTATCAACTTATAACGCATCACATCATATGGCACGAAGGAAGGTCAATTTGCATTGGTTCATACAAGGTCAGATCACATAAGGTCCGCACACCTGCAAGGCACCGCCTGTTTATGAGACCTTTACCAATAACTGAAACTCCAGGTTAGGATTACGGTTAGGGTTAGGGTTAGGGTTAGGGTTAGGGTTTCGGTTACTGGCATACGGCAGGATACGGCAGGATACAGCAGGATACGGCAGGATACGGCAGGATACGGCAGGATACGGCAGGATACGACAGGATACGGCAGGATACGCGTATTACAGGAATACAGTCGTATTAGGGAAACCCCATTCATTGCTTTACACACTGTCTCCCTATCACAGCGAAAGGCGCCTATGGACATGTTTAACTGACGAGCTTTTCTCTGTGCTGTCGCGTGCTGACGTGCTTGCTTTGCCCCTCAGCTACCCCGCGCAGCAATCCCAAGGGGGGGGGGGGTGGTCCCATTTAGGCCAACTTCACATTTTATCGGCCCATTTGTGCGTGCCTCCTCATAACTTGAGCCCTTCGTCCCAGTTCGCAGGGTGTCTTTGTCTGATTGTGCCCCATGTGGGTGGCGTTTCGGCTGAATCTTTTCATTGGTGGCCCGTCTGAACGCGATCCATCCCCCCTCTTCCCGCGGCGCCGGACCAAACGTCCGCCCCTGCCTGATGCGTATGGCCATACTACTGGGAATATACCTGAACCCGTCCGATTCAGCACTCAAGCCTGGTCAGGCCCAGCTAGTACTGAGGTGGGTGACCACTTGGGAACACTGGGTGCTGTACGCTTCTTTATTTGCCCTTTGCCGGCACCTCCCGCGGTGCACCCACACACCCTCCCCTCTGTTCCGCTTCCTCCCCTCCCTCCCAACGTGCACACATGGCACATGTGCCACTGCGTACGGCCATGCTCCAGGCGGCCCCCTTCCACACCAACCCGCCGCCCGCGCCGTCTTGAGCTCACTACCGGATATGGGTGACTATTACCGACTCGGTAGGATCTGCCCGTTCCTAACCAGGCAGATCCTACCGAGTCGGTAATAGTCACCCATATGCTAAAGTGAGCTATTTGTATCAAATCGACATGAAGAACACAGGACCCCTCCCCCTATTTTGGGGTCGCTGAATCCAACACCTCACTCATTTTGCGAATCTGAGACAGTGGCGTCGAGCTATGGGGGGGTCCTACAAAACCCCCCGCAATGCACCGTGTCTGTGCCAACATGGATGCGCGTAGGATGGCACCCACGCACACGCGATTGCACGCACACGCCGTGCAGGGGTACACTCCCTGTGTGTCTATTTTTCTGCGGTATATGCTCGTTTCTTAATGGAAACAATGGTGTTTCAACACCCACTTTGTGCAGGCCAATGGGCCATCTCCTTCCATCATGTCTCCCTGTCCTGGGTTCAAACCCCACTGCCCTCGCAGTGGCTTGCGTTCAAGCCCCTCTTCTTCTTCACTCAGTACGGATATCCCCCCCCCTCCCCCTCCTTGTACAGGCCCCTCCCGTTGCGTAACACCCACCCACCCCCCTTTTCACCACGGAGGTAGTAGGGTTGGCTTGTGCCCCTCCCATTCCGCCCCTCCCCCCTAGGGGTAGGGTTTGCTTGTGCCCCTCCCATTCCGCCCCTCCCTGTGCCCCTCCCATTCCGCCCCTCCCCCCTAGGGGTAGGAGTTGCTTGTGCCCCTCCCATTCCGCCCCTCCCCCCTAGGGGTAGGGTTTGCTTGTGCCCCTCCCATTTCGCCCCTCCCCCCTATGGGTAGGGTTTGCTTGTGCCCCTCCCATTCCGCCCCTCCCCCCTAGGGGTAGGGTTTGCTTGTGCCCCTCTCATTCCGATCCTCCCCCCTAGGGGTAGGGTTTGTCCCCATCCCTCCGGCTTAGGGTGGGGGGGGGGTTGTTCCCTTTTAGGCCAAGGTCACATTTTATCGGCCCATTTGTGCGTGCCTCTTCATAACTTGAGCCCTTCGTCCCAGTTTGCAGGGTGTCTTTGTCTGATTGTGCCCCATGTGAATCGCGTTTCGGCTGAATCTTTTCGTTGGTGGCCCGTCTGGACGCGATTCATCCCCCCCCTTCCCCCGGCGCCGGACCAAACGTCCGCCCCTGCCTGATGCGTACGGCCATTGAAGCCGGTTCGGAACCCCTGTGGCCATCTTTGGGTCACTTGGGGTGTGTATCTATGTGCCGGCAAGCCGCCATTGGCCGATATCATACTCTCCCATCCACCTGACCTAACCTGATGTGATAGTGTGATAGGCTTGGCCATTCCAGCTATGAGGGGCCATATTCAATACCGAGGCGCCGCTGGCTGAGATTGATATATCAGAATATCAGGAATCAACAGGGTTTTTCTATCATAATGTTCCCGTTAGTTTTCAGCCTTCCGTTCTGATTGTCAATGTATCGGCGACTGTCAGTTGGCTCGCGATTTTGCGGTAACTGTTTGGTTAACTGTTATTTGCAGATATTTTGGCGGAAACCTCGATGAAGGGTCAGATTTCATCAGTAAAGGGTTCGTTGCTTCCACAATTTTCATGTTATACACTCGCAAAATTAATCCAATTTTTTCAGACTTTCAGAATCTGATTTTCGACTTCGAGATCGCCGCACTTGATATGATGAATCTCCAGTGGTCCTACATTTTTCCCCGATCACGAATCAACCTTCATTTTGTTGTCTCCTTCATTTTTCTTGGAGATATAGTCGAAACAAAAGTGATTCGTGAGGCCACTTTGAAGAATCATATCTCTGGCTCACGGCGAGGAATACCGATTTCGAGAATTTGGTTGAAACTGCCTTGGTCTCAACTTAATTTAGGAAGCATCAAACGCCTTTGATGTGTACACATGCCCAGTGTAGCAAGGGATAATGGTCAAGAGGGTAGAAAGTGATATATAACTCTTGGACCGTGCAACCGAATATTTCAATGCGACTTTCGAGTGTACCGCATGAGTGTTGGTGTTGCATAGAAACTATCCTTGGGTTCCTACGTATTTTTAACGTGAAGTTATGTCCATGGAGGGGCATGGCATATCATGGTGGGAGCCACTTTTTGAGGGTATGTGTTATATGCATGGTATGTGCTTCGATATGCTCACGCCCATGTTATATATCTCCGTTTGTAGGAGGATATATGGAGTCATACGTGGCAAGGGCTTTGCCCATGTCCCAATGGTCAGTTCCATAGCGCTTGACAAAGTCTACCGCACATATAGTGCATGTGGGAGGGCTTACTGAGCGACCCACAAGCGCCACTATCAATTTTCCCATTTTCATGGTGCGTGTTGGGAGGAGGTTCGAAGGTGTCTCTATGCGTCCATGTGGGGATCCAAGTGGGGGGGTTGTTTGCAAATGGTCCCAAGCAATTGTGATTTGAACCATATGTTGATACCATGGGTGAGCGAAGTTATATACCATTGTAATTATCTTGAATTTGGCATTATTTGCATGTTTTTGACCTCATTTTATGCTCATTTTTGTATTTTGGGTGCTCAACTGGTCGGCTAACAGTAAAGTGCCTAGAGATCCGTGAACTATGGTGTGTTGCTTGTATGTTGGCATATGCTTCGGTGTTGCACCTCACCATATGCCGGATCACGTGGTCACTTTGGCGTGGCACACGAGGCCTCACAAAATTAGGTCTCAAATTCATGAGTTGACTTGTGAAGCATGTCATGTACATAACAGGAGGGGTTTCGGAGCCAATGATGGGATATTCTTGGGCATAGATCTTTGGTCTATATCACCCTTGTATACTACTTTCCGGTTTGAAACATGCATGGAGCATTCGAATATTTGCCGTATGCATTTTTGAGTATATAATTGAATTTTGGGCATAATGATGTGATTTGCCTGATTTTCCCATGTCGTGAGGTCATCTCCATGGGGCAGTTCTCCAAGCCCAATCAACTCCAAGTCCAACCAAGGTTTTTTGCACTGAACGGCGCCTTTTGTGGCTGGCCAGGCCGGGGAGAAAGGCTCTTGCGCGCCAAGCTTTTTTGGGGAGGGGCGGGAGCCCGAAATCAAGTTCAATCGCGGGCTGAGTACCGCTGCACGTTGCTGTCCTCGTCTGCTTCATCTCAAAGAGACTTGGCAGCCCCGTTATAGACAACCGCAGGCCGGGGTCTCTGCTTGATACCCGAAGGCGGTGTGGTTGCGGATTGGGGGTTAGAGCATGACGGCTTGAGCACGGGGGGTGGCTTGGGGGAGGGATTCATTTGCAGAAGTGACTGGTGAGTGCCAGTGTGGTAGTACTGATTGATCGCGCCGCTAGGGCTGTCGAGGGTCGGCGTGAGAAAATGCGTAAGTGTGGCTTTTTTCAAAGAGATGACACGTTGGACGAGTGTGAGGACGATTGTGAGTTTGTACTCGCGGGGGAGGGGGGGGCTGGTGCGAAGTACCTTGTTATGCGAGGAGAAGGGGCGGAAATGGGGGCGGAGGCGGCGAGGGGGGGTGCTGGTCTAGGGGGGGGGGGGAGGTTGAACATGTCCCTGATTGTGAGCGGCCGTTTGGGGGGCGGAGGCTCTGGCTGGGGTTGACTTGCGGTACCGCGTTTCAGTGATAGAGGCCGGACGGGCCTTGGGGGCTGGCGGCCGTGTTTTCGAGTTTTGGTGTGTGCCGCAGGAGATGGGGGGCGGGGGCGTTTTGGGGGCTTGTGTGCAACTTTGTCCGGGAGGGGGGGGGGAGGGTGGTAGGCGGGGGGGGGGCGTTGTTGGGCGGTGTGCGACGTGCTGTAGGGCGACCAGGGGCGTCCCCATGAGTTGGGGCCCGTAGGGGGGGTGAGCGGGGCTGGGGGGGGGTGGTCTTTTAGCCATTCCAGCGTGCGGTATAGGGCGCT
Organism: Eutreptiella sp. 'Long Island Sound 2002'; assembly: GCA_964036045.1. Classification (NCBI taxonomy): domain Eukaryota; phylum Euglenozoa; class Euglenophyceae; order Eutreptiales; family Eutreptiaceae; genus Eutreptiella; species Eutreptiella sp. 'Long Island Sound 2002'. Next base: position 13,776,183 of record OZ038380.1, read on the forward strand.
GAGGAGCAGGGGAACACGATCCTTCAGGGCGAGTTTTAAGTCGTGACAGTGTGCTGGTTTTCTTCGGCCGGAGGGGGGGGTTGTGAGTTTGGTGTACAGCGTCATGGGAACAAGCCCCCGGACGAAATTGCGTCTCTCCCCCACGTGTGTGGTCGCGGACCACCATTGGGACACCACCGTGGTGAAGGGGGGGCGCCAGCATTGAATGTAGGATTGGACCAGGTGTTCGCACGTTGGGCAGTGTGAGACGAAAGAGATAACATCCATCGGGTGCGGGTCGGGGCAAGCGTGGCAATGGCGAGGGTGCAAGTCGTCGTGGAAAGCAAATGGCGCCATGTTGAAATTTCCGGAGGACCATTTGAAAGGGAGGCCTTTGAACCACGAAGTGTGATTGTAAAAATGGAAGCTGGACGGTGTGTGGATGTTTTCGTGTTTGTGGCGGGGGAGGAGATGCTTGATTGAGGTTGTAGTCAATTTGTGTATGACTGGGAGGGGGCCCCTGGATATGCACCCTATCGGGGGGGGGGGAAGGAGGGAGGGGTCCCAGACCATCACGTGGGCGGCCCACTTTGAGTAAGCATCTGAGATTTCATTCCCCACGAACCCGGCGTGCCCCTTGATCCACCCCCAACCCTGGATCATCCCTGGGCGTAGGGAGGCCTGAATGGACTGGAGAGAGGATTCCCACGTGCCGGCTGGCGAGCGTGATGGGAGGCCTGGGGGGGTGTTCGGAGAGAGAACAGTGATAACGTGGAGGTTGTCCCCTAGCACGGCGAAGGTGAGGTGCGGGTGAGATGCAAGGGCCCACCGTAGGAACATAATAGCGGCCCAGAACTCCGATCCCTCTGATGACTGGTACGGGGACGTTTGGCACAGTACCCATCTGGAGCCATTTGGAAAAAAACAGGGTGGCCGCCGATCCGTAGCCCAAGGCGCCCGCTGAGCCATCCAAGTACACCCATGTCGTGCCGGGGGACGATGCGAGGAGGAGGGCAAGGGCTGCTTCACAACCCCATTCTTCGAGGTCGTCGGGGTCAAGGGAGTGAGGTTCATCTGGGAGCCGGTACAGCTCGCCATGCAGTGACGAGTCGAGTAGGACCCCGCCGTATGGCCCGGGGGGGGGGTTGAGGATGTATTCTTGAGGGTGAAGAAGGGGGGGGGTGAGCAGTTCGTGGCGCCCCGCCAGTTGAGGGAGGACAGAAATGGCTGGGTTTTGAAAGGTGTATTCTTTCTCGTTGCGGCGGAGACCGGGGTTTTTGATGGTGTGGGTGGTGCCGTCTGAAAACTGGAGTGTGGCCGATTCTGAGTGCACTTCCGTGACTGTACCTAGGTGGAACCCCAGGTCCTGGGGCGTCCGTTTTAATCTGTTGCCGAACTTGCTGTATTGTGGTGCCGGCTTGGTGGCTAGGAACCGGACCTGGACTTTTTCTTTTGGGAGGAAAAGGGAGGGGGGGCAGGAGGCCCAGAGGCCGGTGCTGTGGTATCGGAAGCCTATGGCGTGGCATGCGTCCATGATGGTGTCTTGGATTGGGTTGCGTGTGGTGGAGAGCATTGCTTCGGAAAAAGATTCGTTTGTCGAGGCCGGGCCGTCTCCGTTGAGGTACCTTATTGCGGTGTTTACCAGGGCCATGCAAATTGAAAAAGTGAAGTGGCGGAGTCCTAAGCCTCCCTGGTGGCGAGGGGTGTAGCGGGCCTTAGGGGAGACGAGGCGGGAGATCCTGTTGGCTCTGTCCGGGGAGGGGTCATGCGCAACATTTTGCCAGATCATGGCCTGAAGGGCCCCCAACTCGTTCAGGGCCAGGGGGTGTGCCATGAGGCGGTAGGAAAGAATAGGGATGAGTTGGACGTTCACCAAGAGAATGTATTCCGAAAGGGTGAGCTGGAGGGGTTGGAGGGTTGTGAAAAATGAGCGTATTTCCGACTTGGCCAATGCCAGTGTTTGTGCCTCATGGTTGGCGGTGAAGATGTATACCCCTAGGTATTTGTAGCAATTGTGTGGTTGCCCCGTCTTTTGGTTTGTTGTCGACAGGGGGGTGCCCGAGGGGGAGGTGAAGGTTCTGGGGGGAGCTGTTCCCATAGCGTGGATCTCGGTTTTGCTGAGGTTAAGGTCTAGACCCCACTCCCTGGCGACCGTGTCGAAGAAGTTTAAAACTTGCTGTATGCGGTCCCCATTCTCTGATCGATAGAGGAGGTCGTCAACAAAGGCGTGGCCCGATTCGTGTGGGGAGGGGGGTGCAGTGACGTGGGACGGCAAGGCGAAGAGGAGCACATTCAGGTAGAGGCAGAAAAGGATTGGTGACATGGGGCATCCTTGCCGAACGCCTCTGGTTTGCAGGTGTGAGGAGTGGGTTTGACCTGACACCACTGGGAAGTCGCGAGGGGCACGGTACAAGGATTGAATGAGGTTTACAAGGGGCGTAGGAAAGTTCAGGCGGGACAGAACTGTGAAGAGGGTGGTGTGGGGGACGGAGTTAAAAGCCTTATTGAAATCAATGTAGAGGCTGTAGCTACCGACCGATTCCCGAAACGTGGATAAGAGGTTGAAAATGTGGTCCTGGCATCTGCGGTTCGGAAGCCCGCCGAACTGGGTGGGGTGTATGATGGAATGTTCAATGGCCGCTGCCAGTAGCTCTCGGTTGGCGTGTGTTGCAATTATTTTGTAAACGCTGTTCAGCAAGGCTATAGGCCTGTAATTTACCGGGTTCATCACGTCCCCTTTCTTAAAAAGCAAGATAATGTTGGCTTCGAGCCATTTCTCGGGCAACGGCCGGTGGAGGTAGTAGTTGCATACCTTCCAAATGAATTGTTGGATAGGGGGGGGGGAGACGTGCAAAGTGTAGTTGTTTGTGAAGTCCCGCCCCCCCGCCTTGTTGGGCTTGGACCTCTTAAGCGTGTTGCGTAACGATTCCCAGGTAATGTCAGGGAGGAGGCCGTGTTTTGTGGGTTCGGGGCAGGCGGGGGAGTGTGCGAGTAGGCGATCCACTAGAGTGTTCGGCGGTGCGTATTCGAGGCTGCCCCCCAGGGTGAGGAGTGTAGAAGAGAAAATAGAGCCCACTTCTTTGGGGGTGGAGACGAGCTGCGTGGTGCCCGGGCGCTTCAGCGTTATTTCACCTCGTTCCACGGGGTTGAGCGCCTCGTTGATGGTGCGTTTGATCCTAGTTTTCCTCACTAGGCACCGATGGATTTTGGTGGTTGCGGCCTTGTTCACTTTGGTTTCCCACTCCTTGACGAGTTTGTTGAGCGTGTCCATGGAAGCGGGGTAGTTGGGATGGCTGGGGGGGGGCAGGGTTTGCAGGGACTCTTTGATTTTCCTTACCAGAGCCGAGGAGGTAGGGCGTGACGGCGTGGTGATACTGTGGTAGCTGGTCGCCACTTCCTCCAGCACGACGTCTGTGAAAAGCTCGATGTCCGCCGAGGACAAGGACTCAAAGCGGGGGAGGGTAGACTCGCACCACCGCGCCAGGGGGGCAAGGGAGTCGTGGTGCTTGGAGCGTTCCCGCTCCGTCAGTTTCCGGAAAACTTTCCTCTTAGTTGTGGGAGCTTCGGTAAAAGGGTGAGGGGGGACTTGAGAGTTGTACGTGACTGGGTGGTGGTCTGACGTTTTGTCGTCGGTTTGGATGGTTGCAGAGGTGGGGGCAAAAAATTCCGAGGCCGCCGGGGAGAGCAAAATATGGTCAAGGCGGCTACTGCTTGCCCTGTACGGGGTGGGGTATCGGGAGAAGGACCGCTCGGTCGGGTGAAAGTGCCGAAAGGTATCGATGAGGCGCGGCGGGTCGCTCGTGATCTGTCTGCGAAGCCACGGCCATTCGTTGTCCGTTTGGAGGTTCGATCCGTCTAGTTCAGGGCACATTATGCAATTGGTGTCCCCACCGAGGACGTGGTTAGGATACTGATGCATGAGTGGCCGTAGGATGTTTTCAATTTTTGAGCGGTGGACGTCCGTGCTTGGGGCGTATACCGAGACCAGCAAGGTGGGCGGGGCCCCCGGGAGAGTGAGAACGGCTGCCGCCAGCATCCCTTCTGTATCTAGTCGGGGAAGGGGGGTAACGAAGCGGGAGAGCCGGGGGGAACAGACCAAGACGGAACCATGCTCGCCTCTGGAGTGTTTGTCTTGGCTGATATTCGAAACGATGGTGGCTTTAGTGCCCGAACCGTAGGCGTATACTTGGGGGAGGATGGGGGCGTGATTGATTTCTTGGAGGAAGAGGATGTCGAAGTCGTTCTTGAGGTGTCGGAGAATTTGGCTGCTCACTATGGGTTTCTTCTGCAAGTTGTGGGATAGAAAACGCAGTTCTGAAGGGAGGGGTATGGGGGGGCGGTGAGGCCGTTGGTAACCCTTCCGTAGGCGCGTTTTGGATCTCGGGGGGGGCGGGATAGGGGGGGGCTGGGGGGGCACTGGGGAGCCGGGCTGGCTGGGCTGGCTAAGGCAAAGAAAGTGCTGAATTTGGTCGGCCGGTATCCCGGCCGAGGTGAGCTCGTCGTCTAGCCCCTTGCCTGTGATGGTGGAAGCCGTGACTGGGCCGGTGGTTCACTGAATCTTGGCCCTTTTGTGTTCAGGTAGAGGGGGCTGGACAGTGCAGGAGGCGGGTACCCGGCCCTCTGGCTTTCGTGGGTTAGCTTGCCTGTGGTATGTGTCGGAGGATTAGAGCGAGGCGAGGGACGGTACGAGGGACGGTTAGCCCAAACACTTCGTCTTCTCTCCGCCGAGGTATACCGTGGTGCCACTCATGGCGTGCGGCCCCCGTGAGGACCAGGAGAGAGCGGGAAAACAGGCGGATGCGAAAGGAGTCCCCGTTGGAGGGGTTCTTAAAGAACATTGTGGTGTCCGATTGGGAACCAAAAATGGACACTGGGTCGCCTAGCAAGGGGTCGTCCCCGTGGTAGCCGATGCCCTCTCCCGGGAGATACATTGTGCCCGTGATTTGGTTGGGAGGAGGGTGTGAGAGGCCTAGCCGCTCCAGCGCGGCATTGTAGGTTTGGAGGATGGAGGAAAACTCTTCCGGGATGGGGGACGTGGCGGCGATTTTGCTCGGGCCGAGGTATGCGTGGCCGAAGTGTTGGACTGAGCGCCCGTGGTACCTCTCCCACGTGTTGTCGTGGAGAATCTTCTTTACCGTTTCCTCTTGGCTTTCAGAGAATACGTCGCGGACGTAATAAAAACCAGCGGGGAGGCGGGGGTCGATTTGAATATCCGAGGCGGGGGTGGGGGCACCGTGGTCGGGGGGTAGGAGGGCGGTCGCCTCGCCTCCTAGTGGAGCAAGCAGCGGGACGCTGGTCTCGGACATCTCTTCGATGCGGCTTGGTCCCGGCGTTGGCGTAGCGGCGCCGGCGTCCTCCGGTGCCGCGTTCCACTCGCTGATGCGCTCAGTCAGCCCCGTAGCGGGCCTTTCACGAAGGGCGGTGACAAGTTGGGACACGAAGGCCGTGGACCCCAAGGCGGCTCCCGCTTGGAGGCGCTGCACTATGGGTTGCTCGTGCTCGGCCACATCCGGGTCTTGAGCGGGGAGGATCTTCTCGAGGGCGATGAGGTTGCGGTGTAGTGGGGCAAAGGCAGCGTCTCCATATTTGAAATCATGCGCTAGCAGCGCGGATTCCCCCTTTTCGTAGACCACGAGGTAGGCTTGTTGGTGTTCGTAGGGAGGCCGCGTGGGCTCGAACGACACGTACGGGCCAAGAAACCCCGCTTGGACGCGCAAGTCGAGAGCGTGCGCCGATCTTGGGGCCACTAGGAGCACGGCGGTCTTCGGGGCCTTAGATGAGTCGTATGAGGGCGGGGCCGGCGTCGCGTGGGCTCGCTCGGGGGCGCCCGAAGGCGCGGACCTCGCGTTGCCGTCGGATCGTGACGAGAACCGCACTAATTGCCCATCTATGCCATGAAAGAGGACAATGCCGCATGAGTGGAAGAAGCGGATAGCTAACGTTTGGACACCGGTCTTCATGACGTCGCACGGCGCGTGAGTGGTGTCAATCGCCACGACCAAGGAATCTTTAGACCGGAACATCGCTCCTAGGGGCGGTGAGGCGCCCCGTCCACCGGGCAGGTTGGCGATCATCATGGTGAGCATTTCCGGAGCTTGTAGGTCTTTGTTTCTTTCCTTTCGGTCCCTAGCGATCACGGCTCGATACACTTCGGTAGTCGGCAAAGCGTGCATGTCCATTGCAAGGAGTTCTCCGGTGAGGAATTGGGCGCACTCTCGGACCTTAAACATGAGCTCGTCGGCAAAGCGAGATGGGAGTTCCCAATCAAACCGGTAGTAGGCCCAATGCGGGCTCTCGGAAGGGACTATGTGGCCAAACGGGTAGTAGGCATTTTTGGTGTTCACCGATACGTTTGCTAGCGCGGGGACAAACATTTCGTTCATTAACTTCATGAAAGCACGGGCGTCTCCAATTTTGCGTTGCCTTGGTTTAGTTTTATCTCTCTCTTCCGGCGGCGAAGGCTCAATGTGATCAAGGAATTCTATGCTCACCTCAAAACGTAGTGTTTTGTGCAACCGGAGGTCTCGCACCGTTGGATGGGCGTGCTTGGCGGCGAAGCGGAAAGGTTCAAACTTAAAATTGATGTCTTCATATCGGCACCCGTCAAAGGAAGAGGTGTTTAGGAGCAAGGCAACATACGGCATCGTTTGATGGCCGCTCGTGCGGAACTCGTAGGAGTCTTTGCCGTCCCTTTTGACCTTGTAGGCGTCCCGGAGTTGCGCCCCGTGCATACATATCACGCTAGAAATGTACGGAAGAAGAGGAAAAAGGGCGGAAGTTGAGCCTAGCATGCGAAAGGTGGCGGCAACCACTTGAGCGTCCCACGCCGGAATAACGAACCATCCTTTGAGGTCTTTGTTCTCTTCTTTGGCTTTATCTAGCACGGTTCTTAATTGTTTAGCCCACGGGGTGGCGGTGGGTGGAGACTCCTTGGCTTCGGCTTGGGAATAGTCCAACTCATACGGCTTTAGGTAGAAACGCTTGTGCTTGAACAAAAGCTTTTCGAGCTCGTTGTAGTTATTGTGCGCAACGGAAGAGACCCTACCTCGATCTAGAATTTCCGTGGAGTTGCTCCCAACGAAGGCGGATTGAATATCGGTGCCTTCCACATCCAGGTAAAACTCGGAGTAGTCTTGTAGTCGGCGGTAGACTTCGGGAACGAAAATGCGTTGGCGTGTGTCAAATATTTTGCCTTCAATGGCTTCAAGTTGGCGTGACGGAAAGCGTGTTTGCAACGGCGAATTTGAGGCTTGGTGTTTTTGAAAGAGGTGTGACGGAGAAAAGTTGAATAGCGTTGAAAGGCCATCATCGGCGGCTTTGGAGCTTCCAAATAGGGTGAAATTCATGGTGTTTTCGGGATGAACGAAAAGGTGGCTTGGCGTCAATTGAAAGATTGCGAGCGTGGATTTGAACTCGGGAATTGAGATGATGATTTGAAAACTGCGGGAAAGGCTCCAGAACTTGAACAGCCCAGGATTTTCTCCAATCACCGAATAGCCTGGACTACTGGTGGATCCATCAACAAAATGCGAAAAAAAATAGACACTCAGAAAGTGTCCAAGTCCAACCAAGGTTATGTCAGGGTAGGGCATGGTCCTGAGTGCCACTCTAGGCCATGACACGCCACCTCCCCTATTGGGCTAGGATTTAGAGGCTTGGGAGGGAACACATTTTTGGGGTTTGTGTAGTGACTTTTTACACGTGGCATTTAGCCATCTTATTTGACTGGGTTCAGGGCATCATGTTGGCGAGTCAGGGGAAGGTCTTGAGTCCAGGGAATGAGGGGTCGATGGCTGTGATTGTGTACATTTCCATCTTTCCCCAACTTTGCTTTATATGTGTTCATATGCCAATTTCAGGGCTTCCTTTTTGGTGCAATTCTTGTACATGCCCAACGCCCGTGTCTCCGTGTGCACCGCGAGACGACCGGCGTACTGAAAGGAAGCCAACAGTGTGGATTGGATTTGGATTGTACTTGGGAGTTGGGTATTGCAAGGGTTTGTGTGAAGGAGCCTATTTTTCTATTTTTTGTTTGGAATCGTGCAGGATAGGGCAAGAGCATGCAGACCCTGGTGAGGAGCAAGACCCTAGGAGTGACGGGTTATGGTGGAAGGGGTACAGCAGGGGCCGGTCCTGGTAGGGACCTTCTTTATGGTAGCAGAGGAGTACCTGCCCCCTACCGCCGCACCGGGGACTTGCGCCCTCATGAGCCCTGCCCAAGGACGCCCCGGGTGCAGATCGTGGAGTCCGTCGAGTCGACGCCGGACTGGGAAGCCCGAGAAGAGCGAAGATGCTCAGAACGGAGAGCCCTTGCAGGACATGGGCTGGACATGGAGGACCTGGCCTCCATGTGTGAAAGGCAATGCCGCAAGGCTTGCAATCTCCGCTCCGCTGCGGAGGAGTCGGAGGAGACTGGCAGCAACGACAGAGCTCGGCATTACCGGAAGCGCGGGTCCCCAAAACCCGCGGCGGAAGCCAGGGCGATGGAGACGGATCCCAGCCTGGTCAGGCTGTGGTCAGCTGCAGATTCCGAGGGGCACTCCGAGGGCTATCGGACCGCTTAGCCTTCGGAGTCGGAGGAGATGGCCAGACCGCCCACAAGGGCGAACACGCCCCCCGAGCCCAGCCTGGAGCATGACGCTGAGGCTTTGGAGAGGCCTGCCAGAGCCAGAACGGCGCCTGTGGCCCGGCACACGGAGCCAACGCGGGATAGCATGGGCGACACACCCATGGCGGAGGAGTCCGAGGCGCCGGGAACCGTGGGATGCGCCGAACCTGGTGAAAAGCACGTTGAGTGCCACTGAGAGCACGTATCCTTCCTCATCGGCAAGTACCCAAAGATGGGGATGGACGCCATCGTGCAGCACCTCGACCGCCTGGACAACGCGAAGGACGGTCTAGAAGAGGACGTTGCGGGGAGCCTGGATGACCAGTTGGCAGCGGAGAGAGACATGGCGGAGCTGCGAGCGGAACAGGACCGGTACCGGGAGAATCTGGAGCTGGCCCTGCAGAAGCAGCAGCGAGTGGTGGACAGCCTCCTCCACCTGGTGGAGGACATGTCGGGACGCCTGAAAAAACTAGAGGAGTTACAACCTCTCGCCTCGGGTCCGGAGCTCCCGGCAAGGCTGGCAGCGGCTGAGCTGGTGAAGCGGGTTAAGACCCTCAGGAGAGCCATGGAGAAACCCATGGGCGGCCCTGCAGAGGCACCTTAGGCGCCTCCGCGTGTTGACCCGGGTGCGCTGCCGTTTGTTCCCATGTTCAGCGAATCCATAATGCTCGGGGAGCAAACGGCACCGGCTGGGTCCATGCGGGAAGGGCACGCAACCACGGACCTGAGGAGCCTGACGGTACAGATGTCCCATGCCGCCCAGGATCCACCGACCACTACGACTGCCCATGCCGTCTATGCGGAAGAGGAGATCCAGAGCCAGACCATCCAGAGGCGAACCATGGGAAGCGGCGACGGACATGGTCGAGGCCACCCAGGCGGAAACCTGTGGGTGAAGGACCCCACTACGGGGATATGGACAGCCGGTGGAGAAAGTCCTTCCCGCATTCCAAACCCCATGGGTTCAGGCCCAACTGGAGGAGAGGGATGTACGGGGAGTGTACTCACACCCCCCGGCCAAAGGTGGTATCCGTCTCGGTGGAGTGGTGGCTGCGGACGTCGGAGACGCCATCAGGATTGACGACCTCAGGGGAATCAAAATCCCCTATTACGATGGCAATCCCTCGAACCTGGATGACTTCATCCTGGATTGGGAGGACTTCGCCGAGGAGGTCGTCGGCGAGATGAAGGGAGCGCCAAGGGATAAGTGGGTATGTCGGACATTCCCACACAGGCTGGCGCAGGACCTGAAGGAGGAGCTCAGGGATCAGATCCGCGAGGGAGTGATCCAGACGGAGCAGGCCTGCCTCCAGTGGCTGGAGGACGAGGAGCGAGTGGACGCCCCCAACCAGAAGTTGGAGGATTTGTGGTCCATTCCGCTGCCGCTGGAGCGCGGGGAACTGAGGGTCCGGGAATGGAATCGGTACATCCGCAAGTACCGAAGAGGCCTCAAGCTGGTGGAGGACTGGAATGGGGCCAGCAAGATCCGACACGTGCTGAAGGACGTCCTCCCCGGGCACTGGAAGAGTAGAGTGGAGGATGAGGAGAAGAAGAGAGCAAAGAAGCGCGTGGCCGTAAGGATCATGGCATCGGAGGACACCCACGCCGGAATAATGGAGTTTTTCCGGCGAAACCTCGGCGAGCCCAGCCGAATGTTGGGGTTGAAGAACGCCGTCTACGTGGAGGTATTCGGCGACACCATGGGGCAAAGACTGATGTGCCTCAACAATGTGGAGTGGAGGCGCGGAGAGCTGCTGAGGATGCAGGTCATCTTCGCCCGTGTGAGCCTGGACGAGATCGTGAAGTACATCACGGTGGAGCTGAAGCTCAACGCTAAGAACGCGGCCCACGTGCAGGATCGACAAGGCCAAGGACATAGAGGTCATCGAGAAGATCGCCACCAGCAAGAGGTCAAGGGGGACACGGTCGGCACCGCGGAGGAAGGGAGTGGAAGCGGCCAAGATCTCTGGACCGCGACCACCCAGGGGGATCATGAAGAAGCCCACTTCTTCGCGTTCGTAGCGCACAACATGAAGGAGAATGGGCAGGACAGGTCCAGGTGGAACCGCCTGGACCCCAGGACCAAGAACCGCAGAGAACCGCGGAGGATCAGGAACCCGCCGCTCTCGTTCCGCGAGTACAGATCGCAGCACACCGGTTGCTGGGTCTGCTACGGCAAGGGGAACAACCATGCACATGAGCACCGGCATTGCAAGGTATATGAGGAGGACAAGAAGGCCTACTTCGCCGCCCATCCCGACAAGAAGCCCAAGGAGCAACGAATTGCCGATTGGAAGGCAAAGGGCGGAGACGGTGGAAAAGGCCAAAGAAAGGGCCAAGGGAAAGGCGGAGAAAAAGTCTATGGTGGAGGACCCGGCCCAGACCGACGCGTGAGGTCGATTGAGGAGGTTGCTGAGGACATGTTGAGGACGTTGGAGGAACTCAAAGCCCAGCAACGTGGTGGACAAAGTCTGAGCGGATCGCAGCAGGAGGGAGCTGCGGCAGGCCATGTCTAGAGGAGCCCCCACGGGAGTGGGACCTCGGAGGTCTCTCCTCCGAAAATCAGTGGAATCCCAGAGAAAGCGAAGGCACATCGGGTGCCGAAGAAGGCTCCAGAAGAGCCAAAACCACTGAGTTTCGCCACTCCCAACCCCTGGAGCGCCCTGCCAAGGGAAGTTTATGTGGGCAAGGGACGTGGCAAGAAGGAAGGAGCGACCACGGAGAGCCCCGTGGACGGGCAGGACCAGCCCAAGATCTGAACCATCCGTGACCATACCCTCGAAGTCCTGATGCACCCAGATGTGCTAGAGTTGCATGCCGTGGGAGTCGTCCATACACCGCATGGAGACGAGCGGCAGTTGCACTTGAAGGTGCGTGTACGGTGCGGACAAGAGGAGTTGGTGGTGGATGTTTTGATGGATACGGGTGCCCAGGTGAGCCTGGTCCGGAGAGGGTTGTTCAAGGAGGAATCCCTACAGCCCAGCCGTAGACCGGTACGCCTGAAGGTGGCCAATGGAGAAATTATGGCTGGTGGTACCCATGAGGCCACTATCAGTATGGAAGTCTGGGAGCATGAGCGCTTGAACCGCCCTGATTTGGTGAAGAGAAGCGCTCTATCCGGGAACTTCTATGTGGCCGACATTACTGATTGGGATATGATCATGGGGTATGACTTCATGGTTGGAAACGCCAATGCAGCCCTTCCCCATCGTGCAACGCTGGTCCGGGAGGATGATGAATGCCTTACATGGCTATCCACGGACTATGCATGCGGATCATCCCAATGGAATGCTGAGGGAGAGGATCGGATCGTACAAGCGGTGCAGGCTGTGGGTGCCAAGTCCAGACGAGACCGCGGAGTTCAACTCACGGAGTATGGTATGGCGCCGCAGGTGTATGCCGGGATGATCCAGACGCTGGGAGCCGAAGCGCCCGAGACGGACGTCTTTGCTTCCCGGGATGCCCCGCTTCTGCAGAAGTGTAGGAGGCATTGGCATCGAGGAGACTCAGCCTGGCACAGGCATTGGGGTTTGAAGGAGTGGGGGCCCATGTATTGGCATGGCTCCCTGGACAATACCAGACGTACGGTGGAGAAGATCGTCGTGGATAGGGCGAAGGGGATCCTGGTCATAACCGGCATAGGATCCACCCCATGTCTGCTGGAGGGTCTCAAGTCGACGCTCGACTCCATCACCCTGAACGAGATGTCATTCGGGCCAGAGGAAGAGTTGTTCATCGACGCCAAGGATGTATCAATGCCCTCCCCGGGTCAAGCGTGGGGTACCAAGGCTTTCCTGGTGGATGGAGCGCACGCCCAGCCCACAGGTGATGAAGCGTTTATCCGTAGGGTGGAGGCGGTGCCCATGCGGGTCATGTTTGAGCCCAATGAGGGGAAGGATCAGCCAATGGATGGCATTGACGTCCTGTCCCACGCCGAGATCGACCACGTCGTCAACTACATGCGATTGGGGATGCACGACTGTGTGGCACCCAAGAAGAAGCCGGCCATGGTCACATCTCCGCATTGGTGGGATGACAAGATGTTGGTCACCGGCAAGTACGAGAAGGATGAGTTCGTGGCGAGGGTCATGGATCACATCGCGGACCAATATGATGGTCCGGTTGGGTCGGATCCGCCGACGTGGGATTTTCCAAGAATGGGGGCCGGCAGCGACAAGAACTCGGCTGATGCCGCAAATTTCCGAAGATTATCGGTGGGAAGAGCTCCCCACGACGATGAAGACGGCATATCGGACGAGGAGAAGTCAGATTCGGACCCGGAAGAGGCCTATACCGCAGTGCGCTCGGTTGTATCGATACCGAAGCAAGCGGCTGAAGAGGCCCAGGAGAACCCGAAGGTCGCCGAGCTGAAGGAGAGGCTGATCAATGCCTATCCGCGGCTATTCAGTGGCGTCGCCAACAAGAACCCTGCAGATCGTGGGAGGTTTGGCACAGCGAAGATCAAGCTGAAGCCGAACCCCAAGATCTATCGTCATCGGAAGTACCAACTTCGGGGCGATCGGGCCGAGGCCATGAAGAAGTTGTTGGCCGAGTTTATTGAGCGGGGCTGGATCGAACCCTCCGACAGTGAGTGGGCCAGCCCAGCCTTTATCGTGCCCAAGAAGGAGAAGGGCGAGTGGAGGTTGGTGGTGGATTACAGGGGTTTGAACGAGCAAACCGAGCATGACTCGTACTCGCTTCCTCTGATCGACACCATCCTCCAAAAGCAACAGAAAAAGCGGATCTTTACGGTGTTAGACCTGAAACACGGCTATCACCAGATGCCGCTACACCCGGACTCCAGGCCCTGCACAGCGATGTCGACGCCGCTGGGACCCATGCAGTGGAAAGTGGTGCCTATGGGTGCCAAGAATGGCAACGCCGCTTTCCAGCGCATGATGGAGGACCTACTCGGTCCTGTCCGGGACTGTGCCGACCCCTTTGTGGATGACATCATCATCGGGTCCGGCACGGAGGACATGACTGAGGACGAGCTCATCAAAGCGCATGAGAAGGATCTGCGCCGAGTGCTCAGCGAGCTGGACAAGCACAACATGGTGTGCAAGCCCACCAAAGCCTCACTCTTCGTAAAGGAAGTGGAGTTCGCGGGTCACGTGGTTGGTCACGGGCAACGCCGTCCCATGCCTGGGAAGCTGGCGTCCCTGCACCACTGGGAAAAGCCCCAGACCATCAGCGAACTCCGATCCTTCATGGGATTCTGCAATTACTATTCGGGCTATGTCCGGATGTATGCAGAACTGTCGGGGCCGCTGCAAAAGATGTTGCAGGTGGGCAAGTTCGATGGCCGGAAGGGGAGCAAGAAGAAGCTTGCCTGGACCCCTGAGGCCGAAGATGCGTTCAGCCGGCTGAAGGAGCGACTCCTGGGGCAGCTGGGGCTATTCCTGGTGGACCCGGACAAGGGATTTGTGCTACGAACGGACGCCTCGGAATATGCTGTAGGTGCAGTCCTCGAGCAGGTCCGGGACGACGGGTCGCACGTACCCGTGGCGTTTTGGAGCCGGATCCTGGCCGAGGGCCAACGTCGAACCTGGACCGCGAGGGAGAAGGAGACGTACGCCATTGTCTGTGCGCTCAGGAAGTGGTCTGGCCACATCGGATTGCATCCGGTGGTGGTTTGTACGGACCAGCAGTCCTTACAGAGCTGGCACAAGCAGCACGTCGACACCCCCTCGGGACCGGCGGCAAGGAGGGCCCGATGGCATGAGACGTTCGCCAACTTCGACCTCAGCGTCGTATATGTCCCGGGGAAGGACAACACTGTGGCGGAATGCCTCAATAGATGGGCCTACCCCGCGGGCAAGGCATGGATGGACATATCCCGCCATGGGGACGCCGAGGAGACCAAGGAGGCCAAGCGCATCACCGAGATGGAGAAGGCCATGGAGCAAGAAGGGGTCAAGTGCTTTGTGGTGATGGCAAACCGTACGGACCTGGCCAAGTTCCGGGGCGCCCGAGTCCAAGCTATTCGAGAGGAAACCCTCGAGCAGTGGATGGTGGCCCCTGTAGAGCTAGTCAGGTCGGTGCTTACAGAGGACTGGTCGGATGACTATACGGCATCCGAGCACTGGAGCAGGTACTGGAATGCCGTGAGCGCCCCGTCGGACGACGAATGGCCTGAGGGCTTGACCGAGGATGGGGATAAACCTTTCCTCAAGGACAAGCTATTGGTCCCTGAGAACCGAATGGAGGAGCTCATTGACGAATGGCATAACGCCCAGCTCATGCATCCTGGTCGGGACAAGATGCAGCAGGACCTCGAGTGGCGCTTCAAGTTCCCACTGGGGTACTACGCCATCCTGGACAAGTACTGCAGCGACTGCGCCGTGTGTCGGGCCACGAAGAGCCCCAACCGCTGCACAGCGGGCAACCCGGTGTATACGGCTATACCGGAGGCCCCTTTGCGGTCCGTGGCCATGGATGTGTTCGCCATGCCGGAGGTCACCGTGGAAGGAGAGACCTATGATTGTGTCATCCTGGCGGTGGACAGGTACAGCGGGTATATCGTGGCAGTCCCGGGCAAGAAGTCCAAGAAGAAGGACAAGAAGGACAAGCAACCACTAACCCTCACGGCTGCCCCCGGCGGGCCAGCGCCGCGCGACAGCGGCCGGGGGGATGAGGGGCCCCAGCGAGGGCCTGCACGAGGGTCCGGCTCTAGGTAGAGGGGGGCGGGGGAAGGGCGCGACCCCCCAGCCGATGGCTGGCCCCCGGGGCCGGGACCGCCATGCCGCCCCCCCCCCCCCCCCGGCCGTCAGGAGGCGTCGCCAGGGGACCAGAGGGCCCCCCCCACTCCCCCCCCCCCTCCCACTCAGGCCCGAGAGCGGGCAGGGGGGCGGCCCCCCCATCCCCCCCCCCCCGCACCCCCCCAGCTGGGGAGCCACAGGCGCGGCCCTCCGCCCCCCGGGAGCCGAGGGGACGCCCCCCCCCCCCCAGAAGGGACGGCGACGCGGTTGGCGGAGCAGCGGCAGGACCTGCTCCCGCGAGCCCACACTAGCGTGCCCGAGCAACGCGCACAACAGAACAGTATGGAGGTCGCGCCCCACATGACCCTCCCGTGACCACAGCCCACTCAGGGAGGGCAGAGGGGGGGTTCAGCTCTGCAAGGGCCCCCAGGGGAGCGGTCCACGGGCCGCCCCTCACCCCTCCCCACCCCGGGGTGGCACTTCGACCCCGACCGCACGCGCACGCCGGAAGGGAGCGCGCCGACGACACGAGGGGGGCCAGGATTGAGTACCGCAGGCCGCCGCCCAGAATGGGAGCAGGGAGGCCGCGGCGCGACACCCCCCCCCCCTGCCCCCCCACCGGCCCGCAAGCCGCGGGGGCCCCAGCCCCCACCCCCCGAGGCAGGGGGGATGGTTCCCCCCCCGCCCGAGAGAGGAGCCGGAGCGCCACCCGCCCCCCCGCCCCAGCTGCCAGCTCCCACGGGGGCCGCGAAGAACAAGCGAGCCCGCACCAACGCGCCAGGACGCCGCACAGGTCGCACCCAGAGAAGCCTGGTGAGCACGAACCGGAGTGATATGGGGGGCCGGGCCCCCCATGGACAGCACAACGCCAGTGACACCCGCTTTGTTGCCTGCCCAGGGAAGGCAGAGGGACGGAATGAGGCAGAGCGACCCCCCGCCCTACAGGCCCCCCCCCGGACGCACAAACGGGGGGTACGGCGCACGCCCCCCCCCCCAGCCCGCCCCCCGGGCACACGAACGCCACGGACCCGCCCCGCGGCGCGCAGCCCCCACAGGGCGTGCCGGCCCAGGGGACAGAGAAGGGCCCCCACACCCGCACGCCCGCGCCCACAACACGTGGATCACGGACCCCGACAGCCCGCCCAGTGGGCGGGCAGTCGGGGGAGGGGGAGCGCCTGACCCCAGAAGCCCCTCGCAACAGTAGAAGGCATCCCCCCCGGGGACGCCTTACCGCCACCCCCACAACCCCAAGCCAAGTAGGGGGGAACCGGGACCGGACCGCCCCCCCCCAAGCACGCCAGACGGAGCAAGGGACCGGGGCAGGACACGCGGAGGGGCACGGACCACGTGGAACCGCCCTACCAGCGCCCAGTGCCCGGACCACGCGAGAAGTGCACGCCACACCACCCAGGGGGGGGGGGGGCGGACGCTGCGGGAGCGCGAGCGCACACACACGAAAGGGACACGCGGGGACTACCAGAAGGGCAACCGGACCGAGCGCGCGGAACGCACAGACCGCGTGGAATGGCGTACCAGCGAGCGAGGGTAAGGGACACCCGGACGGGACGGCCCGCCACACGCAGCGCGGACTACGCGGGGCGGGGAGGGGGAAACGAGAGAGACACAACACCAGGTACCGGCCCGAACCCCCCCGAACCGGCCGCGAGCGCCGCGCACACACAGACGGGGCACTGCACCGGCCAAGGCAGTGGTGGCGCACTGCGCCACGCCCCAACCCCTAGGCTGGGCAGCCTCCGCGCCAGCCCAAGGGGGTCCCACTGGCGACAAGCCAGTAGCACGTGCCCAGCGGCGCCGGCGCCCCGGGCGACCACGCATTAGGGGGGCGACGCAGTGGGTAAGCGCCCGCAGCCACGGCTGCGAATTGATGCACTGACCGGGGAGTGGCGAAACGGGGAAGCCGGGGAAGGACGGGGCTCCGAGCTCTGTGAACCCGGGGGACTCCGCCACCAGGCAGGAGGTGCGTCTTGGAGGGCCCCCCACTAGGACCCGGTGGGGAGGATATCACCTGGCCCGACCAGGTGGCCCCCCGGGTCCGAAAGGCATCTAGTACCCGCAAAGTGAAACCTCAAACCTCAAACCTGTTCCTCAAGGACAAGCTATTGGTCCCTGAGAACCGAATGGAGGAGCTCATTGACCGTTGGCATAACGCCCAGCTCATGCATCCTGGTCGGGACAAGATGCAGCAGGACCTGGAGTGGCGCTTCAAGTTCCCACCGGGGTACTACGCCATCCTGGACAAGTACTGCAGTGACTGCGCCGTGTGTCGGGCCACGAAGAGCCCCAACCATTCCACTGCGGGCAACCCGGTGTATACGGCTATACCGGAGCTGCCTATGCGGTCCCTGGCCATGGATGTGTTCGCCATGCCGGAGGTCACCGTGGAAGGAGAGACCTATGATTGTGTCATCCTGGCGGTGGACAGGCACAGCGGGTATATCGTGGCAGTCCCGGGCAAGAAGTCCAAGAAGAAGGACAAGAAGGACAAGCATGGAGTGGGTCTGCAGGCCAAGACCGTCGCCAACGCCATGATCAGGCATTGGCTGACGATTTTTGATGTCCCAGCTGTCATCTGCAGCGATCGGGGCAGTCAATTCGTGGGGACGTGGTTCAAGACGATGTGCAAGCACATGGGGATTCGGCACGCCGAGACCGTGGCGTACCACAGCCGGTCAAATGGCCGGGCTGAGGTGGCCGGGCGGCAGATGTTCCAGAAGTTATGCCAGCTGCACATTGACGAACCGGGCCGAACTGATATAATTCGCTGTGGAGAGTACTCCAGGCGTACCATGACCTTCCGGGGCCCACTGGACTGTCGCCCCATCGTATCCTGTTCCTACGGGATCGAATGTCACGCACTCTCCCGTGGTTGTACCATGGCAAAGTGGCCCGGGATGGGAACGCTATGATAGCTGAGGCGGACGACACGGCGGCCAAGGTGTGCAAAGCACTTCAGGACGAGCATGAGAAGAGGGCCAAGTACTTCAAGCAGGGAAAAGTCCAGAAATATGCTCTCCAAGACACCGTATGGGTGGAGCGGCACCACAAGGATGTCCTGTCCAGGCATCGGCAGGCGTCTTGGTATGTGCCGGGGGTAATCGTGCGGAAGGTCGGGCAGGATGTGTATGCGGTTCGTGTGGGGGATAACAAGATCCTGGACCGCGACCATACCCAGCTTCGTCCCCGAGCACCAGACCCCAGCGGACGCCCCGTCACCTTCGAGCTCACAGCCGGAGATCTGGACTCGGACGACGAGGGTGAGGACGACGACTTCACCGCCGAGAGGATCCTGACGGACAAGCCGGACCCGGGGACGCTTGGGGGGAGGCTTTACAAGGTCCGTTGGAAGGGATTCGCCGCATCCAGGGATTCGTGGGAGCCTCCGAGCAGCTTTGTGCCGAGGTACACCACGGTCTGGATGGAGTATCTGAAGAAAAAGAACATTTCTTTGGATGTCAAGGACGTGTTGGTCCATTTGGTGGCTGCAGTAGCACCGTAATGGATCCCCCTTGGCATTTTTGTTTGTTTTTGTGCTTGGGAGACGGGTGAGGGCGTTCATCCGGGGATTTTTGGGCATTGATTGGCCATATACCCCCTTCACTCGATCTCCACATACATATTTCTTTGTCGTATACTTATTTAGGTCGACCGACGACGTTTCTCTATCTTTGATCCCCTTGGTCCATGTTGTAGATCAAGAGGAGACCGGATATGGCGTAGGGCACCAATTATGAGTGTCCTCACCCCTTCCTTGGGGCATGGGGGACGCCTACGACGTGTGTGGGGCCTCCATGTGTCCTTGGGACATGAGGGGGGGGGGTTTGGAGCCCATTAGGGTCCCCCCGTCCTCTCTTCAATGACCTCCGAGCGGATACAACGCTCTGAGAAGGGGGGTGAAGCCGGTTCGGACCCCCGTGGCCATCTTTGGGTCACTTGGGGTGTGTATCTATGTGCCGGCAAGCCGCCATTGGCCGATATCATACTCTCCCATCCACCTGACCTAACCTGATGTGATGGTGTGATAGGCTTGGCCATTCCAGCTATGAGCGGTCATATTCAATACCGAGGCGCCGCCGGCTGAGATTTATATATCAGAATATCAGGAATCAACAGGGTTTTTCTATCATAATGTTCCCGTTATTTTTCAGCCTTCCGTTCTGATTGTCAATGTATTGGCGACTGTCAGTTGGCTCGCGATTTTGCGGTAACTGTTTGGTTAACTGTTATTTGCAGATATTTTGGCGGAAACCCCGATGAAGGGTCGGATTTCATCAGTAAAGGGTTCGTTGCTTCCGCAATTTTCATGTTATACACTCGCAAAATTAATCCGATTTTTTCAGACTTTCAGAATCGGATTTTCGACTTCGAGATCGCCGCACTTGATATGATGAATCTCGAGTGGTCCTACATTTTTCCCGATCACGAATCAACCCTCCTCTTGTTGTCTCCTTCATTTTTCTTGGAGATATAGTCGAAACAAAAGTGATTCGTGAGGCCACTTTGAAGAATCATATCTCCGGTTCACGGCGAGGAAAACCAATTTCGAGAATTGGGTTGGAATCGCCTTGGTCTCAACTTAAGTTAGGGAGCATCAAACGTCTTTGATGTGAACACATGCCCGGTGTAGCAAGGGATAATGGTCAAGAGGGTAGAAAGTGATATATAACTCTTGGACCGTGCAAACGAATATTTTAATGCGACTTTCGAGTGTACCGCATGAGTGTTGGTGTTGCATAGAAACTATCCTTGGGTTCCTACGTATTTTTAACGTGAAGTTATGTCCATGGAGGGGCATGGCATATCATGGTGGGAGCCACTTTTTGAGGGTATGTGTTATATGCATGGTATGTGCTTCGATATGCTCACGCCCATGTTATATATCTCCGTTCGTAGGAAGATATATGGAGTCATACGTGGCAAGGGCTTTGCTCATGTCCCAATGGTCAGTTCCATAGCGCTGGACTAAGTCTACCGCACATATAGTGCATGTGGGAGGGCTTACTGAGCGACCCACAAGCGCCACTATCAATTTTCCCATTTTCATGGTGCGTGTTGGGAGGAGGTTCGAAGGTGTCCCTATGCGTCCATGTGGGGATCCAAGTGGGGGGGTTGTTTGCAAATGGTGCCAAGCAATTATGCTTTGAACCATATGATGATACCATGGGTGAGCGAAGTTATATGCCATTGTAATTATCTTGAATTTGGCATTATTTTAATGTTTTTGACCTCATTTTATGCTCATTTTTGTATTTTATGTGCTCAACTGGTCGGCCAACAGTAAAGTGCCTAGAGACCCGTGAACTATGGTATGTTGCTTGTATGTTGGCATATGCTTCGGTGTTGCACCTCACCATATGCCAGATCACGTGGTTACTTTGGCGTGGCACACGAGGCCTCACAAAATTAGGTCTCAAATTCATGAGTTGACTTGTGAAGCATGTCATGTACATAACCGGAGGGGTTTCAGAGCCAATGATGGGATATTCTTGGGCATCGACCTTTGGTCTATATCACCCTTGTATGCTACTTTCCGGTTTGAAACATGCATGGAGCATTCGAATATTTGCCGTATGCATTTTTGAGTATATAATTGATTTTTGGGCATAAAGGTGTGATTTGCCTGATTTTCCCATGTCGTGAGGTCATCTCCATGGGGCAGTTCTCCAAGCCCAATCGACTCCAAGTCCAACCAAGGTTATGTCAGGGTAGGGCATGGTCCTGAGTGCCACTCTAGGCCATGACACGCCACCTCCCCTATCGGGCTAGGATTTAGAGGCTTGGGAGAAAACACATTTTTGGGGTTTGTGTAGTGACTTTTTACACGTGGCATTTAGCCATCTTATTTGACTGGGTTCAGGGCATCATGTTGGCGAGTCAAGGGAAGGTCTTGAGTCCAGGGAATGAGGGGTCGATGGCTGTGATTGTGTACATTTCCATCTTTCCCCAACTTTGCTTTATATGTGTTCATATGCCAATTTCAGGGCTTCCTTTTTGGTGCAATTCTTGTACATGCCCAACGCCCGTGTCTCCGTGTGCACCGCGAGACGACCGGCGTACTGAAAGGAAGCCAACAGTGTGGATTGGATTTGGATTGTACTTGGGAGTTGGGTATTGCAAGGGTTTGTGTGAAGGAGCCTATTTTTCTATTTTTTGTGGGAAATTGTGCAGGATAGGGCAAGAGCATGCAGACCCTGGTGAGGAGCAAGACCCTAGGAGTGACGGGGTTGTGGTGGAAGGGGTACAGCAGGGGCCGGTCCTGGTAGGGACCTTCTTTACCATACGACTGGGAATATACCTGAACCCGTCCGATTCAGCAGTCAAGCCTGGTCAGGCCCAGTTAGTACTGAGGTGAATGACCACTTGGGAACACTGGGTGCTGTACGCTTTTTTATTTGCCCTTTGCCGGCACCTCCCGCGGTGCACCCACACACCCTCCCCTCCGTTCCGCTTCCTCCCCTCCCTCCCAACGTGCACACATGGCACATGTGCCACTGCGTACGGCCATGCTCCTGGCAGCCCCCTTCCACACCAACCTGCCGCCCGCGCCGTCTTGAGCTCACTACCGGATCTGGGTGACTATTACCGACTCGGTAGGATCTGCCGGTTCCTAACCAGGCAGATCCTACCGAGTCGGTAATAGTCACCCATATCCTAAAGTGAGCTATTTGTACCAAATCGACATGAAGAACACAGGACCCCCCCCCCTATTTTGGGGTCCCTGAATCCAAGACTTCACTCATTTTGCGAATCTGAGACAGTGGTGTCGAGTCATGGGGGGGGGTCCTACAAAACCCCCCGCAATGCACAGTGTCTGTGCCAACATGGATGCGCGTGGAGAGGCACCCACGCACGCGCAATTGCACGCACACGCCATGCAGAGGTACACTTCCTGAGTGTCTATTTTTTTCGGTATATACTCGTTCCTTAATGGAAACACTGGTGTTTCAACATCCACTTTGTGGAGGCCAATGGGCCATATCCTTCCATCATGTCTCCCTGTCCTGGGTTCAAACCCCACTGCCCTCCCAGTGGCTTGCGTTCAAGCCCCTCTGACCTCATCTTCCTTCACTCCGTACGGATATCCCCTCCCCTCCTCCTCCTTGTACGTGCCCCTCCCGTTGCGTAACACCCACCCACCCCCCTTTTCACCACGGGGGTAGTAGGGTTTGCTTGTGCCCCTCCCATTCCGCCCCTCCCCCCCACGGGTAGGGTTTGCTTGTGCCCCTCCCATTCCGCCCCTCCCCCCTAGGGGTAGGGTTTGCTTGTGCCCCTCCCATTCCGCCCCTCCCCCCTAGGGGTAGGGTTTCCTTGTGCCGCTCCCATTCCGCCCCTCCCCCCTAGGGGTAGGGTTTGCTTGTGCCCCTTCCATTCTGCCCCTCCCCCCTAGGGGTAGGGTTTGCTTGTGCCCCTCCCATTCCGCCCCTCCCCCCTAGGGGTAGGGTTTGTCCCCATCCCTCCGGCTTAGGGTGGGGGGGGGGGGTGTGGTCCCATTTAGGCCAAGGTCACATTTTATCGGCCCATTTGTCCGTGCCTCTTCATAACTTGAGCCCTTCGTCCCAGTTCGCAGGGTGTCTTTGTCCGATTGTGCCCCATGTGGGTCGTGTTTCGGCTGAATCTTTTCGTTGGTGGCCCGTCTGGACGCGATCCATCCCCCCCCTTCCCCCGGCGCTGGACCAAACGTCAGCCCCTGCCTGATGCGTACGGCCATACTACTGGGAATATACCTGAACCCGTCCGATTCAGCAGTCAAGCCTGGTCAGGCCCAGTTAGTACTCAGGTGGGTGACCACTTGTGAAAACTGGGTGCTGTACGCTTTTTTATTTGCCCTTTGCCGGCACCTCCCCCGGTGCACCCACACACCCACCCCTCCGTTCCGCTTCCTCCCCTCCCTCCCAACGTGCACACATGGCACATGTGCCACTGCGTACGGCCATGCTCCTGGCGGCCCCCTTCCACACCAACCCGCCGCCAGCGCCGTCTTGAGCTCAATACCGGATATGGGTGACTATTACCGACTCGGTAGGATCTGCCCGTTCCTAACCAGGCAGATCCTACCAAATCGGTAATAGTCACCCACATCCTAAAGTGAGCTATTTGTACCGAATCGACATGAAGAACACAGGACCCCCCCCCCCTATTTTGGGGTCCCTGAATCCAACACTTCAGTAATTTTGCGAATCTGAGACAGCGGCGTCGAGTTATGAGGGGGGGGTCCTACAAAGCCCCCCGCAATGCACAGTGTCTGTGCCAACGTGGATGCGCGTGGAAAGGCACCCACGCACGCGCAATTGCACGCACACGCCATGCAGGGGTACACTTTCTAAGTGTTCAATTGTTTTCGGTATATACTCGTTCCTTAATGGAAACAATGGTGTTTCAACACCCACTTTGTGGAGGCCAATGGGCCATCTCCTTCCATCATGTCTCCCTGTCCTGGGTTCGAATCCCACTGCCCTCCCAGTGGCTTGCGTTCAAGCCCCTCTGCCCTCATCTTCCTTCACTCCGTACGGATATCCCCCCCCCTCCTCCTCCTTGTACGTGCCCCTCCCGTTGCGTAACACCCAACCACCCCCCTTTTCACCACGGGGGTAGTAGGGTTTGCTTGTGCCCCTCCCATTCCGCCCCTCCCCCCTAGGGGTAGGGTTTGCTTGTGCCCCTCCCATTCCGCCTCTCCCCCCTAGGGGTAGGGTTTGCTTGTGCCCCTCCCATGCCGCCCCTCCCCCCTAGGGGTATGGTTTGTCCCCATCCCTCCGGCTTAGGGTGGGGGGGGGGGTGGTCCCATTTAGGCCAAGGTCACATTTTATCGGCCCATTTGTGCGTGCTTCTTCATAACTTGAGCCCTTCGTCCCAGTTCTCAGGGTGTCTTTGTCTGATTGTGCCCCATGTGGGTCGCGTTTCGGCTGAATCTTTTCGTTGGTGGCCCGTCTGAACGCGATCCATCCCCCCCCTTCCCCCGGCCCCGGACCAAACGTCCGCCCCTGCCTGATGCGTACGGCCATACTACTGGGAATATACCTGGACCGGCCGATTTCAGCAGTCAAGCCTGGTCAGGCCCAGTTAGTACTGAGGTGGGAGACCACTTGGGAACCCTGGGTGCTGTACGCTTTTTTTTTTCCCTTTGCCGGCACCTTCCGCGGTGCACCCACACACCCTCCCCTCCGTTCCGCTTCCTCCCCTCCCTCCCAACGTGCACACATGGCACATGTGCCACTGCGTACGGCCATGCTCCTGGCGGCCCCCTTCCACACCAACCCGCCGCCCGCGCCGTCTTGAGCTCATTACCGGATATGGGTGACTATTACCGACTCGGTAGGATCTGCCGGTTCCCAACCAGGCAGATCCTACCGAGTCGGTAATAGTCACCCATATCCTAAAGTGAACTATTTGTACCAAATTGACATGAAGAACACAGGACCTCCCCCCCCCATCTTGGGGTCGCTGAATCCAAGACTTCACTCATTTTGCGAATCTGAGACAGTGGCGTCGAGTTATGGGGGGGGGTCCTACAAAACCCCCCGCAATGCACAGTGTCTGTGCCAACATGGATGCGCATAGAATGGCACCCACGCACACGCGATTGCACGCACATGCCATGCAGAGGTACACTTCCTGAGTGTCTTTGTTTTTCGGTATATGCTTGTTCCTCAATGGAAACAATGGTGTTTCGACACCCACTTTGTGGAGGCCAATGGGCCATATCCTTCCATCATGTCTCCCTGTCCTGGGTTCAAACTCCACTGCCCTCCCAGTGGCTTGCGTTCAAGCCCCTCTGCCCTCATCTTCCTTCACTCCGTACGGATATCCCCCCCCCTCCTCCTCCTTATACGTGCCCCTCCCGTTGCGTAACACCCACCCAGCCCCCTTTTCACCACGGGGGTAGTAGGGTTTGCTTGTGCCCCTCCCATTCCGCCCCTCCCCCCTAGGGGTAGTGTTTGCTTGTGCCCCTCCCATTCCGCCCCTCCCCCCTAGGGGTAGGGTTTGCTTGTGCCCCTCCCATTCCGCCCCTCCCCCCTAGGGGTAGGGTTTGCTTGTGCCCCTCCCGTTCCGCCCCTCCCCCCTAGGGGTAGGGTTTGCTTGTGGCCCTCCCATTCCGCCCCTCCCCCCTAGGGGTAGGGTTTGCTTGTCCCCCTCCCATTTTGCCCCTCCCCCCTAGGGATAGGGTTTGCTTGTGCCCCTTCCATTCCGCCCCTCCCCCCTAGGGGTAGGGTTTGCTTGTGCCCCTCCCATTCGGCCCCTCCCTTCTAGGGGTAGGGTTTGCTTCTGCCCCTCCCATTCCGCCCCTCCTTCCTAGGGATAGGGTTTGCTTGTGCCCCTCCCATTCCGCCCCTCCCCCCTAGGGGTAGGGTTTGTCCCCATCCCTCCGGCTTAGGGTGGGGGGGGGGGGTGGTTGCATTTAGGCCAAGGTCACATTTTATCGGCCCATTTGTGCGTGCCTCTTCATAACTTGAGCCCTTCGTCCCAGTTCGCAGGGTGTCTTTGTCTGATTGTGCCCCATGTGGGTCGCGTTTCGGCTGAATCCTTTCGTTGGTGGCCCGTCTGGACGCGATCCATCCTCCTCCTTCCCCCGGCGCCGGACCAAACGTCCGCCCCTGCCTGATGCGTACGTCCATACTACTGGAAATATACCTGAATTCGTCCGATTCAGCAGTCAAGCCTGGTCAGGCCCAGTTAGTACTGAGGTGGGTGACCACTTGGGAACACTGGGTGCTGTACGCTTTTTTATTTGCCCTTTGCCGGCACCTCCCCCGGTGCACCCACACACCCTCCCCTCCGTTCCGCTTCCTCCCCTCCCTCCCAACGTGCAGACATGGCACATGTGCCACTGCGTACGGCCATGCTCCTGGCGGCCCCCTTCCACACCAACCCGCCGCCCGCGCCGTCTTGAGCTCAATACCGGAAATGGGTGACTATTACCGACTCGGTAGGATCTGCCCGTTCCTAACCAGGCAGATCCTACCGAGTCGGTAATAGTCACCCATATCCTAAAGTGAGCTATTTGTACCGAATCGACATGAAGAACACAGGACCCCCCCCCCCCCCTATTCTGGGGTCGCTGAATCCAACACTTCACTCATTTTGCGAATCTGAGAAAGTGGCGTCGAGTTATGGGGGGGTGGTCCTACAAAGCCCCCCGCAATGCACAGTGTCTGTGCCAACATGAATGCGCGTAGAATGGCACCCACGCACACGCGATTGCACGCACACGCCATGCAGGGGTACACTTTCTAAGTGTCTAATTTTTTGCGGTATATGCTCGTTTCTTAATGGAAACAATGGTGTTTCAACACCCACTTTGTGGAGGCCAATGGGCCATCTCCTTCCATCATGTCTCCCTGACCTGGTTTCAAACCCCACTGCCCTTCCAGTGGCTTGCGTTCAAGCCCCTCTGCCCTCATCTTCCTTCACTCCGTACCGATACCCCCCCCCCTCCTCCTCCTTGTACGTGCCCCTCCCATTGCGTAACACCCACCCACCCCCCTTTTCACCACGGGGGTAGTAGGGTTTGCTTGTGCGCCTCCCATTCCGCCCCTGCCCCCTAGGGGTAGGGTTTGCTTGTGCCCCTCCCATTCCGCCCCTCCCCCCTAGGGGTAGGGTTTCCTTGTGCCCCTCTTATTCCGCCCCTCCCCCCTAGGGGTACCTTTGCTTGTGCCCCTCCCATTCCGCCCCTCCCCCCTAGGGGTAGGATTTGCTTGTGCCCCTCCCATTCCGCCCCTCCCCCCTAGGGGTAGGGTTTGCTTGTGTGCCTCCCATTCCGCCCCTCCCCCCTAGGGGTAGGGTTTGCTTGTGCCCCTTCCATTCCGCCCCTCCCCCCTAGGGGTAGGGTTTGTCCCCATCCCTCCGGCATAGGGTGGGGGGGGGGGGGTGGTCCCATTTAGGCCAAGGTCACATTTTATCGGCCCATTTGTGCGTGCTTCTTCATAACTTGAGCCCTTCCTCTCAGTTCTCAGGGTGTCTTTGTCTGATTTTGCCCCATGTGGGTCGCGTTTCGGCTGAATCTTTTCGTTGCCGGCCCGTCTGGACGCAATCCATCCCTCCCCTCCCCCCAGCCCCGGACCAAACGTCCGCCCCTGCCCGATGGGTACGGCCATACTACTGGGAATATATCTGAGTCCATCCGATTTCAGCAGTCAAGCCTGGTCAGGCCCAGTTAGTACTGAGGTGGGAGACCACTTGGAAAGCCTGGGTGCTGTACGCTTTTTTATTTGCCCTTTGCCGGCACCTTCCGCGGTGCACCCACACACCCTCCCCTCCGTTCCGCTTCCTCCCCTCCCTCCCAACGTGCACACATGGCACATGTGCCACTGCGTACGGCCATGGTCCTGGCGGCCCCCTTCCACACCAACCCGCCGCCCGCGCCGTCTTGAGCTCATTACCGGATACGGGTGACTATTACCGACTCGGTAGGATCTGCCCGTTCCTAACCAGGCAGATCCTACCGAGTCGGTAATAGTCACGCATATCCTAAAGTGAGCTATTTGTACCAAATCGACATGAAGAACACAGGACCCCCCCCCCCTGTTTTGGGGTCGCTGGATCCAACACTTCACTCATTTTGCGAATCTGAGAAAGTGGTGTCGAGAAATGGGGGGAGGTCCTACAAAACCCCCCGCAATGCACAGTGTCTGTGCCAACATGGATGCGCGTAGAATGGCACCCACGCACGCGCAAATGCACGCACACGCCATGCAGGGGTACACTTTCTGAGTGTCCAATTTTTTTCAGTATATACCCGTTTCTTAATGGAAACAATGGTGTGTCAACATCCACTTTGTGGAGGCCAATGGGCCTTCTCCTTCCATCATGTCTCCCTGTCCTGGGTTCAAACCCCACTGCCCTCCCAGTGGCTTGCGTTCAAGCCCCTCTGCCCTCATCTTCCTTCACTCCGTACGGATATCCCCCCCCGTCCTCCTCCTTGTACGTGCCCCTCCCGTTGCGTAACACCCACCCACCCCCCTTTTCACCACGGGGGTAGTAGGGTTTGTTTGTGCCCCTCCCATTCCGCCCCTCCCCCCTAGGGGTAGGGTTTGCTTGTGCCCCTCCCATTCCGCCGCTCCCCCCTAGGGGTAGGGTTTGCTTGTGCCCCTCCCATTCCGCCCCTCCCCCCTAGGGGTAGGGTTTGCTTGTGCCCCTCCCATTCCGCCCCTCCCCCCTAGGGGTAGGGTTTGTCCCCATCCCTCCGGCTTAGGGTGGGGGGGGGGGGGGTGGTGGTACCATTTAGGCCAAGGTCACATTTTATCGGCCCATTTGTGCGTGCCTCTTCATAACTTGAGCCCTTCGTCCCAGTTCTCAGGGTGTCTTTGTCTGATTGTGCCCCATTTGGGTCGCGTTTCGGCTGAATCTTTTCGTTGGTTGCCCGTCTGGATGCGATCCATCCCCCCCCTTCCCCCGGCCCCGGACCAAACGTCCGCCCCTGCCTGATGCGTACGGCCATACTACCGGGAATATACCTGAACCCATCCGATTCAGCAGTCAAGCCTGGTCAGGCCCAGTTAGTACTGAGGTGGGTGACCACTTGGGAACCCTGGGTGCTGTACGCTTTTTTTTTGCCCTTTGCCGGCACCTTCCGCGGTGCACCCACACACCCTCCCCTCCGTTCCGCTTCCTCCCCTCCCTCCCAACATGCACAAACGGCACATGTGCCACTGCGTACAGCCATGGTCCTGGCGGCCCCCTTCCACACCAACCCGCCTCCCGCGCCGTCTTGAGCTCATTACCGGATATGGGTGACTATTACCGACTCGGTAGGATCTGCCCGTTCCTAACCAGGCAGATCCTACCGAGTCGGTAATAGTCACCCATATCCTAAAGTGAGCTCTTTGTACCAAATCGACATGAAGAACACAGGACCCCCCCCCTATTTTGGGGTCGCTGAATCCAACACTTCACTCATTTTGCGAATCTGAGACAGTGGCGTCGAGTTATGGGGGGGGTCCTACAAAACCTGCCGCAATGCACAGTGTCTGTGCCAACATGGATGCGCGTAGAATGGCACCCAGGCACGCGCGACCGCACGCACACGCCATGCAGGGGTACACTTTCTCAGTATGTATTTTTTTTTGGTATATACTCGTTCCTTTTTGGACACAATGGTATGTCAACACCCACTTTGTGGAGGCCAATGGGCCATCTCCTTCCATCATGTCTCCCTGCCCTGGGTTCAAACCCCACTGCCCTCCCAGTGGCTTGCGTTCAAGCCCCTCTGCACTCATCTTCCTTCACTCCGTACAGATATCCCCCCCCCTCCTCCTCCTTGTACATGCCCCTCCCGTTGCGTAACACCCACCCACCCCCCTTTTCACCACGGGGGTAGTAGGGTTTGCTTGTGCCCCTCCCCTTCGGCCCCTCCCCCCTAGGGGTAGGGCTTGCTTGTGCCCCTCCCATTCCGCCCCTCCCCCCTACGGGTAGGGTTTGCTTGTGCCCCTCCCATTCCGCTCCTCTCCCCTAGGGGTAGGGTTTGCTTGTGCCCCTCCATTTCCGCCCCTCCCCCCTAGGGGTAGGGTTTGCTTGTGCCCCTCCCATTCCGCCCCTCCCCCCTAGGGGTAGGGTTTGCTTGTGCCCCTCCCATTCCGCCCCTCCCCCCTAGGGGTAGGGTTTGTCCCCACCCCTCCGGTTTAGGGTCGGGGGGGGGGGTTGGTCGTACCATTTAGGCCAAGGTCACATTTTATCGGCCCATTTGTGCGTGCCTCTTCATAGCTTGAGCCCTTCGTCCCAGTTCTCAGGGTGTCTTTGTCTGATTGTGCCCCATTTGGGTCGCGTTTCGGCTGAGTCTTTTCGTTGGTGGCCCGTCTGGATGCGATCCATCACCCCCCTTCCCCCGGCCCCGGACCAAACGTCCGCCCCTGCCTGATGCGTACGGCCATACTACTGGCAATATACCTGAACCCGTCCGATTCAGCAGTCAAGCCTGGTCAGGCCCAGTTAGTACTGAGGTGGGTGACCACTTGGGAACCCTGGGTGCTGTACGTTTTTTTATTTGCCCTTTGCCGGCACCTTACCCGGTGCACCCACACACCCTCCCCTCCGTTCCGCTTCCTCCCCTCCCTCCCAACGTGCACACATGGCACATGTGCCACTGCGTACGGCCATGGTCCTGGCGGCCCCCTTCCACACCAACCCGCCGCCCGCGCCGTCTTGAGCTCATTACCGGATATGGGTGACTATTACCGACTCGGTAGGATCTGCCCGTTCCTAACCAGGCAGATCCTACCGAGTCGGTAATAGTCACCCATATCCTAAAGTGAGCTATTTGTACCAAATCGACATGAAGAACACAGGACCCCCCCCCTATTTTGGGGTCGCTGAATCCAACACTTCACTCATTTTGCGAATCCGAGACAGTGGTGTCGAGAAATGGGGGGAGGTCCTACAAAACCCCCCGCAATGCACAGTGTCTGTGCCAACATGGATGCGCGTGGAGAGGCACCCACGCACGCGCAAATGCACGCACACGCCATGCAGGGGTACACTTTCTGAGTGTCCAATTTTTTTCAGTATATGCCCGTTCCTTAATGGAAACAATGGTGTTTCAACATCCACTTTGTGGAGGCCAATGGGCCATCTCCTTCCATCATGTCTCCCTGTCCTGGGTTCAAACCCCACTGCCCTCCCAGTGGCTTGCGTTCAAGCCCCTCTGCACTCATCTTCCTTCACTCCGTACGGATATCCCCCCCCGTCCTCCTCCTTGTACCTGCCCCTCCCGTTGCGTAACACCCACCCACCCCCCTTTTCACCACAGGGGTGGTAGGGTTTGCTTGTGCCCCTCCCATTCCGCCCCTCCCCCCTAGGGGTAGGGTTTGCGTGTGCCCCTCCCATTCCGCCGCTCCCCCCTAAGGGTAGGGTTTGCTTGTGCCCCTCCCGTTCCCCCCCTCCCCCCTAGGGGTAGGGTTTGCTTGTGCCCCTCCCATTCCGCCCCTCCCCCCTAGGGGTAGGGTTTGCTTGTGCCCCTCCCATTCCGCCCCTCCCCCCTAGGGGTAGGGTTTGTCCCCATCCCTCCGGCTTAGGGTGGGGGGGGGGGGGGGTGGTGGTACCATTTAGGCCAAGGTCACATTTTATCGGCCCATTTGTGCGTGCCTCTTCAAAACTTGAGCCCTTCGTCCCAGTTCGCAGGGTGTCTTTGTCTGATTGTGCCCCATTTGGGTTTCGGCTGAATCTTTTCGTTGGTGGCCCGTCTGGACGTGATCCATCCCCCCCCTTCCCCCGGCCCCGGACCAAACGTCCGCCCCTGCCTGATGCGTACGGCCATACTACTGGGAATATACCTGAACCCGTCCCATTCAGCAGTCAAGCCTGGTCAGGCCCAGTTAGTACTGAGGTGGGTGACCACTTGGGAACCCTGGGTGCTGTACGCTTTTTTTTTGCCCTTTGCCGGCACCTTCCGCGGTGCACCCACACACCCTCCCCTCCGTTCCGCTTCCTCCCCTCCCTCCCAACGTGCACACATGGCACATGTGCCACTGCGTACGGCCATGGTCCTGGCGGCCCCCTTCCACACCAACCCGCCGCCCGCGCCGTCCTGAGCTCATTACCGGATATGGGGGACTATTACCGACTCGGTAGGATCTGCCCGTTCCTAACCAGGCAGATCCTACCGAGTCGGTAATAGTCACCCATATCCTAAAGTCAGCTATTTGTACCAAATCGACATGAAGAACACAGGACCCCCCCCCCTTTTTTGGGGTCGCTGAATCCAACACTTCACTCATTTTGCGAATCTGAGACAGTGGCGTCGAGTTATCGGGGGGGTTCCTACAAAAGCCCCCGCAATGCACAGTGTCTGTGCCAACATGGATGCGCGTAGAATGGCACCCACGCACACGCGATTGCACGCACACGCCATGCAGGGGTACACTTCCTGAGTGTCTATTCTTTTTCGGTATATACTCGTTTCTTAATGGAAACAATGGTGTTTCAACACCCACTTTGTGGAGGCCAATGGGCCATCTCCTTCCATCATGTCTCCCTGTCCTGGGTTCAAACCCCACTGCCCTCCCGGTGGATAGCGTTCAAGCCCCTCTGCCCTCATCTTCCTTCACTCCGTACGGATATCCCCCCCCCTCCTCCTCCTTGTACGTGCCCCTCCCGCTACGTAACACCCACCCACCCCCCTTTTCACCACAGGGGTAGTAGGGTTTGCTTGTGCCCCTCCCATTCCGCCCCTCCCTCCTAGGGGTAGGGTTTGCTTGTGCCCCTCCCATTCCGCCCCTCCCCCCTAGGGGTAGGGTTTGCTTGTGCCCCTCCCATTCCGCCCCTCCCCCGTAGGGGTAGGGTTTGCTTGTGCCCCTCCCATTCCGCCCCTCCCCCGTAGGGGTAGGGTTTGCTTGTGCCCCTCCCATTCCGCCCCTCCCCCCTAGGGGTAGGGTTTACTTGTGCCCCTCCCATTCCGCCCCGCCCCCCTAGGGGTAGGATTTGCTTGTGCCCCTCCCATTCCGCCCCTCCCCCCTAGGGTTAGGGTTTGCTTGTGCCCCTCTTATTCTGCCCCTCCCCCCTAGGGGTAGGGTTTGCTTGTGCCCCTGCCATTCCGCCCCTCCCCCCTAGGGGTAGGGTTTGCTTGTGCCCCTCCCATTCCGCCCCTCCCCCCTAGGGGTAGGGTTTGCTTGTGCCCCTCCCATTCCGCCCCTCCCCCCTAGGAATAGGGTTTGCTTGTGCCCCTCCCATTCCGCCCCTCCCCCGTAGGGGTAGGGTTTGCTTGTGCCCCTCCCATTCCGCCCCTCCCCCCTAGGGGTAGGGTTTGCTTGTGCCCCTCCCATTCCGCCCCTCCCCCCTAGGGGTAGGGTTTACTTGTGCCCCTCCCATTCCGCCCCTCCCCTCTAGGGGTAGGATTTGCTTGTGCCCCTCCCATTCCGCCCCTCCCCCCTAGGGGTAGGGTTTGCTTGTGCCCCTCCCATTTCGCCCCCCCCCCCTAGGGGTAGGGTTTGCTTGTGCCCCTCCCATTCCGCCCCTCCCCCCTAGGGGTAGGGTTTGCTTGTGCCCCTCCCATTCCGCCCCTCCTCCCTAGGGGTAGGGTTTGCTTGTGCCCCTCCCATTCCGCCCCTCCCCCCTAGGAATAGGGTTTGCTTGTGCCCCTCCCATTCTGCCCCTCCCCCCTAGGGGTAGGGTTTGCTTGTGCCCCTCCCATTCCGCCCCTCCGCCCTAGGGGTAGGGTTTGTCCCCATCCCTCCGGCTTAGGGTGGGGGGGGGGGTGGTCCCATTTAGGCCAAGGTCACATTTTATCGGCCCATTTGTGCGTGCCTCTTCATAACTTGAGCCCTTCGTCCCAGTTCTCAGGGTGTCTTTGTCTGATTCTGCCTCATGTGGGTCGCGTTTCGGCTGAATTTTTTCGTTGGTGGCCCTTCTGGACGCGATCCCTTCCCCCCTTTCCCCCAGCGCCGGACCAAACGTCCGCCCCTGCCTGATGCGTACGGCCATACTACTGGGAATATACCTGAACCAGTCCGATTCAGCAGTCAAGCCTGGTCAGGCCCAGTTAGTACTGAGGTGGGTGACAACTTGGGAAGCCTGGGTGCTGTACGCTTTTTTATTTGCCCGTTGCCGGCACCTCCCACGGTGCACGCACACACCCTCCCCTCCGTTCTGCTTCCTCCCCTCCCTCCCAACATGCACACATGGCACATGTGCCACTGCGTACGGCCATGCTCCTGGCGGCCCCCTGCCACACCAACCCGCTGCCCGCGCCGTCTTGAGCTCATTACCGGATATGGGTGACTATTACCGACTTGGTACGATCTGCCCGTTCCTAACCAGGCATATCCTACCGAGTCGGTGATAGTCACCCATATCATAAAGTGAGCTATTTGTACCAAATCGACATGAAGAACACAGGACCCCCCCCCCTATTTCGGGGTCGCTGAATCCAAAACTTCACTCATTTTGCGAATCTGAGACAGTGGCGTCGAGTTATGGGGGGGAGGTCCTACAAAACCCCCCGCAATGCACAGTGTCTGTGCCAACATGGATGCGCGTAGAATGGCACCCACGCACGTGCGATTGCACGGACACGCCATGCAGGGGACTCTTCCCCGCCACACTGTTGATACTCAACATCATTCAAACTATGAGTCCCCCGGGAATCGGCTGTGAATGGGCAGCGTTGTGTATAAACTTGCCCATAAAAAACGATGGCTCAAGAAGATCACACAATACTGGTCCCCCATGATGCATGGTGCTTGGCAGACATTGGCACGCGCGCCCCAATTAACAGCCCGCGCCATCACACACAGGCACTGTGTGCAAGGTACATTTTCTGAGTGTGGGGGGATCCCTCACCCTTCGGCGTGATTTCATTCTTTTCGTCCCAGACAACGCCGCTCCAGGATAGGGTTAGCG
This sequence comes from Eutreptiella sp. 'Long Island Sound 2002', assembly GCA_964036045.1. Taxonomy (NCBI): domain Eukaryota; phylum Euglenozoa; class Euglenophyceae; order Eutreptiales; family Eutreptiaceae; genus Eutreptiella; species Eutreptiella sp. 'Long Island Sound 2002'. Next base: position 13,810,812 of record OZ038380.1, read on the forward strand.
CATGCCAGCTGCAGCTAATCCCTATCCTGGCAAGAGGAGGGGGTCCCCAACATACTTCAATTTGCCCCCACAAAGTGCTGATGAATTCACTCTTTTCTGCCCATGTTGCAGACATCAAAAGGGCATCTGATGGTGACACCACTTTGGCAGTCAACAATCCGATTTGTGCTTGTCCACTGAATCCATTCTGGCATAATTCGGCCCAACATGCAGCAGCTGTGATGACTGCAGAGTACCTTCTGAGAAATCAATACTTCAGGGGTATCCTCAGTTTCACACAAATCCCCATGCAGAGACATCACTCGCCAGCGGTTACAGGTCTGTCAGGCAAAACACTGGTGAAAAAGATTGCGGTTGGCCTGAACAAACGTTGCAGTACAAACATGATTCTCGCGGGTTGTGCTGCTCAAATATCTGTGTTGAGCTTTCATGACGAAGCAAATGCCAATGCTATGCAATCACCTTTGCTCCATGGCATAAAAAATAAAGAATTTGCAACAGCAACAACAACAGCAGCAGCAGCAGCAGTGCATTGTTTGCACTGTGAGAGTAAAATAGAAAAAAGGTGAAAATAAAATTGATGCATATCTGCTTATGCACAAGTGCTGCCAAGTGCTGCCTTCGGCGCTTGCACTCAAGGTACATTTAATATCAGACCTTGCACACTTCAACGAGCACGTGGCCAGCAAATATGTCATTCAAAAATATATATTGGATCAATTGTACGTCGATGAGGATGGAAAAAGCGATTGCAGGATGAGTGTACATACTGGCCTCTGAAAACAGATGAATTTACATACCGGCCTCTGAAAACAGATGAAATGGAGAGCAGAGGCAGAGGCAGCTAAGGGTTTGGTTTACATTTCAATTTGAATTTCCGAATCGGCAGAGGTGACTCACAGATCGACGATTCTTGTGTCAGGAATTACATAAGGAATGGCTGGTGACACCGGATACTCACTTTCACATTGTTTCTTGACCCATTCCTGAATCCATCGCAGATGATGAACTCTTCACCATTGTTGTATGGTGCAGTGCACTTGAATTCCATGAGCACAGACTCATATGGGCAACTGTAAGTAAGGAAATACCCTTCCTCGTTTTCAGGGTCGATGTAGCAATTTCCTGCACAGAGCATGGCACAAGATGGCCCAGGCATGCGAAAACAGTGAAGGACGCAGGCAGGGGGTGAGACCACATTAGGCATTGGATTGAAATTCGAAAAACAGACGGACATATAGATCAAATGAGGTAATGCACCCCGTCAGGCGACTACAACTGGTCCTGACGCGACACCCCCCCCAAAAGCTATCTGCTAAAAATTGCGGGCAGGGGGGGGGTGGCTGCGCGCAACTACCACAACGATCACATGCATACCTCAAAGGGGTGTCGGGGGGCATGGGGGTATAGAGGTATGAATGCGATAATAGCGATATCTTGTCTTTGCCAGGAAGAAACTCCTAAGGGTCTTAAGGACTAAAGGCATAGCACCCCTCTCAACTAAGCATGGGAGAAAAAAATTGGCGCCATTGGCGCCATGGCCTCCGCACCACTATCTTCCTGCAAAACTGGGGGGGGGGGGGATAGAAGGACCCAGGCTAATGAACTCCTCAGTGCGGCATAAACACATCTCCATCCTCTATGCCATACCTGGTTGAACCTGGCAGCAGGGGGGGGACCTTATTAAAAAACAGACAAATGCAAACCAGACATAATTTAATCCACAGTCAGGCAGCGGGGGGCGGGAGGGGGGATGCCGCCATGGATTTGTTGTTGTCATCTGCAGCTGGTGGCCATCATTGGACCATCGCCGTTCGCTGCCCTTCCCTTACCTTTCCTTGAAAGGGCAGAGAGAGCAATGGTCGACTTCAATTGACTGAATGCCCCCGCCATAGGCACTTTCAGCCTTTAGTCCAATAGTTTGTGTGCGCCACAGCGAAGATGTCATCCACTAAGTACAGTGTTGTCGCGCTTTCTTGTTTATGTACACGTCACATTGTAAGTAACACCTAAGGCTAACCATGCTTAGAGCCCGATAACGGTCATGTGAAACCTTACAGCAGGCGGCATAGATTGTCCCCCGCAGCACTCCTGTCCTGTCTGTTCCCCTGCATTGTGCGCTGGTGTGGGCGGTGTCACCTGTGCCCTTTTTTTTGAATGGGGAGGGCGGGGGGGGGGAATTGACTGAGTGTTGGTTGCTTGCAATTACTTCACCAGTTTGTTGCATGGGCGGTAAATCATTGGTCACAACACGTCAGCTCGCAAAAAACAGGGGGGGGGGGATTCAGGAGACTCGATTGAATTGTTTGCAAAACAAAACAAAATGAGGTAATGCACAGAACAGTAAGCATATGTGCATCTTTATTCTCCATGCCAAACCTGGTTAAAAATCATCACACACAGCATGTCTGAAACAGGGGGGGGGACTGCAGAGAGGGGGGGGGGGGTAAATTAGATTGGAGAGGATTGATTGAAAAACAGACAGACAGTGCTGCAAAAAAAAAGCAAACTTGAGGCAATGCACTCCACAGTCAGGCATAAGTGCATCTTTATTCTCCATGCCTGACCTGGTTGAACCTCATGACACACCTGTGTCTGAAACAGCAAGACAAAAAAAACATGTCCGACCAAATAAGTCAGGCAGTAACTTACAGTCAGACTATCAGTCAGACTACAGAATACAGTAGATGTAATACAGTGCAAATAAAGGGGGGGGGGGGCAAACGGCAGTTTTGCAAAAAGAGCACATGTTGCTCATATGTTCAACTATGGTTGGTGGCGATTGGCGGTTGGTTGGTGATTGACACTTGGCGGCAGATTGGTTGCTGCCACCAACCCTGGAAAGGTATGCGGTCCGTATGATTGAAAGCCCCCAGTGGGTACAGGCAGTGCGGAGTCAACAGGGACATGCAACAGTGGGGGGGGGGGGGGGGTTGAGGGTTGGCGGTCCGTCATCCATCAGCAGGTGCGGCTTGCTCTCCATGGCAGAGGGGGGAGGGGGACTAATAGGGAGATGGAATTGAATTGTTGTTGAATTGTTTGAAAAATGAAATGAGGTAATGCACTCACAGTAGGGCATGAGTGCATTTTTCTCTATTCTCTGTGCCAAAACTGGTCAAACCTCATTGCAGACAACGTGTCTGAAACACAGGGGAGTCCTTAGGAGAAGTGGTGGGGGAGTGGGAAATGGCAGTTTTGCAAAAAAACCGCGTGTAGCTCATATGTTCAACCATGCATGGTGGTGGTTGGTGGTTGGTGGTTGGCGGTGTATGTTCAACCAAGCATGGTGGTGGTCGGCAGTGGTTGGCAGTGGGCGGCGGTTTGGTGGTTGGCGGTCCCTAGTGCAAATTGTTAACAACAGGACAAGAAATCTAGATCCTAAAACGAACGCTGCACACACAGCCCACGAAATGCCCACTATTCTCCCCTCCCCAGCCATTGTTGTATTGGAAGAGGGGGGAGGGGCGGTCTGAAAGACAAAGCTGTGTGTGTGAAAATGTCCCTATCAATATTTGCCTCTGCCTCAACTCAATAGATCATTTCCAAGAGAAAGAAAGGCACAGTGAAAACCACAAAAGACCAAAATCGACGGCAAAAACGATGATATTCAAAACCAAAATTGAAAAATTCATACGAAACAATGTTGTCTCCCAGAATATTGATTTACATTTACAATGGGTTGGACATCTGATTTCATACTTCGAGGTGTGCTGCACAAATGAACCCGCCACGAAAAAGCGACTGCGCCTGCGATTGATGTAACAATCTCTTCCCGAACCACACTCCACAGCGTGGTGCTCACTGATTTTGTAGATTCACAAAGAAAAGCATTCAACACAGCAACCAACACAGCAGAGGGTTATCGGAAATCACCCTGCTCAGCTCCAAAACCTCCTCATGTGTGTCCACGAGAACCGAGAACGCTGCACACAAAATCAAACATAATGAAAGAAGCCAAGCACCCTATCAAACAATATTGCTGAAAAGAAAAATTGGCAGAGGGTGGCCACTGGGTCGCTTTTGCAAACCGCGTCCCCTCCCCAAATTGGTGAGAGGGTGCTGCCTTTGGAGTTTGAAGAAATCAGCCTTGTGACCCCAGTGCAGCAGTAACGTTGGTACCTCAATCCCCTACGGAACGGTTGCTGTCAAACTAGCAATTGTAAGGGTGGCCCTTGAAGCTTTTTTCTGATGCCTTCTTCTTGAGGGCATCACGCTGACACTTGGAACACTCACATGGATTGAGGAATCAGGCCAGCCGAAAGCCTTCTCCCAACACTTCCCTCATCAAAGCCGACACCGCACACACCTGTCTGGCCACCACCACAAGCGCAGCAAGTGGTATTAGCGCCGCCTCGGTTCAAGCCCCAATCTTCAAAGGTTCCCCACTCATTTTTCCAGTTGGGTCCATAATCTCCTGTGACTGTGCACCAACCATTTTCCACATAATCATCGCAAGACTTGCCAGTCCTGTCAACCCACCACTCGTTACCAGCACCCCAATCCAAATAATCTGACCGGAAACAAGAGAGAAGGCATTAGAACTTTGAACCAGACTCATGCAAACAAGCGCCATGAAAAGTAAGAAAAAGTCACTGCCATGTCTTTGTGGAGGTCTTGATCCAGGCCAAGCCCCCCTTGAAACCCTTTTGTTGATGCTAAGACTAAGTTAAGTATTTTTATCTCTCTTTTGAAGCCTAAAGTACACTTTCTCAAAGTAACTAGGGCTGTAACCCTAGCCCCCCATGAAGTTCACCCCTACCACTCAACTGAGCGGAGGTATCTTGCTTCATGGAGGATATACCGAAATGAAATAGGCATTTCATGCTTTAGGCCTTGGAGGTTAAGCCTAGTGGTCTCCCACCCAAAGACCCCTATACTAAATTGTTTCTACCACTTATTGTGGTTCTACTCTTTAACTGTTTCTGAATTCAGTTACTTGGCCAACTCATTTTCTGTGTCTGGTCTGACACCTATGCCCCACATTCCTAACCAGCACCATTTCACCCAAAAATGTGCACATGAAGTGCTTGATGCTATATCCCCTTTTGACAAAAGCCTTGATGGTTTCAACCCTTGCTTGACCACTAGACGCCGTTTGATTGATTTTGTGAAATCACCAAATCTTTTCAAAATCTCGACCTCAATAGTAGTCAACACAGGCACGCTCGTGACAATGAACCCACAATCGTTGGTGTCCCTTGAACTTGTACGCGTTTCGGGCTTATAGGCCCCTCATCAGCTACAAAGTGAGCAAGAGAAAACATGAGTATGGTACATTCAAACACAAGGACCATGCTGAAATCTGTCTATTGAAAAATTCTCATAAAATAATAATTATTCCATCGATGCGTGCTGAAATTATTGATAATGAAAACAAAGTCCTGGTCCAATCCCAGATCTGTCCACGCTGTCCAAAGAGCACGCGCCAATCAAACTTGCTGCCGGTTTGATACGGAAATCGGACCTGAATTCCTGAACAGACATTTGAGATTGCGTAAAGGCCTGACGATGGTAAACAGTTTTAGGTCAGGAAGAAATTTCAATCGTCTTTTCAACACATGCATAGCTCGTGACCACGCCACAGAAATAGCACCATGGTGTGAAACCTTCAGGACATGCACCTGTCCAGAAGGTTTCCGCCCACGTCCCATCACACCATTTTGTCTGGAGCTCATCACCTCAGACTGTGACAACGACATAGGTTCATTAGGTGCCCCAGCGGGTACCACGTCACATCTCAGGGTTCTGAACCTGTTACGTTCACCCCAGGGAATGTGCTTAGACTGGATAACTTCCCAAGGGTAGTTCAGCCAGCGAAGTGCTGAGACTAGTCTCTCGCAACATACCTGATATAGATGTGGGTGGCTGCAAATACGAATGTAGCGGATGAATTCACCTCTCACCCATGCCAAACGAATGTGTCTCGGCACATTGGAGTCCCAGGGGATATACTGACACGCATGTGTGTCCTTCCAGTGCACACAGGTGGTTAGGGGTTTCAGTGACATGAAGCATACGTCCAGGAAAACCACCTTGGTTGTTTGGCCCACATGTTCCATACCAAATGGTAGGTCTGGGGGGTACATGCGTTGTAGGGCTTGCTCCAAGTCAGGGGAGTGTTCAAGGGGGTGCAGAATGAGCCCATCATCGATGTATCTGTTCAAAAAATGGTTTTCGGGCAGTGGCGTCAGAATTTCAAACATTCTCAATACCAATTGGGCCCAGGGGGGTGCGGCGTTTGTACCCATGGTAAACCCTACACCCTGCAGGTATATCCCGATACCAGGGTTGACAAACACACCATGGTGGTAGACATAATCCAGTAGTACCAATCCCAAACACAGGGCATCCTGGTCTGCCCTGTGGCATTCCATGTATGGCAATTGCTCAAAAAGATGATTCAAGTCCTCAGAGCTCACAGGGCCAAACATCGCCTTGATAAATGCGATCTCCACATCGGATATACACAGTTGATCAGGTTGGAGAGACAAAAACCACGAACGCCACCATGCAAACGCCCTCTTCAGGTGTTGCCAAGCTACTCTCGTGTACAACGCATTAAAATCAAACACTGACAGTGTTACCTCGTTTACCCCATCGGCTTGCAACTTAGTGAGTTGCTTGCGAACCCGCTCCAGGAGGTCGTAGGTGTCGCACACGCGGGTGGCAAGGGGATGCATTTTCCTGTCAGTTTTCAGCAATATTTGACCAACAATTCCCGTTAGCACGGAACACGTGGTGGTGCATGCCATGCTCATACCCACAATAGGTCTCGATGGAAACCGGCCGAGTTTGATGGCTCGGGATTTATGAGTTTTCGCCAACAATCTAAATCTCGGGAGTCTTAAAACTTTGCACGCGTCGAAGAACAGGCCAAAGAAGTCACAAAGACTCGGTGGCAAATAAGGCAAAAGGAAAGATTCGACCTTAGACTTCCAACCACTCGTTTGGGATAGCCAATGGTCATACATATCGGTCCCACCCAACTTATGGTACACGCGTGAGCGGTTAAATCGTTCGAGCATGTGGCCTTCTGCTTCACGCACGTATGATTTCACCGACACGATGTTCATTGTACCGTCTTTGTCCCCTTCGACTATGATGTGTTCCTTAAGGTATTCTTGTAAACTGGATGGTGAGAAAGATGTACCTTCGAGTATTCGTTGCTTGCGCGTGGTAAAATACAAAGCTTCATTCAGTTGATTGGTAACGGTGGTGACGGCACGATTGATAATCATCATTTTACCACCCAGTTTCTCTTCCACTGAGGAGTTCGGAATAGTACCTTTCGATGCGAACACTCGTGCGTAGGGAAACGACACGAAGGGTGGTCTAGTGTTGTTGTTTGATTCCGGTTCTGCACAACATACATGGAACGAAGTCCATACCAACACTCGGCGTAATTCATCCATTTGTTTGTTTAAATCCTTGATTTGATGAATTGCAAATTTTCGTGTGTCAGGATATGGAACATACTTAGGTCCTAAGCGAAGGAGGTACACAATGTAGGGAGGAGGGGGCTTTATGGAATCACCATGCAATGATACGGAGGACAAATCAAAAGGGGGCCTCATGCATATCAAACGATGATGTCGAGCTATTAGGACATGAGCATAGGCTTGACCGTTTTAGTTTCCGCCATTGCTTTTTCCTCTCTTTCTGCTTGGTCCCGATTTTTGTTGCGTTGACCACCGTTTTTTCGCACTCGATGATTCGGGTCTTCGGCCGGCTTTCTTGTCCCTTTCCTTGCTTTTGGATCGTCCCGGAGTTTGTCTCCTTTTGACAAAAGCCTTGATGGTTTTAACCCTTGCTTGACTCCCCTGACTTGGAGCAAGCCCTACGACGCATCTACCCCCCAGACCTACCATTTGGTATGGAACATGTGGACCAAACAACCAAGGTGGTTTTCCTGGACGTCTGCTTCATGTCACTGAAACCCCTAACCACCTGTGTGCACTGGAAGGACACACATGCGTGTCAGTATATCCCCTGGGACTCCAATGTGCCGAGACACATTCGTGTGGCATGGGTGAGAGGTGAATTCATCCGCTACATTCGTATTTGCAGCCACCCACATCTATATCAGGTATGTTGCGAGAGACTAGTCTCAGCACTTCGCTGGCTGAACTACCCTTGGGAAGTTATCCAGTCTAAGCACATTCCCTGGGGTGAACTCAACAGGTTCGGAACCCTGAGACGTGACGTGGTACCCGCTGGGGCACCTAATGAACCTATGTCGTTGTCACAGTCTGAGCTGATGAGCTCCAGACAAAATGGTGTGATGGGACGTGGGCGGGAATCTTCTGGACAGGTGCATGTCCTGAAGGTTTCACACGATGGTGCTATTCCTGTGGCGTGGTCACGAGCTATGCATGTGTTGAAAAGACGATTGAAATTTCTTCCTGACCTAAAACTGTTTGCCATCATCAGGCCTTTACGCAATCTCAAATGTCTGTTCAGGAATTCAGGTCTGATTTCCTTATGCAACCGGCAGCAAGTTTGATTGGCGCGCGCTCTTTGGACAGCGTGGACAGATTTGGGATTGGACCAGGACTTTGTTTTAATTATCAATAATTTCAGCACGCATCGATGGAATAATTATTATTTTATGAGCATTTTTCAATAGACAGATTTCAGCATGGTCGTTGTGTTTGAATGTACCATACTCATGTTTTCTCTTGCTCACTTGGTAGCTGATGAGGGGCCTATAAGCCCGAAACGCGTACAAGTTCAAGGGACACCAACGAATGTGGGTTCATTGTCACGAGCGTGCCATTGTTGACTACTATTGAGGTCGAGGTTTTGAAAAGATTTGGTGATTTCACAAAATCAATCAAACGGCGTCTAGTGGTCAAGCAAGGGTTGAAGTCATCAAGGCTTTTGTCAAAAGGAACCATCAAGGCTTTTGTCAAAAGGGGCCCGACATTCCTAACCAGCACCATTTCACCCGAAAGAGTGCACATGAAGTGCTTGATGCTATCTTGGAGGCTAGACTCAGTCCAGCTTTCAGATAAAATCTTTTGTATTATCCATTTGTGATTGAATCTTTGTGTTTATACCTGCTTTGTCTATCTGGGGGCCTTCTGTGTTACACTGGATTTCAAACTATTCATTGATTCGATCCACATTCTGTTCTTGCTCTACTTGCTCCTTTGGTTTTGGGATTTCATCATCAAAAACCTGCAGGATTTCATCAAAATCTATAGGGCACTAATCAAGGACATCTTTCCAGTAGCAGAGGCAAACCCTGAGAACCTTTCGAACCGACTCTGAGCAGAAGCACAAGAAAAGCACACTGAAAAGCACATTGAACACGTCCACTCAACTGTCCCCCCGAGCCTGGCCGATCAGAAGTGTACAAGTTCAACTAACTCACCCAGTGAGTGAACCGCCACTCAGAGCAGCATCTGGGTCTCAGGAAGATCCAGAGCACAGAAGGGCGGAACTAAATGCACCCAGAACAATCCCATTAACCATGGAAACCTTAGCGGCCCATGGTGAAGACAGCCTGCAAAGGCTCCGCAGGCGTGTCGAAGCTTCCATCGCCCGGTCGGCTTGTCCAGCTTCGTCTTCTTCCGAACTTGGAGTTGGTCCTGAAGAACAAGAGGACCCACGAAGGAGGAAGGACGAGTTCATGCTCCACGAAGAGTACCACCTGTCCACCATAGGAGTAGATGGAGAACTACCTCTTGATGCCCACGGGTCGCCGCCCCAAACTGAGATGGGCTCCTTCCTCTATTCTGGGCCATCTACAGACATAGCGGACACAGTATCACTACCGAGACGACCGAGAGTACACAAACACCTGAGAGCAAGGCATCCAGACCTGCCGGTAATGGATCCACCACGCCCAGAGCCCAACCATGGGGCTCTGGATCGTACGGCCGAACTATTCGCCAAACTTCTATCCGGATCGGAAGACCCGGATGTGACAGCTCTGTCAGAGGCTGTCAAGGCAAAATTGGGTATCACTGAACCCTTACCCAAGCCAGCGCTACTCTTGCCTTCACCAGGATTGAGCACGTTGGCTGATGATCTCAAAAGATCAAGGGTGTCCAGGTTGCTACCCAAGGTTACTTGCCCCAGCCCTTTTCATCCTCGCGCCAGGACAGTCCCTATTGCTGAACTACAGGACGTGCCGGTGACGGAGACTGAGAAAAGAGGGCTGTCAGCCCTGGCACCTCTTGCCGGTGTATCTTCTTCTCCTTCTGGCCTAACCCCGAGGGGTGGGAAGATGGGCAGACCTATTGTCCAGGCGAACATCCAGCTAGAACTGCCGGAGTTCGACCCGAAAAATTTGCCTGAATGGGCAGAAGAATTTGCTGAGTTTTCTTTTGCTCACTGGCCAATCCCATGTGGATGTGGCCACCAAATGCGCCTTGCTGAAACGCTCCTGCAAAAAGAAATTTTTGCAAAAACAGGTGAAACAGATTGTGAAAACCTGTTCAACCTGGGTAGAGGTACTCCAGAGGTTGAAGAAAACGTTCCCAGTCTATGAGACTGACCTCAGTGTGCGCACACAGATAGAGGAGCTACCTATGCTCCCTGAGTTTCCTTCCGCTGCGCGAATCTCTGAATACGTGTGCGACCTGGAGTATCTGTTTTCGCGGATGAACGTGGGCCCCTACGGAGCCACTGAGCCCCACCTGTGGCTCATGAGTAAGATCCCCCAACGTAGGTGGGATGACTGCTGCGCTACCTCTGAGAGAAAAAGCCGAACCCACTCGTACAACGAACTGGTGGACCTGCTGATTGAGCTAGCTCTTGAGAGGGAGAATGACCCCCACATGGAAGAATTCCTCAAGAAGCACTTGGGTTGGGGTGGTACCCCTACCCCCGAACGTGGCGAAGGGAAAGGGCCTAAAAATCCCACTAACACCAACCACGGAGGTGGTAAAGGGAGGGGTAACCTACGTGCCATGAATGAGGTTAAACCTGATGCAGGTACACCCCCTTTGTTCTACTGCAAACCTGTCAATGACAAGCGGGGGCCTTGTCATGCCCCTGGCTGCGATCAATGCAGTAGCTGTATGCTGCAGATGAAACGACAGCAGCATAGCAAGTATGGGAAACCTGTGACCCATGGGGATCATTTCAGGTGTACCATCACCTGTGGCTATTGTTGCAAACGTCGTCACTACGAAGACGAATGTCACATAAAGAAACGCGAGAGTGATAAACTCAAGCGGCAGGAGGCTGAACGCCACAAGACCCAAACACCCACCAAAAACCCTCAGAATGGGGATAAAGGTGGTAAAGGAGGTGGCAAAGGGGGTGGCAAAGGTGGAGCCCCTAAGCCCCAGAGGCGCTCATCAGCGCCTGTTGCTACACCCCCTCCTGCTGCTACACCCCTTAATGCCGCAGGTGATCCCAAGAAGCGCCCACAGGGGGATAACGCTACCCCTGAGGGGAATAACTCCAAGAAGAGGCGATTGGCCTGGATGGCCAGGTCCCTCATACCTGCAGGGGTGGATGTCAAGTTCCCTGATGAGGAGTAGGGGGGCGGCTCCGAAGAGGAGGACTTGGTTTTCTGGATCCTTGTGAAAATCGGGAATCAAGTTTTTCGAGCGGTGCTTGACACCGGTGCAACACTTTCCATAGTGGCCCGGCGCCTGCTAAAGACTTTCAAGAAAACTAAGACCGTGGCCATAAGAGTAGGGGATGGGCGTACCATCCATTCCTTGGGGGGGGTCGATGTGACTATATGCCTGGGCGACGAAACCGTGACCCAACACTGCAGAGTGCTGGACACCGACGTCTTTGACATCGTCATTGGTACCGACTTCCTACGAAGAAACCCCCAGGTAAAAATGCTGTCTCTCCAGCGCCCCTATTATTTGCACTGCGACTTTGGCAGTCGGCTGTTCTCCGTACCTCTGGAGCTGTCAGGACGAAAAGAGTCTGGGCTGCGCTACGCATCCAAGACTAACTATCGTACTGAAAACTACCAATTGGCCCGTCAGGTTCTTGAAAATTGACTGGCGGCCCTTCAGGTAAACTTGGATGAGATCCAGGTGGAATTGTTTGCGTGCCAACAACAGCACATCATGCAGTGGTACTGCTCGAAACAATTGATCAATGCTTTCCGTTTCTTCTGGAAAGCAATGGGCCTAGCGTATGCTAACCCTCCCTTCTCCCAGCTCGCGAAGGTTCTAACCAAAATCGCTTATGAGGGAGGAAGGGGTGTCATGTGCACCCCTGACTGGGGCTGCTCTGGTGAACATGCTTACTGGCGCCGTTGGCTAGATCGAATGACCCTGGGAAGAGTGCAACTCCCCGACGGCCCCATCTATGTGCCTGAGGACTGAGACACAGCTATGCAGGCCCCTGAGTGGGCCAGGTGCTACTGAAGGAGGTCATGGCCGAAAATCGTGGCCTGACCCTTTCTGATCTCAAAAATCGATCTCCTGAGCACCCATCTGCCACACTTACAGGGTGTGAGTCTTCCGATGGCTATCTGGAACCTCCAGCTGTAAAGGAGGATGCTGACGACCAACTGTCTGAGATCGCCAGCACTATTCCTCCTGTTGATCCCAGTTGTGTTGACCTAAAACACAGTGCCCTCCTAGCCCAGCTGTTGCTGGAGGAGGTAGATCTAGAGTCAACCTCTGAGCCCACTTCCCCTGTCGGGAAGCCAGTGCTACACATGCAGCCTACACCTAGGATTTTATGGGGTCCAAAAATCCGAAAACCAGCTACAGTCAGAAATACTACTTTTTTTGTCAAATTATACCATAAAGAGCATATTTTCCGGAGTTAGCCCGCCCCCCCCCCACCCTCCAAACTGGAAATTTTCCAGCCCCTAGATCGACAATGCAGGCTTGATTCCATCTAAAATCGGCCATATCCGAGAAATATGACATTCACCACCTAGTTGCAAATAGCAGCTTTTGTATAGCTCAAACCATACATGTCTGTTTTTGGCAAAAAATACGGTTTTTTGGTGATGCTGGCTCCGGGACCCTTGATCATTTGCTCCAAAAGACTTCAAAACATGTTTTGTTGAGTCCAGTGCCCTCAAAATATGGTATGGGGCCCTATCTGTGACCACTCAGGCCCCAAAAACACTGTTGTGGGCCAAAAAATGGCTTTTTTTGGCCATTTTTGGCCAAAAATGCTTTTTTTGGGGGACGGCGGCCCTGAAACCCTTGATTTTCTGCTCCAAACCTTGCAAAACACGTTTTTCTGAGTCCAGCAACCTGAAAATAGGGTATGGGGCCGTACAACTGACCACTCAGGCCCCTAAAACACTGTTTTAGGCTAGAAAATGGCTTTTTTTGCCATTTTTGGGCAAAAAATGCGGTTTTTTTTGTGATGGCGGCTCCGAAACACTCAATAACTTGCTCCAAAACCTTGCAAAACACGTTTTTCTGAGTCCACCACACTCAAAATAGGGTATGGGGCCCTACAACTGACCACTCATGCTCCAAAAATGCTGTTTTGGGCCAAAAAATTGGCATTTTTTGGGCAAAAAAAGGGGGTTTTTGGTGATGGTGGCTCCGGAACCCTTGATCATTTGCTCCAAAACACTGCAAAACATGCTTCTTTGAGTCCAGCACCCTCAAAATAGGGTATGGGGCCCTACCTGTGACCACTCACGCCCCAAAAACACTGTGTCAGGCCAAAAAATGGCTTTTTTTGGCCAAAAAAGGTGTATTTTTGGTGATGGCGGCCCTGAAACATGCACACAGGTGAACCCGTGGCCCAGATTGCTGATGCTCTGGCGCGGCCTGCTTCTAATAACATGCCATTGTCTGAGCATGACACTCAGGAACTCCGGCGGCTGTTGTACCTGAAGGCCGAAGGTAATGAGTGCCAAGAGCGGCTGCAATACCTCAGACAGACCTGGAAATCCTCCATCTGGTCTGAGGAGGACGATGATTCCTATACGCTGCCTGATCCTGAGATACCGCTAGTGTATTCTCTGCACTATGGGCAGCAATGTCCCCCTGAGTGGGACGATGGTTCTGTGCCTGTCGAAACTGCTGATCGGCATAAAAAGAAAGAACATGGAAAAAGCAACCTCCATGCTGAGGAGGATTTCCTGCTGAAACTTGAGAGTCTTAACCTTGACCCCCGACTGGAGAAACTGCTGATAACCTATGAGGAGGTATTCGGCGCCTTGCCGCCCCCCCTCTCGTGTAAAAAACTGGTCCAGATGGACCTGAAACTGAAACCTGAATTTGAAAAGACGCAAGTGAGGCGTCGTCCCTATCCCGCTCCACAGGAACAGGTTGAAGAAATCGAGCGCCAGATCCAGGAATGTATTGATGCTGGCCTCGTTGAAGAATATAAGAAGGGGGACTACCCCCTCACTGCAGTCCCTGTTTCCTGGTTGCCGAACCAGGATCGACTGCCCTCCGACTGGTGGTTGACTATGGTGAAGTCAACAAGAAAACCCAGAACCACTCAGGGAGTATTCGTAACATGGAAAATACCCTGGAGCGTATCGCCAAATGCAGGTACAAGACCAAAATGGACAAACACTCTGGTTTCTGGCAGGTGGACCTAACCGCCGCAGTTCAGGAGCTGCTGGCTTTTATAACCCCTAAGGGCCGTGTCTTTAGGTGGAAGGTTATGCCTTTCGGGGTGGCTAATGCCCCAGCGCTTTTCCAAGAGCTAATGAACAAAATTTTGTACATACTGAGGCGCAGGCCTCTAGTACAGGAATTGATTTCTCGGGGTGCAGAAATGGAGGCCCACATCGACGACGTGAGTTTGGGTACTAATACCCAAGAGGACCATGTCCTTCTCCTCCGTGAATTTCTCATTGTTTGTCAAGAAAACCATCTCCGAATCAAACTCGAAAAATGTGAGATTATGAAAGAGGAGATGAAATATTTGGGTTTCGACGTGGGGTATGGTTGGTGGAAACCAGCCGCGTCTAAGATGCAGCCCCTACAGGACATGCAGATTCGCGATGACCCTAAAAAGGGCCTACACGACGTGAGGAGTTTTGTGGGCGCCTGTAATTTCTATCGGCGTCACATCCACAATTTTACTTACTCCTCTGCCCCCCTCACTGACCTGATCAAGAAAACTACTCCCTGGAGGCAGACCGCCAGAGAGGAAGAGTGTTTCCAGGAGTTGAACAAGAAAATTGCCTCCTCCAACTGCCGGGGAGTACCCCGCCCTAAGGGCAAGATAGTCCTGATCACTGATGCCAGTGATGTAGGGGGGGGGGGGGTACGATCTACCAATGGCACGAGCTTAACCCCGCTGAACTAACCCACTGCCATTATCGTACTAGTGGACCGAACCGTGATGGTTCGTTGAAACATGACTATCCTACCAGTGAGTGGCGGCTGGTGCCGCTAGGACACTGGAATTGGAAATGGAACCAAGCGCGTTCCAATTACAGCACCTATGACCAGGAACTCCTGGCCGGTATGTTGGTGCTTTCGTCACAATCCCGACTCCTGGGATCTAACCCTATTGTCTGGCTGTGTGACCAGGAACCTGTGAAGTCTTTTCAGAAGGGCCCACCACCAGAAAAAGCAAAGCTAAAGCGGTGGTGGACTTACCTGAGCCGGTTCAGGCTGACAGTTCATCATATCCCCGGAATAAAGAATGAACTGTTCAGTATGTATCGCGCAACAACTTCGATGCGCTTATAGGTGAGAGCTCTGAGGCGCTCGCCAGAGAGGCTATCCAGCGTCTGGATGTCCAGCTTGACCTGTCCATGCGCACTGCTGGTATCCTGGAGGGTTGGAGTCTAACCGACTATCAGTCAGAGTATAAAGAAATACTCCAAACCCTCAGCACTGGTCTCGAACCCCGTGTCATTGACGAGCACCAGTGGTATAAAAACAATCAGTACCTCTTCTACGAGGACCGAATTGTGGTGCCTGAGGCACGACTAGATGGGTGCCTACAGTGGTCCCATCTCAGTTCTGGTCACACTGGCGGGAATCGCTCAGTCGACTTCTTCTGTGAGTGTTTCTACTCTAGTCTAGCCCTGACTGAACTGAGGTCGCGTATGCAGACCATTGTGGATGCTTGTGGCTGTCGTGCCAGCAAGCAGAGCGACAGTAGGGATAGGGGCCTGATTTCCAGCTTACCCATACCCTATTGTGCTAACTCTCTTCGCTACGTGGATTTCATCCACGGCCTACCACGCTTCGGCAGCTATTATAGTTGCCTAGTGGTCACCTGTGGCCTATCTCGCTTCACCTGTGTGTTCCCTTGCAATAAGAAAATCACAGGTGAGCAGACTGTGAAAATGTTGGTCGAACAATGGTTCGAACCCTATGGAACACCTAAGCAGGTGCACTCTGATGAGGATGTACGCATCCGCAGTGACACAGGGTGGTACAAACGAGTGCTAAATGCCCTCAACGTGGAGGTAACCACTGGTGTGCCCTATACCCACACGTCCAACCCTCTCTGTGAGAGACAGAACCGTGTGGTGGAGCAAAACTTAAGAATCCTGATGAAACAGGAGCGTACCAGGGACTGGGTACGCCTAGTGCCCTGGGCAGTGCTGACCATGAACTCACAGCGGAGCTCCTCTACGGGTTTCACCCCCCACGAACTGTTCCATGGAGGACGACCTGCATGGTTCTTCAAAGCCCCCTTTCCTGAGGACTTCAAGAGCCCTGTGGGAGATTGGCTGGAACACAAGCAGTCTCTGGCTAACCAGGCTGGGACTAACCTGAGACACATTCGCGACCGTGAACTGAGCCGACGGAACCGCCTACGGCGACCTGCCAGCTTCAAGGTTGGTGACCTTGTTTTGGTTCACCATTCACGCCTACCCTACTCGCCACGTACCTGCCTACAAGACCCTTATTTTGGACCCTATCGTATCATCAGGATAGATGGATCCAGGATCCATGTCAGGTGCAGTCCACGTCTAGGTGGTGAACTGCTGTGTGCACCTAAACAGTTGAGGCACTATCACTCCCCTGACGATTTGTCCTGGGATGATCGGCGCCTCAGCAACAGTGAGGTCGAGCGTATAGACCTAGAGAGCGCTGCCAGTCCAGAGGAGGCAGACGAACTCGAAGAGATGACTGCCAAAGAGATGGCAGTCCATGGTTACTACGTGGTTGCAGGTATCGCTCGCCACGTGTATAAACAGGGCTGGAAACTCCTAACCCTGTGGGATAGCTATGGGTTATCTGAGGCGACCTGGGAACCTATGTCAGCCTTCATACAACCAGATGGCAGTATCAACCCTATTTTCCGCTCCTACCTCGTTGAGAACAACGAGGGTCAGCTACTGACCCGTGCAGAGACTATGTCCCAGCGTAAAAAGCGAAACTAATTTCCCTGTGTCAGTCTAGTGACTGTGTTCTAACCTCACAGGTGCAGTGAGCACTCTTGTGCAGACGTGCCTGTGTATGGGTGTAAGAGCAGTTGTCACAGTTGCCCCGCATTGCATCGCAGGACAGGACCGTTAGCCCCCCGTGATAACCACTCACTGGCCGAAGGCCATTGGTTTTTCACAGACTACTGCTTACTGAGCACTGCACTGACCCTGTCTGTGCCCAGCAGACCCATGCCTATGGTTTCCAGCGTGGACCAGGTGGCCGCTTATCAGGTTTGCAGCCACCGAGCGAGTGTATGCCTTGTTGACCATGTGTCGCATGGGGACTGCCCAGATGTAATGACCTTGGGGAGCCAACGAAGAACGGTGGCTTACTACACCAGGGGGGAATGACAAGCAAGGTGTTATGAGGCAAGGTGTGCCTTCCCTCCTTGGGGACAAGCGAGCCCACAGTTAGGACCCCTGACTGGTCCAGAGCCATGGGGTTCTACCCTTCCTTACAGGGTTTACCATACCCCTATGTGTGCTACGTATGTCTGTGTGAGTCTCACTTCTCTCCCCGGCGTGGTTCCTGGAGACCGGGCTTCGCTGACGTCGGACCGAAGGTCCTAATCAGGTACTATTACCACTCCTATGGCGCCCAATTTCTGTGCTGGCGCCTATCCTTGGGGGAAGACGGCAAAAGCCCTACCTACTAGAGGGAAGGGGTGGCCAAGTGTGCTAAGGGCATACAAAACGCCCATTTTTGCTAAGGGCCAAAAGCTAACGCACTCCCCTGCCCACGTGGAAAAGCACGCGGGACAGGAGACACCACTACTCTACACACCCTACCTACAGTGGCACCATCCTGGTGGGCGAGCACTTCTGCAACTGGCTCAAGCCCCCACTCAGGACTACCACTCCTACACGCACGCTCTACTGGGTGGCGTTGAGGATGAAGACAAGAGCCCTAGCGGCTCACCTGTGAGAGTGCAAGAAAACACAGAGCTACTAAGCTTCTGTGGCCTAACAGGGACGCCACAACGCGTTTCCCTGCTAGGGCTTGGAGGGAAGGGGTGCTCTTGTTGCGTGCACAGCGTGAATGTTGAAGATGTCGGGCTACGCTTGCCACTCCTGGCTGAGTCGTAGCTTGTTGTTTGTGGGATCAGCGCCGCTCGGCTCAAGGGACTGCACCAGTTCACCCTGACCTTCCCACCTGTAAAGCAAAGGCCAATGACTGAGGTTCAGGACTGAGGGACCAAGACAGCCTCCACGTGTTATACGCTTCTCAGGCTGCCCTATAATACGCTGTTCCTGAACCTCAGTACAAGCAAGCAAGCTTAAGGAACTCCACCTGTTCTCTTAAAGAACGTAGGGTGGAGCCCCTGGGTAACCTAAACAAGAGTTATACCGTGCGCACCCCGCGTGGCCTACCCTTTAATGCGTCATATGCATGCACAAGTATGCACTGATCTTTCAATTTAACCCAACATAACCAATCTCAGCGTGACTCACCCAGGAGGTGAGCTCCTCCTGGGCCTACCTACCCTACTCACCACGCATCATGTGAATGCCGAGGAAAACACGAGCGCAAAGCAACCCTACGCGCTTAAACAAACCGACGGCGAATTATAAACAACCCAAACGTTTTAACGAAGCAATCAACACGAACGCAATGCATGCGTGTGAGATTACACTAGCATACCTGAGAGGTGGGTTGTGCACCTGCTCTGTGGTGTGGGTTGAGTTTGAATACTTTTCCCTAAAGTTTATAAAAATTTTGATGCAACTGTGCAAAAATTTCCTTTAGAACTTGGAAAAATTACGGCTCATACCTTCTTTTTCAAAAGCCGTTTACTGAAGCCGGTTCGGACCCCCGTGGCCATCTTTGGGTCACTTGGGGTGTGTATCTATGTGCCGGCAAGGCGCCATTGGCTGATATCATACTCTCCCATCCACCTGACCTAACGTGATGTGATAGTGTGATAGGTATGGCCATTCCAGCTATGAGCGGCCATATTCAATACCGAGGCGCCGCCGGCTGAGATTTATATATCAGAATATCAGGAATCAACAGGGTTTTTTTATCATAATGTTTCCGTAATTTTTCAGCGTTTCGTTCTGATTGTCAATGTATCGGCGACTGTCAGTTGGCTCACAATTTTGGGGTAACCGATTGGTTAACTGTTATTTACAGATATTTTGGCGAAAACCCCGATGAAGGGTCCGATTTCATCAGTAAAGGGTTCGTTGCTTCCGCAATTTTCATATTATACACTCGCAAAATTAATCCCATTTTTTCAGACTTTCAGAATCGAATTTTCGACTTCGACATCGCCGCACCTGATATGATGAATTCCGAGTGGCCCGACATTTTTCCCCGATCACGAATCAACCTTCCTTTTGTTATCGCCTTCGTTTTTCTTGGAGATATAGGCGAAACAAAATTGATTCGTGAGGCCACTTTGAAAGGTCATATCTCCGTCTCACGGCGAGGAATACCAATTTGGAGAATTGGGTTGAAATCGCCTTGGCCTCAACTTAATTTAGGAAGCATCAAACGCCTTTGATGTGTACACATGCCGGGTGTAGCAAGGGATAATTGTTAAGAGGGTAGAAAGTGATATATAACTCTTGGACCGTGCAACCGAATATTTTAATGCGACTTTCGAGTGTACTGCATGAGTGTTGGTGTTGCATAGAAACTTTCCTTGGGTTCCTACGTATTTTTAACGTGAAGTTATGTCCATGGAGGGGCATGGCATATCATGGTTGGAGCCACTTTTTGAGGGTATGTGTTATATGCATGGTATGTGCTTCGATATGCTCACGCCCATGTTATATATCTCCGTTTGTAGGAGGATATATGGAGTCATACGTGGCAAGGGCTTCGCCCATGTCCCAATGGTGAGCTCCATAGCGCTAGACTAAGTCTACCGCTCATATAGTGCATGTGGGAGGGCTTACGAAGCGACCCACAAGCGCCACTAACAATTTTTTCCATTTTCATGGTGCGTGTTGGGAGGAGGTTCGAAGGTGTCCCTATGCGTCCATGCGGGGGTCCAAGTGGGGGGATTGTTTGCAAATGGTCCCAGGCAATCGTGTTTCGAATCAGATGTTGATACCATGGGTGAGCGAAGTTATATACTATTGTAATTATCTTGAATTTGGCATTATTTGCATGTTTTTGACCTCATTTTATGCTCATTTTTGTATTTTATGTGCTCAACTGGTCGGCTAACAGTAAAGTGCCTAGAGACCCGTGAACTATGGTATGTTGCTTATATGTTGTAAGAGGACACAGAGTAAGGATTGCTAGTGCGATCGCGTGTGTCGCGCATGCGTAGCATAGGCCAGATCAGAATAAAGTAGGCATATCAGAAAGCATAATTTAGGTATGTATTTTACATTCAAAATGTTTGTACAGATTGACGGGATGATATTAAGTTTTGGTTATTGTTCTTGAGTGCTTCGCAGACGTTAGAAGGAGATAGATCAAAATGAAGGATTTTGACAAGGATGATCAGAATCAAACCAAGGACAAGACCATTACAATCCCGTCAATCCAAAAAGAGGTCTTGCTTATGCTGTGCGTGCTTGCTGCGACGTTGGACGAGTACGGCGCCAAGGATCCACATCGGCGCCAAGGGCAATTGCACAGCGCCGACAGCGCTGTGAGCGGCTGCGCTGTACAAGCCGCCATAAGCAGCACCAGGACGGCGCTGATGGGAGCGCTGCCAGAAGGAGTGAGGTGCTGACAGCGCCTTCATCAACGACTGCGCCGTGCAGACCGCCACGAGCAGAAGTGGGGCGCTGATAGGAGCGCCGCCAGAAGGAGTTGACGGCTCCTTCATCAATAACGGCACTTTGTTGGGCGCCAGTGAAGCGGTACCCAGAACCCCATGACCATGGTGGGGTATACAACCGGTCTCCGTGTGCCCACTAACCCCATGTACGGAGGGGAAGACGCCCGGTGAAGCCCGGTGAGAGCCCGGCAGGAGCGTGTCCCTTGCCGTAAAGCCCCCGTGACGGCATTCCGGCCACTTGGGGCATGTTACCATGTACCGGCAAACTGCCATTTGCCGGTATCTTACTATATCACGCCAATCTGCCCCGCACCGCCTTCGGCCGTCGATTCGGCAACCTAACCCTAACAACAGATGTAGGTAAGACGTGTTTGTGTGAGAGATCTGGGCATTTCAGCTATTAGCGGCCGCATCGGCAACCGATGCGTCGCCCGCTGAGTTTTACACATCAGAATATCAGGAATCAACAGGGTTTTATTTTCATATTGTTTCCGTAAATTTTCACGCTTCCGTTCTGATAATCAATGTTTTGACTGCTGGCGGTTGGCTTGCGACTTTAGCGTAACCGCCAGTTTAACTGTTATTTACAGACATTTTAGCGCAATCCGTGACGAAGACTCCAAAGTCTTCAGAAATTGCATTGATGCATCTGCAATTTTCACATTGTACACTCGCAACCCTAATCCGAATTTTTCAGGATGTCGAAATCGGATTTTCGACTTCGACATCCCCGCACTTGATTTGACCTCTTTCGAGTGGACCTACGTGCTTCCCTATACACAAATCAACTTTCCTTTTGTCTTGCCCTCCATTTGTCTTAGAGATATGGGCAAAACAAAGTTGATTCGTGAGGCCACTTGTGAGGGTCATATCTGGTGCTGCTTGCGAGGAATGACAATAAGGAAGCATGGGATGTATTCACAATACTCCCGACTTAATTTACGAAGCACTGTACGCCTTGCGTCTCTACACGTGCGCGCTAGCATAATGGATCATGGTCAAGAGGGTAGAGTTTGCGTTATAGCTCTTTGGCCATGATATTGTGTGCGTTAAGATAACTTTCGAGTGTAGCGCGCCAGTGTTGGTGTTGCATAGGAACTTTTCTTGAGTTGCTATGAGCGATTGACACAAAGTTATGCCCTTGGAGGGGCATGACATATCGTGGGGGGGGCTACCTTTTTGGGCAATATGTGGTATGTGCCATGTGTTGTATTGCGTGCCCATTTGGTGGGTTTGGCTAAGAGCGATACACCGACCAATGGACCTCATATTGCACGAGGCCCTTCCTTATACTCCCCACGATCAATTGCAAGCCTAACCTTCGTGGAGGGAAGCGTGTGTGGCGATCTCAAAGCGATGCGTTGGGAGCAAGGTGTGTGTTTTGCAATTTTCCATATTTTCATGTGCCCACTTGGGAAGTAGCGCTCGTGACCTTTCAAAGCGCCCCAAGTGGAGCACATAAGTGGAATCGAAGGTCATTGGTGTCAAGTCATTGTGTTTAGAAGGATTGGTCGATTAATCAATCCAAGCCGGATATGTTATAATATATTTGTGCGCCTTTCAAGGCACTTTTGGGTGCTTTTTCACGAAGTTTGCTGTTTTTTGCCCGTCATGATGTCAAGTGGCAACCGTGTATCTCAACGTTGCGCCCAATTGACATCATGACTCAAGTATGTTATGAGGGTACATACTTCGGTGCCCAACATATCTTGGACCCGGCGAATAACTCCTCTTGGGCTTGGCATACCGTGGCCGCCATGTTGGCGATTTGGGACTATCCCAAATCATGGGCTCACTTGGCGACCCTGCCATTCCCAAAACCGGAGGAGTTGGGCGACGCCCAAAAGATATGTTGGACACATATGACTTGATACCAATCCTATGGCACACTCCGGTCCAAGTCGGGCATGTGCCTCATTTGCCCCAACCATGAGTGTGCGCATTTTCGGCCATTTTGAGCAATTTTCCACATTTTCTGCCCGCCGTGCACCATGTTCAGCCACCTCGTGCACGCCGGACTCATGGGCCAATGGACCATATATGACATGGGTGTTATGGACATTGGTCCCCATGGCTCACACACCACGTGGGCGAAGCGGAGCAACCTTCGTTAGGGTGCCAGCCCAAAGTGAGTGTGGACAATTTTGCCATTTTGGCATTTGTGGACCCAATTGGGATTGTCACCTCGCCACGTGGCATGCAGATCTTTGAGAGCCAAGGGCATGGCAGTCCTCTTTGGACTCCCGGTGGATAGTGTATGGAATGGCAGATTCGATCTCCAAGCCGGCGTGGAGATATACTATTGGGAGCACCCCCGAATTTTGGCTCATTTCGAGCAGCCAAAATGACCCCCTTTTGGGACCCCAATTTCACCCCCCCCGTGTGGTCAATTGGCGGCCCCATATCTCTATGCCCACAAGGAGCCCGGACCTAACTCCAAGTTGTACCCTCAGATATAGGTCCTAGGTCCTGCCTCCTATCCTATGAGCCATTGGTCTTACCCTAGCCGGGCTAGCCACGCGTGAGAATGATGCCAATTTTGGTGATTTTGGCATCATGACCCCACTTGACGAACCCGTGGTGCCCTGATGCCGGGACCTCAGAGGGCACCAGGTTGGGTGAGGGCTCCAGGGAGTTCGTACTCGAAGGGCAGAGGGTCAGTTGCCTCGTCCCTACCTCTGGCGGGTCCGGACGAGGGGTCAGCTTTTGGAGATTTTTGAGCTAATATCAGTTTGGGCTGAAACAGCCCATTTTCAGCTACCAACTCCTAGGGGATAATGGCGGAGCCATATCTCTGGCTCAGAGAGGAGTTGGAACCTGCCGTTAAGGGAGCATAGGGAGCCACTGTCGGTTAGCCTTGGAGCACCTTGGCAGGGTTTCAGGGTCCAGACTGAGCAGGGCATGGGTTGTGTTTGAGCCCCCGCCCCCACCAGCCACTGAGAGTGTCGGACCTGGGATTGAGATATGTGTTGGGACTGAGTGTCTATTGTCCTTTGATCCCCTTACCCCAGTCCAGTCTTAACCCCATGTGTACAAATCCTGATGTGTTGCTGTACATACTTTTGTTCCCTTGTTGCAGAGTGGCAAGGATCCTGAAACGCTTTGTCACATGACACGAGCGTAATGATGCCCTTGTGAGCGTAGTGCTTTGCCTGCTTGCTCACCTGTGCGTGTCCACCGCAGCGTCCCGTGGCCAGGCCCCCCACGGGAACGCGTCAAAAGCGTTTCACCGCCGCGGGGCTACCCATCCCTCGCGTGCCACTCAGGGCCACCAACCTCGAGCAGCGCGGCGCAGCAGCTTGCAGCTCGCAGCTCGCAGCGCAGCGCAGCAGCCCGCAACGTCGCCCAGAGCATCGCCCTGAGCGACCACGGAAGCGCCGCGACCGTGAAGGAGGTGGACAGACCAGGACTCCCTCATCAGCGGGTCCTATCGGCCGACCAGCAAGGCCGCACACCCAGTCGCGTCACCCACCTCCACAACCACCGGCCGACCAGCACCGGCCGCACTCCCAGTCCAGTGCTGCATCACCCGCCTCAACAAACACCACCAGGACCATTTCGTTGAGCGGAACGAGTGCCCACCAAGGACTTCAAGACCAAGTACGCCCCCCGCTGCCATGGTAAACTGGCAAGAAGCGGGCAAGACGTGGCCGCGGCCCCACCCCCATGCAGTGCGCCTACTGCGTGGGTTTGTTTGGGACCAGCACTACCGCCACAGCCAGCCCCAGTGCGAAGGCGGCATGCCCGGGAGCTTCGAGCTCTGCCAGGACATGGGCCTCGACCGCCTGCAGGCGGTCGAAGACTTGCTGCGGGTGGAAGGGTTTGCCTTCCGCTTCCAGCAGAGGCGCTGGAGGGTCTGGACCCGGCCGGACAGGCCCGGCGAAGGGCTGCGCCCCGACGGGATTGAGGAGGAAGAGAAGCCCAACGAGTACCCGTCGGGCGCCTCGATCAACGTCTCCATGTGGGACATGATCGAGAAGAACTTCCCGGAACCGGGGAGCGAGCGCAGGCTGCAGGGCAGCAGCAGCAGCGCGTCTCCGGGGAAGGAGAAGCGGTACGCCGGGGACAGGAAGCGGGACCGGAAGTGGCGGGAGTACCAGGCATCCGTGGCCGCCGAAGCCGCCCAAGGCGCCAGGGGCGGAGCCCCAGCCCCCAGCCCCCAACGGGCCAGTGGCGGTCACCACCCCGGCCACACCACCCTTGGCGACTACCTCCAAGTCGCCAAGCAGACCAAGGCCAAGCCCCCTCCGCTGCTCCTGAGGAAGTCAGGCCCCAGCAGCGACGTGGAATCGGCCCACCGCGGGAGGACGCCGGCCGACCAGGTCAGCTTTAGCAGCAGCGTCGCTCCCGACCAAAGGGACGTGGCGCGCGCCTGTGAGCGCGCCTGTGGGGTGCCCTGCAACCTTCGGGTTGCCTGGCAACGGGCCACGCAGCAGAACGCTGCCATGGAGGGCGCCGTCGGCATCGCCCAGCAGGAGGCTGCGGAGTGGGCGCATAGCATGGCCATCCACGCCTCGACCGTGGCGGCCATTGCGGCCGGACTCACGGCCGGAGCCGCCCATGAGGCAGCGATTGCCCAGGTCAAGGGTGAGGTGGCGGCAGCCGACGAGGAAGCCCGCCTGACGCAGGAGGCCATTGCCTGCAAGGAGGCCGAGGTGAAGGCGCTGGAAGAGGCGCTTGCCCAAGAGAGGGCAAAGAAGGAGGCGGAGGAAAGGGCCCACGCCGAGGCAACGGCCAAGGCCCAAGCGGACGCCGCCAAGAAGGACGCCATCGAGGCCGCGCCACGGAAGGTCGCTGAGGAGAGGGCCAAGACGGAGGCGGAGCTGGCGGCGTTGGAAGCGGAGAAGGCTCGGCTGCAGCAGACCCGGGAAGCCGAGGCGGCTCATGCCCGGGAGGAGGCCGAAAGGCGAGCTGCCGCAGCCACCGCCGCCGCGATGGAGGAAGCAGAGGCCAAACTCCGCCGCGAGACTCCCCCGGGAGGATTCCGAGTGGAGACCCTTCGGAAGCTCTTCAAAGGGGACGCCTCCTCCAAGATGACGCTGGATGGAGCGGACACGGGCAACAGTGGGAGCAGTGGCCCCACTGCCCATCGACGGAGGAAGGGCAAGGGGAAGACCCCCGAGAGGCCCCGGAGGCCAGCAGGTGGACAGCCCCACGACAGCGACCCCTTCTTCACCGCCAGCGACGGGGATGAACGAGGCCGCCAACATCGCCGAGAAGTGGCTGACGGAGCAGGCGGAGACGTCCCCATGGAGCCGGAAGGTGAGGATGAAGATCTCCCTCCTCCCTACCGGAGCTCGGAGTCTTCCGAGACCGAGACGCCCAGGTGGGGCGACATGGACGAGGATGACGACATGGACTTCGACATCACGAAGAAGCGCCCATCCTCGGACCCACCGAGGCGACCCGGCGGAGACCCACTGGGACCCCCTGGCGGAGGACCATCAGGACCCCCTGGAGGACGCCCACCAAGTGGACCCCCTGGAGGCGGACCACCGGGCGGGGGAGGACCCCCTGGACCGGGCGGACCCGGCGGAGGCCCTCCTGAAGGACCCCCTGGGGACCCCGACGACCCACCAGGGGACGGCGACCCGGATGCCAACCGGCGGTGGATTGTCTACCTCCGCAGGAGGGTCCAGTCCCTCGAGCGCGAGGTAGACACGGGCAAGGGCGAGATGACTCGCATCGCCAGGGTCGCCGCGCGCGCTCAGAGGGAGCTGGACATCGCCAAGATCGAGATGGTCAAGAGCACCCAGGTCGCCAACGCCACCCAGAAGCTGCTGGACATCGCCAGGGGCGGGACCAGGTCGCTGAACAAGGTCATCACCGGCCTGCAGCGGAGGCTGGACGCGCTGGAAGCCCGTGGGAGCGTCGGCAGCGACCACCCATCCCTGGAGTCTGGCTCGTCGGACGACGGCCGGGGACCCGGACCAGGTCCAGGCAGACCCCACGCCCCCGGCGGAGCCCCCAGGAGTCGCCCCAGCGCCAGTGCCCCCTCTCTCACCGCCCTCTCTCACCACAGCGCAGTCCGCCGCAACGAGCGCGTGCCGCCTGGCAGTGGCAGTGAGGACTGGCGTGATGAGTGGCTCAGCGCGGAGTACCACAACCGTCGTGCTCCACCGCGGACACCGGTACGCCCCCGACGCCCCGCACCAGCCCCGGAGCCAATCCCAATGGCTGGTGGACGTTATGGTGGACTCAGGGATGAGGTCCCCAGAGGAGACGTGGAGTGGGATGTCGGTGGAGGTGCGGACCTGGACCTGAACCTGGAGGAGTTCGACATTTCCCCGCCGCGCGGTGTACGACGGGAGGCCGCTGAACGCAGCCGCCGGCGCCGTGATGAGGAGGCATACATGGAAGGGGTACGCCGTGAACATCTGGGTTCAGCGTACATGGAGGAACCACGGCGTAGCCACGCAGATACCGGGGAGAAGATGGAAGTGGCAGCCGTGGGAGTCCGTAGGAGAGGCCGATGGAAACCTCGGTCGACCTCGCCGCCGGCGTTCATGGTCTCTAAGGCCGCGGATGCCGCCGTGTGGGAAGACTTGAAGGACATCAAGCCCCCCATGTACGACGGCAACCCCCTCAACCTCGACCGCTTCCTGGAGAAGCTGGACGATTGGGGGGTGACCGTCACTGAAGACATGGATCCCGCAGATGCGGAGAAATATGTCTTCAGACGGTTCAGGTACCGCCTGCCGGAAGTGCTCCAAGAGCTATACTTCGTGGCAACCAAGGAGGGGAAGATCAAGACCCTCAAGGAAGCCAAGAAGTGGCTCAACGAGCAGGAGCGGGTGGACGCTCGGCAGGTGGCTGCCAAGCGGTGGAATTCCATCAAGCTTCAGCATGATGGACGGGAGATCCGCCTACGGGACTGGCGAGACTTCCGAGGGCAATACACCCTCTTCCGCCGCAAGGTGGAGGATTGGAAGGAGGGTGACGAGCAGGCTCGCCTGCTCTCCATGCTGCCGGAAGCATGGATCAAGAGGGTCACCAAGGAGGAAGCCAAGAGGGCCAAGTCCAACCACACGGTCACGATGATGCTCCCCAAAGAGTATCATACGAACGTGGTGGCTTGGACGAGGAAGAACGTGGCCCGGGATGTCAAACGGCACTCCCTGCGGAACGCTCTCCTCATCGCCGTCTCGGGCGATCGCGAGAAGACCGCGATGTGGCGCCTTGAGGAGTGTGACGTGAGCTGCCAGACCATCCGTCTGCAGGCCATCCCGGCGCGGATGAGCTGCGACGAGATCCTGGAGTGGGTTGGAGAGGAAGTACTCAAGGAGTACCGGAACCTCCACCACACCCGCGGGTTGAGACCCGGCGACCGCGACGTCAACTACGTTGGCGAGGGTCCTGGCGGGGAAGCTGCCATGGACCCAGCGGGAGCCGATCGCGATGAAGCTCTCGTCCATGATGAGGACGACGATGAGCCCGCCGAGATGGCCGTTTGTGCCTTCGTGGCCCACAACGGCGCGGGGAACAACCGGGGAAGCTGGAAGCCCCTGCAGCCGGGTTGGAAGAAGAAGGAGAAGAGGGACCCCCGCCGCATTGGCGACCCTCCGCTGTCCTTTGGGGAGTTCATACGAGCTCACCCTCAGGGCTGTTTCGTGTGATATGGGAGGAAGAAAGGCTTCAACCATGACCACCGAACATGCCCCACCCACCAGGCCGACACGGAGGCGTACAAAAAGGCGCACGGGTCGAAGAAGCGTGCACCTGCGGGTATCCGGGATGGCAAAGTGGAGGTGGACAAGGACGAGCTCTCCAAGCTGATGTCGGTGGGGACCGAGTTGGCCAAGGAGATCCAGGAGATCAAGCGGAACTGGGTTGTCACTCCCCCCCTGCTGAATCCTTGGGAAACCAGGTAGGGCGACTGACCTTTACATTTTCTGAGCTCTTAGGGCCTTGAACCCCATACGACGTTGCGCAACGGATGCCGCTGTCATCGGCATTGCGTTTTTTTTGGTGTGTGGTCTGGTCCCATGGCGCTTGCGGGATCCAGGCCAGTCGACGTGTGTCTGCAGACTATATATGGCCTGAACTCAGGCGTTTTCCTGTCCACCCTCCTGCATATGCCTTATCCTAACCGGTGCGTGCTTTGGCGCTCTGTCCAGAGTGTGTTTACACGCCTGATACCTCGCTTGTTGCTTGTTTTTCTGTTCCCCAGGATATGTGCATTTGTATGTTAGGTGTTATCAGCCCATCACCGAGATGTGGACTGTCTTTCCCCCCCAAGGGGATGGGAATCGGAATACGAAGGCGCCTTGAGTCGCCGTTTACATGCACTTACATATGGTCCACCCTGGACCAGTACCTAAGTACAGATTCTTCTGTTTGAGTGCCTGTGATACCGTGTGCCCTAGTGGCTGTGATGTGCTGAGATCCTGATGGCGCCAGGCGGGAAGCCCAGTTGCCTGAATGCACTCCCAGCGGTCCGCCACTGTCCGTCCCAGTGTGAGCCTACCGACTCGCAGACGCACTTGCAGTCGGGTGGCGGCCTCCGGTGCTCCTGACCTCGGTCAGTCTGCCTGGGAAACTGGTGGTTTGAGGAGTCGACGCCTCCGCCCACACTGCATGAGGACTCCCTCATGTATGGCCTTCCTGGTAATAGGGCGAGGGAAAAGACGGCCTTGATGCCCGATCCCTTAAGGAGGAGCTCGTTCGGCTGTACCACTCTGGACTCGCGTCGTGGATATGGACATGGTGCGCCCGAGGAAGGACCCGTGGGGACTCTCCCCCAGCCGGCGGGCTTGGGAAGCTTGGGGTAGCCCGATGGATCTTTGTGGTCACTTTCGACCTGTGGGACCACCTCGGTCGTCGTGTGACGCCTATGTTGGCCGTGTATGCCACTGCCACTGTGGTAGTTACCGTCGCAGCCGGCACCCGGTGCGCCTGGTATGGGTTAACGGGTCCTTTGGATGCCGAACAATCGCCGCCAGGACCCGGGACTTGATACTTGATACTGTACTTGCAGTTACTAACAGCTACAGCACCGTACCTGTCTTACTGTGGGATTTGGGCAGCCTAACCTGCGAATCAGCCTGAAGTGAGGATGTTGCACCCACCCCCCCCTTCAGGGGATGGTCCTGGGTACCCGCTGCCATGCATGGTGTTATCGAGCCCCCCCCAGGGTTTGCTCTAAGGAGGGGGGTGAAGCGGTACCCAGAACCCCATGACCATGGTGGGGTATACAACCGGTCTCCGTGTGCCCACTATTCCCATGTACGGAGGGGAAGACGCCCGGTGAAGCCCGGTGAGAGCCCGGCAGGAGCGTGTCCCTTGCCGTAAAGCCCCCGTGACGGCATTCCGGCCACTTGGAGCATGTTACCATGTACCGGCAAACTACCATTTGCCGGTATCTTACTATATCACGCCAATCTGCCCCGCACCGCCTTCGGCCGTCGATTCGGCAACCTAACCCTAACAACAGATGTGGGTAAGACGTGTTTGTGTGAGAGATCTGGGCATTTCAGCTATTAGCGGCCGCATTGGCAACCGATGCGTCGCTCGCTGAGATTTACACATCAGAATATCAGGAATCAACAGGGTTTCTTTTTCATATTGTTTCCGTAAATTTTGACGCTTCCGTTCTGATAATCAATGTTTTGACTGCTGGCGGTTGGCTTGCGACTTTAGCGTAACCGCCAGTTTAACTGTTATTTACAGACATTTCAGCGCAATCCGTGACGAAGACTCTAAAGTTTTCAGGAATTGCATTGATGCATCTGCAATTTTCACATTGTACACTCGCAACCTTAATCCGAATTTTTCAGGATGTCGAAATCGGATTTTCGACTTCGACATCCCCGCACTTGATTTGACCTCTTTCGAGTGGACCTACGTGCTTCCCTATACACGAATCAACTTTCCTTTTGTCTTGCCCTCGATTTGTCTTAGAGATATGGGCAAAACAAAATTGATTCGTGAGGCCACTTGTGAGGGTCATATCTGGTGCTGCTTGCGAGGAATGACAATAAGGAAGCATGGGATGTATTCACAATACTCCCGACTTAATTTAGGAAGCATTATACGCCTTGCGTCTCCACACGTGCGCGCTGGCGTAATGGATCATGGTCAAGAGGGTAGAGTTTGCGTTATAACTCTTTGGCCATGATATTGCGTGCGTTAAGATAACTTTCGAGTGTAGCGCGCGAGTGTTGGTGTTGCATAGGAACTTTCCTTGAGTTCCTATGAGCGATTGACACAAAGTTATGCCCTTTGAGGGGCATGACATATCGTGGGGGGAGCTACCTTTTTGGGCAATATGTGGTATGTGCCATGTGTTGTATTGCGTGCCCATTTGGCGGGTTTGGCTAAGAGCGATACACCGACCAATGGACCTCATATTGCACGAGGCCCTTCCTTATACTCCCCACAATCAATTGCAAGCCTAACCTTCGTGGAGGGAAGCTTGTGTGGCGATCTCAAAGCGATGCGTTGGGAGCAAGGTGTGTGTTTTGCAATTTTCCATATTTTCATGTGCCCACTTGGGAAGTAGCGCTCGTGATCTTTCAAAGCGCCCCAAGTGGAGCACATAAGTGGAATCGAAGGCCATTGGTGTCAAGTCATTGTGTTTAGAAGGATTGGTCGATTAATCAATCCAAGCCGGATATGTTATAATATATTTGTGCGCCTTTCAAGGCACTTTTCGGTGCTTTTTCACCAATTTTGCTGTTTTTTGCCCGTCATGATGTCAAGTGGCAACCGTGTATCTCAACGTTGCGCCCAATTGACATCACGACCCAAGTATGTTATGAGGGTACATACTTCGGTGCCCAACATATCTTGGACCCGGCGAATAACTCCTCTTGGGCTTGGCATACCGTGGCGGCCATGTTGGCGACTTGGGACTATCCCAAATCATGGGCTCACTTGGCGACCCTGCCATTCCCAAAACCGGAGGAGTTGGGCGACGCCCAAAAGATATGTGGGACACATATGACTTGATACCAATCCTATGGCACACTCCGGTCCAAGTCGGGCATGTGCCTCATTTGCCCCAACCATGAGTGTGCGCATTTTCGGCCATTTTGAGCAGTTTTCCACATTTTCTGCCCGCCGTGCACCATGTTCAGCCACCTCGTGCACGCCGGACTCATGGGCCAATGGACCATATATGACATGGGTGTTATGGACATTGGTCCCCATGGCTCACACACCACGTGGGCAAAGCGGAGCAACCTTCGTTACGGTGCTAGCCCAAAGTGAGTGTGGACAATTTTGCCATTTTGGCATTTGTGGACCCTATTGGGATTGTCACCACGCCACATGGCATGCAGATCTTTGAGAGCCAAGGGCATGGGAGTCTTCTTTGGACTCCCGGTGGATTGCGTATGGAATGGCAGATTCGATCTCCAAGCCGGCGTGGAGATATACTATTCAGAGCACCCCCGAGTTTTGGCTCATTTCGAGCAGCCAAAATGACCCCCTTTTGGGACCCCAATTTCACCCCCCCGTGTGGTCAATTGGCGGCCCCATATCTCTATGTCCACAAGGAGCCCGGACCTAACTCCAAGTTGTACACTCAGATATATGTCCTAGGTCCTGCCTCCTACTCTGTGAACCATTGGCCTTGCCCTGGCCGGGCGAGCCATGCGTGAGAATGATGCCAATTTTGGTAATTTTGGCATCATGACCCCACTTGACGAACCCGTGGTGCCCTGATGCCGGGACCTCAGAGGGCACCAGGTTGGGTGAGGGCTCCAGGGAGTTCGTACTCGAGGGGCATAGGGTCAGTTGCCTCATCCCTACCTCTGGCGGGTCCGGACGAGGGGTCAGCTTTTGGAGATTTTTGAGCTAATATCAGTTTGGGCTGAAACAGCCCATTTTCAGCTACCAACTCCTAGGGGATAATGGCGGAGCCATATCTCTGGCTCAGAGAGGAGTTGGAACCTGCCGTTAAGGGAGCATAGGGAGCCACTGTCGGTCCGCCTTGGGGCCCCTTGTGTTCCAAAAAATCGCTTGTGGCTGGGCGGGACACCCCCCCTATTGGCAGGGTTTCAGGGTCCGGACTGAGCAGGGCATGGGTTGTGTTTGAGCCCCCGCCCCCACCAGCCACTGAGAGGGTCGGACCTGGGATGGGGATATGTGTTGGGACTGAGTGTCTATTGTCGTGTGAAGCCCCTACCCCAGTCCAGTCTTAACCCCATGTGTACATATCCTGATGTGTTGCTGTACATACTTTTGTTCCCTTGTTGCAGAGTGGCAAGGATCCTGAAACGCTTTGTCACATGACACGAGCGTAATGATGCCCTTGTGAGCGTAGTGCTTTGCCTGCCTGCTCACCTGTGCGTGTCCACCGCAGCGTCCCGTGGCCAGGCCCCCCACGGGAACGCGTCACCAGGAGGGCGAAACAGCGCGATGGTCACCGCCGTCAGCAAGAATGGGGCGCCTACAGCGCGATGGTCACCGCCGTCAGCAGGAATGGGGCGCCTACAGCGCGTTGGTCACCGCCGTCAGCAGGAATGGGGCGCCTACAGCGCCTTGGTTAGCGCCAGGTCTGGTGAGACAGCCCCTTGACAGCCCCTTCACAGCGCCGTCGTAAGGAGTGGGGAGCCCGCGTTGCTTTGGACCGCGGTGGCGCCGGTGGCACTTTCTGAGAAGGCGCCTGTGCACTTTGACAAGGGACGGCAGAGAGTGACAGTAGGTAAAATTTGGTGTTGGCTGCTTTCCAGCCTTTTAATTTGCGTCGTGTTGCATTTTGTGTCGTTTGCTTCGTTCGCTTCAGCGACCGTTGTCACTGTATTATTAAATTTTGACGCTGCTTTGCGTTTTTTGTGCCACTTCTGCTTTGCAGGTGCAGAGCATCGCAAGCGTGTCACGGGAGCGGCAGCACGAGAGCAGTGGGATGCGGGTATGGTGAGCAACAACGCACGCGTTTCAGGTGTGGCGACTGTTGCATGCCTGCTTTGTCTTCACCGTGTTTCGTTTCTTCTTCAAGGGTTTATTTTTTGGTACTGCTCCGTGATTCTGTGTGTGTGTGTTTGTGCAGAGGTGGCACAAGAGCAACACAGAGCAACACGACAGGTGAGCACACGCGGACACGTCCTGTTTACAGGTGTGTTGTGTGTTGCATGCCTGCTGTGTGTTCGCTTCGTTTGTTTGTGTCTCTGTCGCCCTGGCTTTTGTGCTCCTGCCTTTGCAGGTCGAACAGCCAAGAATCCAGGATTCAAATGAGTTGAATGTACATTTTGGGTATGTGCTCCGTGTGCAGTGAGTGAGTTTTTCACCTTCCAGTGTGTTTGTAAATGCATATGTATAGACAGGCTTGCCTTCCTTTTCCTGTTTTGGCAGTTTTTGCCAATCTTTCTCATCTCAGTGTTTTTGTGTCTTTTTGGGCATCTTCGAGTTGTTTGTTGGGTTGCAGTTGCGTCCCTTCGCCCTTGGCGAACACGCACGACCCAGTTTGGGTGCTTCTGCTTCCTCTTTGTTTCTTTCATTTTCTGTTTGTGTTGTTGGTGGTCTCTACTTCTACTTTTTCTCTTTTTAGCCGGTGAGTGGCAGTTTGTTGTTTGGTTGGTCCTGTGCTTAGCGAGCACTCGTTTAGGTACGACAGTAACCCCCACTGCAGGCAGGGATTGTCCTCCCGTCAAGGCGCCTTTAAAGCCTTTAGGTCTTGGGTGCCTTCTAAAGCCCTTCATTTTTCCTCACAGTCCTGGCCTTGGGTTGGTAAGGCAGGAGACCCCACCCTGAGTTGAAGGGCGATTCTTTTTCTGGGGGTGGCGCCTGGTCGGGTCGGGCGGGTGATTTGCCACGGCCTCTGTTTGCCTGCGGGGGCGTAGGTGGACAGGAGTGTTAACGCTGCCTCGGGCAGCTTGACAGTTTTTTTTTTCTGTGTAGGCTCTCTGAATATTTTTTCCACATGACCCGTGATTGGAGTGTATGTCTTTTAATTCCTCTTGTTCAGTTTTTGTGTGTTGCCCAGTCTCTTTTCTTCCAGTCTGTTTCTTAGTTTGGATTTTTGTTCTGTGATGTATTTTTGTGTTGTGTTTGAAGTGTTTTTTTCATTCTTTTCAAGTATGGTTGGTGTGAGCATTTGTGCGTGCTGCGGGGTGTCAATGCGCTGACGCGATTTGCTTCAATTCAGCCTGTTTAGTTTCTCTTATCTATTACAGAAGTACAGTTACGCGTTACGGAACAGGATATAATGATAAAAATTTTTCAGGTTGAATGTCAGTGGTTTCGTTTGCGTTTTTATACATCGTGTGCATTAGCATAGTTGTCGTTTGGGTGTGTGTATTTTCTAACCTCTGTGCGTTCATGCAGGTCGGGTCAACAGAAGTGGGTATCAGCAGTGTTGGATAAAGATTGTTTTCAGGTATGACTGACGATTCACACTTCGTCGTTTTTTTTATATGATATGCATGTTCCTCCGCCTTTGTGTTTGCAGCACCAGCAAGTGGATATCAATGAAGGGTCCTGAATTCGGGGCAGGACCGAAGCCTAATCAGGTGCAGGTTAATGGGTTTTGTAGAGTATTTCAGGTTTTTCTTTTTGCACTGCACGACTGAGATCAACAACAGAACCACCAGTCCACTTGCTGTGTATGCTGCAGGGCAGGCAGGGATTTTCTACATTAACCTTTTTACAGGCAGGCAGAAAATTGTTAAAGATTTTCTGACAGCCCCCTCTTTTGTTTTTTTTCCAAGGGGCTTTTGATGCTGCATTGCCTGCTTAGCCATTGCTGCAGGCAGTTTCTGTTTGTAGGCGGGTTAGTATTGTAGGTTGCAGTGTAGTCCAGGCCCAGAGTTCCACCCCCACCTCCACTCTAACTAGTATGTAGGGCTGCCGTGTACTTCAGTCCTGCAGCACGCCACAGTAAAAAAATTTTTGGGTGTGTGTTTGACTTTTTTGTTTGACACCCTGCTCTGGGCTGTCTACAGCAGCTCAGCCCCCCCCCCCCCCCCACACTAGTGTAAAGATCTGAGTGTCTATTTTCCTTAGTCAGCCATTTGCTGAGGTAGACCCCAGCAAATAGCTTGGAAAGGGAGTGTAATAGGAAACAGAGTAAAGATCGCTAGTGCGATCGCGTGTGTCGCGCATGCGTAGCATAGGCCAGATCAGAATAAAGTAGGCATATCAGAAAGCATAATTTAGGTATGTATTTTACATTCAAAATGTTTGTACAGATTGACGGGATGATATTAAGTTTTGGTTATTGTTCTTGAGTGCTTCGCAGACGTTAGAAGGAGATAGATCAAAATGAAGGATTTTGACAAGGATGATCAGAATCAAACCAAGGACAAGACCATTACAATGTTGGCATATGCTTCGGTGTTGTACCTCACCATATGCCGGATCACGTGGTCACTTTGGCGTGGCACACAAGGCCTCACAAAATTAGGTCTCAAATTCATGAGTTGACTTGTGAATCATGTCATGTACATAACCGGAGGGGTTTTGGAGCCAATGATGGGATATTCTTGGGCATAGACCTTTGGTGTATATCACCCTTGTATACTACTTTCCGGTTTGACACATGCATGGTGCATTTGAATATTTGCCGTATGCATTTTTCAGTATATAATTGATTTTTGGGCATAATGGTGTGATTTGCCTGATTTTGCCATGTTGTGAGGTCATCTTCATTGGGCACTCCTCCAAGCCCAATCGACTCCAAGTCCAACCAAGGTTATGTCAGGGTAGGGCATGGTCCTGAGTGCCACTGTAGGCCATGAGACGCCACCTCCCCTATTGGGCTAGGATTAGGAGCCTTGGGAAGGAACACATTTTTGGGGTTTATGTAGTGACTTTTGACACATGGCATTTAGCCATCTTATTTGACTGGGTTCAGGGCATCATGTTGGTGAGTCAAGGGAAGGTCTTGAGGCCAGGGAATGAGGGGTCTATGGCTGTGATTATGTACGTTTCCATCTTTCCCCAACTTTGCTTTATTTGTGTTCATATGCCAATTTCAGGGCTTCCTTTTTGGGGCAATTCTTGTACATGCCCAACGCCCGTGTCTCCGTGTGCACCGCGAGACGACCGGCGTACTGAAAGGAAGCCAACAGTGTGGATTGGATTTGGATTGTACCTGGGATTTGGGGTATTGCAAGGGTTTGTGTGAAGGAGCCTTTTTCTTTTTTTTGTGGAAATGCAGACCCTGGTGAGGAGCAAGACCCTAGGAGTGACGGGTTATGGTGGAAGGGGTACAGCAGGGGCCGGTCCTGGTAGGGACGTTCTTTATGGTAGCAGAGGAGTAACTGCCCCCTACCGCCGCACCGGGGACTTGGGCCCTCATGAGCCCTGCCCAAGGACGCCCCGGGTGCAGATCATGGAGTCGGTCGAGTCGACGCCGGACTGGGAAGCGGGAGAAGAGCGAAGATGCTCAGAACGAAGAGCCCTTGCAGGACATGGGCTGGACATGGAGGAACTGGCCTCCATGTGTGAAAGGCAATGCCGCAAGGATTGCAATCTCCGCTCCGCTGCGGAGGAGTTGGAGGAGACTGGCAGCAACGGCAGAGCTCGGCGTTACCGGAAGCGTGGGTCCCCAAAACCCGCGGCGGAAGCCAGGGCAATGGAGACGGGTCCCAGCCCGGTCAGGCTGTGGTCAGCTGCAGACTGCGAGGGGCACTCCGAGGGCTATCGGACCGCTTACCCTTCGGAGTCGGAGGAGATGGGCAGACCGC
Organism: Eutreptiella sp. 'Long Island Sound 2002'; assembly: GCA_964036045.1. Lineage (NCBI taxonomy): Eukaryota > Euglenozoa > Euglenophyceae > Eutreptiales > Eutreptiaceae > Eutreptiella > Eutreptiella sp. 'Long Island Sound 2002'. Next base: position 13,848,500 of record OZ038380.1, read on the forward strand.
CCACAAGGGCGAACACGGCCCCCGAGCCCAGCCTGGAGCATGACGCCGAGGCGTTGAAGAGGCCTGCCAGAGCCAGAACGGCACCTGTGGCCCGGCACACGGAGCCAACGCGAGATAGCATGGGCAACACACCCATGGCGGAGGAGTCCGAGGCGCCGGGAACCGTGGGATGCGCCGGATCTGGTGGAAAGCATGTTGAGTGCCACTGTGAGCACGTATCCTTCCTCATCGGCAAGTACCCAAAGATGGGGATGGATGCCATCGTGCATCACCTCGACCGCCTGGACAACGCGAAGGACGGCCTAGAGGAGGACGTCGCGGGGATCCTGGACGACCAGTCAGCAGCGGAGAGAGACATGGCGGAGCTGCGAGCGGAACAGGACCGGTACAGGGAGAAGCTGGAGCTGGCCCTGCAGAAGCAGCAGCGAGTGGTGGACAGCCTCCTCCACCTGGTGGAGGACATGTTGGGAGGCCTGAAAAGGCTAGAGGAGTTACATCCCCTCGCCTCGGGTCCAGAGCTCCCGGCAAAGCCGGCAGCGGCAGAGCTGGTGGAGCGGGTTAAGACCCTCAGGAGCGCCATGGAGAAACCCATGGGCGGCCCTGCAGAGGCACCTTACGCGCCTCCGCGTGTTGACCCGGGTGCGCTGCCGTTTGTTCCCATGTTCAGCGAATCCACAATGCTCGGGGAACGTACGGCACCGGCTGGGTCCATGCGGGAAGGGCACGTAGCCACGGACCCAAGGAGCCTGACGGTACAGATGTCCCATGCAGCCCAGGATCCACCGTCCACTACGACTGCCCATGCAGTTTATGCGGAAGAGGAGATCCAGAGTCAGACCATGCAGGGGCAAACCATGGGAAGCGCCGACGGACATGGTCGAGGCCATCCAGGCGGAAACCCTTGGGTGAAGGACCCCACTACGGGGATATGGACAGCCGGTAGAGCAAGTCCTTCCCGCATTCCAAACCCCATGGGTTCAGGCCCAACCCGATCGCACCCCATGGAGGAGAGGGATGTACGGGAAGTATACTCACACCCCCCGGCCACAGGTGGTATCCGTCTCGGTGGAGTGGTGGCTGCGGACGTCGGAGACGCCATCAGGATTGACGACCTCAGGGGAATCAAAATCCCCTATTACAATGGCAACCCCTCCAACCTGGAGGACTTCATCCTGGATTGGGAGGACTTCGCCGAGGAGGTCGTCGGCGAGATGAGGGGAGCTCCAACGGACAAGTGGGTATGTCGGACATTCCCACACAGGCTGGCGCAGGACCTGAAGGAGGAGCCCAGGGATCAGATCCGCGAGGGAGTGATCCAGACGGAGCAGGCCTGCCTCCAGTGGCTGGAGGACGAAGACAAGTGGACGCCCCCGACCAGAAGTTGGAGGATTTGTGGTCCATTCCGCTGCCGCTGGAGCGCGGTGAACTGAGGGTCCGAGAATCGAATTGGTACATCCGCAAGTACCGAAGAAGCCTCAAGCTGGTGGAGGACTGGAATGAGGCCAGCGAGATCCGACACCTGCTGAAGGACGTCCTCCCCGGGCACTGGAAGAGAAGAGTGGAGGATGAGGAGAAGAAGAGAGCAAAGAAGCGCGTGGCCGTACGGATCATGGCATCGGAGGACACCCACACCGGAATAATGGAGTTCTTCCGGCGAAACCTCGGCGAGCCCAGCCGAATGTTGGGGTTGAAGAACGCCGTCTACGTGGAGGTATTCGGCGATACCATGGGGCAAAGGCTGATGCGCCTCAACAACGTGGAGTGGAGGCGCGGAGAGCCGCTGAGGATGCAGGTCATCTTCGCCCGCATGAGCCTGGACAAGATCGTGAAGTACATCACGGTGGAGCTGAAGCTCAACGCCAAGAACGAGGCCCACGTGCAGGATCGACAAGGCCCAGGAAATGGAGGTCATCGAGAAGATCGCCACCAGCGAGAGGTCAAGGGGGACACGGTCGGCACCGCGGAGGAAGGGAGTGGAAGCGGCCAAGATCTCTGGACCGTGACCACCCCAGAGGATCATGAAGAAGCCCACTTCTTCGCGTTCGTAGCGCACAACATGAAGGAGAATGGGCAGGACAGGTCCAGGTGGAACCGCCTGGACCTCAGGACCAAGAACTGCAGAGGACCGCGGAGGATCGGGAACCCGCCGCTCTCGTTCCGCGAGTACAGATCACAGCACACCGGTTGCTGAGTCTGCTACGGCAAGGGGAACAACCATGCACATGACCACCGGCATTGCGAGATATATGAGGAGGACGAGAAGACCTACTTCGCCGCCCATCCCGACAGAAAGCCCAAGGAGCAACGAATTGCCGATTGGAAGGCAAAGGGCGGAGACGGTGGAAAAGGCCAAGGAAAGGGCCAAGGGACAGGCGCAGGAGAAGGCTATGGTGGAGGACCCGGCCCAGACTGACGCGTGAGGTCGATCGAGGAGGTTGCTGAGGACATGTTGAGGACGTTGGAGGAACTCAAAGCCCAGCAACCTGGTGGACAAAGTCTCAGCGGATCGCAGCAGGAGGGAGCTGCGGCAGGCCATGTCTAGGGGAGCCCCCACGGGAGTGGGACCTCGGAGGTCTCTCCTCCGAAAATCGGTGGAATCCCAGAGAAAGCGAAGGCACATCGGGTGCCGAAGAAGGCTCCAGAAGTGCCAAAACCACTGAGTTTCGCCACTCCCAACCCCTGGAGCGCCCTGCCAAGGGAAGTTTATGTGGGCAAGGGACGTGGCAAGAAGGAAGGAGCGACCACGGAGAGCCCCGTGGACGGGCAGGACCAGGCCAAGATCTACACCATCCGTGACCATACCCTCGAAGTCCTGATGCACCCGGATGTGCTAGAGTTGCATGCCGTGAGAGTCGTCCATACACCGCATGGTGACGAGCGGCAGTTGCACTTGAAGGTGCGTGTACGGTGCGGACAAGAGGAGTTGGTGGTGGATGTCTTGGTGGATACGGGTGCCCAGTTGAGCCTGGTCCGGAGAGGGTTGTTCAAGGAGGAATCCCTGCAGCCCAGCCGGAGACCGGTACGCCTGAAGGTGGCCCATGGAGAGATTATGGGTGGTGGCACCCGTGAGGCCACCATCAGTATGGAATTCTGGGAGCATGAGCGCTTGAACCGCCCTGATTTGGCGAAGAGAAGCACTCTATCCGGGAACTTCTATGTGGCCGACATTACTGATTGGGAGATGATCATGGGGCATGACTTCATGGTGGGAAACGCCATTGGAGCCCTTCCCCATCGCCCAACGCTGGTCCGGGAGGATGATGAATGCCTTACATGGCTGTCCACGGACTATGCATGCGGATCATCCCAATGGAATGCTGAGGAAGAGGATCGGATCGTCCAAGCGGTGCAAGCTGTGGGTGCCAAGTCCAGAGGAGACCGCGGAGTTCAGCTCACGGAGTATGGTATGGCGCCGCAGGTGTATGCCAGGATGATCCAGACGCTGGGAGCCGAAGCGCCCGAGACGGACGTCTTCGCTTCCCGGGATGCTCGACTTTTGCGGAAGTGTAGGAGGCATTGGCATCGAGGAGACTCAGCCTGGCACAGGCATTGGGGTTTGAAGGAGTGGGGGCCCATGTATTGGCATGGCTCCCTGGACAATACCAGATGTACGGTGGAGAAGATCATCGCGGATAGGGCGAAGGGGATCCTGGTCATAACCGGCATAGGATCCACCGCATGTCCGCTGGAGGGTCTCAAGTCGACGCTGGACTCCATCACCCTGAACCAGATGTCATTCGGGCCAGAGGAGGAGTTGTTCATCGACGCCAAGGGTGTATCAATGCCCTCCCCGGGTCAAGCATGGGGTACCAAGGCTTTCCTGGTGGATGGGGCGCAAGCCCAGCCCACGGGTGATGAAGCATTCATCCGTAGGGTTGAGGCGGTGCCCATGCGGGTCATGTTTGAGCCCAAGGAGGGGATGGATCAGCCAATTGATGGCATTGACATCCTGTCCCACTCCGAGATCGACCACTTCGTCAACTACATGCGGATGGGGATGCACGACCGTGTGGCAGCCAAGGAGAGGCGGGCCATGGTCACATATTCGCATTGGTGGGATGACAAGATGTTGGTCACCGGCAGGTACGAGAAGGATGAGTTCGTGGCGAGGGTCATGGATCACATCGCGGACCAATACGATGGTCCGGTTGGGTCGGACCCGCCGACGTGAGATTTTCCAAGAATGGGGGCCGATAGCGACAAGAACCAGGCCAACGCCGCAAATTTCCGAAGATTATCGGTGGGAAGAGCTCCCCACGACGATGAAGACGGCATATCGGACGAGGAGAAGTCGGAATCGCACCCAGAAGAGGCCTATACCGCAGTGCGGTCGATTGTATCAATACCGAAGCAAGCGGCTGAAGAGGCCCAGGAGAACCTGAAGGTCGCCGAGCTGAAGGAGAGGCTGATCAAGGCCTATCCGCGGCTATTCAGTGGCGTCGCCAACAAGAACCCTCCAGATCGTGGGAGGTTTGGCACAGCGAAGATCAAGCTGAAGCCGAACCCCAAGATCTATCGTTATCGGGAGTACCAACTTCAGGGCGATCGGGCCGAGGCCATGAAGAAGTTGTTGGCCGAGTTTTTTGAGCGGGGCTGGATCGAACCCTCCGACAGTGAGTGGGTCAGCCCAGCCTTTATCGTGCCCGAGAAGGAGAAGGGCGAGTGGAGGTTGGTGGCGGATTACAGGGGTCTGAACGAGCAAACCGAGCACGACTCGTACTCGCTTCCTCTGATCGACACCATCCTCCTAAAGCAACAGAAAAAACGGATATTTACGGTGTTAGACCTGAAACACGGCTGTCACCAGATGCCGCTACACCCGGACTCCAGGCCCTGCACAGCGATGTCGACGCCGCTGGGGCCCATGCAGTGGAAAGTGGTGCCTATGGGCGCCAAGAATGGCAACGCTGCTTTCCAGCGCATGATGGAGGACCTGCCCGGTCCTGTCCGGGACTGTGCCGACCACTTTGTGGATGACATCATCATCGGGTCCGGCACGGAGGACATGACTGAGGACGAGCTCATCGAAGCGCATGAGAAGGATCTGCGCCGAGTGCTCAGCGAGCTGGACAAGCACAACATGGTGTGCAAGCCCACCAAAGCCTCACTCTTCGTGAAGGAAGTGGAGTTCGCGGGTCACGTGGTTGGTCACGGGCAACGCCGTCCCATGCCTGGGAAGCTGGCGTCCCTGCACCACTGGGAAAAGCCCGAGACCATCAGCGAACTCCGATCCTTCATTGGGTTCTGTAATTACTATTCGGGCTATGTCTGGATGTATGCAGAACTGTCGGGGCCGGTGCACAAGATGCTGCAGGTGGGCAAGTTCGATGGCCGGAAGGGGAGCAAAAAGAAGCTTGCCTGGACCCCTGAGGCCGAAGATGCGTTCAGCCGCCTGAAGGAGCGACTCCTGGGGCAGCTGGGGCTATTCCTGGTGGACCCGGACAAGGGATTCGTGCTACGAACGGACGCCTCGGACTATGCTGTAGGTGCAGTCCTCGAGCAGGTCCGGGACGACGGGTCGCACGTACCCGTGGCGTTTTGGAGCCGGATCCTGGCCAAGGGCCAACGTCCAACCTGGACCGCGAGGGAGAAGGAAACGTACGCCATTGTTTGTGCGCTCAGGAAGTGGTCTGGCCACATCGGATTGCAACCGGTGGTGGTTTGTACGGACCATCAGTCCTTGCAGAGCTGGCACAAGGAGCACGTCGACACCCCCTCGGGACCGGCGGTAAGGAGGGCCCGATGGCATGAGACGTTCGCCAAGTTCGACCTCAGCGTCGTATACGTCCCGGGGAAGGACAACACTGTGGCAGATTGCCTCAGTCGATGGGCCTACCCCGCGGGCAAGGCTTGGATGGACAGATCCAGCCATGGGGACGCCGAGGAGACCGAGGAGGCCAAGCGCATCATCGAGATGGAGAAGGCCATGGAGCAAGAGGGGGTCAAGTGCTTTGTGGTGATGGCAAACCGTACGGACCTGGCTGAATTCCGGGTCGCCCGAGTCCAAGCTATTCGAGAGGAATCCCCCGAGCAATGGATGGTGGCACCTGTAGAGCTAGTCAGGTCGGTGCTCACAGAGGACTGGTCGGATGACTATGCGGCATCCGAGCACTCGAGCAAGTACTGGAATGCCGTGAGCGCCCCGTCGGACGACGAATGGCCCGAGGGCTTGACCGAGGATGGGGATAAACTGTTCCTCAAGGACAAGCTATTGGTCCCTGAGAACCGAATGGAGGAGCTCATTGACCCCTGGCATAACGCCCAGCTCATGCATCCTGGTCGGGACAAGATGCAGCAGGACCTGGAGTGGCCCTTCAAGTTCCCACTGGGGTACTACGCCATCCTGGACAAGTACTGCAGCGACTGCGCCGTGTGTCGGGCCACGAAGAGCCCCAACCGCTCCACAGCGGGCAACCCGGTGTATACGGCTATACCGGAGGCCCCTATGCGGTCCGTGGCCATGCATGTGTTCGCCATGCCGGAGGTCACCGTGGAAGGAGAGACCTATGATTGTGTCATCCTGGCGGTGGACAGGCACAGTGGGTATATTGTGGCAGTCCCGGGCAAGAAGTCCAAGAAGAAGGACAAGAAGGACAGGCATGGAGTGGGTCTGCAGGCCAGAACCGTCGCCAATGCCATGATCAGGCATTGGCTGACAATTTTTGATGTCCCAGCTGTCATCTGCAGCTATCGGGGCAGTCAATTCGTGGGGACGTGGTTCAAGACGATGTGCAAGCACATGGGGATTCGGCACGCCAAGACCGTGGCGTACCACAGCCGGTCAAATGGCCGGGCTGAGGTGGCCGGGCGGCAGATGTTCGAGAAGTTCCGCCAGCTGCACATTGACGAACCGGACTGGAACTGGTATAATTCGCTGTGGAGAGTACTCCAGGCGTATCATGACCTTCCGGGGACCACTGGACTGTCGCCCCATCGTATCCTGTTCCTACGGGATCGAGTGTCACGCACTCTCCCGTGGTTGAACCATGGCAAAGTGGCCCGGGATGCAAACGCTATGATGGCTGAGGCGGACGACACGGCGGCCAAGGTGTGCAAAGCACTTCAGGACGAGCATG